>CM034153.1:178470509-179670509 GCA_019776745.2 Taxus chinensis | reverse complement strand
AATACTTATGATTGTTTAGTAGTTCTAGTATGTTCTATCTAAAGCTAAATTGGAATTTAGATCACTGTCTTTCTGGAAGCTAGGGTTAAAATAAACCTGAGCAGGAAGCTAAACGAGCTGAATAAATTATTACTTCCTAGTCTTGATCTAAGTCAAGACAACGTTTAATTGGATTCTTAATCACTATATCTCGATACTAATAAGTAAGATATAAATTCAGTTATGAGAACTGATATAAACCTAAAAAGGGTTTGGTTAGCAATCTCATGTGAAGGTTGAGGGTTATTGTCCAATTTCGTTGATTTAGAATTATGTATATTCTATGAACTCCTTGAAGGGACCTCTAGTCTTAATAACTTCTCTTGTGTAATGGGTTTTACTATGAAAGGTAATTCTAAGGTGAGGAACCCAGGGATTGGGAAAGACTAACCTTAAGGGAGCGTCTTATAGTATAATTTTAACTCAACGTATGTAACACTTATTAATAAGTAGATCTTTTCGAGGTGGATTTAAAGGTTGACGGCACAAGTCAACTGCAGGGTTGTACCTTTGAGAAGATTAGGATCTTCTCGAAGATACAACAATGCAGGTGACTTATGACGACACCCTTTGCATTGATCGTTAAGATTTACACCTTAAACTCGAACAAGTTACTCTGGGACTGATTAGGAATGTGGTCACGTTATAAGGCTGCCCTAGGAGACTCGGGGTATCTTGACACACTGGATTAACTAGGGTTGACCCAGTATGTCAGCGTATCCCTAGTCCTCGGGAGCATCCCTATAACGTTGTCATCTTACTAATCCATTCCTGAGTGAATAACTTGGGATAGGAGAGTCTGACAGAAGTCAGTATAAGACATTCTACATAACATAGGAATGGGGTGAAGGACGTATTCCAGATTGACGAGTATGCCATCAAGGAATACGAGACATAAGCAGTATGTTTCAAATCTTTGGCCAAAGTATCGCAAGCTGCTGATTGCGTTGTCCTAAGTCACCTAGTCTAAGGGATGAGATGCCGATGAATAATGGTAACAATTATTCAGATAGGTTCCTTGGACAGAGCATTCTGAATCCCAGATTAGGGAAGAGAACCGCAAGAGTGATGTGTTAAATAAAAATGCCAACTCTTAATACTCATGAATAGATCGGTAGATTACCGAGTCATGGAATGAATAGATCGGAGGTACTCCGAGTCATTACAGCTGCATATGGTTATCTGTTATGAGAATGGTTGTTTTGATTTGTGAGTTCTAAATTATGTATTTAGAACCAGGAAGCATTTATCAAAAAAAAAAATTTACTTGTTCTAATGTATAAAAATGAGGATGTTACATCTTGGTATCAGAGCTGAAGGTTGCAGCTCTTGGACCTATTGTGTCCATAATCTGATAAAAACCTGAATTTTCTTGTAACAGAAAATGGTTAGAACAAGGGGGAACGTTGCGAATAATGCTCCACCTGAAGGAGGGGCAGCAACAACCCAAAAACTTGATGAGATCCTTGCTGCCCTGTTGGACACAAGAGATCGTTTAGCTGTACTTGAACAGTAGGTGATGGGAAATGAGGAGGATGAAGAAGCTGGTAATAACAATCAGCAACCTCCTGAGGACAACCCTGATTTGGGTGTTGATATTAATGCTAGAAATGCACCTGTCCAACCAGAAAACAAAAAGGCCAGGTTGGCAGCAGAACTCACTAATGATATAAAAAGGATAAGCCCACCTAAGTATGATGGCACCACATTAGGAGATGGAGCTGAGAACTGGCTCAGCGAAATGGAGAAGTACTTTGCAATAAGAAACTTCTCAGAGGAAACCAAAGCTATTTGGGGAGCCTATCAGCTTTCCCACGAAGCATCTTCGTGGTGGGATAGCCGTAAAGCAGAGCTAAATATTGATGAGACCAATATTACTTGGGATCAATTTAAGGGCTATTTTAGGCAACGATGGCTGCCACAACTTTTCTATGATCAGAAAATGACAGAATTCCAGAACTTAGCTCAAGGGAAGCTAACGGTAACTGAATACTGGGAGCGGTTTACAAAAATCCTCAAGTATGTACCGCAGTATCAAACTGACGAGAAGTTTAGAATACAGAAATTCATCATGGGATTGAATCCCGTGATAGGGGGAGAGGTCGATGTTCACAGTCCAACCACTATGGAAGGAGTTGTTGAAAAGGCCATAAGACAAGAACAGAAATTAAAGGCTATTTCTGCTCATAAAGAGGAAGTGCGGAAGAAGATTGCAAACCCTTCTTCAACCTCTCTTGCACCCAAAAAGGGACCATGGAAAAAGTTTGGAAACAAAAGTAAGTTTCCAGGGGATAATAGTAAGAAAGCAGTAGCAAATAAGCCTGCTGGAAATGTAAGGGATAATTTTGCCAAAAATTATAACAATGGGCAGAAGCCCTATGGAGGACAACGTGATAATTACAAGACTGGAGGCAATTTTGAGCCTAAAAAGGGACCTGTAGGAGGCTGCTACAATTGTGGCAAAGACCACTACGCAAATCAGTGCCCTTTGAAGAAGGATGATCGTAATCAGCAGCATAAGATACATGCTGCAGTAGCAGACAAGCAAGCTGAAAAGCAAGTGACACCTATAGAAGTTCCAGGTAAGTTATTTGGCATACCTGTCACTATTCTTTTTGATACAGGAGCTACTGAATGTTTCATTTCTAATAAACTTGCTTCTAAACTTAAGAGGAAAGCTGGAAAAATGGATAAATCTTGGACTGTACAGTATGGTAATAACTCTGTTCATACAGTGAGTATGTGTCTTTTTGGGGCAGTCCTTGACTTACCTAACTTTTCCACTGAAGTTAACCTCTAAGTTACACCTTTGGGGTCTTATGACATTGTCATTGGTGTCAATTGGTTAGCTGACCATAAAGAAAAAGTAGACTGCTATGAAAAGAATATAAGATGTTTAGATGATCAGCTGGAAACAGCAGAGATTCAAGGGGTTAAACGGGAAATTTCAGTTAGAAAACTGTCAGCTATGCAGCTTAAAAAGGCTAAAAACAAAGGATGTACCCTTTATGCAGTAAAGATATCTGAATTTTCAGAAGAAGATGGTGATTCCATGAAACAATTTCCTCTGCTACAAAGTTTCAGGGATGTTTTTCCTGAGGAATTACCAGGGTTACCACCCAAGAGGGAATTTGACTTCACCATCGAAATCAAACCAGGAACGGAACCTATTTCCAAAGCACCTTATCAGATGACTACTACAGAGTTAGTCGAGCTTAAGGCACAATTGCAAGAACTTTTGTCTAAAGGTTTGATTAGACCAAGTGTTTCACCTTGGGGAGCGCCTGTAATATTTGTGAAAAAGAAGGATGGAACACTTAGGCTGTGTATTGATTATCGGATGTTGAATAAAGCAACAATCAAGAACAGATACCCACTTCCAAGGATCGACGATCTATTTGATCAGATGCGTGGGGCAGCGGTTTATTCTAAGATAGATCTTCGATCTGGTTATCATCAGTTAAGGATTAGAGAAGAAGATATTCATAAAACAGCTTTCCGAACAAGGTACGGACATTATGAATTCACGGTTCTACCCTTTGGATTAACTAATGCACCCGCAACTTTTATGAACTTAATGAATAATATTTTTCAAGAATATTTGGACAAGTTTGTACTTGTATTCTTGGACGATATTCTCATTTATTCTAAAAGTGTTGAGGAGCACAATGAGCATTTGAAGATAGTTTTGGGGATTTTGAGAAAAAGAAAGTTGTATGGTAAGTTATCCAAATGTTCTTTCTTTGATTCAGAAGTTCACTATTTGGGTCATGTCATTAGTAAGGAAGGAATTGCTGTAGATCCTTCAAAAATAGTGGCAATAACTGAGTGGCCTGCACCAAAGAATGTGCACGAAGTAAGAAGCTTCATGGGTCTTGCTGGTTACTATAGAAAATTTGTTAAGGATTTTTCTAAAGTGGTCTGCACCGATAACTTCATTGCAGAAGAAGGATAAGAAATTTATTTGGAATGATAAGTGCGAAGCGGCTTTCAAAAGTCTGAAAAGCCAGTTGACTTCCGCACCTATATTAGCTGTACCAGACCCTAATGGGAGCTTTACTGTTGTAACGGATGCTTCTGGGGAAGGCCTTGGAGGTGTTTTGTTACAAAATGATCAAGTCATAGCATATGAAAGTAGAAAACTTAAGTTACATGAGCTGAATTATGCTCCTCATGATTTGGAGCTTGCTGCCATTGTTCATGCGCTTCAAGTCTGGAGACACTATTTACTTGGGAAACCTTTTGAGTTGAAAACTGATCACTTAGGACTGAAATATATTTTCACTCAGCCTAATCTAAATGCCAGACAGAGAAGGTGGTTAGAATTTTTATCACAATATGATTTTGATATTAGCTACATCAAAGGGAAGGAGAATAGAGTAGCAGATGCTCTAAGTCGTAGGAGGCACATTTCTACTCTTATAACATTAAGAACTCAGTTTAAGGATGAGGTAAAAAGTGCCTCAGAATCTGATATTTACTTTCAGCAAGTAAAAGTAGTGCTTGCTGCAGAACCTAATGATGAAAGGTATAAAGGTTTTCATTTTGATAATGAAGGAATCTTGCGTTATGAAAACAGGGTATACGTACCTATGCTGAATGATTTGAGAAAGAAGTTGTTAGTTGAATTTCATAATTCACCTTTCTCTGGACACCCGGGTATCACAAAAATGCTTGCTGATCTGAAACAACAATACTTTTGGAAAGGTATGAAAAAGGATGTCATTGAATTTGTAACTCATTGTCTGGAATGTCAGCGGGTTAAGGCAGAACATATGCACCCTGCTGGACTGTTATATCCTCATAGCATACCGCAGTACAAATGGCAAGTAATAAGCATGGACTTTGTACAAGGGTTACCTATGTCCAGGAATAAACATGATGTTATCCTGGTAGTTGTAGATAAACTAACTAAGGTAGCTCATTTCATCGCTGGAAATCTAAAGGATGATTCACCAGTGTTGGCCAAAAGATTCGTACACGAAATTTTCAGATTGCATGGTGTACCAGAATTGATTATATCTGACAGGGATCCTAGAATGACGTCAAGGTTTTGGCAAACGCTTAATACAGCTCTTGGAACGAAACTAAACTTCAGTTCTGCATATCATCCGGAAACGGATGGACAAACTGAGAGAGTAAATCAGGTGTTGGAAGACATGTTGCGAATGTATTGCATGGATCAACAGTATAAATGGGAAGAGTATCTTCCATTAGTTGAATTCGCATACAACAACACTTATCACTCATCTCTTAAAATGGCACCATTTGAAGCACTTTATGGAAGGAAGTGCAGAACCCCTGTTAGCTGGGATAGTGTTGAGGATAGAGTGGTAATTGGACCAAAGATCCTCACTGAAATGGAATAGCAAGTTAAGCTGATTCGTGAACGATTAAAGGAAGCAGCAGATAGGCAGAAGAGCTATGCTGACCTTAAGCGGGTTGATCGAAGGTTTGAGCTGGGTGAGAAGGTTTTTCTTCGAGTTAAACCCAGAAAGAGTTCTATAACTTTTGGCAAGGCTGCCAAGTTGTCACCTCGTTTCGTGGGACCTTTCGAAATTGTCGAAATAATCAATCCTGTAGCTTATCGATTAGCATTACCACCTGCTTTATCTCGCATGCATGATGTTTTCCATATTTCTTTGCTTAAGAAATACGTTTCAGATCTATCACATGTTTTAAATTGGAATTCCTTGTAGGTCCAAGACCCAGGAATAATCGTGGTTAAACCCACTCGAGTGCTGGAAACTCACCAATTGCATTTGAGAAATCGTGAAATACAGCAATGTAAGGTCCAGTGGGACCAGTTTAACGAAGAAAGTGCAACTTGGGAAAATCTGGAAGAGATGAAAATTGCTTTTCCTTTTCTTTTTCAACAGAATGAAATCTGTTGACAAAACATTTCTTTTACATGAACTTATCTTTTTCAAGTTTATATGAAAGCCAGATTGAGGCAAACATTATTCAGGCTGAATAAAATGTGTTGTGACATTGATTTCTGGAACTATTCAAGTTGGAAATAGTCGCATTGTTTTGTGAACTAATAAATTGGTTGACCTGAAGGTTAATCGAATATGTAATCATCGGGACGATGAATCTTTTAGGAGGGAAGCATGTAACACTCTGAACTGTTGTTACTTCCTCCTGAGCATTCAAGTGTTGATATATGATTTCTTCTGTAAAAGGATGTGTTCCTTTGATTGTGAAGTCATGCTTGATATGGACTGTATCTTCTTTGCAATTGAAGATCTTTGACTGAGTCAGAATATGATTGGACTCTTTTATTTCTTTCATTTTGCACCTGAGTTTAATCTGATCTCAGAATGAATTGTGGATTTATCCATCTATAAGACCCAGCCTTGGATCAGTGGCATTGATCCAAGAGATGCTTTAAGTTTATTCAGGATGAACAAAAATTATAGACCTTACGCAGGTTGCAAGGTCTGAATGCGTTGAATAAGCTATTCTGGAGTCTAACTCAGGCTGATCGTGTTAAATGAATTGGTTCCAAATATCGTAATATCAGGAAGGTCTTGATCGTGGGCCAGGTAATAAATTCAGATACATTTATTCAACTAGCTTATTGGCAGTGCTGGAGTGAATCCTTTTCGTGAATGTATATCTGTAGGTTCTTATTCTGAACATTCTAAATGTTAGACCTAAACTGGATTTATTAAGGTTAATAACCTAAACCTAAACTATAACCTTGGATTAGTGCTAATCTAACCTAGGCCTAAACTATAAACTAAATGTTCTAAGGTTAGTGACCTAGCGCTAAGGAGGTTAGACTAAGTATCATCTTAAATCTAACCTATGTTTCTAACCTAACTAATGTTAGTGGAGGAAGGGGACCTATGAAGGGGTGTGAGCCATGGGCGGTAGTTTCTATGGCATTAAATGGGATGGATAAGTATGAAGGACAAGGAATTAGCGGAGGTTTCAAACAGCTAGTGAAAGCCGACGTGGCAGAGTCGCCAAACCTAGAAATGGTCTTTGATTTGTTTTTATCCATCGCCAACTATGGCGGTCGGTGGCAATGGAGATTGAGCGGGAATTTTGGAGTTAATACAATTAATGAACTCGGTCTTCGAGCTCGGATTTCTCAGGAAGACATGCAAAATGGAAAACTGGTAGTTTGTTTGGTTTTTCATGCGCTCCGGTTTTCTCTCTGTTTGATCACTGGTTCTTCGCACCAGTCTACTTGGTGTTGCATGGAAAATATGAGAGTAACTAGCTCTTTTCTCTGTCAAGGAAAGTTTATAAGGCATGGAAATAACAAATTATTGTTGTTGAATCTAACGTGGAAAAAGAGGAGAAGGCTCGAGCTCTTTCAGTGGTCTTCTTCGGATTTTTAAGCAACATTACCAGGCATGTTAGGCCCTAACCTTTAAAAATATTGCTTTCTTTCAAATGATTTCATTAGAACAACTCTGTTCAGATGATTTTTGGGATTCAGTTGGTTTTTATGGTAGCTTTGTGTGAATTAGTTGTTGTATCTTCTTACTGGCTCGATTTTTCAAGTGAACCCTTGATGGGTGTGCATTTTGTTTCGAACGGATGTACTATCTTGCTGTGTTTTGCATTCCGGATTAGATTTTGTAGAAATGTTTGCAAGGAAAATATATGAATTCTGCTCTGTAGGAGTCCATGAATTGTTTTCTTGTTTGATTCAGACTTCAGTCGATACCTTGCTGTTTCCACTTGTTGAAAATGATACTGTTGGATTTCTTGAATGTACAGTATATACGACTTCTTTAAAAGTTTTGTCGTGAGTAATATATGTTATGGTTGCTGAATCTTGTTGGATCTTGCTATAATACTTAAGTTACTTCTGATTGGATAACTTGCTGTGTTTATAGTATTTGAATGCGACTTTGTAGAAGTTTCCCCCCTTGTGTTGCAATTATGGGATTTAATCCGTTGATAGTTTGCAATATATTTATATATATACGAAATGACTCTGTGGAGTCCTTGGAATGTTTCGTATATTTTGGACTTCTGTAGAAGTCATAAATGTGAATACTATTAGTTTGATTCAGTTGGAGTCCTTGAGGGGTAACTGGTAATACGACTTCTGTTGCTTGTTATGAATACTTTCACTTAGCAATGAATTTCGTTGGTATAGACTCAGTTGGAGTTCTTTTTATGTTTCGTCTTCTGCTTAAGCTTAGAGCGAATACTGTTGTTATGGATTCAGTTGAAGTCCTTGATATGAAACCAGTGTCTCTGCTTCTGTATAAGCCTGGTTGTGAATACTTATTATTATTGGCTCTGTTGGAATCCTTAATATATATATATCTTGTATTTTGGCTTCTGTAGAAGTTAGTCGTGAATGCCATACGTTCTACTTCTGAAGGAGTTCAGATGTGAATACGGTATGTTATTGTTTTGGTTGGAATTCTTGAATTTGATATGTATCTGTATCTTTCTACTTCTGTAGAAGTTTATTTGAAGAATACCACATGGGTAAGTCCTTGATATGTAACTAGTGTTTCTACTGGTCTATGTAAGCCCAGTTTTGATTACAGTCGATATTGACTCAGTGAGAGTCCTTGAAAGGTATCTAGTATTTTAAACTTCTATCAAGCTGGGTTATGAATGTTGTTGTTTTATTATGAATACTAAATGTTATCGACTTCAATGGAGTCACTGAAAAGTAATTTATGTTGTAATTTCTATAGAAGTTTTTGCTGTGAGTACTTTTAGGATCCTTGATTTGTTGTCATATGAATTCAACTTCAATTTAAACCTTTAATATAAGTATTGGTTGAATTTGGCACTATTGGAGCCCATGATATGTTGTGTGTTGGCTCGATTCTTGATTTTTGTCCTTGCTGTGTTTTAGTAGGGATTAGATTGAACTGTATGTTGATGAGTATTTCTTCTTGTGTTTGAGCATGATTACATCTTCTGTTAGCTGAATATTTAGTCGTGTGCTTGACTGAAGTAAAGAGCTATTAACTGTACCTTGACAAGCGATGTTGGATATATTCTCATTTGTTGAATAATATGGAAGGTTATATGGAGTCTATTTGATGGATTATTCATCACTGCCTTGTCAAGAGCTATTGTGTTGTTCAGTAAGTTACAGGAAATTTTTATATATGTATTTTGATGAACTGTAGTTCTTCCTGTGGTCTCGACTGAGTCGCAGGTGTATAATGTGATTGCATTACTCTTAAGTGGACACCAGTCATGAGCATGTTTGGAAGGGACATCTTGGTTTCTTTCTCTTCTGCTGTAAAGTATATGTTGATAAATTTATATTTAATTGTTGGATTTGTAAAACATACTGATGGATTCATGAATTGTTAGGATATTCATTTTGTTGAATATAATGGCCTGTTGGATGTTGTTGTCCTTGGGATTCAGATGGATAGTTGTTTTAGATGTAATTGTCTTCTTGGTCACTAACATTTATGATGAAATACATGAAAAGTATCTACGACTATTTAGTGACTATAATACGAGTTATGCGTTATAGTCATGTTTGAATTACAAAAGGGCATAGTCTGAAGTATGTTTTCATGTTTGGTGAAATGATTTCATTTAAACAAGTTGTTCAACGAGAGCAATTGGTGGATTGCATTTGTTTTAAGTGTTAGTGCTTATCATGCTCAGTTCACCAAACTGAACCATGTTGATAATTTTTGCAGATGATTGTTGTAAGTGGTAAAGGCACGTAGATCTGATATGATATTCAAATTGTTTATTTTGGTCTTATGATGAATCACAGCTTGATTCTCTAAATGTACTACTTGAAGAAAGATGTTCTTTTGCTGTTGAGTATTGTATCAAGTATGCTGAATGCATAAAATGTATTTGATTAGCTTGAAAGGAATGAAAAGTACATTTACTATGTAAATGTAAATAGTAAATGTAAAATGTGGTTAGTATACGGTAAGTTAGTAAGTTAGAATAATAAAACAATTAGTATTGTTTTATTATTATATTGGTGAGAGGTTGAAACCATATGGGTGTATGGTTGTATATGAAGACAAATGTTGTTGTAAGGATTGTTATTTTACATCTCCTATATAATGGAGTGTATTGAAATAGTGAATGTATAATGAAAATATAATATAGAGTTGTTGATTTCAATTATTGTCTGTGTATCTATTTCATGGATTCTTTGTATTAGATCAGATTAATTTCTACATTTGGTATCAGAGCAGGTTAAATCTGTCTCAAAGATGATCTCGTAACTTTAGTTTCGCGATCTGGGTTTCTCCAAAATTTTGCGTACAGAATGATCTGTTATACAGGAAGCTACAATAGAAATTTCAGCAAAACCCAGTTCACAGTTTGAGAGAAACGTGCAATTTACTATACAGCACATTGATCACTGCTGTTTTTTTTTAAGAAATCAGAGAATCAGAGGTAATTCAAATCTGCATTCAATTTTTTTTTGGATATTTAGATTCAGCAAAATGGATACACCATTAGATAAATTTAATGGGTTGAAATTCCATACATGGAGAGTAAAAATTCAGATGCAGTTAATGAATAAAAATCTATGGAGGATAGTAGATGGAAATGAAAAAGCACCTACAGATGTAAGCAAAATTGTAGAATGGGAAACTAGAGATGAACAAATAACAAATGAAATTGACTATAATTATGAAGAATTTCTATACTAAGTGAATTTACTGGAGGATGGAGGCAAACGGAGGTTGGAGGTCATTCAACGACCTCTCGTCAGTTGCCAACGACGGGGCCGCATATCAGCTTTGGTGACAGGTGTGTGTGTGCAGTTTGATTTTAGTGCTTCCAGTGTGGTGTGCCTCAGTTTGCAGTGATCCTGTTTTCAATAAGTGGAAATTTCACATTGAGGGGGGGAACATGATCCAATGTTCTATTTCCAGTATGTCAGCTTTTTCTATGTATGTATGAGCAACAAATTTAAGTAGGATTTCCTATGTTATTCCCTGCAGTGCGATAGTGATGAGAGTTGTTGATACTACTGCATCATCATGATATTGTGGTTGTTAGTTATCCAGAAAAACTATCCAGAGGTTGTTGGTACTGTCCTCAAAAACCATCTGTTGTGTGGTTGTTGGTTAACCACTTGGAAAACCATCCAGAGGTTGTTGGTATTGTCCTTGAAACCATCCAGATCATGAGCATGCTACGTAGGGGCACATTGCAGTACAAAGGCAGTTTTTTCCCATGTTCGCACTAAGGGGGGAATGTTAGGAAATATATATTAGTGCTCCATTTGTATGGGTGAATAATAATTACATGTGTAATTATTATTATGATAAATTAGTGAAAGTACATTTACTATGTAAATGTAAATAGTAAATGTAAAATGTGGTTAGTATACGGTAAGTTAGTAAGTTAGAATAATAAAAAAATTAGTATTGTTTTATTATTATATTGGTGAGAGGTTGAAACCATATGGGTGTATGGTTGTATATGAAGACAAATGTTGTTGTAAGGATTGTTATTTTACATCTCCTATATAATGGAGTGTATTGAAATAGTGAATGTATAATGAAAATATAATATAGAGTTGTTGATTTCAATTATTGTCTGTGTATCTATTTCATGGATTCTTTGTATTAGATCAGATTAATTTCTACACATTATTATTATTGTATAAAGTGGATACTTTTGTGATTATCTAAGTAAGCTTGCAAGATTATGTGACTGAATACTTATGATTGTTTAGTAGTTCTAGTATGTCCTATCTAAAGCTAAATTGGAATTTAGATCACTGTCTTTCTCTAAGCTAGGGTTAAAATAAACCTGAGCAGGAAGCTAAACGAGCTGAATAAATTATTACTTCCGAGTCTTGATCTAAGTTAAGACAACATTTAATTGGATTCTTAATCACTATATCTCGATACTAATAAGTAAGATATAAATTCAGTTATGAGAACTGATATAAACCAAAAAAGGGTTTGGTTAGTAATCTCATGTGAAGGTTGAGGGTTATTGTCCAATTTCGTTGATTTAGAATTATGTATATTCTATGAACTCCTTGAAGGGACCTCTAGTCTTAATAACTTCTCTTGTGTAATAGGTTTTACTATGAAAGGTAATTCTAAGGTGAGGAACCCAGGGATTGGGAAAGACTAACCTTAAGGGAGCGTCTTATAGTATAATTTTAACTCAACGTATGTAACACTTATTAATAAGTAGATCTTTTCGAGGCAGATTTAAAGGTTAACGGCACAAGTCAACTGCAGGGTTGTACCTTCGAGAAGATTAGGATCTTCTAGAAGATACAACAATGCAGGTGACTTATGACGACACCCTTTGCATTGATCGTTAATATTTACACCTTAAAATTGAACAAGTTACTCTGGGACTGATTAGGAATGTGGTCACGTTATAAGGCTGCCCTAGGAGACTCGGGGTATATTGACACACTGGATTAACTAGGGTTGACCCAGTATGTCAGCGTATCCCTAGTCCTCGAGAACATCCCTATAACGTTGTCATCTTACTAATCTGTGCCCGAGTGAATAACTTGGGACAGGAGAGTGACAAAATTCAGTATAAGACATTCTACATAACATAGGAATGGGGTGAAGGACGTATTCTAGATTGACGAGTATGCCGTCAAGGAATACGAGAAATAAGCGGTATGTTTCAAATCTTTGGCCAAAGTATCGCAAGCAGTTGATTGCGTTGTCCTAAGTCGCCTAGTCTAAGGGATGAGATGCCGATGAATAATGGTAACAATTATTCAGATAGGTTCCTTGGACAGAGCATTCTGAATCCCAGATTAGGGAAGAGAACCGCAAGAGAGATGTGTTAAATAAAAATGCCAACTCTTAATACTCATGAATAGATCGGTAGATTACCGAGTCATGGAATGAATAGATCGAAGGTGCTCCGAGTTATTACAGCTGCATATGGTTATCTGTTGTGAGAATGGTTGTTTTTGATTTGTGAGTTCTAAATTATGTATTTAGAACCAGGAAGCATTTGTCAAAAAAAAAATTTTACTTGTTCTAATGTATAAAAATGAGGATGTTACAACCTATCCATCTACCATTGATAGAACTTATAAGGGCATAATTTTGAAGTTTGATCTACACACAAATGTTTCTATTGGGATGAAGTAGCATAGCCCGTTATCGGTTGTGTTGAGGCACAAGGACCAACCTAGGTCAAGAGACAATTATTGTCCAAAATAACTCCCCTAGTTATTTTGACAACTTACATCCCCATTCTGGCTCTGAATGTTCAAATATTACAAATTACATGCACTTTGGTTGTCCCCTTGGCACAATTTCCTTTGCTATAGTCCCTCGCATTCTCTAACATGATCTTCTCCCCTCGCGCGCCTACCACTTTCCTTCTCCATGCCCCTTTCTTCACTTTTCCTCCCAAGCACTCCTTTGCGCATTTCCTCTGCACCCCTTTTCTTTTTTGTTGTCACGCATCATTCATTTTGATGTCGCACCCTACTTGCACACTTTTCTCCTACATATAGGCATCCATTTCTTCCACGCGCATCACCTTTTCTATCCTCTTTTGCACCTCTTGCTTTCATGCACACCCTTGCACATTCTTCCACACTAGTCACTGTGCCACTTGGCAGCCTGTCAGACTTGAGTGTGCTATATGCAACCTATCAAAGCATTCCAAATGGGTGTTGAATCCTTGTGACAAACCATTACGCAAAACGTGGTAGAAAAAACAAAACAAATGAACAGTTGGCCAATCTTTGAACTAATCAGAGTATGCCACGTGTCATCATGTGTCTAGTTTGCACTGTAGATCTTCTAACAGCCATAAATTTTTCTACAGAGCTCAGATTGATGTGCTTTTGGTCTTGTTGGAAAGCCGTTGACATGGGATACTCATTGGACCATTCAAAATCAAATTTTGGTGGGTTTTGGTAGGTGAGAAGTGGGGAAACACATTTCAGCCATTAATGTAGACATCTAATCGACTCAACCACTCGATTTTATTCAGATCTTGCCTCCTTCCTTCTTCTACAACCCAAACAAACATGGGGAGGTGCATCTGTCAGCATTGTAGGTGGATTTGTAGGTATTCAATGTTTGTTTTTGGTGTTTGGATTTCAAATCCGAGTTTCCCTCTTTTTCCTCTTCCTCTTCTCTCCTTCTATAAATGTAAGAGCATTGCTCATTGTAAAAGGTTGGACCCCTTTAGTTTGCTAGGGACTTTGGTTTTTTAGATTTTAAGCTGCAGGCCTTCAAATCTGGCTCTTTGTATGTGGATATCGGCCTCATCCACCATTGTAATTGACTGTGCATTTTTTGAAGCATTAAAATCTTTTTTTTGTGGCTATTCTTCACCTTGGTTCATTTTTATTACTTTTCCTCACCTCTCTTTTGCATTCTCTATTTTTTGTGCTTCCTCACGTTCCTTACAAGTTCCTTTTCTAATTGTTCTCCATAAGATTGAGTGTGTGGGTGCGTTTCAGATTGTGATACCTGTGTCTATCCTCTCTGTGCGCGGTCTCCTTCATTTTCACTTAAAGCTATTTGTGTTCATCCCCCTTTTCTGGTGATATCACCTCCTTTTAGTTTATTTTTCCCCTTTATGCATCTCCTTCTCACCCTGGTCCCTTGGAATCGTAGAGTAGTGATAGGTACCTGTATTTCCCTTCCTAAGAGTAGTTTTAGTAGTAGAAATAGGTAGAGGAACCGGCCTTCTCCAGAATTCTATCTCAAGCGTGCAAGGTCCCAAAACTTGGAGACAGTCCCATGTTGCCTCAATAGCCCAGTTCATCTTGATCTGGGACAGGTGCAAGTTTGAGCTCTAACAATTTTTAGCATGCCCGGTGGGACCAGTATTGAAATCTTAATTTTCATCATTACTAAGTTTTG
Organism: Taxus chinensis; assembly: GCA_019776745.2. Classification (NCBI taxonomy): domain Eukaryota; kingdom Viridiplantae; phylum Streptophyta; class Pinopsida; order Cupressales; family Taxaceae; genus Taxus; species Taxus chinensis. Next base: position 179,655,654 of record CM034153.1, on the reverse strand, counting down.
GTATTCGACTTAATGTTTTCCAACCTTCGGAGGCTTGTTTCAACACTTTTGGAGACTCCCGACACTTAGATCTATTGTTTCTAGTAGTCTGCACACCTTTTTCATGAGAAGGATACATACCAGAAAAAGCACAACAACTGAAGGGTATTTCAAATACCTCCATCTTTCTCTGAGAACAAGATGCAGAAGAAAAATTGCATGTGCATCTCCATCTCTAGGGCATTGTGCACTTTCCACTCCTCCCCTCGGTAGACCTTCTATGCAACCTATCATGGCAGCTTTGCCACCTCAAATAAACTTTCCATTTGTCAACTTTACTGGTGGAAGTCCTCTCCTTCTAAATGCGCAACATGATATGCTAGCAGTCACACTCAAAAGTATTCCATACTTTACTGGTGAAAATCAAGTCACTCATGCTGAGCACATACAGGATGTGGAAAACGCATGCTCTATTTATTTGGTCACACATGATGATTTAGTAGTTAGGATGCTTACATCATCACTTAGAGGCAAAGTGCTTCAATGGTATTAAAGCTTGAGACCTGTATCCATTACCAGCTGGGATGACCTTGGTACATCTCTTTGCAACTATTTTGAAGATAAGTCATATCACCTATCCCTAGTGGAGACTGCGAAAACAACGAAGAGAGCACCCAATAAGAAAATGGCTGATTTTAATATCAAATTTCAGAAAATTTGGGACAAAATTCCTCAAGTGGTAAGGCCTATAGCCCAACATGATAAACTGTATTATCTTAGGGCTTTGAATAGTGACATTTCAGTCATGATTTAGTCTATGGGGGTAGAACCTTATGAGTTTCTTATAACATTGGCATCAGGGTGGAAAATAATCTTATTCAGGCAGGAAAGTTAGCCCCTAGACCACCTATGCCCTTATACCCAGAAATGCCTCAAGCACCCCAACCTTCTGTTGCTCCTATTCCTGAGTAGAGCACTGAAACCACTGCATCCACATCTTATTCTCCCATGCAGAAGAAGGAGGATGGAGAAATGAAGGCCCTAATTAGAATTTTTTCCAATAAAGTCATATCCTTAGAAAAGCAGCAGGCGCAAGCCTTCAAAAACAATTCTAATCAGGGGTATAACCAAGGCCATCATCCATTCAGAAATCAATATGCAAATCAAAGATATGGGAAAAACCAAAAAAATGATAGATGAAATGCTAATGAACACCTTCCTCTGTAAACAATTCCACCTATACAACCTATTCCAACACTCGACGCAAGCCAATCACTAGTTCCAGTTCAGAACAATATGGCTCGAGAATCAAAATGGTGCTTTCCTTGCAACATGCCTCATTGTTTCACACAGAATTTTGTTCCAGAATAGAGTTAATTCTATCCTTTCATTCTCTTGAGAAACAGATAGGGGTTAGGGTTAGGAGGAATACTTGTTGAGTGTTGGGAAGGTGTGCACGTACCGTAGAGAGATCAGACCGATTGTGAAGAGCTCCTTTTTGTCTGGGAAGGACTACCTATAAATAAGAATGCAAGACCACCAGATTTTAGTTAGACAATAAGTGAGGGAACTGCCTTGGGCCCAGGAAATATTAGACTTCCTTTCGAAGGTGGTAAGTTCCCTTTTAATACAAATTGATGCAAATGATAATAAAGAAGCTATTGCGAACTCACGATTTAGGTATCTCGTTACTAAAAGCAATAGAGACTAAACTACCAATAATAGAATGTCATGTTGTTTGTTTGGTCACTGATTGTTGATATGTTTAGATCAGGTTACAGGGATAGACCAGGCCGGACATGAGATTGTTTTAAGGTGAATAAGTGAAAGGATGGTTTTGGTAGAAGTCACAGTGACCGATGCCAGTCACCGGATAACCGATTGTGGTTATAAACCCGGTACCGGTAGGGAATAACCGATATCGGTAGGGGAAGTGATTTAAGGATTTTTAAATGGAGGTTGGTGTAAGGTGGTTATGAGGTTTGGAAGGTTGGTAGATGGTTGAGGGGAGTAGTAGGGTGATAGAGAAGTCTCGGAGAGTGAGAGAGTCTGTCTTTGGGGAAATATAGAGATGGATGACCGAAGGTTAGGTGCAGGTTGTTGCCGGGTAGTAGATCCAGGAGTGTGCTTATAATCCCTATGAATTAAAAGTTCACAAAGTAGTGTCTAGAAGCATACAAGGTGATAAAAGAGACTACTTACTAGTTTCTGATGTGGATGCAGGTCCAAAGAATAAAATGGTGAAGGAAAGACTCAGTTGGGATGATCCAGCAATCGGAAGTGATCTGATGAAGCTATCCTCCGACTCTCCCAATGTTTGGATGAGTGTGACAATGCTCTAGTTGCTCAGTTCCAGTCTTGGGCTCAATACTCCTCTTTGCAAACTCTTCTCCCTCCTTCACTTGTCTCTCTAGTGCAAATGAATCCCGATCCTTGCAAATGAAGTCCCATCATTTGGTTTTGGTTGGGGGAGGTCATTTATAGGGAACTGATGGTGGTTACGTAATCGACGCTGGTCGAGTAGGGACCGATGTCAGTTAGGTCAAAGTTGGCTATTTGTAGTAAAATAGCCAACTTTCCCTCCTTTTCTCCTGAGGGATCAGTTGTGGGCTTGGTCAAGTCATTATTAGGTTCGTTTTGATGCAGGTGAGGGGTGATGAGTCATGGGTGTGGGTCTAGACCAAGTCATAGGTCTTAATTAGGTTAGTTTAGGGTTAGGGCTAGGTCATAGTGAGGTGGCGAGGTGAGGTGGCAGGGTTGGAGATGTGGATTTATTAATTATAAGGTAATTAATAAATAATTCAGTGTGTAAGGTTTAGGTGGTGAGGTAGGGTTAGGTTGCGGGACGAGATACGGGGTACAGGGCGTCGTAAGACCCAAATTTGGTGTCTACATTTGCCCCTTGTTGTCGTGTAGCTTGTCTTGTAAAGCTGCACTGACAATAATAAAAAGTGGTTGCCCCAGTTAAGGGTATAGGTAATCCCCCTCAAATCTATCACAGATTGAGGTAGCGTGAAATCAAGGATAGGCTTGATAAAGGGTGAATGATGATGAAATGATGGTAAGATGGTGGGGTAAGTTCAAGGAAGCCGATGCACATTAAAATGTAGTAGTGTGACTAGGGTACATGATTTGAAGAGCAAACAAGCAATTCATAGGCAAAGGTCGATAGTTTATCCAAACAAGGTTGATATAATCTTGTTATCCAAGGCATAGGAAGTAGCTCCAGGGGATATAACGGGTAAGGTACCAGAACATTTAGGCATGTTTGGCAGTACCAAATGGTTGGTTTGGTTGAGATAAATGTCACGGTCTCGGTCTAGGAAAAGCTGGTCGGCTGATCAATTCAAGTATCCTAGTCATGCTAAAACACGAACAGGTGAGCTCGATTGAACAAACAACTACATGATGGGTGGATAGAATTGTAATTTGCGGGCCTTGGTCAAGGTACTTAATTGGTGTGGCCTTGGGTCCAATTGATTAATTGCGACCTTGGGTCGATTGGTTGGTTACAGCCTCAGGTGGGCCGATTGATTGATTGCGGCCTTGGGTCGGGCCGATTGGTTGGTTGCGGCCTTGGGTCGGGCCGATTGGTTGGTTGCGGCCTTGGGTCAGGCCAATTGGTTGGTTGCGGCCTTGGGTCAAGGCGTGATTGGTAAGTTGCGGCCTTGGGTCGGGCCAATTGGTTGGTTGCGGCCTTGGGTCGGACCGATTGGTAAGTTGCGGCCTTGGGTCGGGCCGATTGGTTGGTTGCGGCCTTGGGTTGGGCCGATTGGTAAGTTGCAGCCTGAGGTCGGGCCAATGAATTCAAAATAAGGCTATTTAGCAAAAGCCAGGGGTAGGTGATGTGGTGAAAAATGGAGATTGGTGGATAAGGGCAGGAGTTAGGTTAAACTAGGTAGGTAACCGATATCGGTTAGTGGTGACCGGTATCGGTTAGGAGACCGATATCGGTCTTCTAGGGCACGACCTAACCGATATCGGTTAGAGGTCAAAACCTATAAAAAGAAAAAATACGGCATGTCATTTTCACATTGTGAAGTTAAGGGCCAAATTTTTCTTGTTTGAGTTTTGAAGTGATTGGGTCATGTATTTGGGCTGAGTTGGCACTAGTTGAGTGGGGGAGTGAGTTATTGGTAGGCCCCAGAGATCGGGAGGCAGAGTTTGATTGGTTGAGGACCCTGCTGAGGAGATTTGGAGCTATGGCATAGCCTGGAGGAGCAGGAGGTGCTGGAGGAGCTGGACCACCACCACCTATCCCACCACGACGACGTGTAGTCGTACCAGTAGGCTCTGAACCCCTATTTTTGTTAATTTGATGAATTTAGCTAGGATGTGGGTATTGGGGTAGGAATCCAAAATTTGATAAAATAATGAATAAATGAAGGTAAACTGTAAAATGGATTGGGTAGATATGTTAGGTAGGCCAAAACGGTAAGGTGGGTAAGTTTTTAGGCAATTGTGCTGGTAAATGGGTAGAAATAGGAAAAAAAGGGGATTTGGGGGCCATTTTTGGTCCGGCCCCGAAATCCCACAGTGACCGATGTCGGTCACTAGTCGACCGACATCGGTCACAGTGTAAATTGTGTAGATTAGCAGGTACAGAGACCGGCGTCGGTCATGTGTCGACTGACGTCAGTTTATACGTCGGTTGATACCGGTCACCATGGGTAGGAGGTAGGGTTGCAAAATTTGTTGTGTTAGGTGTTGTTGTAGGTGGGTAGGATAGATTTTTGGGGTGAAGGGGGAGAAGGTAGAGTTGCTAGGAAAGGTTATTGGGGTGGGGGGTAATCAGGTGGTTGGGGCCATTTAGGTAGGATAAGTTATGGGTTGTGTATGAATTGGGAGGGGTTAAATTGGTTGGGGTATGGTTAGAGGGCAAGAGTAGAGCAGGTGGAGTATGATTGGGGTGGTTGGTAGGGTGTGGGATAGGTAAAGGGGATAGTTTAGATATTTGTTGGGTGGGGTTATTGATGTTGAGGGAGATTAGGTGTTTTAGGTTTGATTGGAGTGGGTAGGATATTTAAAGAAGGACCATAAGAGTGAGAGGAATTTATAGATGTATAGGGTAAGATAGGGGGTGTAGATGTGTTGACAAAGTTGGGTGATGATTGGGTGGGTGAGTAAGTATAAAGGGTTAGGTTGGTTGTTTTGTTAAGGGTAGTCCTGATGGAGTGGGTTGTTTTTGCAGGCATGCCAGCAGTTGACCATGCGAGATCAGATGCTGCCTCTACTGGAGTAGATGCGGCCACATGTGACCATAGCGTAGTGGGCAGTTATGCGGGAGGTTGGACTCGGCGGAGTCCAGAGGTATAGGGCTATGGATAGGGACCACAGCATGATGGTTACCCTCATCGAGAGATGGGATCCGGTAACCAATGCCTTTCATCTCCCTACTGGAGAGATGACAGTCACCCTAGAGGATGTGTATCGCATCCTGAGACTACCGATCATAGGTGAGGAGGTGTTCCAGGTGGATGCTGAGACAACAATGGATAGCATCCTGTAGGTATTCAGGGATGTAGCCCCATTGATTACGTATCATAGTGTGAGCATCTGCTACGGTGATATGTATCACGCTCATCGACAGGAGACATGGCTTGTCCATGCTGATGATGATCGGTATCACCTGCTTCACCCTCCCTGACTCAGAGGGAGGCCAATTCCCATGGGCTCTGATGGGAGTGTTACATGAGATGGTGGAGGAGCACACCTGCTACGCATGGGCACCAGTGTATCTGGTGTAGCTATACAGAGAGCTCTGGGGCTATCGCCGTATGAGGTGATTTGGTATATGTTCGACATTCTTGTTACACTGCTGGGCCTACGAGCATATCATGTGTATATGACCAGTAGGGTTGCCCCAGTAGCCAAGGCCATAAGCAGTCTATAGATATGGGTTTCAGAGGTGGTTGGGGGTCGTGGGCCAGCCACAAGCAATTATCGTAGGGTGGGATGTCACTTATTACAGGCATATGTTAGAGGGCCTGACTGCATTAGATATTATATGGAGGCCATACAGAGGCCATCAGCCCCGTGCAGGAGCCCCAGCATAGCTGCGATGGATCCAGTACATCTGTTGGATATTTGGACGGAGACCCGGGGAGTACGAGAGGATTCCTCTAGAGAGGGTACGACGATAGCTAGGACTACAACAGGATGAGCCACCTTCCTTCCCATAGTATCAGAGGGAGGATGTAGAGGCACCACTGCCTGTACCGCAGCCATTTGACCCAGTCTGGGTAGCAGAGAGACCGAAAGATGATACGGTGGACAACGTCGGGGTTACAGGCTCATTTTTGGTTTGGTGGGCAGGGCATAGGGCAGCCATGAGAGCACAGCTAGCATAACCAGATTTGGTAGCTGTGACAGCGGAGAGGGACCATCTCTTGGGTCAGGTGCAGTTACTACAGGGGCAACTTACTACTGCACAGGCATAGATCGGGGTGTTACAGGGGCAGTTGGCCCAGGCACAGGTACACACAGGCACAGGCCTCATAGGTCCCTCAAGTTATAGGCTCCTGATGGTTTAGCTCCACTCCACCGCCACCACAGGTACAGGCTCAGGGTCAGGGTGTACAGGCAGGGCAGGGCCCACTTCTATTAGGAGCCGGGGGACCAGCCCCACCAGCCATGGTGGCACGGGCCCGGTACATGGAGGCGAGAGTGGAGGCCCATTACTATCAGGACGTACTAGATAGTACCGGTGTAGATTATCAGCCATATGCGGCTCATAGAGCCGAGACTTCCCAGAGTCATAGGTCACAGGGGGCTGCAGCCACAGCCGGTGGGTCAGTGATGGGTAGGAGGTGAGATCTGAGACTGGGGCCAGCTGAGGGATGAGCCGAGGGAGGGGGAGAGAGCTGAGTCACCCCAGGAGCGGAGATGTTTTTGGATAGTTGATTTTTTGATAGAGACACCGGTCTGTGAACCGAGTGTGCATATAGAGGCCTGCGTGCCCACATAGGATTTATGTATTCATTTTTGTTGTATATACCGGCCTGCGAGCCGAGTACATTTTGTATAGTTGATACCAGCCTGCGAGCCGAGTATATTTTTGACATGAGAGACCGGCCTGCGAGCCAAGTCGAGAGTTTGACAGAGACAGTGGCCTGCGTGCCGACTTTGTATTTGGGATCACAGAGGCCCCATGCAGGGTAATTTGTATATTTTGACATTGATTTGATGATATATAGATGATGAGTTTGATCCATATGGTGTGTATAATTGTTGATTTGATGCATATATTATAATGTTTCATGTGTTTTGTCGATGGTATTGGAATTTGATGTATATAGATGACGTTGATGATGTTTTGATTATATGCATATGTGTTGAAATGTTGATGGTATTATGATGATGGATGTTGATAATGATGTCGTTATGTAGGAAAAGAGTTGGGCACCGCCAAAAATTTGCAAAAAACAAAGAAAAGGCCTAGGTATAAGCAAAAGGAGACAGTTTGACCGATATCGGTTAGCTAACCGATGTCGGTCGCTATGTGACCGATACCGGTTAGGTAACCGACATCGGTTATGTTAAAACGAGCTTTTCTAAAAATAGAAAAGCTTGGGAGGCAACTTAAATTCTTATTTTTAGAGTCATGCAACATGTTAAATACGAGGATGCGAGGCTGTTGACGTCCATACAGGGTAGTTGCATGGGAGAATTGAGTGATAAGGAGGAAAGAGATAGGTAAAGTGATCATGGGCTTGGATTAAGAAGGTGTAAAGGCAAGTTATAGTGAAGAGTCTGGTGAACATGGCTGAACAAGGAGAAGCATCCAGTGGGCAGAGAGGAGAGAGAAGACAGGTTCCACCTCAAGCTGCTGCATCCCAAGAGGTATAAGTTTTGGTTGGAATGAGATTTTGCATGCTTATAAATAGGATGTGGTAAGGTAAGTGGGTAGAAAGGTGATAGGCAAGGGTTTGGGATGGGGTGAGTGTTATAGGGTAGGTAATCAGGTGTTTTAGATATGTTTGTAGGTACAGAGAGGGGTAAACCAGTGAATAAGTTATCATAGGTGGTGTTTTTGAGCAGGATGGATAGTATTGACAGTGACCGATATCGGTTTAGGCCTAACCGGTATCGGTTAGGTAACCGATATCGGTTACTGTGTAAAGTTGCAGATTCTGATAAAAAACACTTGGGGATTCATTTGCTATTTGTTGTTCGTTGGTTTGATGTGTGCAGGAAGAGGCAAGGTTGATGATGAATGATAGGGTACCAGCTTTTTTGTCATGGGTCCGAGCGGATGTAACACCAGCGGAGTGGGCATTAATAAACCATGTGGGGTTAAGCGGAATCCGCTATTATTCACGAATCGCATGCAATCATGCTATGTTGCAGGCACTGATTGAGAGATGGAATCCAGAAAAGAATACCTTCCATCTGCCAACAGGGGAAATGACAGTGACGTTAGAAGATGTGTTTCAAATTTTGAGACTTCCAATTATAGGAAGACCAGTGTATCAGGCAGGGCCTAACGCGGCGTGGGCAGCGATAATGGCAGTATTTGGTCTAGCCGCACGAGATTTGACACAACAAGGCGTGACATTTACTTATGGTATAATGTTTGCAGGCACACCCTGAGGCAACAAGGTTGGCCGTGGTATTAATGATAGCAGTGGGGTATTATGCATTACCTAGAGCAGACGGGGGAAGATTTCCAAAATCATTGATGTGTATTATTCATGAGATGATAGAAGGTAGCGTTACTTTCGCATGGGCACCCGCATATCTGGCGGAGCTATACAGGGGTTTATGGGCATGCAGGTGAAATCACAGGACTACACTGGATTGTGCATACTTATTACATTGTTGGGCCTATGAGCACATTGTGTGTGTGCGACCAATAGGCCGACCAATCCAGGCAGGAGAGACAGGAGTGCAGAGGTTGGGATTCAGGCGATGGGTCCAGACAGAGCAAGAGGCAAGAGCCGAGACCGTGATAGATAACACCAAGTATTATAGGTAGAAGTTGGAGACGATGATGATTGCGGATATCCGTTGGAGGCCTTACGGGAACTACATGGTGACGGTGAACATAGCCGAGGATTTGAGGGGTGTAGAGCGAGTGAGGTGGATCGCAGGACACAGGCCAGGGGAGTACGAGAGGATTCCTCTAGATCACATGTGATGAAAATTTGGATTTGTTCAGGATATACCCATGGATCATAGACCATACAGAAGGATCGACGCCGAGGCACCATTCTCACCTCCACGGCCAACTCTTCCAGAAGGACCAGAAGAGATAGCAGCCGATCGCAGGGTAATGGATGCAGGAGTGACAGAGTCTTATAGATTATGGTGGGTAGCAGAGCTGCGAAGTACACACGAGAGGGCCGATCATCCTGACATAGCTGTGATTACCACGGAGAGAGACCACCTGTAGGGTTTAGTTCACCAGCTTCAAACACAGGTGAACGAGACCACGGGATTGTTAGAGGCGTCACAGTCTCGAGTGGAGAGACTAGAGGCAAGAGTCCTCCACGCGAGAGGGCATATTCGTATGTTACAGGAGAGATTGGTGGATCAGTGGGAGGAACCAATAGCAGTGGTACCTTTGAGTATGGAGAGGCCAGGTGAGCGGCATCGACGATCACCATCACTACCTGGTTCGGGACGAGGCGCGGGGGTCTAAGTGAGTTTCATACATAGGGGTAGAAGAATAAATAAGGATTCCAGACCTACGCGTCGATGATAGAGAAGATGGATTTGTTTAACATCTAAATAAAATGGAATATGTATGTTGATTTGAGTTTGTGATAATTATAAGAATATTTGTGTTTTGAATGTTTGGATTGATAAAGGATCAAGGTGAGTGTTATCAATACAAATACGTGAAAATATTTATATTTTTAAAGAAAACACAACACATGATAGGTTATGGTAGGGGATGGTCGAGCTAACCTTGGGAGACCCCATGTCTCCTAAGTGCTGCCTACATAGCCCATTGCACAAAGCAAGGAGGGGCCTCAGACCGATGTAGTTCTCCCTTAGGACCAGGGAGAGGTGAATTCAGGCAATTTGGTTGTGGTTAGGCAATTTGTTGGTTGGTAAAAGTTTGATGTTGGTAGAGTAATGTTGTTGGTGTTGGTGTGGGTATAGGTGAAGTGAGGGTTAGCTTACCCAAGCATAGGAAACCATGTCCTAATTAAGATCAACACACAATCCTAGATTCAGGTAAAAGAGGCAAAAGTGTCCCATAGTTGGAAAGAGCTAAACAAACCACGTATTATCGTAGGATGAGCTTGAATCCCTAGGTACCTTGCATAGGTGAGAAGTCGATAGGTGAAAAGAGTTGTATAATCACAATATATCAGATATACGCACGTCCCTTGAGTTTTGTTATTTTGAAGAATGGTGAGGTGAGGTGGATGGTATAGCTGGGGCGCAGAGAACTTGTTATAAGGTGATTATTCTGACGGAAGAGAACCAAACCAAAATAGACAAGTCCATGACTCAAAAGTGCTTTTGAATACTGCTTTTATTTTTCTGGATATAGACTGATCGATGCGGGAAGTCTATATGGGATATGCATTTTGTTGTTCTTGAGGTCTTCACGAAGCTGATCAATGCGAGAAGCTTCTGATAGAGGTTGACTTTGTATAGCTGTCCTTCGAGGGAGCAGTCTACTTATAGTAGCAAATGCGGCATTATACATAGCTGTCCTTCGAGGGAGCAGTCTAGTTATAGTAGCAGATGTGGCTTTGCACATAGCTGTCCTTCGAGGGAGCAGTCTAGTTTATAGCTTAGAGGTCTAGATGTCTGTTTGGCATGAAGCATCTAGTTTTGCAGGAAGTTTGACTCAAGAATATCCCAGAATTGTATAATTGAGAACTTGTTATTTTGATACTTTTAAGTCATGGACCAGACTAAAAAGGAGAAGGCATCTTTAAGAGGAGGTGATGATCAAACCACGTGGGTTTGATTTTACTTTGAGATGCACAAAAAAGGTGTATGAGGTGGTAAATGAGCTCAAGGGACAAGCGCAAGGTAGATAAGAAGTGATGTAACACTAAATTCAATAGTAGAATGGTCAGAGATGCAAGGCATTAAGGGGTTCAGGCTCAGGTTTACCATTAAGTGAAGCTAAACGATAAGTACCTGATCCGTAAGTGTGAGTGATAATGTAAGGCCCAATCCAATTAGGAGTAAATTTTCCATGTTTGCTCTTTTCTAGTTTAGTTACATGTTGATTCTCTTTGAGGACAAGATCACCAATTTTAAAGGTACGCTCATGAATTCACTTATCATAAGCACGCTTGATGCGCTTTTGATAAATTTGAAGGTGGTCAAGAGTGGTAAGACGACGCTCGTCAAGAAGCTCCAATTGGGCTAACCGCTCTTGGCGGAAGTCATCATTGGTGAGAATATCCTGGAGAGATATTCTGAGGGAAGGGATTTGTATTTCGAGAGGCAAGACAGCCTCGGTACCATACACCAGAGAGAATGGTGTGGCATTAGTGGAAGTATGAATGCTGGTACAATAAGCCCAAAGGGCAAAGGGGATGTGATCATGCCAATTTTGCCCAGAATCGTTAACGACTTTCATGAGAATTTTGGTTAAGGTTTTGTTAGAAGATTCGGCTTGACCATTTTCTTGTGGATAGTAGGGTGACGAGAAGCTAAGTTTGATACCAAAGTTGTCACAAAGGGCTCGTAACAGCTTATTTTTGAAAGATTTTCCATTATCAGTTATCAAGCGATGAGGAACACCGAAACAGAAAATAATGTGATGATTGATGAATTCAACAATTTTCTCCTTTTTGGTTGAAATGAGTGGAACGGCCTCCACCCATTTAGTGTAATATTCAGTTGCCGTGATGATCCAACGGTGACGTTGCGAAGAAGGCGGATGAATCTCACCAATAAGGTCCAAACCCCATTGTGAGAAAGGCCAAAGATCTCGTGCGACCTGTAGCGGGTGGCTGGGAGTATGTTGAAGGTTGGCATGCTGTTGACACATAACACAACACTTAACATATTCGCAGCAGTCTTTATTAAGAGTAGGCCAATAATATCCTAGGCGAAGGATCCGCTTGGCCATGGCAAAGCCACTAAAGTGCCCACCACAAATTCCGTCATGGACTTGTTGGATGGTATGAGTGACTTCAGCGCTGGTTAGACATCGAAGGAGGATACCATCGAAGCCACGTTTATAGAGGAGTCCCCCCATGATGACATAATGAGAAACACCTTTAAGAAAAGTGCATTTTCCATTACTACTAAGGTCAGGTGGGAGAACAGAGGTTGTAAGGTAGTCACGAAATTGGTGATACCAGGTATCCTGCGAGTCAGCAGATACATTATTTACCATACAAACATCCGGGACTAAGTAAGATGGGGCAAAGAGTTGTTGGACCAAGACAAATATGTCAGAGTCAGTTGGTGATGCAGGAATTTGTGAGGCCAAGCAAGCCATAGTATCCGCAAATTTATTAGTTGAGCGTGGAACAATTTGGATAGTATAATGGGTAAATAAGGTCAAAAGTGAATCTATGTAACGTTTGTACTTTTGAAGTTCCTCATTTTTACATTGGTAGATGCCAGTAACTTGATTTACTACCAATTGAGAGTCACCGAAAATGTTAATAGACTTCACACCTAAGTGTAACGCAACGTGGAGACCCAAAACAAGGGCCTCGTATTCCGCTGTATTGTTAGTGCAGGGGAAATCGAGCCTGAATGAAAGAGGCATAGGTTCACCTTCAAGAGGAATGAGAACAATGCCTGCCCCTCCGCCGCACTGGCATTTAGATCCATCGAAGAAGAGAGTCATCAGATAAGACGCATCACTGAGCGAAAGAGTTGCGATGAGTTCATCAGGGAAAGTAAAATTGGTAAATTGTTCCCCAGGTAAAGGGGCTTCCGCGAGTTGGTCTGCGATAGTTTGTCCTTTGACTGATTTCTGGTGTACGAACTCAAGGTCGAGGTCGGTGAGGAGCATAAGCCATCGGGCGATGCATTGGTTTAGATGAGGTTTGGCATACATATAATGTATGGGGTCAGCGTTGGTGATGACAAAAGTTTTGTGATTCAGGAGGTAATGTCGGAGTTTGGTGGCCACGAATGATAGGGCTAGGCACAACTTTTCGACGTGTGTATACCTAGTTTCGTAATCCACAAGAGTACGGCTTATGTAATAAACTACTTGTTCTCGATGCTCGGAGTCACGATGTGCGAGCATGGCTCCTACAGCATGGTCGGTGGCAGAAAGGTAAAGGTAGAAAGGGCGATCGTCCTGAGGTGGGATAAGCACGGGTGGCTGCAAGAGATAAGCTTTAAGAGCCTCAAAGGCTTGGTGGCACTCCTCGCTCCATTGAAAGACAATGTCCTTTTTAAGGAGATGATGGAAAGGTTGACATCGATCCGAGAGTTGTGAGATGAAACGCCAGATAGATTGGAGTTTTCCCTGCAAACTACGCAATTGCTTTAGGTTAGTGGGTGGGGGCATTTCTAAGATAGCCTTGACTTTAGCTGGGTCGACCTCAATGCCACGCAAAGAGATGATAAAGCCAAGGAGTTTTCCCGAAAGGATGCCAAAGACACATTTCTTTGGTTGAAGACGAACACAGTATTGTAATAGGTGATTGAAAATAATGGTTAAAACATCGAGATGTTCACTGCGATGTTTGGATTTTCCAAGAAGATCATCGACATAATCTTCGAGGATAGTGTGCATAATGTCATGAAAAATGTAAGTCATAGCCCGCTGATAAGTCACACCAGCATTCTTAAGGCCAAACGGCATGACACGATAGCAGAAGGTCCCCCAGGGGGTAATGAAGGTGGTTTTATGTTGATCGGCTGGGGCTACTAAAATTTGATTGTATCCCGAGAAACCATCCATGAGAGAAAGCATCTCATGGCCCACAGTGAGATCAACAAGTTGATCAATGCTAGGTAGGGGGAAGTCATCCTTTGGGAAAGTGAGGTTAAGATCCCAGAAATCTGTACATATCCGAAGTCCCCCCGTCACTTTAGTGACAGGTACGACATTAGAAATCCATTGCGGATAGTCAATAGGTAAGATGAAAGAAACAGAAAGGAGTCGTTGAAGCTCTTCTTTAACCAAGAGGGCAATGCGTGGATGCATTTTTCTCAGTTTCTGTTTAACTGGTTTGGAGTCTGGTTTCAGAGTGATGTTATGGATAGCAATGTCAGGATCGATTCCTGGCATGTCGGCGTAGGACCAAGCGAAAGCTTGATTGCGGGCACGGAGGAAGGTAGTGAAGGTGGCTTGTTCTGATGTGTCGAGAGATTGTCTGATCTTTACAATGTGAGGATCGTCCTCTGTGTGGATGTTGATTTCTATAGTCGACTCATTCAACATGGTTTGGGTTTCAGATGGTAAGGCGCGTTGAATATAAGAGTCATCCGCACCAAGGTAGGTGAGGATGGAGTCATCATCCTGGCACTCCACAACATTAATCGAAGGCGAGTCTTCTTCGATCATGTCTGGATACAAAAGGGGGAGAGAAGATGGGTCTTCACCATCGCGTTGATAAGTGAGAGGACCTAGGAAGATAGCATTCACGAAAAAAAAAGTTAGGAGGGATAGATTCCGGGTCTATCGACTCCGTGGGTGAAGATGGAAAAATGGGCGATGATGGTTCGGAAGGGGTGACTTCGTCGTCTTCCTGGATACGATTGACACAAGGTTTCTGCAGTGTAGGTGGTTCAGAAAATCCAAGACCACTACGATCTTTGTGTTTGAGTGTAGTCATGGGAATAATCGTATGTCGTCCTTGTTCATAAAGACCGAAACCAAAACCTTTCCAAGCACAGCGCGTCAGGAAGGTGAGGGCGAAACGACGGTTGGTTAGATATTGAAAATCTGATTGGAAGGGAACCACACCAAGGGGAGGTTCGGGGGTGACAGAGGATGCGTCGACACCCCCATACGTTAGGTTGGTGCGGCAATTAGGTGGTCCGTAGGAGATCACCTCCCCCACACGACGGTCGTAGGTAGGATGCGCATGTAACTGTCCATACTCCTGTGGGGTATGGAAGGTGCTAACGTTGTATAGGCGGTACTCCCCCAGCGTAAGGCATTGAAAAACATCTACCAAGGGATCTGAGGTTGGGATGTTGTCCGCGGGGAAGGAAGTGGTATTCGCGTCAGTGGTTTCATTGGTCGAAGGTGTGGGTGCGGCTAAGGTGGATGGTTGAGGCGTGGTTGAAGTAGATGGTTGGGTTGGATCAATGGGTGTCTTGACTGGTACAAGCACATCATTAGGGTGGTATAACATATTACAGGTTTTGAAGGGGGAAGCGTCAGCTGTGACGGTGTATGACTTCCCCTCATACTCAAATTTTATGCATCTATGTAAGGTGGAGGGAACGCATCCCATAGCCCAGATCCAAGGGCGGCCTAACAACATGTTGTATTGGAATTCTCCCTCAAGGACATAGAAGAGTTCGGGTAAGGTACGTGGCCCTACACGAATGTTAAGGATCACGGTGCCTAGGGTAGAAGTAATAGCATCGTTGAATGAACGCAACATGGTGGGGTTGGCACACATGCAGCTAGGAGGGATATTCATCTGTTGGAAGGCTTTGGAAGAGATGATGTTTAGGCTAGCACCCCCGTCGATCATAACACGACGTACCTGGATGTCTCGGACGTAAGCCGAGATGAAAAGAGTGGGGTCAGGATCTTCTGCACCAAAGACGACAATTTCTTCTTCAGAAAAATTGACAGCAGCGGCTTGCTGTACAGGGACAGAAGTGGTTGTGGAGGTAGGTTGTTTGGTGAGAGAAGCGACATGGTTGGGTGTTAAGATGGAGGTGATGGGAAAGGTTTCATTAGGTAGGACCTCTATCCCTTGAAGGATCTCAATTAGAGCTTGTCGATGTGATTCAGATGTTTGAATGAGATCATAGAGTGTCATTTTTACAGGAGATTGGTGAAGTTGTTTGATCATAGTGCGATGGGCAACTCCATCAGAGACTGGGTAGGCAGGTCCACGAATAACCACTTTAGGTGGTGGTGCGATCGGGATGGCGGAAGAAGAAAGAGAGGCCACAGGTGTGCTTTCTTTAGCTTTTCCATTGTTTTTCTGACCTCGAGTAGCAATGCTAATCATGTTGATCTCATGAATGCGAGACGAGGAAGATGACAGGGATAAGTCATTGTTCTCGAGAGGCGGGGTTGCAATGATGATAGATTTTGGCGAGGCGGGGACAGGTGGTATAGGAGAAGGGATCGAAGCTAAGAGATTTTCCCCCCGTAAGTTGTCCTTCTGAGATTTTCTATCCGAGATAGGCAACTGGCGAAGGATGGCTTTCAAAGCATTGCATCCTTCTACATTGTGTCCTGGTGAGCGGTGGTAGGCACAGATTTTAGATTCATCATAACCTATAGGTCGAGGTTTAGATGGATCATAGGGTCTGAGTGGGGGTAGGGAAATGGTCGCATCCCCTACCAGCATATCAAGGATCTTGGCGTAAGATCCTTTGAGCGGGTCAAATGAAGATGAGGCTATTGATTGAGTGGGTGAGATTATTGATTGTTTTGGTAATGGTTGGGTACGAGTGGTTCGTACGGGTGGTGGTTTAGGCAAGGGATTTTGATGATTGGGTTTAACTAGGTGTGGCTTCTTCTACGCAGAAGTCATGTTTAGCTGGTTAGATGATGAGGCCACAGATGACGTGGTGGCAGGAAACAACCATGGGGAAAGAGGAGCGGCAGCAAACAAGTCCTTCGATGATCGAGTTTTCTTAGGGTTGGTAGGTAGGCAAGATACTTGGGGCGATGGTGTTGAGATGCCTGTGGATTTTTGTATGGGTGCAGAAGGTGCTGGTCATGTTAAAGAAGACGTGGGAGGCATGGTGTATTGAGGCAAGGTGGAGGGGTGAGGCCCCAATATAGAAGGTAGGTGTGACGGTGAGGGTTGAAGCCGTGCCTGCTGTAGTGGTGTGATCGGGGGCAAGGGTTTTAGTTGTGGCGGAGGCATAGATTGGACTCGAGGAGATTGGGTCTGTCTCCTAGGTGGATTAACGGCTTTATTTTTGGATAAGTCTAACCGTTTAGGTGGGTGCGTCAGGCTGGGTATTGGTGAAGTCCCAAGCGTAGGGGAAGGTTTGGCTAGGTTGATAGAGGTGGATGAGGTATTTGGTAGAGATGAGGGGGGTGGAGGTGAGGACATAGGCATTTTGAGCTTTTGTAAAAACTTTGGGTATATGGTAGAGGTGTCTGGATTAGTCATCTGCATTTGAGTAGAGCATGGTGTACTCAAACGTTCCCATAAGAGTCATCTATCTTCTGGGGGGTGACAATCTTCACGTATGGACGGGAATTTTGGTATGGAAGAGAAGTGGGCTGTGATTCCGGTCCACTGGGGGTGTGATACAGGGGGCGAATGAGGCACTGTATCAATGGGTGTTAAGAGGTCAACCGGTCACTGGAAAGATTTAGGCGATGAAGAACTGATAGGGAGGAGGGCATGTTCTAGAGGATCCGTCATGGTTAAGGAATTTGGTGATGTAGGCTCGAGGGGTTTCTCTTCTAAGGATGACAGAAAAAGTGGTGATCCTTCTTCTTTTGCAGCAAGTGTGGTGGAAGGAGATGTTTGGGAAATAGATAAGTTGGATAACAGCCGCTCATAGTCTTGCAGGGATGTGGTGTAAGAAGGCTCTTCTGTGAGAAGAGAACTCTGGGTGGTTGATTCCTTTATGGGTAAAGGAATAGCAGGGCTGTCCTCTTGTCCTGATGAAGGAGAAGGGGGCAAGGACTCCTGCGTCGGTGAAGAGGCTCGATTCAGAATTTCCTCGATGGAAGCCCTTGGTTGGGAGTTGAAAACCACATGGATCTCATGCACACTCTTCTCCTCGGCTAAGGTTTCTTGGTTTGTGTTACTGTTAGAGGAATGGTTTGGAAATGGTTTGTTGAAGATTTTTAAATTTTGATTAGCAGGGGCATTAGGATTATCGAGGGTTATATCCCCTGCATCAACCATTTCCTGCACTATGTTTTTTAGCATCTTGCAGTTTTCGTGGTTGTGTCCCTTCACGCGATGGAAGTTACAGAAGTCATTTTCTTTATACCAAGAAGGTATAGCACGGGCGGAATCAAACCCGGAGTGAGGTTTAACAGGAGGCAAGGTGATAGCTCCTGCTTTAAGCAATTTGTTCCAAGATCACATCATAAGTTTCTCCCAAGGGAGTGTATTTGATGGGCTCAGCTTTATACTTATAGGTGAATTTTGGCTGGGTATTAGATGGTGCTTGAGATTTGACCGTCACCACGTGTACAGCTCCTCTTGATTTCGAAGCAGACGATGCGTGAGAGTTGGTGGTGTTGGGTTTGTTGGTGGAGTCTTGGGTTCAGACATTTGAGTTTTTGTTGCGCAACTTCAATTTCTCCTCCTCTAAGGCTCGAATCTCTAGTTTCTGAGCCATAGTAAAGGCCTCATCAAAGGTGCAGAAAGTTTGAATTTGGAGGGTGGGAGAAATGTGTTTAGCGCAGGCCCGTGTAAAGAGTTTGATGAGCTCGGCCTGAGGTAAGGCATAAGTAAGTTGGTTGATGAGGCCCCGCCATCATCCAACGAAATCTGTGATAGATTCGTCTTCAAATTGTCGGATGGCATAGAGATCGGTAATGGATACTTTCTTGGCAATATTGATGGAGAAATGCTCCAAGAAAGATTGGGCTAACTGGTTAAAGGAGAAGATTGAGTGCTGGGCTAAAGCACTATACCACTCCAAGGCAGGTCCTGATAAGGACATGGGGAAGGTACGGAGTAGTAAGGCATCGTCATGAGCAATCAGATAGCAGGCATGTCTAAACGATCGCAAGTGTTGTTGAGGGTCCTCCTTACTATTAAAGCGAGTAAATTTTGGCAATTCCCATTGAGGAGGATATGTATGAAGGGGGACAGAAGGATGAATAGGATCTCAAAAAACTTGCTCGTATGTCAGGGTGTTACGGCTTCCTGAAACAGAAGCCTCAAGATTTTGCATCTTGTCCATCATCTGTTTGATTAAATCATTGGTTGGGTTAGATGATGGTGTTGTCGTCGTAAATGGAGGAGGATTGGGCCAAGAGCCGCTACTAGACAATGGTGGGGCTAAATGTTGATAAGGTATCGATGATGAATGTGTTGGGGTGGCCGAATAAGGGTGTCCTATATAAGATGTTGAGGCCACCGGATGCGTTTGCGGAAATGAAAAGGTGGGCGGAGCCTGAGAGGGAAAGCTCGTGTGGATAGGTGGTAGAGAACAAGTTATGAAAGAGGCAATCTGCGAGAGGGATGAGGTAGGGGTAGTGGACGGTAGTGATATGTGGGGCCCCAGATTAACCAAAGGAAAGCCAATTGGTCTTGTATGGACCATTGAATCCACTGATCTGGGAGACGGGGCTAACGATGAAGACGGTGAGGCAGAGTTATTAAGTGGGGAAGGAGCTAAGTGAGCGGCTATACTAATAGGCATACCTAAGAGGAGCTGACCGTCAGGTGTACGGTCAGGGGTATGAGACAAATAATACTGTACGGCGCTAAGATTAGCATCCAAAAATTTAGCAAAATCCGGATCTCCTACAGAGATCTTGGGAAAAGCATTGGTGTCCGTAGGATTCCCCATAGGATGCGAAGGGGGTGACTCAGGAAAAGACACGGAACAAGCATGTGAAACCATGGCTGCGGCTTGTTTCTGGGTGATAACAACCATGGACAAGAGGATACAGTAGGGAATTAGTCAATTAGGAACAGAAACAACAACAAAATGTTGGAATTGGTAGGTTGCTGGTTTGTCAGGAACTGTGAAACACAGTAACCGATATCGGTCTGGTAACCGATGTCGGTCAGATTGTAGCCAGCGTCGGTCAGGTAACCGATGTCGGTAGAAGAGGACTAGTGCCAGTCACTGTGAAGGAAAATAGAGAATGTAAGAGGCTACTGTTTGGGTATAACAAGGCTTAGTATACCCACCAAATTGTTTGAAGTGATCACTGAGACAGGGTATAACCGAGAAACAGAACTAAAAGAAAACAAAAACAAGCAAGATACACAAGCAACATCAAGAGACTAACCCTAGGATTAGTTTTAATCACTTTGGGCTTATGCCTTAGACGCAAGATGATGTCAATCCTAAACAAAAGACCTAAGGGAGATGTCAAGTTTGTTTTGGCTTGTAAGGCTACCTCAATCGGGTGGAGGAATACCGCGGAAAGGGGGGATGTTTGAGATGTTGTGTAGATTATGATGTGATTTGGTATGTGTTGTGCAGTGAGAGTAAGATTAATTTCTCGTCAATACCATGGATATCACCCCCACGTGTACGACCTGTTACTTAATCTACGTTCACTAGAATTAAAAACAGTAAGCAAGAATGTGATGCACGTGTTTTAAACCCAAATCGAAAATGATATTCGATGAAGCAAAGAAAGAGAAGAGATCAAGAAGATGACTTTCACTAATGCAAAGATGCGAAAGTAAGACAAGTTCTTTTACCAAAATGACAAAATATTTTGTGAATATTTAGAAGAGAGAAACAACAAGTGTGCTCCCTACATGAAAACAAGCAAGAAAGAAAGAAACCCGAGAAGGGTCCCACCGGGCGTGCCAAAATGTTTCGCACAGAATTTTGTTCCAGAATAGAGTTAATTCTATCCTTTCATTCTCTTGAGAAACAGATAGGGGTTAGGGTTAGGAGGAATACCTGTTGAGTGTTGGGAAGGTGTGCATGTACCGTAGAGAGATCAGACCGATTGTGAAGAGCTCCTTTTTGTCTGGGAAGGACTACCTGTAAATAAGAATGCAAGACCACCAGATTTTAGTTAGACAATAAGTGAGGGAACTGCCTTGGGCCCAGGAAATATTAGACTTCCTTTCGAAGGTGGTCAGTTCCCTTTTAATACAAATTGATGCAAATGATAATAAAGAAGCTATTGCGAACTCACGATTTAGGTATCTCGTTACTAAAAGCAATAGAGACTAAACTACCAATAATAGAATGTCATGTTGTTTGTTTGGTCACTGGTTATTGATATGTTCAGATCAAGTTACAGGGATAGACCAGGCTAGACATGAGATTGTTTTGAGGTGAATAGGTGAAAGGTTGGTTTTGGTATAAGTCACAGTGACCGATGCCGGTCACTGGATAACCGATCGCGGTTATAAAACCGGTACCGGTAGGGAATAACCGATATCGGTAGGGGCAGTGATTTAGGGATTTTTAAATGGAGGTTGGTGTAAGGTGGTTATGAGGTTTGGAAGGTTGGTAGATGGTTGAGGGGAGTAGTAGGGTGATAGAGAAGACTCAGAGAGTGAGAGAGCTGTCTTTGGGGCAATATAGAGATGGATGACCGAAGGTTAGGTGCAGGTTGTTGCCGGGTAGTAGATCCAGGAGTGAGCTTATAATCCCTATGAATTAAAAGTTCACAAAGTAGTGTCTAGAAGCATACAAGGTGATAAAAGAGACTACTTACTAGTTTCTGATGTGGATGCAGGTCCAAAGAATGCAGTGGCAAAGGCAAGGCTCAGTTGGGATGATCCAGCAATCGGAAGTGATCTGATGAAGCTATCCTCTGACTCTCCCAATGTTTGGATGAGTGTGACAATGCTCTAGTTGCTCAGTTACAGTCTTGGGCTCGATACTCCTCTTTGCAAACTCTTCTCTCTCCTTCACTTGTCTCTCTCTTGCAAATGAATTCTGGATCCTTTGGTTTTGGTTGGGGGAGGTCATTTACAGGGAACCAATGGTGGTTACGTAACCGACGCCGGTCGAGTAGGGACCGATGTCGGTTAGGTCAAAGTTGGCTATTTGTAGTAAAATAGCCAACTTTCCCTCCTTTTCTCTCGAGGGATCAGTTGTGGGCTTGGTCAAGTCATTATTAGGTTCATTTTGATGCGGGTGAGGGGTGATGAGTCATGGGTGTGGGTCTGGACCAAGTCATAGGTCTTAATTAGGTTAGTTTAGGGTTAGGGCTAGGTCATAGTGAGGTGGCGAGGTGAGGTGGCAGGGTTGGAGATGTGGATTTATTAATTATAAGGTAATTAATAAATAATTCAGTGTGTAAGGTTTAGGTGGTGAGGTAGGGTTAGGTTGCGGGACGAGATACGGGGTACAGGAACTATGAACCTTCCACCAGTGCATATAAATCAAAAAACCAATAAATGCCAGAAGTTGTTCCTGAGCCCATCCTTATGTTCTTTGTTGTGGAAGACTTATGTGTAATCAATCAAGCTGTAGATATCTCAAATGAACCGCATGCTCGGGTCGCTGATAACACAAGATACAAGAAGAGAATGCTCGAGTATGGAACACAACCTTCCACTCTTGTCACACAAGCCACCCCTAAACAATAAAGAGATGTAGCTAAGGCACCCAACAATCATGGTGTGCAAGTTCATGTGCACGAATTTCCGCATAACCCTTCAATAAAGGCAGCACGTGTTCCTCCTTTGGTAGGTCAAGCCTATGCGCAAGCTAAGGCCCTTGCCTATATGCCTAAACAATCAAGAAGAGATGTTGTTATGCCTCAAATGCACAAATCAAAGTGCCTTCCATTCAATATTGTGGACCATATGAAAAGGACAAATGTAAATGTCACAATGTGGGACACCCTTTCCATTCCATCTCACTGTGACCTGTTGCATGAAGCTTTGGTGCAACTCCCACGAGCTGATGTAGTTGTTCAAAAATTTCATATTGCTGTCAATATCCATCAAGAAGGGGAGAAACAAGTAAGTAAGGTCATCAAAACCCCGCCCTTCTATATGTCCTTGATAATAGGAAAACATATTGTGCATAATTTTATGATTTATTTAGGGATAGTACTTATGTTATGAAAAAGAAAATTGTTGATGTTTTAGGTCTTGAGTACACCCACATGTCCAACGGAGTCTTACAACTTGATGGCTCAATTGTCACCACTCTAGGGGTCATCAAGGATCTTGAGTTAACCCTCCATGCATGTCCAAGGCTCACTATAACTCAAGATGTGTCAATTATTGACCTACCTCCTTTGTTTTCCCTTTGTCTGTCAAGTGATTTTATTGCTAAAGTGGGTGGTTAATTGTCTTATGATTGGTCTCATATGTTACTAAGAACAAGGTATGTTACCTGGTTTACCATACAAGCTGAACCTATTTTTTCTCATCGTGTTGAGTCATATGACCCATCCCCTCTCCAAGATAATTTCCTAGTTCAAGAAGGTCAAGTACAAGACCCAGTTTTAGAAGAGCAACCAATTCCTCCTCCTTTACCCGATTTATCACTAGATGAATGGGCTGAGAAACACTATGAGTTTGATTCATATGCAGAATCTCTTGAAGCCTTTGAAGCTGGCCTTAGTACTTATTGTATCCTTGAAGAAGAAGTTGTGCTGCCTACCGCACTTAAATAAAATGAAGAGAATTTTGGTGTATGGAAGTTATACTTTGATGGCTTCAGAAGCAGAAATGGCACAGGTGCAGGTGTTGTTATCATTTCTCCCAAAGTTGAGAATTTCTTCTTCATGCATAGGATGTAGTTTGCATGCTCCAATAACATAGAAGAGTATGAATCGTTGGTGTATGGTCTTATTATTGCTGAAAAGAGATAGATTAAGGTGTTGTAGATCTTTGGGGATACAAAATTGGTCATCCACCAGGTCACAAACAAGTGCACAGGAAAGAATAATCTTCTCAAAGCTTATAAACATAGTGTTTGGGATCTTCTTGATGGATTTGATGCTCTTAATCTATAGGTGGTGCCAAGAAAGATGAACAAAGAAGCATATCAAATGGTCATGTTTGGTTCACAGTTATCCCTTGCTGAGGATTTATCAAAAGAAGCGCACAACACATTAAAATGGTGATCCGACCATCTATTCTAGACAATGAAACCCATTGGCAAGTGTTTGACATCAATGCCCAAATTATCTAGTTCATTTAGAATGAAGCCAATTTATCTTCAAGCATGCAAGCTGACATGCATGATAGTTATGGTGACCAAGTGATCAAACTCAAGACAAACAAGTTTCCTAAAGAGTTGGTCACTGCACGTGACCAATTTTACACATGCTACATTGTCAGAAAATGGTTACAAAAGGTCCTCAATGATGATTCGTGTCTTTTCCAAAGGTGTTTGAGCTCCTAAACCTCCTTGGAACTTATATTTGTAGCCTAGCTTACCTTAGTTAGGCATTTCTTACTTTTCTGCAGCTTCCCGCTTCATCTTAGCTTAGTTTTGACCTTTAGTGTTAAAACTGCCACCCTGCCTGGGCAGGGGTTTTGTAACCGCCACCTAGTAGGGCAAGAGGTCCTGTAACCTCTGCATAACGTAAGGTGGTTCATGTAAACTTTTTCCAGAATCTTCCAACGTAAATTAAGACACGTGTTGCCACACTCAAGTTCACTTTTAGTGTACGTTTGTGAACCGTTTTAGCTAATTTCAAGCCTGACTTCCTTGTGGAATTCTCTTCTTCACTTCTGATTTGTAATTGATCGTGATTGATTATTCAAACTACCTCTTCATTGTTGATGTGGCACTCCATGGTTGCTAAGTGTGCTTATGCACAACCCAACAAACCTTCTATAAATTGATCGCTTGCTCTCAAGAAAATGGCTGAAGATCATTTTGTGTATTCTTGTATTGCTAAGCTGCCTCATTCTTGCTGGAAATTACATAGCCAAGATTTGTTCACTTGTGTTATCTCTCTTCCACTTGCATTGTTACCAGATTACCATTCAAGTTTCCATTGCTCCAGCACCTTCTCACTGCTGCTTCTACTGCATTCCCAATCCCTTGGACTCACGTGAACACAGGAGATTGAAAAGACAAGTTGAGGGGACAAAGAACAACACAACTAGATTTTCCATTACTCTATATTTCCAGGTTGGGGTTGATATTGATTTCCTCATTTCTTCATATTATTGTTTTTGAATCATACACATACATTTATATCAAATAGAGTAGAAAAGAAGCATTTCCATTGTTGTAATTATTCAATAGTTACAATAGATCAATTCACATAGGAAATCCTCCATAGAAGTATTCTTTACTTTTTCGGGGAAGTTGTAGGGAAGAAAAGCTTATGAGAAGCTCTGATTTCTTCCCTTGCTTTTGAGGAAAAAATAGGGGATTAGATTTGCATCCATAGTTTAGTGAAGCTTTCATTATTTAAAATAGAATAGATTTCTTCTGCACAGATAAACAACTACATCCGGTTGTTTATTTGTTTTAGGATTTATTAATTAGAGTAGAAGCTTTTATTTCCTCATTTCCTCTTTTAAATTCACTAGAAACGAACAAAAATATTTATTTTACTAGAGTAGCAACTTTGTATTGTTTTATTACATTTATTTCTAGAAAAATACCAAAAACATAGAATAGTTTCAATTCAATTAGATTAGTTTTATTTTTAATTAATTAGATCTTTGCAATTATGACCATCAATGGTCCTCAACAAGAATGTACATACAAGTGATCCATGGGTACCACAATGGAAACAGTCCCGAGTTAATTACGGATATAGATATGGGACTCTGTCTTCTTGTCCTCAGAACACCAGCTTGATACGCTAAGAAGATTCAACAATTAAACATCTTAAACATTGGCGGCTGATAAGGCCTACAATTATGGACTACCCTGGAAATAGAGTTTGAATATACACATGACCATACAAGGACCTCAACAAGAGACTACATTAGCTATCCTAGTTTCCCTCATCCAAATGTGTCCACCATCACAAAGGCTATTAGACATCTACCACTTATGAGCATTTTCTTCAACATCATCTCCACTTCCACTCAACATCATATGACAACTAAACTTTCTAAATGAGGAAGCTCACCGAGCCCTCACATTTTGGACCGATCCCACTAACTGAATCTAGATCTCATGAAACCACACCTTTCTTGATCATTCCATGACCATGTCTTGGACATATTTATGAGGCTCCCATTGGTTTTCCATGAATCCCACAACTGGTAGAAAGGATCTCCGCAGAGCTTGATATTTACTAGAGTCTCTGTGTAGCCATCATTTCATGATCCATCTATCAGACCCAGTTTAGGTTAGAAGGGATTTCCTTTACCTTGACGAGCAGATCCCATTATTGTGTGTGAGGAAATTATTTTTCCTTGACAAATTTTTCATCCCGTTTATATAGACTTTCATCCACATATCATATTCCGTTATCATTTAGCCATCCACATTTCCACATCGGATGCCTCAGCATGACATTGGGGAGTCGAGTGCAGTTGAAGGTTGCATGTTGTTTTTCATCCGTACAAATTGCTGAACCCAATGTGAAGAGATAGTCTCTTTTTGTTTCCACTTATTTTCATCTATCTTATCCTTCTTTCATTATTCTGTAGGTATTCATATACCCCCAAATATTTCAGGACAAGACAGATACGACAGACCCATTTTGGGTCTCGAAGCATATTACTACCAAATGGGTAGGCAACAACAATCATCCTCACTATCAGCGTGGGCTGACAACTACTCAACTCATCTTCCTATGTCTCAAAATCCTCCTCCTCAAGGGACCAATAATTTCTCCTCAGTCATGATTGAGGAAATTAACTAGCTTACGTAAACACAACAACCTAAACCTTCAAGTTCTAATAATATGACATTTACCGGAGAGTCGGGATCATATCCTAAAGTTTTGTTCCGGCCTTAAATCAGTATGTAGTATGATCAACTCCCATTAATAAACAATGAGTATTTAACATGTTATGCCCAAAGAGAACAACAATTCCAAAATATGGATATGATGCAAGGACATAATGATCTCTTACTTCAGAATAACACCTCTACCCCTATCACAAACAAAAACATTCCTAATGAGTGGAAAAACAATGAACAATTCATAACAGGATATCACACTCCTTTACCACCTAAAAAAATTCAACAACGCATGCTAAAACAAAACACCATGCCATCACTAGGAGAGGTCATCTCAACATTTGTGGACAAGGTTAGAGAATTGGAACTTGCCCAAGCTACTCATGCTTCATATTCTGGGTAAGAAAAGATTCTCCATCAACCGCAGAACTATGGCCAAGTGCCTACTGCGCCAAATCCTCTAGTTTACACAGGTATTCCTAGCCCCGGGGATCTCCTCACTGGGTTGGGCACCTTGGGTATGCCCCCTCATGTTGTGTACGGATACCCACAACAAGAACCAGCTGGAAGTGCATTCTCAAATGCCATCCCAACTGGAAATGCAATGTTCCCTGGCTTTGTGCCTCCAAATCCATACCAAAGTAATGTTCCCCCTTATGTACACATGTATTCTAAATCACCACAAGGGGACATGTACTCTTTCCCTAGTCCATATGGTCAACCACAGGGGATGTTATATGCCTCCACAAATGTTTACGTTGCACCATATCAACAACCCATTCCACCTCTGCCTCCCCAACAGGGGCCATCCTTGGTCGAGTCTTACGCAGTGGGACCTACTCTGAATATCTTAAAGATCCCCTCAACTTCACCATACGGAGTGTTATGCTCCTAAGACCTCTACCAAACCTTCCAAAATTCAAAGGGGAGGGAGATCCAAATGTGCACATCAAAGCATATGCAACTTCCATTTGAGAGATCTTCCCATGGGATGCAGTCGTAGCAAAGATCTTCCCTAATACTTTAGAAGGTATTTCTCTCGATTGGTATTATAGGATACCTGAGGCTTCAATACATTATTTTAAACAACTCGTGTCCTAATTCATTAAATCTTTCAACATGAACAAGTTGTTAAGGAAAGGAATTAGAGAGTTCCTACACATAAAATTAGAACACAATGAGTCTGTTACGCATTTCATCCAGATATGGCGACAAGTCCTCTACTCTTCCGCAAGCACTCCTAATATGGATTAAACATAACTCTGTGATCTATTCCTTCACTCTCTTAACCAGGAAACGAAGGAGGAAGTCCAAAAGTTCCCACTTAGGAGCTATGAAGAGGTGTTAGAGGGTGCTCTCCATATAGATCAAGCAACAATAGACAATGGTCGCAAGACCTATGGTTCAAATGGGAGATTGATCACCCCCAATCAGGGTAATTCAAGTTACCCTAACAACATGAACAACAACCAAGGACCTAAGGTCCTCAACAAGAATTGTGGTGTTACAACCAGAGTGTTACTGACCAGGAAAAAAAGCCAAATGTTACCAACACCCCAAGCACAAACAACGTTAATAATGACACAAATGGTAACAACCAGAGGAGTAACCAATTTACTCCCACAATCAACACAATGGACTTCAATCTTCCTCCCCCAACAACAAAAAAAATTTCAGGCTCAAGGCCCTAACTAGTACCTAAGTAGGTACCCAAACCAATATCAGAATTAGGGAGAATGACCTCCAAAATTAAATTACAATAACCGACAGTTGAACAATAACAATCGAAACTTTGGGCCACAACAAAACACAAGCCAAAGACCTTGAGGTTATGGTCATGACCTATATTTCAGTTTTCATAGGGTCTAAGGGCATGATGTAAGAACATATTGTGATTGTAACAAGTTCTTACAATGCTTTCCAGAGGACCAAAGACAACTCTTTTTCAAGATGTTTTTGGAAAATCCTATGACACCGACTCAAAATACTTGCATGGGGCATGTATCCCCTCAGAACACACCACTCAAGATCTTTAATGATCCCCATCCAACACGTCCCAAAAATGGTAAGTTGGACCCCAACGGATCAAACAAAGGTATACTAGTGGGAAAAAATGATCATGAATCTTTGACTTCGTCAAACTCATTGGTAGCACCTCCATTGGATGGACACCAACAAACTAAGATAGTGGGTCTAGTAGAATTAGAAACTGAACCCCAGATAAATGCTGCTACTAGAACTCGAGATTACACTTCGTAGCCCATTCCTATTTACCCATCTATATTAGATGATATTCATCAAACATTTCGAAGACGGTGGAGGCTTATGACTTGATCAATGATTTGACAAAGACCTTTTCTCACATTTCCTTCTTGGATTTGTTGAAGAACTCCCCTTCTCATAGAGTTGCTTTATTAGAAGCATTGGGTCTTGGACATTTGATCAATGTCACTCCTCCTCTAGAAGCAAAAATAAACCACATAGAATTTGATGTCTATCCTCCTAGGTAGCCAAAAAGAGATGTTGGATTTGTATTCAACATCAATTAGATGCTCACAAACATGTTGAATTAGCACATAGAGGTGATCCAGCTTTGTATCTACAGGTTTGCATTTACAATAACTATGTAAAGAGTGTGATGATTGATGATGGGGAAACAATCAACATTGTCCCCTTTTATTTTCTCCAAAAGTTAGGCTACGGAGAGACTAATTGCTCTTCAACAAGAAACACACAGAGGGTATGATAGCATCAAGGCAACATCAATTGGAACCATAGTGCTACTAGTTACCTTGGGGCCCAAGACAATTCTCACAAATTTTTATATTATAGATCGGGAAACCAAATATAATATGATTCTTGGTTGTCTTTGGATACACCACATGAAGGTGATCCCTTCCACTTTGTTTCAGGAAGTTATATTCCTACATTTGGGGAAATTCTTTGTTGCACAAGGTGACCCAAAGCCCTTTGACATACACCTAGCTAACCTGAAGAAGAGACCTGGGGTGCATTCTGAGTTTGATCTCCCTGCAAACCAATTGAACAACTTGACGAGTTCAATGCCAGAGACCAAGTCAATTCCCACCATGGAGTTAGAGACTACTAGCTTTATTGAAGGAATTCTGGTAGTCAAGATGAAATTGCTATCATAGAGACAATATCAACATGAACCAAGGATAATATTTTCAAGTTGTTGGAGAATGATTTACACATTCTCCTTCCATTTGATTCCATGGGCATAGGACATGCTCTGGGACTCGGCTCTCTTCCGGCCGATGAAGTTTGCATGGTTGAAGTCTCAGAAGCAAGGGAAGAAGATACAAAGAGTGATTCAACATCAATCTTCCCAAGAAATTGTTGGACCCTTAATTTCAATGGAGCTAAATGTCACTTTGGCATTGGGGCAGGTGTGATTCTCACTTCTCCTGAGGGGAAGGTCATGCCTTTTTCCTTCAAGCTGGATTTTGAATGTACAAACAATGGTGCAGAATATGAGGCTCTCCTTCTTGGTCTCATAGTAGCCAAAAGGATTGGTGCTTGTAACATTAGAGTGTTGGGTGATTCACAACTAGTCACTAATCAAGTATCAGAAGTATATGAGACTAGGGTGAACACTTACAACTCTATAAAATTGTTGTGCTTAACTTAAGAAAAGGTTTTGACTTCATTTCAATCGAAGCCATTCCACATGAACAAAACCTTCTCACTAATTCCATGGCTACTTTTACTTCTTGCTTCTATCTGAGTAAAGAGTTAGAAGATACCAACTTCACAGTTTTGGTTCACTCTAAACTATTAGTTAGAAAAATACCAACAAATCCAATCTTGGCATACATTGAAGCTGAGAATGAGCCTATTACCCTAGACTATGTAGAAAATGATGAATCAATCTTAGGGTATCTTAACACTTACACGGATCTACATCCCCATCACCATAAGAGAGGCTTTGCTCTCATTCCTCACTCTTCCTCCTATTTTGGAGATCACACGATGGATCCTTCTTCCTTGAAGGACCTTGAGATTTGTGAGATAGAAGAGGAAGGGGAATTAGAACTACCTCCGGCCCCACCTAAGTTTGAAGAGGGTAATGCCTATTTGATTGAAGAGGCAATTGATATCAATATCAGGATGGAGGAGGACCCAAAAATTTTGAAGTTAGCTTCTTCGCTTACTCCTAAAGAAGTGGAGATACACATGAAAATTATCAAATAAAATTTGAAATACTTTCATTTAATTACAAAGAGATGATAGGAATTGCTCCTCATGATGTAGTCCACAACCTAGTGACCAAGCCTGATGCTAAGCCCATCAAGAAAAAATCTAGACCTATGAAACCCAAGGTGGCACTAATGGTCAAAGAGGAAGTTATGAAACTCCTATAGGTGGGGTTTATCAAACCTGTTGATTACTCAATGTGGGTATCCAACATCATCCCCGTTCTCTAAAATAGAAAATAAAAATTTGAATCTACATTGAATTTTAGGATATCAACAAAGCATGTACCAAGGATGACTTTCCACTACCATCCATCGATGTTGTCATTGATGCAACAACTGGTTATGAGATGTTGTCCCTAATGGATGGATTTTATGGGTACAATCAAATTAGGATTTCTGAAGAATATCAGAAAAAGACAACCTTTATCAATCCTTGGGGAACCTATTACTACGCAGTCATGTATTTTGGTATTAAAAATGATGGTGCCACTTACCAACGATAAATGACTTACATATTCCATGATCTCATTCGTAAGATTGTGGAATCTTATGTTAACGTACTTCTGGCTAAGAACATGAAGTGTTACGATCATCTTGAGGTGCTTCACATCATCCTCTCTCATCTAATCGAATACGGTGTTATACTGAATCTAGAAAAATGTGTTTTTGGTGTGATGAGAGGGAAGTTACTAGGGTACATCATCTCTTCACAAGGGATCGACATAGATCCAGCCAAAATACAAGCAGTACTAGAAATGATCCCACCATCAGATGAGTCTGGCATTAGGTATTTTCTTGGAAATCTTAGTGCAATCTGAGTGTTTATTCCTGATTTGACCTTTACTATTCATCCAATAAACAATTTATTAAAGAAGGATTGTTACAACATCTAGATGAGAAAGTGTCATGAGGCATTTGAATCGGTCAACCAATTCCTACGCTCATGCCTCCCAAATTAGATCGCACTCTTTTTTATATTCACGAGCTACAAATGTCTCATTAGCCTACATGCTAGCTCAAGAAGATGATGAAAAATGAGAGCGTTAAGTCTACTTTATCAGTCATACATTGCTCGACTATGAGACATGCTATATGCAGGTAGAGAAATAATGTCTTTCTATATTTTTCACAACAAAATGGTTAAGGCATTACATGCTTAACCAAGAAACAAGGGTCATTGTCAAGATAAATCATTTATGGACATTTCTAACACACGTTTCTTTATCTAAAAAAGTTGGATGTTTCAAGACTCTGATGGGTGAGTTCAAGTTAACATTTGTTAACCAAAAGTACGTTAAAGGAAATATCATCGTAAACTAGTTAGTAGACAACCCATTAGATGGAGGTGATCTAGTTGACTTGGATTTCCCTGATGAATGCATATACTATATCAAAACCAATCCTCCCATTTCTGTATGCCCATGGTATTATGATATCATTAACTTTATTGTGGACCATGCGTATCCTGAAGGGACAACCTCACAACAAAGAAGATGGCTATGTGTCATAGCCACCAAATATGTAATAATAGAACAAGTTCTCTACTATAGAGCCTTTGATGGAATGTTACTAAGATGTGTCGATGAAGAAGAATCTAAAAAGATCCTCTATGAATCCCACATCAGAGTATGTGGATGTCACTTTAGAGGTCATGCCACCTCTAGAAAAATACATTGGATGGGTTATTTTTGGCCTACATTAGAGCATGATGTACTAGAGTATGTGTGTAATTGCCATAAGTGTCAAGAGTTCTCTCATGAGATCCACATACCTGCCCAAGCTGTATAACCAATTGCAACACCATGGCCCTTTTCCACTAGGGGCCTAGATATGATAGGGAAGTTATCTCCCTTATTAACATATGACCATAATTTCATAATCAATTCTATTGATTACTTCACCAAGTGGGTAGAGGCAATGCCTCTTACCACTGTACCAGGATGTGTAATTACAAAGTTCATTTTGAACCAAATTATCTATAGGTATGGGGTCCCACAAGTTTTTATCTCTGATAATGGTATGTCTTTCAAGAATGAGGAAGTGGGTGAGTTATGTGAAAAGTTCAAAATAAATCACCACACAACTTCTCTCTATTATCCTTAGGCTAATGGACAAGATGAGGCAACGAATAAGATGTTGAAGTCCATTCTCCTAAAAAATATAAAGGAGAATAAAAAGGATTAGCACTTAAAGTTATTTCCGGCCTTGTGGGCCTATAGGACATCAGTAAGAATGCCAATGGGGGAAACCCCCTATTCTTTGGTATTTGGTTCAAAAGTGGTCTTACCACTTGAAGTTGAAATACCTAGTCTCCAGATTTCACTACAAGAATTCTAGGAGAAGAAGGTTATCGAGAGGCATGACTCTCTCAGTTGGAAAGCCTCGATGAAGCTTGAATTAATGCCAAGAAGAGACATAGAGATTATACTGACTGGATGTGCTGGTAGTATAACAAGAAGGTCTACAAACAAAAAATATTTGAGGGAGACTTGGTATTAAGACTTGACTTCTGGATAGAAAAGAAAACCAATGAAGGAGGAAAGTTCAGGCCCAAGTGGTTGGGTCCATATCAAGTCATAGAGGACTATAAGAACGAAACATATTGCCTATGTACAATAGAAGGTGAGGAATTTGGTGAATCTGTCAACTCTCTTCACCTAAAGTGATACTACACATAATCCATCTACATTTCCATATGTATACTATTACATCTACATTGCATTATCATATGCTAGCTCATTTGGTAAAATTTGTAATCAAGGAAATTATTTTCAAGAAACTCTCAAAAACTTTTGAAAAACATTGATAATCATTTAAATCACGTCTCTTCAAATATTCATAATATCATCATCAACATTTCTTATCACTTCATCAACTCAACAGGACAAGATGAAATTTTGACACTAATCCTACCAAGGCCTGTATACTTGGTTTTACCTATAGTTTTATTCTATCATAGTTGTCTTTTCCCATAGTCTGTTCTGGAAGCTTCATGATGTCACATATTTCCCAAAAATATCTCTTTGGTAGCAAAGTATTCTAATCATTTTCACTCGGGATGCTTGTTCACCTATCTCAACCTTCAGTGTTGAGCCCTTGCATCTTATTGGTTGTGTGGGGCTGAGGCTAGGGGCAAGCTCTCCTTCCCCAAAGCAAAACTTAGAAACTTAAAAAAAATAAGTATATATTTCAAGTCAAAATAAATCAAAATTTTCATTTACACACTTCTTTTCCCTACCAACCTTTGGTGTTGAGCCCACACCTCTTACAAGTGGCATGAGGTTGGGAAAGGAGGGAAGTTCCCTTACTCACCTATGCCTTGTCCTTGGTGATGAGCCCATGCTTCCTATTGGTAGCATGGGGAAAAGGTGTAGGGGGTCTCTCAACAAATAAATTAGTAAGTTAAAAGCTATTTCATTCAATAAAAAGTTCTTTGAAAATTTTAAAATCCCAATAAAAGTGAATTAGGTGTGTATGTTCCAAGAGGGTTAAAACATTAAAACCATATTTTGTCAATCAAGAGGCCATCTATGGATCTAATTCTAGATAAACTTGCAAGAAAATCACATTCTAGGCTATGTAGTAAACTATGTGCAGAGTTAGGTTGTAGGTCCCTAATTGGATTTATGTCAAAATCTTGTCTTTCTCTCATCATTTCCATCTCTATCAAAACCATACAATTCACGTCCCTCCTAGCTCTCGGTGATGAGCCCTCACATCTTACTGGTTGCATGGGGTTAGGAGTGGAGTGATTTCATCTTATTATCTTATCATTATTCATCACATATTGCCAAAACAAAAAGAAGTACCAAACATTACTTGAAAAACTAAAGTTCAGCATTACATTGTGTTGCATAATCATCACATATCAACATTACAAAACAATAAAAAAAAAAAAAGAAAAGGAATCATTATGTTAGCATTCATCATCCACTGCATACATTTTGAAAAGCATATAAAATCATGGAAATTCCAAACATCTAGAGTACACATGTGAAGGAAACCACAAGTGAATTCAACTCTATAAAAAGAATAACCGAGCCAATATATATATATATATATATATATATATATAGTAATGAATCATAGTTTGTGTACAATGCCATCACACACTAGGTGTGGTCAAAAAGATCACAATGAGCATGAAAATACAAAAACATCATATATGCCTCACAAAATGGCATCAAAGAAATAAAGGCTCAATGACTTATCCCTCTCTCTGAGAACCTGAAGATGGTGCACGGGTGCGGCTAGGACTCCTACTGTGGCTATGGTGGCATGAATGCACTGAGTGGTGAGAGTGACCATGAGAATGACCACTAGCTGTGGC
Source organism: Taxus chinensis (assembly GCA_019776745.2). NCBI lineage: Eukaryota > Viridiplantae > Streptophyta > Pinopsida > Cupressales > Taxaceae > Taxus > Taxus chinensis. Next base: position 179,620,557 of record CM034153.1, on the reverse strand, counting down.
CTCACTACGTGAGTGACTCTACCTCACCAATCTCTCTGCCATCTCATATGCAACAATCTTCTTGTCTTGGGAAACCAAGGTCTCCACCGCCTTCCAAAGAGGTAAAAAAATGTCAGTGTGTCAACCAACCTACAATGGTTGTCCCACATCTATTAGGAGCTCCTCTTAATTCTTCCCTATAGGGATGAGCAAAGTATCAATGTAAATCCAATGAATAAGATCTCTCCATCCGTCAGTAGTGGCTATAAAACAAGGAACGATGGCGAGTTAAAAGACCATAAAAACCAAAAAAAAGAGAAACACAATAAGTAGTTACTAACATTTCTAGCTAATAAGGTTGAGAAAAGAGTGTCCACATACTCAGATCTCTAGGCATCCATGAAGGATTGGCTGGTACACTTGATGGTGGTGGTGATACTGCAGGTACTTGTTGTGCCTCCCCCACTCCTGAAGCAACATGTTGCCCCATGAAGGGCTCCTCATCTCCACCTCCCTCATGAGGAAGTGGCTCCTCAGAAACCAATGTCTCCATCTCTGCCTCCACCTCCTCTCTTTTGGCCATAAATCTCTCCTAAGTATCATGCCACTCTATGTCATTATCCTCCTCATCATCACCACCCTCCTCTGCATGAGTCTCCTCACCTATCTCCTCACTAGTCTCCTCCCCCATCTGCACCTCGGCCTTGGTATCCACATCAATGGGTATCTCTTGCTCCTCCTCACCGCTGTGAGTGGTTATGACCTCAATCAGAAGGAGGGGCATAGGCCAGGGTACTCGTCAAGCATCAACATGTCGTATCACTACAATAGGAATCCATGTAGTCACAATAATCCAACCATGGTCACCTCTAGGGCCTCCACAAGACTCCTTAATACTCCTATACACAAATTCTGTGGGAGGAAGAAAATCAACATAGGGAAAACCAAACTGTTGGGGAACTCTATCAAATGGGTGAATCTCCACCCTCCCTGATCTATCCACTAACTGTCTAGTAGTAGCACAAGCAACCACAGTAGTCCCATCCTGTCCCCATACTCCAGCCATATCCTGGTAGGGTGTAGTAGTAAAATAAATTGTAGTCAAGGTGGTCACCAAATGATGTGGTCCTCTAAGAACTGAAATGTCAGTCCATCTCACGGACCTAACAACCCCTGGGTCTTGTATCCTGACTCCCCTCTGATAGGGGATGATCCTCTCATATACCCAACTCATCACTAGTGTGGGATGGCTCAATGACTGTCCCTGTAACCTCACCACCCAGTACAAATCGTGGTATGTGGTCCCCAAGATATCTTCCCCCAGGCATAATTCCACCCATACTACTCAATCTGCATAACAATCGGGGCCCAACAATACAATAACTTATCCCCGCCCTTATCTCCTATCAACCGTGAAGCCAAAATACCCATGATGGCCTTGCAAAGTGCAGGGATAGGAGTGGTGGATATAGAAAGGAGCCTCATACCCTACTTGGTGCCTGGTGACACCCCATCATCCCCCATATAAGTGGCCCAATGCCTAGCTCTTGTTGTAGATCCTGCAGTCTCAAGAGTCAAACGTCTCCCAAGTATAGGAACTTCAAGTATCCTGTACACATCCTCAAGAGTGATGGTCCACTCTCCTCTAACACCTGGAAATTGGAAAGTGTTCTAGTCCGCATCCCAATAACAAAAGAGGTCACACAGTATATGGCTAGAAGTTGCAATGTGTGGCACCCATGTGATCCTCCATATCCCATCTCAATGAAATATGTCTGTCTCATCCTGAGTCAGATGATCAAGGATAGTTGGAAGCCAGTCACAGTATCTCTCTCTTGGCTCCAATGAATGTATTCCTCCTTCTATGTTCATAAAACAACAAAAAGAGTGAGTCAGTAACATTTTTTAATAGGAAAGCTCATCAAAAACATTACAAAACACATAAAATCCAAAAAAATTGGGCTAAATGGGTCAAATCTACTCTCTGCCCCAAAAATTACAAAAACCACTGTCATGTGTAGGGTAGCAGTTATAGGATCGCCGCCTTGCTAGGGAGGCGGTTTTGCAATTGCCACCATGGCAGGGCAAAAATCCTATAACCCTCGCTATGCACAGGGTGGTGGTCCTGTCCATAATATACATGATGCCCCTTTAACCCTAAAAACCTTAAAAAATACAAAAACAGCTCATTTTTAATGAAACAAAAGGCTAACCCACTTGCGTTAATCCCTAGGAATCATTCTAAAATAATACATTTCAAAAATTCCCCCCCTAGGCTTAGATTTTCAACATTTTACGTATTTAGGTTTCAAAAAAATAACTGTAAAATACTAATCTTTGTCTGTGCCATTGGATCTCTCAGTCTCGGGGTCATGATCACCTCGTCGCACTGATCATTTTGACTACACTCTCGTTCGAAATGGTCACCGTGGGCCCAGAGCTCAAAAATCACCAATAGGATATGTGCAAATGAATTGGAAAATGATTTATTTTGATATATATATGTTTTGTTTTAACTTCGTTTTGAGTGTATGTGTCCACAGGGCTGGAGCGTTGGCACAAGTATATTCCTATCCCTGCGCAAATGGTAAGTCCTCTTGACATTTTATTTTAGCATTTATTTTTCGATATTGTATCTATCTGCACTTGAGTCTTGCTTTCGTTTTGTAGGTAGTGGGAGCTTAGACTACGACATTTTGACACACAGGGGTGTCAGGTATAGCTTTAACTCCCCATTTCGGGAATGCCATATTCAGACTCTACGTTTTACGCCTCTTCATGGCTAAAACGCTTCTTTGAGGGGGCAATATGTACGCACCCAAAATTGCACATGCTACATTGTCAGAGAATGGTTACAAAAGGTCCCCAATGATGATTCATGTCTTTTCCAAAGGTGTTCAAGCTCCTAAACCTCCTTGCAATTATATTTGTAGCCTGAGTATGTCTTACTTAGCCATTTGCATGCTTTTACAGCTTCCCTTTCTTCATCATTTCTCTAGCTTAGTTTTGACCTTTAGTTCAGAAAACTACCACCCTACTTTGGGTAGCGGTTTTGTAATCGTCGCCCTAAGCAGGGCGGCGGTCCTGTAACCACCGTCCCTGCACATGGTGTTGGTCTTGTGCGCTTTTTCCAAAATCTTCCAACGTCAATTAAGACATGTGTGTTGCCCCACTCAAGTTCATTTTTAACACACATTTGTGAACCATTTTAGTTGATTTCAATCTTGACTTCCTTGTGGCATCCTCTTCTTCACTTGTAATTTGTAATTGATCATGATTGATTTTTCAAACTACCTCTTCATTGTTGATTTGGCACCCCATGGCTGCCAAGTTTGCCTAGACCATTTCCCATCCAACCTTCTATAAATTGATCGCTTGTTTTCAAGCAAAATGGTCGAAGATCATTTTGTGTATTCTTGCATTGCTTGAGCTAGCCACATTTCTTGTTGGAAATTGCATAGCCAAGCTCTATTCAATTGTGTTATATCTCTTCCACTTGCATTTTTACCAAATTGCCATTCAAGCTGGCATTGCTCCAGCACCTTCTCACTACTGCTTCTACTGTATTCCCAATCCTTGGAATCACGTGAACACATGAGATTAGAAAATACAAGCCGAGGGGACAAAAACAATACAACTAGATTTTCCATTACTTTATGCTTTCGAGGTTGGAGTTGATATTGGTTTCTTCAATTCTTCAAAGTGTTATTTCTAAATCATATGCACACATTTATATCAAATAGAGTAGAACATAAGCATTTAAATTATTGCAATCATTCAATAATTATAGTAGATCAATTGACATAGGAAATAATCTATAGAAGTATTCTTTACTTGTCGGGGAAGTTTACAGGGAAGAAAATTCAAAGAAGTTTTGATTTCTTCCCCTTCTTTTGAAGCAAAAATAGGAGATTAGAATTGCATCCATAGTTTAATGAAGCTTTCATTATTTAAAATAGAATAGATTTCTTCTACACATATAGAAAACTACATCTGGTTATTTATTTGTTTTAGATTTTGTTAATTAGATTAGAAGCTTTTATTTCCGCATTTCTTCTTGAAATCCAAAAAAGAAAAGAAAATATTTATTAGATTAGAGTAGCAACTTTGTATTTGTTTATTTCCTTCATATTTATAAAAATACAAAAAACATAGTGTAATCTTTTCATTATTTAAGCTTAATTAGTAATTTATTTAGATTAAAATTATATACAAATGCACATACATGACCATACAATGGTCCACAACAACCAAGGACATACGATAGTGATCCTAGGGTCCCACAACCAGACATGCCTGAAATACTCACTGATATTGACACAGGATCCGTGTTCCCTTTGGTTTTCCGTACACATCGCCACCACCACCTGCAATATCATCTCACAAATGAACATGCCTTGAACATTGAAGTTCGATAAAGCCCTCACGATTTATGGATTGTCTCCTGCCAACCAAATCTAGATCTCATGAAGCCATGCCTCTCTTCACTCATTTCATGACCTTGTGTAGACATCTTTACGAGGCCCCCATTGGTTTTCCATGGATACCAACAACCACTAGAAAAGGATTTCAGTTGAGCTTGATATTGACTGGAGTCTCTATGCAGATATTCTTTTAGATCCATCTATCAGACTAGTTCATGTTAGAAGGGATTTCTTTACACTTGATGAGCAGATATTGTTATTTCATGTTGAGGACATTGTTTTTCCTTGACAAATTTTCCATCTTGTTTATATACACTTTCGTCCATATATCATATTCTGCTATCATTTAACCATCCACATTTCCACATAGGCTTCCTTGACACAACCTTGGGGAGTCGAGTGCGGTTGAAGGTCACATGTCTATTTTCATCCGTACAAGCACCTTAGAGAAACTGTTCATCCTTGATGATGAGTTCAAGGGTAAAGAAAAATATATGCACGCATCACAAAAATATTACATTACAATGACTATTAAGGACAACAAATAATTTCTACTTGGCAAGGATTGCATGCATGATGAAAAATAGGCCTTCATCTTTCTATGTCAGAAATATGATGACATCTTCTCATAGGAGTATGAAGACCTCAAAGGATTTGATCCAATTGTTTCTCAACACTCCATTGACCTTGATCCTAATATCAAGCCTATCAGACAAAATAAAAGTCCAGTAAATATAAGGATAAAGCCCCTCATGAGGAAGGAATTGTCTAAACTCATTAAGCTAAAAATCATTTTTCCCATCAAGTACTCTACATGGGTCTTGAATATTGTTCTAGTGCATAAGAAGAATGGTGAAATCAAACTTTGCATCGATTTCAAATATTTGAATAAGGAATATTTGAAGGATCATTATCCTTTTCCTTTAATGGAGCATATTCTACAGACTATGGCTGACACATAAAATTTTTACATGCTGGATGGGTATTCTGTTTTCAATCAGATCATTGTCAAGGAATATGATCAATTCAAGACATTGTTTACAACCAAACGGGGAACATATACATATCAAAATATTTCATTTAGTTTTTCAAATGCATACACAACATTTCAGAGGGCCATGGACATTGTATTCAAAGGATATATCAATGAGTTTATTGTAGTTTACTTAGATGACATAATTGTTTTCCCAAAGTAGAGCGCAGATCACATGTCACACTTGGAGAAATTCTTTGAGAGATACAGAGAATTTGGAGTGTCCCTTAACCCCAAGAAGTGAAAATTTTATGTTACACAAGGTAAGATCTTGGGCTATGTGGTGTCAAAGGATGGTATTGCAATCAATATTGAGTGTGTTTATTCCATCCTTACTCTCTCCTTGCCTGCGTAAAAGAAGGCCTTGCAGTCATTCCTAGGAAAAATAATTTTTTTTAGGAGATTCATTCCTAACTTTGCAGGTTTGGTTAGGCCCATCACCCTCATGCTTAATAAATATATAGTCTTCAAGTGGAAAACAAAAGGAAAAGAAAGCTTTAGCAAAATCAAGAAAGAAATTGGTTGCTTGCCAAAACTCATCAATCCAGATTACTCCAAGGATTTCATCCTTTATGCTTATGGAGCTGATGTGAGTGTTGTCACTGTCTTGACATAAGAAAATGAACAAGGACTGGAGAATCCAATGGCTTTATTTAGTCAGACACTAAAGGATTATGATTTGAAATATAGTCACATAGAAAAGCATGTCTATGCTATCATGCACACACTAAAAATGTTTAAATGTATTCTTGCACTCTGGTGTGAGAGACTTCATCATGGGACTAGAAATAAGTGATAAAAGAGCAAGATGGGTGAAAAAATCATGGAGTTTTATGTGACTATCAAAGCTACAAACCTGATTAGGAGCAACATGCTCTATAAGAAGCTTGAAGAGGATACACATAATGATCAAGAAACTTCATTTTTTATGGATGAAGAACTTCTGCACATCGAGAAAAATGGTGATCCTAGCGTATGTAGTTAGATGTAAGAGATGGTACCATTTATCTCCTTTGATGCATACCCTCATGGTCTGAACAAAGAAAAGAGGTGACATATGAGGCTGTATTCTGTTCCATATGCATTGATTCATGGTGTTCTCTTCAAAAGAAATCTTGATGGCATTTTGTTGAGATGTATTAACGACGTGTAGGTCGACAAAGTGTTAGTATAAGTTCACAATGGTTTCTCTGGTGGAAACTTCTCTGCTAAAGAAAAAATAATGAAAATCATGAAGGCAGGATACTTTTATCCTACCTTGTTTGCGGATGCACACAAGTGCGTCATAAAATGCAAAGAATGCACTATTTTTGCAAGAAAGAAGAAATTGGCAGCACTTTCTCTCCGATCAATTCAAGTGGATAATTTTTTTTTGCAATGGGTTCTTGACTTCATAGGCATGATCAATGCTCTGTCGAGCACTGGCCATAAGTGGGTATTGATAGCTATGAACTACTTCACTATATGGATAAAAGTTGTCGCGTTCAAAGAATCAACAGAGTCAGCCATATTTGACTTTCTCGAAGGCATTATAATGAGGTTAGGCATTCCTTAAAGCATTATTTATGATAATGAAAAATACTTCCTCAGTACAAAAATTTATGATTGGGCTCTTGGTCTTGGTATCTATTTGAAGACTTGTTCTAACTACTACCCTTGAGGTAATGGTTTAAAAGAATCTACTAATAAAAACCTGATCAGATTCATGAAATGTATAATGAATATCAACTACAGATAGTGGCACACAAAGGTTGTGCGCATGCTCAGGGTGGATAAAATCACAATGAAGAAGGTAATAGGTGCTTCACCTTATAATATTGTTTTTGGGAAGGAAGTTAGACTTTCTTTGTCTCTTAAATTGCCTTCATTAGAGCTCACCCATCGGCTGTAATTTGAGGGCATGGATCAAAGAGAAATCAGAATGACAAAGTTGGTTAAACTTGAAGAATTAAGAAAATTTGCCATGATCAAGCTAGAATAACATCAACAATTAACAAAGAAGTGGTTTGAAAAAAAGGATAAGCCTCAAGATTTCAAAGTGGGTTATCTGATCTTAAAATGGGATGCTGACAGAGCCAAACGTGGGCACCATTCAAAGTTTGATGCACTTTGGAGTGACACATACATCATAAGTTCTTGCAAGAATGCTAAATCTTTTGAGTTGTCTCATTTTGATAGAGGCACGCTGCCAATCCAAGTCAACAGGATTCATCTCAAGCACTTCCATTAAGTTTGTTGCATCATTGTAGATTTTAGAATAGTTTCATTTCCTCCAAGTGCACTATGCACACTTTGCTTGTTTGTACATAGTTATTTCCTCTCACGTGCTCCTTGTGCGTGCTCTTTTATTTCTTCTAAGATGCCAATATGGTTCAAGAATCTTTCAACAATTTTTAGTAGCTATATAGAGTCAGATAGTGCTTCAAATGACTTTAGAGGTAGTTCTTCAAGTTACAGATCATAATTTTTTTTCTTCCGAACAAACTCCATGCCCAATGGATACTTGAAGGCTACTGATATCCTTCATCTAGTAGGCATATGGCCCCAAAAGTCACCAAACTATTGTCCAAAATTACTCCCCTAGTTATTTTGACAACTTACATCCCCATTTTGGCTCTAAAAGTTCAAATATTGCAAGTTATGAGCACTCTGGTTGTCCCCTTGGCACAATTTCCTTAGTTATAGTCCCTCATGTGCCCTTATGCACTCTTCTTCCATCGCACACACTCCTTAAACATTTCCTCCATGCCCCTTTTCTTTCTTGTTGTCACGCATCATTCATTTTGATGTTGCACCCCACTTGCACACTTGTCTCTTACAGACATGCATCAATTTCTTCCACACACATAAAATTCACACACATGTCCTTTGCTATTCTCTTTTACACCTCTTGCTTTTGTGCACACCCTTGTGCATTCTTCCATGCCAGTCACTGTGCCATGTGACATCTTGTCAGGCTTGAGTTTGCTACACGCAACCTATCAAAGTGTGAAAATTGGGTGCCAAATCCTTGAAACAAACCATTGCAAAACACGTGGTAGAAAAGAGAAAAAAATGAACAGTTGGCTGATCATTCAGCCAATCAGAGCGTGTCACATGTCATCACGTGTCCAATTTTCACTATAGATATTAACAACCATAAATTTTTCTACACAACCCAGATTGATGCGCTTTTGGTATTGTTGGAAATCTGTTGACATGGGCTACCCATTAGACCATTCAAAATCAGATTTTGTCCATATTTGGTAGGTGAGAAGTAGGGAAATGTGTTTAAACCATTAATGTATACATATAATCGATTCAACCACCAAATTTTATTTAGATCTTTCCTCCTTCCTTCTTTTACAAGCCAAAAGTACATAGGGAGGCGCATCTGTCAGCATTGCAGGCATATTTACAGGAATTCAATGTTTTGTTGTTAGTGGTTGGATTTCAAAACCAAGTTTCCCTCTTCTTTCTCTTCCTCTTCTCTCCTTCTTCTATAAATGTAAGAGAATTTCTCATTGTACAAGGTCTTACCCCTTTAGTTTGCAAAGGACTTTGGTTCTTTTCATTTTAAGTTGCAGGCCTTAAGATCTTGCTCTTTGTATGTGGATATCGGTCTCATCTACAATTGTAACTGACTGTACATTTTCTGAAGCAATATAAGCTCTGTTTTATGGCTATTCTCTTCCTTAGCTTATTTTTTTTCTTTTCCTCACCTTTATTTTGCATTGTTTTTTTTTTCCTTCCTCGTATCCCTTACAGGTTCTTTTTCTGATTGTATTCCATGAGAATGAGTGTGTGGGTGTGTTTCAAACTATAATACACACTTCTATCCTCTCTATGTACATTCTCCTTCATTTTCACTTAAAGCTAATTATTTTCATCCCCATTTTCTGGTGTTATCACCTCCCCTTAGTTTATTTTTTTACTTTTATGCATCTCCTTCTCACCTTGGTCCCTTGGAATCATAGAGTAGTGATAGGTAGCTACATTTCCCTTCATAGGAGTAGTTTTAGTAGTAGAAATAGGTAGAGTAACCAACCTTCTCCGAAGGTCTGCATCAAGCACGCAAGGTCCCACAACTTGGAGACAGTCCCACGTTGCCTTAACAACCTAGTTCATATTGATCTGGGATGTGTGTAAGTTTTAGCTCCAACAATAGTTGCATGCATATTTCATAAAGCACTAGGAGAACTACATTGATTATAAAATATAGTGCAACACTTGGTGATTCATAAGTGGGGTGAATGTCGAGGTTAGTCTGACTCAAGCATCTAGATATTTATTCTTAGAGCAAATGATTTCTTGTGTGTGTTACAAGATAGTTAAGGGTTTGTTTTGAAGGTTTCAGGTGTGACATCTAGGGATTTCATGCAAAGTTGAATATATCAAAGAGTGACAAACAATGACACTAAAAGTTGTAGAGTCTAGTTATGAGACAGTGCAAAAATGTATGGTTTGGTTAGGAATGGATGGTACGGTCATGAATTCTTTGTATGCTCCTAGTCCAAAATTTTAACAACTCCATAAAGTGAATGTTTCAGATCTCAAACCATGCCCTTGTGTAGATTAGTCATTGACACATATTGAATATGTTCTAAACTAGTTGAGTTCCTATTTCCATCTTATTTGTGCTTAAAATTGTATGTGCTTGATTATATGGTTGATAGTTATGATCCAAGGTGTAAATATGAGTGATTTTAGTAGTGTAATCTCTGTTAGTAAAACTAAATTAAATTGACCTGAAATTTAATTAAGGGTTGAACATTTTGTTGAACCTCTCTTGATCGAACCCTTCACCTAATCTAGGATATTCGTAGTTCCTTGTGTTTAGGCCTACTGATTTCCAAAGCCTAGGGCTATCTTAGGGCATGTGTGCATTGTTTCTAGGAGTACACCTTCTTCTTTGTGTTGCCATGGATTTTTATAGATCTTTGCTAAATTACAAGGGTTACCATCCCTCTAACCAGGTTTGTACTACTTGCGGTTTACCAAACACTAATGATACTTCATAGTCAATTCCTCTTTATTGTACTCTAGTTGATGGTTCTTTTATATGTATGCCAGTGGAAGTCATAGTTTTGAGGATGGCCCACTTTTGGAGGCTATCCCTTATGATGTCATCCCTAGTTATGACACCTCTAGCCACATCACATATCTTAATGCCATTACAAGTCAAATATTCTATAATACACCTAATGATGATAAAATAATATTCAATTATGATCAAGATGCTCATCCTATTGTGTTATGTGTTCTGCCACCTTATTTTGCTACTCCACCATAAGCTCTTTCTCCTCCAACATTTTTTTACCACCCCAATATATTGTGGAGGTCTTACATGAAATATTCTCCAAAATCAACTTCACTAGTAATGCTAGTCCTACTTTGCGTATTACACCAATCAAATATCTAGAGATTTCTTGTAAGATGTCTTATACTACTACCCCTAGTCTTGAAATTAACATTGATGCTTGGGAAAGTGATGGTGACTAACCATCTTCCCCCACACCTAGTGATATACCTCTTGAGGCCATAGATCCCATAGATTCTAGTGATGATGAGCATGTTTTTAGCTTGTATGAGGAGGATTTCCATTCCATTCTTACATTGATTGGTGGCATTCTTTGTATTTATGATAATGATTCAGAATCCACCCATAGAGAATGCTTTAGTGATAATTTTTATGATGATTACCCTATCGCACATGACCATAATTGTGTTTCTACTCTTCCTCCTGAATGCAAAAGTAATGTTAATAATGGTACTATTCATATGCCTCTTACAATTGCTTCTACTAATGTTTCTACTACTTCTCTTGAATGTGAAAAGAATGTTATTACTACAACTATTGATATTCAAAATGTTATTGTTGCATACATTAATAATACAATTGATTCTATTCTAATTACACATAATACTCTTGATTCAACTTGTGCTTCTACTTTTATTTAAATTAAAAGCAATACTCACACATCTAATTCACTTGTAAATGATAATGTGTTTACTTCTCTTATCTCAAATGAACATGTTGATGCAAATTGTTTACCTTTATCTTCTCTTCCTAGTGTGGATATTGTGCTTATGAATATTTAGATCCTCCACATGTGGCCAAACTTGTAGAACCCCAAGTGTTACCCAAGGTAGTTGCACATGAGACATCACCTCACATTACTTTCAAAAGAAATAGTGTCTATATGGCTACCATAGATGGTAAGGTGAAACCTTTGAATGAGCCTCTACAGACTTATGCCATACCTCCTCAAGATGTCATTTCTATTTTACATGTATTAGGTTATTTATAACATCAAGTTCAAACTTTGACCCTTGAGAGAAAATCTTATTATGCTAGTGTTGATTCTAATACCATTTGTGGAAATCCCATTCCACCCAAGATCTTATAATCTCCATTCGCTAGGAATTTTTTCATGTATACATTTCCATATTTTGATGGCAGATCAAATCCTTATTTATACCTTAAGCATTATAGGGCCCTTAAGGCCTCATATATCAATGATCGATTACGTCTTAAGGGATCTATCACAACCTCATATAAGATGCTTCGTATTGGTTTACATATTTACCTAATGGGTCTGTAAGTACTTTACTCAAACTTGAATATTCTTTCTTAGATCAATTTATATTCAATAAAGGCCCTAAAGTAACATATGAGGGTTTACCCTATCTCCATTAAGGTAAAATTGAGCATGTATATGATTATATCTTATGATTCAAAGCTAATACACACTTATTGTTATACCGGCCCATTGATTTAGAAATGCAATATGTAATTTGTAAAGGCCTCATCCAACCCCTCAAGGAACACTTATTATATGATACTTGTGATTCGTTCATTGAGTTATGCCTTCAAGTTATGGACCTTGAGCAAGATCTTCTATTCCCAAATCATCATGAGCATATGGCCAAGGATAATATAGTTGATTCTATTTCAAATGATTCTCATCCACCATTAGTATCAACATTCACTAATAATCAAGTTAAGGTTTTGCATTATAATAACACTTCTTATCAACCTCCTCCTAAACCTAAAGTTGTTATACAAGATCCTCCTCACTCTCAGCATAAACCAATTTACTTTGATAGGATTGATCAACCACATGATATTCTACTTTCCCTCATGGATAAAAGGGTGATTTTCTTACAACCTAACAACCATTACCCTCCTCATTGGCTTACGTAAGAAAGAGGGTGAACTTTTTTGTAAATTTTATTGCATTAATGGGCACCACAATATTGATTGCTATGCACTAGATCAAGAGCTCAAGCTCTTAGAAGATAAAGGCATCATCAATTTTGAGACATGAAATTCTAATATATTTTCTTCACATCCTCTGTGTCGTTGTCCTGCAACAAGTGTAACTCTTAATCCTTCTTCTACTGTAATAAATTATGTTCTCCTCACAGTGAAGTAAATCCTCCATAGGATTCTCTTAAAATGCACACTAACATGGCTTACCATAAAGCATAGGTGGTTACCAAAATTTTACACACGTGAATTCCACCTCTTCCTTGGCACCATCCATAACACGTACGATTAAGCTAAATCATGTCACTTATAGTTCACACTAGTGCTCTCTTTGTAGATCAAAATGCCCTATCATTTCTCATTCATCATGTCTCTATCACACCATGATCCAACCTCAATATCTACTTTTCACCATGCCTATTACATCTTACCATCATGTGTTATTCTTACTAAGTCCCACATGGCATATATGAGGATCTCCCTCCCTTCTTTCATGAGAATAGGTTTCCTCACTTTATATGACCATTGGAACTTACGTGGAAGCCACACACACCATACTCATAACATTTAACTATAGTATCATTACATTGTGTCATCATCACTTACTTCACAATTATCAAAATCAATCCATGCCCTAACATAATACAATCCAATCACACACAACAATCATACAATAAGCACTATCTATCATCTAAATGCCAATCATACATCCTAATTCAATACAATCACATAGTCATAATCACATACCAAGTAATCAATGCATAATCACGACACCTTTGTACTCGTCACATAAGCTACAAATTTTTACAAAAATCATGAGATCCATGCTCACATATATAGATATATATATCAAAAGTTTTACAAAAATGCCATATAGAATCCATCAAGGGTACAACCCTTCGTGCAGACATTCATCATCCTCACTATTATTAATAGGCACTAGTACCCATGATCTTGAGGCTCCTCCTATATCCATGCACTCTCTTGATCGTGATCTAGCCCAATAATGTACTAACTACTCCCATAATGTAGCATTATCTACCAATATTTGTGCATATTGTGCCTGAGACTACTAATCATATTACCAAGTCCTACGCTAGATCAACCCTATGATTTGGCTTCAGCCGTCGAGCTAGATTTTACTCTGTTCTCATCCCACTCACTCAACAAAATGGTACAAGTGGATTGGGGACATTACCACTGGATCAAATAAGTATGCATATTCACTTGTTATTTCATCAATGTGCTCTACCATGTCGCGTATCACCACATCCCTGGGGGACATTATGGATCAATGTCCACATCGTATGCATCTTTGATCATTGTCCAATAAACATCATCTATAGTCAATGGAATATCTAAGATCAACAACTATACACTCAACATTATCATCTTTATAACTAATTACAAATCAAACCATCATAAAATACTTATGTTGTGCCACTACATCCTCACTGGGGGATCTCCCCCTTTCTACCTCTCCACCTACAAGTGGAGGTATGCCTACACCACCTACATCACTAGGTACCACACCATCCACTAGATCTCACACCACAAATGGGAACAATAACACCCATTGGGTCTCGACCCACCACTCTGTATAGGTTGTCGTATACCCTGCATTATCATGGTCACTCAACATGAATGATGGATCCACCTCATCAGCTGGTAACACCAACAACTATGTTGGAGTTGGCCCTGGTCAAAACCCCTCTCTATATGTTTCATGTGTCCATCTCCTCTATAGGCATGGTTTTGGGGACACCTCTTGCATAATGCAAAACTATTATGTAACACACTCATACTGAAATAAATCCACTTGGATGGGAAATCACTCCTCCAACCACTTGTTCTAGCATATCTACTGTATCTCCACATAATCCTTAAGTCACCATCTATAGTATTTATACGACCTTGTGGCCCCAATCTATCTAGCAATGAATTGTATATTATAGTATATGGCATGCTTCATCTCACTGCAAATATATATGGGTGATTCTAATGCACATGCAACCCACTAATGGGCCACACAACTGCAATGTGGTAATACACCCATCCATATAATAGTGTCATTATCGCTACACCACCACCATGGTTGTTTAATGTAAACTTGTATAAATCCCTATTTAAGTGAGCTAATAAACACTTTCCCAATGTGTATCATCACCCATGATTCTCTATGACCTGACATATATGCCACATGCTATAGGATATAGGACACACCTCCACCATTATGACCATAAATGATGCTAACAACACAACAATATACTTCTGAAATCATAGAATATTGGAAGTCGCAATGGAGCTCAATCTAATAGTAGGCTCTGAAAGACCATCATGAGCCACCCAAAATCTGTGTGTCTATCTCATGTGATACAACATGTCTCTCACATACAATAGGAAATCAAAATATCCAGTATATATCCTCCAAAGTCATTGTCATATTTCCTGTTGGGAGATAAGATGTGAAAGTATCAACATTCTGCTGCTTTCACAAAGCTATAATCAAATACATAGTTGAGGGAACCTCCCTCAATCAGGCCATGTTCCATAATATGAATCTATCAAGCACATCCCATCCTACATCATCTAGACCCAAATAAAATAGGGTCATTATGTGTTGGCCACCGCGGAGCTTCTGTGCATGGATTTTTCTTTGCAAAAAAAAATGCACACCAAACATCATGTTAGAATGCTAAAAATATGACAAAAATATCATCATACATCAATACAAAATATGAAAATCATATCCACATCACTTACAATAGAAAACAATCACATGTGGGCCATTTCAGACAATTTCAGTTTGGACCATATGGATCCTAGTTAGAAATGTACAATTTAGGTTTGAAACCATATGGATTCATATGGTTCTGGCCCAAGGGAAAAACTATACCATTAGGTCTGGTCTCATCCATGTATTCACAAATTCAACAAATTTGTAAATTTCAAAAAATCAAGAAATCTACCCTATTTTGCACCAAATAAACAACATTGAATGCACTTACCAACTCATCATCATATGCAATTGAATCACATCTTCCACACACTCAAATCATGTCTGCACAACCTTTGTAGCTCTTGGCATCTTCACAAACTCATATATCCTATCACGCTCAATCAAAATCACACTACTTTTTTACTTTACTATTTATAACACCTTTTATTGGTAGAATTTACACACCCTACTTTACTATCCACTCAATTCATCCAATTAGGGACCTACAATTGTGAAAGACATATCTTGGGATCTGCTTGCCTATTTTTCATGCCATATGTGGCATTGCGATCATGCTTCACATCATTTTTGCATTATACATCATTACCCTACTTTGCACTTATCCTACAGTTCTACACATGCATTTATTTTCTTGCCTATGTGATTAGCATTATTTTCACACTTGCATATGTTACCTATCATTAAATCTTTTACATGATATCAACGATTCTCATTATACACTCTACAATGCCTATCTGTTGCACTAAAATGTTTCTCAATATTTCTCATTCTCTTCACTTCCACCTCAAGAAATTGTGTTTTACACTCTCCCTTTCACCAAAAGGGGAAAAAATATGAGTCTAACTATGTAAGGTCAACCCCCTTCATCTTGTTTAGCTATAAATCATTAAGAAAGTACAATACATTAGTTATGCAAGGCTATCGTCTCCTGCAAATCACTAAACAAGTACAATGGGTTAGTTATGCAAGGCTATTCCCTCCCACACAAACTTCATTCAAATTTAGCAAGTTGGTTATGCAAGGCCATTTTTTTCACCCAATGCAATGTAATCTCAACACCCAAGTGGTCACTCATGATTACCCAAAACACACTAAGCACCAAATTCCAATGTATTTATTATAAATAAAAGGGGAAATATGCAAATATTGAAATATAGTACAAAATACCATATCACAATATGCACCTATATAATGCATGGTGGGGGAAATACAACATCATTCCCTTTCACCTTATAGGGGTTTTAAGAAAAATTTGAGACCTAGATATTCCTAAAACGATATGGTCCCATTATCAGGAAGCAATAGTAGGGGCACGATAAGTAGCCTTGTGACACTCTTCCCTTGGTTTCTTGAACACCCAAGTCCCACATTATTACAAATTCAAGCACTTTGTTGGGGTTTTGATCACCCAATCCTAAAAATACATTAAGTTTGAATCTCCATGTTTTTAAACACCTACGATATCCCTATTAACACACAAAATTTGTATGCTCTAAATGATCATGAATGAGAATCAAAACTTTTGGTGAACATGGGATTTTCCTCAAAGTGTGGAACTTTTCTCCTTGGGAAAAACCTTCAAATAAGGTTGGTTCCTCTACCTATCTAACATAATGCTAACACTACTCCTAAGCTAACATACACTAGCACATCCAATGGACCAAGGAGAGAGAGAGATGCAAGAAATTAAAACCTAAGCTAAAAAGGGGTGGTGATATCACTAAGAGAAAGGGTGTGATCACTCTCCATAAGGGGAAGAAAAAAAAGAAAAAATAGGAAGGAGAGGGGATACGTGTCCCATAGACCAAAACTGCATAGACTAACCCCTCCCATACATTTACAATTCATAGAGATGGAAAACTTGCAAGTGCAACACACACAACATACCAAAGAGAAATAACAGAGAGGAAAAATGAAATAAACACGAGTACATGGCTTAAAATGGCCATAAATGCTAGACTTTATTGCTCAAGGTATGCATAGGCTATTACATTCATAACAATAGGTAAAAATACATTGTAGATACCAAATTTGAAGTTTTGAACTTATGGAAAGCTAGCCACCATTTTTACATGGTGTAGTTACAACATAGATGCATCCTTTTACAATGGATGAGTTCTATACTTATAGAGATATGAAAAGAAAAAGAGAGGAGAAAGAGGTGACAACATGAGAGATTCAATCATCAAGTGTTGGAAGTACAACCACTAAGGGGGTGAATCAATGGTCATTAAAATTTCATTCACTTAAGCATTAAAATCCATACTCCATTCAATGCATTCACCAAACACTCATTAACATATAGATTAAGTAATGATTAAACAAACACATAAGCATGCACCATGAGAACATAAGAACACGAGTACACTAGATTTAAGTGGGAAACCCTTATAGGTTAGAAAAACCACTAAAACAAATATTTATTAGAGAAATGGTTCAAATTTAGTTGAGCACCAACCCCAAGGTGCACCAACCCCTAGATTTAGTAGAGCATCATCTCTACAAGGAGGCTGCAACCCCCTATATGAATCAAAAAACAACTAAAGCCACCTTATTTTTTTTTTACCTCTGGAATGTTTCCTCAACAACTGATGATGACACCTATGAATCTCTTTTTCCTTCCATCTTCTCCAAATTTGGCTTCTAGACTTCTTCGCTTAAGCACTTCTTCAACAAGATGATTAGGTCATATGACCTATCTCTCCAAAAACTGCATATAATCTATAACATCATGGAAAACTCTCTATCATCTCTTGAGGGTCACAAAGACCCTCTAAACCTTCTCTACTCTTCTTTCTATCTAACAATTTTTCATTCCTTCTCAACATCAAAATAAATCACTAACACATACTTAAATACCTGACTTAAGCATCTAATTCATCTAGTTCGGCCATTATAGGGAAAATATCATAAATTAAACTTTAAAAAATCATAAAAATTAACACTTAGGTTGGAAATAACATCCATAAACTCAAATCCTCCATTAGGACCTAGCTAGGCCTAATACACTAAAACTGCCCACTCGCCAAAGTTGAATCTTCTTGAGTCAACAATACCATCACCAAACCTTAGAAACCACTTAAAAATGGTTTATAATTCCTCAATAAACCTCCAAAAATATTCTACACCTTTAAACCATCATCTCATGCAATGACACCATCATTATGACCAACTTTTCTCACTAGGTCTGAAACCTACAAAACTAGTCTTCAAATATTGAAGGAAAAATGATATCAAATATCCTAAACAATGAAATTTTGATATATCAATGGAAATATCATGACCTCATGGTCATCACCAAATTAATTAGACACTACCATTTTGATTGAAACACCATCAAAACACCTCTACAACTAGGACCACTAAAACTTCCCAAAACCAGTCTTGTAAAAAATACCTCAAAAAAACTCCTAACAACTCAACAATGATCTAAAACCTCACCAAACATGTAGAATAGCTTCCCAAATTCCTCAAATACAAATTTATTCAATTGTTCTAATGAAAAATCTTGAGAGAAAACATAACTTTTTCATAAACTTGCAGATTTTAGTGGGATCCACATACAATCAAGACACATAAGTATAAATTGGAGAAATATGGAGGATTCCTCTAAAAAATTTAATCATCAAAATTGATTAGACAATCCATTTTGGGCTATAACAAGCAATATATTCTCCATCGCTTCACAACTAGAATTTAAGGAGGGTTTTAGACTTGTTTACCTTCTTAACAAATGTTCATAAATCTCTACCCCTAAAACCATACAATAATCCCTATAATTTCATATTAGGAACCTTACCCAACTACCATGAAGGTTTTGGACCACCATGGAAATTTTACACGTTCCAACGAGCATAATTCAATATCTTCTAGAAACTCGATAAGGGTAAAAATTCAATATCTTACTTAAACATATAAATTGGGTCCTGAAACTTTGACCAAACCACTGAAATAACCTAATACACATTCTCCAATGCTCAATTTTTCTCCTCCATGCTTAAATTTTCCCAACCAATCTCATTTAGACACCTAGGGATTAAGAATAGGTTTAGTGCAAACCTAGAAAGCATGTCCAAAAACTATACCTACACTCTAAGACACTTATGAGTGTCCTAAAACCTCATACAAATGCTTCCCATGCTCTCATCATCAATATCCAGATGATATATAATTTTACTCCATCATTACATACCTTAACCTGTTGACTAGGCCTCCTAACCAAGCACATCGACCATCCTTGCACCATCAAAGTTGACCTCCTCATGAATTCATCCATCTTGCACACCTACAAAAGTCTTTTACACACTTCAATAAATCACTACAACACTCACATATCATTGTAATACCTCTGAATCACTTCTATAGGTCATCACACTACTCAAAACACCTCATCAAGACTAAGCAACTCAACTCAAAACATTACACTACCAATCAACCTTCATGTTCTTACTTTATTTGACATCAATGACAACTTAGACATTAATGACAACATCATATTTTGACATCAATGACAACACAATGCCGAAAATCTCCCCCTTTTTCATTGATGGAAAAAAAAAATAACTTATTCTCCCCCTAAGGTATTCACATGTGTCATCGACTCATTTTCCCCCTTTTGACATTAATGAAAAAGAAACATTCATGAAACTTCTTCTGAAAACACACTAAGCTCACCACTTGGTTGGAAACATCAACCAAATCAGAAAAGGTCCATTTGAACTTTTCAACTTTTTTTGAATCATAAGAGAAACATAGCTCCTCCTTAGTAGATACAAGACTTAAAATCTAAAACGTACCTTTAAATGAAAATCCTCATGTTCTATTAGCATCTGAAAAATAATCTTCATGCAAACAAACTCAGAACTTCCCACAACTTAATGCATATCTTACTCCGATTGTTGGATACAAATCATACAAACCTCACTTTTCTTACCTTTCAAGGTCCAAAACAATACTACTAGCTCTATCACCAATATCTTCATGCCAACATCTTGGTCATGGAGATTTCAAATCAACATGCTCATCTCCCCCTTTCTTCTTAACACCTCAAAGACTACTTAGAATGAAATCATATACTCACCTTGATTGCTAGATAATGAACACACTTTGTTATCCCTGAAACCAGCTAACACAGACCTTTTTTCAACCAGGATATCCTTCTTTGACTTCCTATTATGAACTCAGACTTCATGTAAAGAAAAAAACACAAGCCAACTTTTACATATCTTTGACCATCAGCTCAGAGCCTAAATGGCTCCCCATAATATCAATATCCCATCTCTTCAAAGAGTACAAACATCTTAAGCAACACAAGCATACTTCTTACAAACCTTCACAGATCCTAAATGCTTTGACAAGTATTGAGTGTTCTTCATGACGCCATATTTACAACAAAATATTCACATTGTAGGAACATACTTGATAATGCTCCCCTAACACCATGCACTCAGTATTTGAATGATTAGAACTCATAACACTTACCTGTTCTTGATGCACCTATACCAACTTGTCAGAATTTTCAAAAATCATTGTGCCTTCTTGGCACTACACACCTCTTCTAATCAATCTACCTCAGCTTCCTTAATACTTCATATCAATATCCATTTCCTTGCACTAATCATGTCAAATAGAACATGATTTTAAGAATAGACAACCATCACCTATTATATTGCTCTTGCGACTGTCATAACTACTAATTAATACAACATATATCATGACCAATCTCTTTTTCTCAATCTCACAAACTTATATAAGGTTTAAAAACACAACATTAAGAAAAAATATGCTCTTCAAAGTGTCTAGCATAGGAAACACAACCCTAAATAAGATATTAAGACACTAAAAACCATGTTTACCTCATTTCAGCCAATCTACTTACCTTCATATCTTTTACCAACCTTTTTTCTTCACACACAACCCTTCTTAACACTAACATGACAAGATGCAGCTGAAAGAGAGCCACCCATCTCCCCTTGAGACCAAACTAGCATTTATTGTCTATAACATAATTCCAAACATGTTTACCATCTACTTAACCCAGAAACTCTATATTTTCATGATGATATATTAATGAGAAACAATCATATTGTATTTTATTTGCTTACAAATCTTCTTGATACTCACAACTTCATGAACATAAACATACCTTACAGTATTACTAGACATAAATATGGTTTTGAATGTAACTGAGCATCTCACGCTTTACATATTTTCAATGCAAATTTTTAATCTCTTTACAAACCCATATTTGACCATACTTTGCCTAGGTCAAACATACTTCAAGACCTTCAAACATGTATGTTAATCCATAATAGACATCTCATAACACAACTTCTGACCTTACAATATGACTTCATCACATAACATCCTTCATGATGCATCAATCACTTCCTCATACTATCTACCTATCTTCAATTCATCTCAAATCTTCCTAATAACTCCAAGATTGTGGCATAACCTCATGAATGACACTGAGAAAATAAAGACACAAACATACATAATTGAAGCACTCTACTTGCAATATGAATTCATGAACAAAACAAGTCATCAATCATACCTTGTAAGCATTTTCAAAAGTCTTCATATATGCAACACATTTTTTTTCAAGTTTGATTGACTGCCGAGTCCTTCCAAACCCTCTTACACAGTTGTACCAAGTCTTATCATGACTCCAACTTAGGAAAAAACCTTCAATGCTTCTTGTGGATGAATAATTCCTCTATGAATCATAATAAAGACACATCATAAAACTTAGGGCTCTTAGGAAACCATGAAATCAAGAGATTCCTATACCTCCATAAACTTCTCAACTTGAGACTAATAATTTGTCTTTAATATTATTTTTGTCTTCTTAATTGGCACTACTGACTTGATGAAAACATCCTCCTCCTTTTCTTCTATTGAATGAATTATTGTCAAACACACATGGAACTCTTGAAACTCTTCAACCTATGGTTCATGCTCAATAACTGAAAACAATCCATCCTTTATTATATACATATCATAATTGGGCATGTCTATCTTAGGTTCATCCTTCTTAGTTGGATCTTCATGATCAAATTCTTTAACTAACTTTGTCTTCCACACCTTCTTGAATTTGGGAGATTCAAAATTATTTCACTTTCTAGACAACTTATGATGATAGAACCCAGAAATATGACCTTATTGGTGGCATTTATAACAAACAACATCATGCACATCTTGACTAATGATGACTATGATTTCTTCCATTTCTCTAAGGATACTTACTTTTTAAGGTCCTCCTCATTGCATTAGGTTTCCTTACTGGATTAGACTCCTTTATATTGACCTTACTTGCACTACCATCCTTCTTTTGATCCTTAGGACATGTATAGACACCTCCATATCTTTTCTTGATGTCTCCAATCAATCCAAGACCCATCCTATCACCAGAAGACTTATGACTACCCAAGAGATCATTTAGATCCTTATAATTCTTCTCAATCAACTTGCCATATACCTACTCCAATTTTGCCTTTAAAGACCTAATTTTTGATTCATACCTGATACATTCATCTTCATTTCCTTTTACAACTGTTGATACTGCCTCAACTTGAGATTCCAGAATTTTGATGATATGATCATGCTCTACACTCATGCTAGTGACCTATTTTTCATAGTCTTTGATCTCTGATTCCAATTTTAGGTTCTTCCTTCTATGAAACACCAATTCTTCTCTTAAGTCAACTTCAGGTTCTTTATTTCTAATATCATCAAAAGAACTACTATCACTAACATCTAAGAAACATAGTTTGGACTTCAACTAGTCACCTTTAACGTATTTTGACCTTAAACATGTATTTGCAACCACTAACTAATTTTTGATATCCTTAACGGTATCTACATATTTCTTTACAATAGGTCTTAACTCTTGACATTCTCTCCTCAACTGCTAAACCATCTTGTGCTTCAAAAGATCACCTAAATCTTGTTAAGCTTACTTCAAAGGACCTGATTTGATACAAATTGTTGGAAGGAAAACCACTGAGGGGGGAGAGGTTGAATTAGTGGACCATTAAAATTTCATTCACTTAAGCATTACCATCCATCAAACATTCAATGCATCCACTAAACAATCATTGTTGGGCCTCAAAATATTGACTAAGTCTTAAAGGGTGCGTGCACACACGGGACCAGTGAAGAAGATGGGCACACAGGGAAAAACATGCAGGACAACAGTTTTAAGAGAAACCAAGGTGTGCCCACAAGGCAAAGAAAAGGATTTCAAGACTTAGTCATATTTGGAATTCCAAGAAGAACTTGAGGAAAAATGTGACCCGACTAGGTGTGATGAATGGATAAGGTGACATCCTGGTGACTTGGTGATCAAGGAAAGAATATTCCATCCATGGAACATTCCCAAAGACATCATTACAGAAAGTGGGGAGCTCGGATTAGAAGAAGCATGCTCCATTAGAGGACCACAATGACATTTGGAAACTGATCTACTACTTTAGGAGATCATGACGATGGGTGATAAACCTATATATACAGATGCTCGGGTAGATGAAGAACAACAACTTTAGAGGGACACCATCATATATATATTATGGACATCATAGAAAGGATGAAAGGGCGAAGCTCTGCTGAAATAATCAAAGGTTTTAGGGGTTAGGATTCCCATTAGAGGACTATAGGAATGTTAACATATCTGGGGGGATGGGTCTATGACAATTTTTGTAATAGGGAAGAATAGCTAAAGATTCTGATGCGTGAGTCATGCTATGTCAGTTTGATATGACCCTTTTGGATGTAATATGGTTACTGAACTATGATCAACATAAATATATGGTTTCTTTATAATATATTGTTCATGGGTGTAAACCCTAGTTCCTTTTTCTTTATGTTATTGATTAGATCTACTATATGTGTGATGTTTCTTTTGTCAGATGAATGAGTATGTTGGTGTAATGAATCATCCTATGCTTTTAGAATATATGCATGATCATTTAATTTTCTACACTTAATTTTTCATGAATGTCAACATCTCACAATGCTCACATAAAGGAGGGCCTCGACACTCGTGCACACCTCGGGTGAGTGCTCAGTGCCACTAAGTGATAGGCCAACGTACATGGGGTTAGAAGGTTATTCTATGGGCATAAAAATGACTACATCCTGGTTCCATTGCCCAGACCTCTTTTTGAAGTTATTATGAGAGATGACTACATATTAGTCCCTTTGATGTGTAATGAAAGAGCACTTGACCCTAGAAAGTTTCGAAGCATGGTTTAAGAGCACGAAGGATGAGTTTTCTCAAATATTTAGTAGTGGAACCGAGTTTGATGCACACAAATGGGTAGAAGAACACCTATATTATGATTTGTATGAGACCTTCTTTTGTTGTTTTCTAGTAGAATTGTATGAATGGATTCAAAAATATGCATCCAGATCAAGCTAGTACTATAGATTGTGTATATGGACCCAAGATGATTACTAGAGGATGCAGGATGTGGATCTGACTTGGACACATGCTGTTGATCACTGGTGGAAAAGTGTGCTAACCATTTATACCTTGGAATATGAAATTTCTACGTATTCTTGTCCAGAGGTTGCTGAGTTTGAGTTCTTAAGGGAACCTAGAGGATTTTTTTTATAAGCTATCCCATTGGCTATGAATAACTTGATCATTAAGCTAATTTTGGAGGCATTACCCATGGATGGGTAAGCTTCCCTGAGCACTGGGAAAGGAATCTAGGGTGGAGAAAGATGGCAGACATTGTGGAGGAAAAGGAGAGGGAAGAGAGGTAACTCAAGTATAGTGAAGCGTGTGAAAGGGAGTTGGCTAGATAATGTGAGGTTGTGGGAGTGATGGATCTATGGAGGTAGGTGTTGCAAGAAGGAATTGAGGTTCACGTAGAGGACGTGGAACTTGAGCAGTCTGTGCTACCCCATCTTGGCAAGCTCGGGAGAGAAACCCCTTCAGATTCTGATGAGATTTTGTCACATGGAGAAAGGAGAGTTGTTGGCATGCATCTAAACCCACCTGATGATCAACCCCTGGTGCTTAGTTTTCCAAATCAAGATAAAAGTATTGTTAACCTAATTGGTATCAGTGGAAGTGATCGATCTACACCTAGGAGGTATAACTTCTCGTTTGGGACATCTATGGCTGCACAAACAATTCCTATGTTTAGGGGAAATTTTGGGAAAAGTGCAAGTACACAAAATTTAGGTATTGCATCTGGGAGTGGCATTAGATAAACATATGGGAGTGGAGCAGTGTTACAAACCATCGGTGAATAGTTCAATGGGAAATTGGGAACACTAGGCATGACCGCTTCAGGATTGTTACTAGTTGTAAGAAGAGGACCTAGTGGATTTGGTGGATCAGGATGCATAGGAATTGGTGGATCAAGTGGTGGAGGAAACACCAGAAGGAATCAAGGTTCTGGATTAGGCAGACAAGGGCCTTAACCACCTCCGCAAGTATTTTTTGAGATGTCTTTACATATACTAGATTACAAGGGTGTTGAGAATGTTGCAGAGCATGTGCACAAGTGTGAATTTCTATGGCACGCAAATGGGATCACTACCCCAAAATGAAAATCATGTCAGTTTGCAACAACGTTGGAAGGGTGCGTGCATAGTTGGTAGTGGAAGTATGACCCCCATTAAATGGTGGTAGATTAGTTTGTGTTGTGGAATGCCTTCTTGGCTGAATTCTATATCCTTGAATTTGAGTAGAAGAGCATTAGAACTTTGAAGGAGATCTAGCAAGGAATGGAAGTGAGTGTATGGGAATATGACACAGTTCAAAACTATCTTGTCAAAGATATCTTATGATATTTATCCTTCTCCCGTGCCACCATGGCTGGTGGGGCTGGTCCCCCGACTCCTAATGATAGTGGCCCCTACCCTGCCGGTACACCCTGTGCCGGTGGCGGTGCCTGTACCTGCACCTATGCCTGCGGTAGTGCCTGAGCCTGTGCCTGGGCTAACTGCCCCTGTAGCACCCCAATCTATGCCTGTACAGCAGCAAGCTGCCCCTGTAATAGATGCACCTGGCCCAAGAGACGGTCCCTCTCCGCTATCACATCCACCAAATCTGGCTGTGCGGGCTGTGCTCTCATAGCTACTCTCTGACCTGCCCACCACACCAAAAATTCCCCTGTCGCTCCGGCATCATCCACTATGTCATCAACCGGTCTCTCTGCTACCCAGTCTGGGTCAACTGGCTGTGGTGCAGGTAGTGGTGCCTCTACATCATCCCTCTGGTACTGTAGGAAGGGAGGTGGCTCATCCTGTCGTAAGCCTAACTGCCGTCGTACCCTCTCTAGGGGTATTTGCTCATACTCCCCAGGCCTCCGTCTAGCTATCCAGAAACTATACTGGATCCACCGCAGCTGTGCTCGGGCTCCTCCTCAGGGCTGATGGCCTCTGTAGGGCCTCCATATAATATTGAGCGCAGTCAAGCCCTCTAACATGTGACGATAGTAGGCCACATCTCGTCCTGTGAGCACCGCTCGTGGCTGGCCCACGACCCCCAACCACCTCTGAAACCCATATCTGTATACCATCTATGGCCCTGGCTGCTGGGGCAAACCTACTGGTCGTATACAGATGATATGCTCGTAAGCCCAGCAGTGTAACAAAAATGTCGAGCATATACCAAATCGCCTCATACGGTGATAACCCCAGAGCTCTCTGTATAATTACACCAGATACACTGGTGCCCAGGCATAGCAGGTATGCTCCTCCACCATCTCATGTAAAACTCCCATCAAAGCCCGTGGGAAGTGGCCTCCCTCTGAGTCAGGGAGGGTAAAGTAGGTGATACCAATCATCATCAACACGGCAAGCTGTGTCTCCTGTCAGTGTGCGCGATACATATCACCATAGGCAATACTCGCACTGTGATAAGTAAGCAATGAGGATGCATCCCCGAATACATGCAGGATGCTGTCCATCACTGTCTCCGCATCCACCTGGAACACTACCTCACCTACGATCGGCAGTCTCAGGATACGATACACATCCTCTAATGTAATCATCATCTCTCCAGTAGGGAGATGGAAGACATTGGTTGCCGGATCCCATCTCTCGATGAGGGCAACCATCAGGCTGTGGTCCCTATCCACATCCCTATACCATTGGACTCCGCTGAGTCCAACCTCTCGCATGATGGCCCACTGTGCTGCGGTCACATGTGGCCGCATCCACCTCAATAGAGGGGGCATCCGATCCCGCATCGTGAGCTTCTGGCGTGCCTACAAAAATAACCCACTTCATCAGCTCTACCCTTTACAACCACAACTACCTTAACCCTCTATACCCACTTACCCACCCAACCACAACCAGACTCTATCACACACATCTACACCCACCTATCTTACACTATACATCTACGATTTCTCCTTTACTTATCTCCCAATCTACTCTAGCCATCTAACTCTACCCCCACCAATTTAACACCTCCTACTTCATACACACCACATAATCTATCCTACCCGAACCAGCCCCCAACAACCCCATTCCCCCCCACCCCAATCACCTTTCCTATCAACCCTACCTCCTCCCAAACCAAACAAAAAAAAACAAAACTCTAACAACAAACAACCACCACAAAGTTCACAAAACCTAACTCCTACCCATGCTGACCGGTACCGGTCACCCTCGACCGCCATTGGTCCCCCAAGCACATTTTACGTACCGACGCCAGTAGACATATGACCGACACCGGTCTATCCACAAAGACATTTTTACAAACATTCGGTGACCGATGCCGGTTGCCTAGAGACCAACATCAGTCACTGTCCCATTCCGGGGCCGAACCCAAAACGGCCCACAAAACCATTTTTTTCCAAAACCTACCCATTTACCCACCCAAAAGACCTAAAAAATTACCCACCCTACCGTTTTGGCCTAACTAACCTACCTACCCACTCCATTTTACAAATTACTTCCACTTATTCATTATTTTATTAAATTTGGGATTCCTACCCAAAACCCACATCTAAGTTAAAATCATTAAATTCACATAAGTAGGGGTTCAGAGCCTACTGATACAACTACACGTCGTCGTGGTGGGATAGGTGGCGGTGGTCTAGCTCCTCCAACACCTCCTGCTCCTCCTGGCTGTGCCATGGCTCCAAATCTCCTCATTTGGGTCCTCAACCAATCAACCTCTACCTCCTGATCGCTGGGGTCTACCACTCACTTACTCCTCCACTCAAATAATGCCAACTCAGCGCACAAAATTAACAAAATCACTTCACACCTCATATAAGACAAAATTAGGCGCTCAAATTCACAATGTGAAAATGACACGTTGTATTTTTCTTTTTATATGTTACAAGCCTACTTTACTAAAATTTCTGCCCTTATCCACCAAACTTCCTGTCTCACCACGTCGCCTCCCCCGGCTTTGCTAAATAGCATTATTTTGACTTCATTGGCCCAAATCACGGCTGCAACAAACCAACCAATCAGGCCTAACCCAAGGCCGCACCTAACCAATTAGGCCCAACCCAAGGCCGTAACCAACCAATCTGGCCCGACCCAAGGCCACACCCAATCAATCAGGCCCGACCAAAGGCCGCAACCAACCAATCCGGCCCGACCCAAGGCCACACCCAATCAATCAGGCCCGACCCAAGGCCGCAACCAACCAATCCAGCCCAACCCACGGCCACACCTAATCCATTGGCCTGACCCAAGGCCGCACCAATTACGTACCACGCCCAAGACCCGCAAATTATGATTTTATCCACCCATCATGTAGCTTTTTGTTCAATCGAGCTCACCTATTCGTGTTCTAGCATGATTAGGATACTTGAATTGATCAGCCAACCAACTTTTCCTAGACCGAGACCGTGACGTTTATCTCAACCAAACCAACCATTTGGTACTGCCGGACATGCCTAAACGTTCCTGTACCTTACCCATTATATCCCCTGGAGCTACTTCCTATGCCTTGGATACTAGGATTATATCACCCTTGTTTGGATAAACTATCGACCTTTGCCTATGAATTGTTTGTTTGCTCTTCAAATCATGTACCCTGGTCGCACTACTGCATTTCAACGTGTGTCTGCTTCCTTGAACTTACCCCACCATCTTACCATCAGCCCAACACCATTTATCCTTTATCAACCCTATCCCTGATTTCACGTCGCCTCAATCTGTGATAGAGTTGAGGGGGATCACCTATACCCTTAACCGGGGCAATCACTTCTTATTAATTGTCAGTGCAGCTTTACAAGACAAGCTACACGACAACAAGGGGCTAATGTAGACACCAAATTTGTGTCTTATGACACCCTGTGCCCCGCATCTCATTTCACAACCTAACCTCACCACTTAAAACCTTACACAATTATTTATTAATTACCTTATAATTAATAAATCCACATATCCAAACCTGCCACCTCATTTCGCCACCTCATCATGACCTAGCCCTAACCCTAAACTAACCTAATTAAGACCTATAACTTGGTCTACATCCACACCCATGACTAATTACTTCTCACCCGCACCAAAACCAACCTAATCATGACTTGACCAAGCCCACAACTAATCCCTCGGGCGAAAAGGAGGGAAAGTTGGCTATTTTACTAAAAATAGCCCACTTTGACTTAACCGACATCGGTTCCTACTCGACCGCCGTCGGTTACGTAACCGCCATCGGTTCCCTATAAATGACCTCCCCCAACCAAACACAAAGGATCGGAATTCATTTGAAAAAATCCGGAATTCACTTGGTAGAGCAGAGACAAGTGAAGAAAAGAGAAGAGTTTGCAAAGAAGGACATCGAGCCCAAGACTGCAACTGAGTAACTAGAGCACAGTGACACTCATCTAAGCATTGGGAGAGAAGATGGCTCACTTTTGATTGTCAGATCATCCCAACTGAGCCCTGCCTTTGTCATCACAATCCTTGGACCTGTATCTTCATCAGGAACTAGTAAGTAGTGTCTTATACATTTTTAAATAACATTTCTTGAACTTCTGATTCATAGTAATTATAGGTTCACTTTTAGATCTACTACCCGGCAGCACCCTACATCTAACTATCATTCCTCTACCCTTACATTGCCCCAAGAACATCCCCCACACTCTCTGAGTCTTCTCCATCACCCTATTGCCTACCCCTAATCATTTTTCAATCTTATAAACACCATAGCCGTCTCACAGCCAACCTTCATTGAAAGCCCCTAAATCACCACCCCTACCGATATCGGTTATCAGCAACTGGTACCGGTGTATAACCACAGTCGGTTATACAGTGACCGGCATCGGTCACTGTGACTCAAACCAAAACCAGCCTTTCTTCTATTGCTTTTTAACAAGGTAATTAAAGTGTAATTTTGCAATAGCCTCTTTGCTATCATTTGTGTTAATTCGTATTAAAAGGGGAACTGACCACCTTCGAAAGGAAGTCTAATATTTCCTGGGCCCAAGGCAGTGCCCTCATTTATTGTCTAACTAAAATCTGGTGATCTTGTATTCTTACTTGCAGGTAGTCCTTCCTAGACAAAAAGGAGTTCTTCGCAATCGATCTGATCTCTCTCTACGGTACGCGCACACCCTCCCAACACTCAACAAGTATTCCTCCTAGCCCTAACCCTCATCTGTTTCTCAAGAGAATGAAAGGATAGAAGCACCTCTATTTTAAGAACGGAAACATTCTGTGCGAAACATTAATCACATGCTTTGATTCTTTCTTACAAGTCTTCTTGAGAGCGAGCTTTTACACAGTCCTCATATTTTCAATGGAACATTCTTAATGCTCACAATACAAGGGAGAAATATGGGAAATGAGAGTTGGACTACTTGAATACAAACAAAAAGTCTAAAACCTTTGATAAAATAGACTAGGAAAACTTGAAACTTTGATATGTCAAGAAAATAGGAGTTCTAACAAAGAGGGGAAACATATTACAATTCAAAGAAGTGATGAGAATTTTTTGATAAACAAATTATTAGGAAAAAATGGTACTTTATAATAGGACGAACATGTAAGCGAATTCCAAATACTCCAACAACAAAAAACTATGAAACATTTCACTTGATTACTGTCGAGAGGAAGCATAACTTTAAGAAAGGGAGGATATACAAAATATCCTTGATTTCTCCAACGGAAAACAAATGATGGAAAACATGAGGGATAACAAACACATGTATTGACAAGATGAAACACTAGCAAGGCTTGGATTTTTTTTAAAGGATATAACCAATTTTGAAATTTAGCATATACTTTAAGCACTACTTTATGGGTCTGAAGAACCAAAGGACATGTACATGGGAAAATTAACACGAGTATCCTGTGCACTCAACTTCTCGAGGTCATGCCGATACAACTGAAATGTGGAAGATGCTACGAGAATGGGAAATGAAATTTGGCAATGGAGATAATACTGGACGGTAAATATGGTGAAGGTGAGAATGGCTAAGGATCGAGATGTGGTGGGTGAGCAACTCTTGAATGATCAACTTGTAAGTACAAGACTTGTTTGTCGAGGACAACAAAAGCTCTCCCTATCTCTATGTGTGAGATGCTATGATCTAAGATGATTGCTACACGCAATTCCTGATCTATATCAATTAGGCCAACAATACTTCAACCAGGTTGATGAACCCTTGAGAAGTGTTTGTTTGTCTCTAGATATTCATCTCAAGAGCATGCCATTGAATGATGTGGAATGATAACAACCAAGGGTTTGCACGCCTAAGACGATTCATTTGGTCCAACCATAACTGCTCAACTATGGATAACTATTCATTTAGAGCTTTGGGTTGACTGATAACCAATGAAGGTAAGGGAGCAAAGTGAAAGACCAATGCATGCAATCCTAAGTCTGTCTCCTTGATAATGATTAATGTTTAGTGGATTGATAATGGTTTTAAAGATTCTTTTTTGAGGTTGAGCCATGTCAAGAATGGTCATGTGTGGGAATCACCTCGCGAGAAAGAATAGGAATGAAGAGGAGCTAAAGGAAAATCAAAGGCTAAGATCGGGTAACGTGATTTCCTAATAGCAATGTTTGTTATTTTTGTTTTGATTTCTAAACTAACTTAAGATCCAACAGTAAGTAAATAACTGGAAGGGGAATTTAAATAAAATGAAAGAAAGAAAGACAATTTCTTTGTTTTATCAAGCTCGCTTCTAATTAATCATTCAATGAAATAACCTAAACTATTTAAACCTTTCTTTTTAGTGTTTTCACATATTTAAACTTTTAAGAATAATGAAACTAAACTAGAACCTAACTAATGTTTTCGGTCTTTTTCAACTATCTGGAATGACTGAAAAGCTAACAAATTAAAGAAATAAACAAATAAATAAAGAACTAATCTATTGCTTCTTTTAAATAGAAACTAAACTAAACTAAACAAAGAATAACTAGGTATTGTTATTCCTTTGTGACGGGATTTTAAATAGTAAACTTAAAGTGAAACTTTTGGAAAGATAAATATGGCATTTAATGATTAGTAGGAAAAAGCGTCCTACAACAGAGTTTATGCCTTTGGCTTGCTATGAAGGGAAGCTTCTCAGAAGCCATTTCCCTTTTTCTAGACAAATTCCCCCCAACAAAACAACTTCTATTTTAATCAAAAGTATAACAAATATACAAATTTATACCCTTCTATCTCCAATCCCTTCCCGAGCAAATCCACGGGAATACGTCGGTAAGTGATTATCCATGATAAAAGCTTTTAGTAGAAATGAATGAAGCTACAAAATATATTTGCAGGAAATAAAATAGATATTTTCTCAATTATAAATGTAATCAACTTTTCAAGATTCAAACAAATACTATAATAAAGCTTAAAGAAATTTGAAGACACCTCCAACCTAGTCACTACAATATTGTGGCAGTTTGTTCAAGTGTTGTTGGTGGTGTTTTCTGTCTCCTCAACTTTAAGTTCCTTCCAAGGTGCAAAATCTAATTGATCCAAGTGGGCAAATCAACAAATGACAATGAGAAATCAAGAAAAGAGGGTTGGTCTAGTATGAAAATGGTGGTTGAAATGTGAGCAACAAGAAAGCTAAGACGGAGAATTGGTTGTCTGCACAATGACGTCTTCAAAAACTAAAAAATGACCAACCCATAAAGCATTCGAAGGAGAAGTCTTTGTAAGTTGTTGGGAAGGAAGAAGTCAAACTACACTTGTCAAGTTTAGAAGTGACTCAACACGTATGGAAGATATCAACTGACTAATTTTAGCAAGGATGAAGGAGGAACCAAAGACGGTTTCAACAAGCCTATTCTTGGCAAATTTGACGAAGTAAACTAGGAGAAAAACAAATCGCAATCAAAACAAGTGTTAAAAAACACATGTTTTTGTTTTGCTTTTGACTGTGACAAAACCGCCCTTGTTTATAGACTGCCACAACATTTGCGTCATAGAGAGGGAAAAAGTGGGTTTTTAAGGCTTGAAAACACGGAGTGTGGGCTTTGCAAAGTCAAAGCAAGTGTGCAAGAGAAAATGGGATGGAGCCGGATCTTGTTCTTGTTTTGGAAGCAACTCTATCATAATTAGAGATGTGTTTCGTCAAGTGTTACAGCGTGTAATTTTTGGGTCTATATAGGACACAACTTGCAATTCACAGTCTATATCATGCACCCCAATCAACTTTCAAATCACTTTTGAGCATTGTCATGAAGACTGATTCCTTATTCGACTTATCACATTGCAAACCACAACCCACATTGGTTTTCTTAGCAACTAAAATACCCATAAGTGAGACTTATTTTCCACATCATGTATACATTAAATCATGCGGTTAACGGGGTTGTCACAACCTACCTCATTACAACAATTAATCGATACTTTGCTTGTTGGAATTTCAAATTCTTGGGACAAATTAGTTCTCTTACAATATGTTCTCCCTTCCGAGTCTCTTCACCAAAATAATACACACATCTTCCACAATAGAGCATAGAAAAACAACAAGAGGTTTCTCTATATTCACCATAACCAACATACTATAAAATTGAGGTATTACATGGTCATTTTCCACTATAAAGAAGTTGATATACATATTGGTATCATAGTTTTGACACTTTGTGTTCTCCTACAAACCCCAGCCATACATGCCCCAACACACAGACTTCTACGTTACATACTGACTCGACGTTCATCTAAAACACACCATACAACTTTCAATACCATGCTTTAATATTATGTGCTCTACTCATGTAGAAGAAAAGCAACAAGAAGTTTCTCTATATTTACCGTAACCAGCATATTATAAAATTGACACTTTATTTTCTCCTACACACACCACCCATACATGCCCCAACACATATAGACTTCAACATTACATACTGACCCGATGTTCATCTAAAACACACCATACAACTTTCAATACCATGCTTTAATATTATGCACTCTACTCATGTAGAAGAAAAGCAACGAGAAGTTTCTCTTTATTTACCGTAACCAGCATATTATAAAATTGAGGTATTCCATGGTCGTTTACGCTATAAAGAAGTTGACATACAAATTGGTATCATAGTTTTCTCCTACATACCCCACACATACATCCCCCGGCATATATAGAGTTCAACATTACATACTGATCCAACGTTCACGGAAGCACAACATACAACTTTCAACACCATGCTCTAATATTATTTTCTTTAATCATGTAGAGAATCTGTGTTAATGCATTCAATTACATCGCATGATTTTGTTCTTGTATACTTCATTACAATATAGTAGTCTCTGTTCAATTACCATTGACTTTGCAATCATTTTTGTGATATGATTGTATGATTTGCTGTCACTTATATGGGATATATGTTCAGGGCAAGTTATAGTGCTGTCCCCCAAATACCTTCCAGGATTAGAGTCATGCTGTCAAATACTCTTCCAACCCTGATCATATGGAATACCACGATGCACCCTCTTTTATGAGCGCTTCGATCCTATTTGGAATCATACATTGCAATGAAACTTTGTGCTCCAAAAGAACCTAAAAAAAACATACTCTGCATGCCCTACTTCAGTTATTGATTAACCTTTAAATTTCAATATAGGGAACATAACTTCTTACATTAGATATTACTTTGATGGAATCTCACCTGGTTCACTACCAAAGGCGTAACACACTCTCACAAATAGGCCATTGCTTCACAAACAATATTAGCCTTTTTATTCCTTATTAATAATCCCCCATGAAGATGATTTCTTAGCTTGTTGAACTCGTATTCGTAAACTGCAGAACAAAAATCTCTGACATACATCTTTATTTGTAGCTGTGTTTTTTCATTCTTACAAGCTTATTTGTTTTCAGTTGTGCACCAAAAAATGGGCAGTATTTCATAGTTCTGTCTTTAGACCCGTCATAGACATGGTAACTGTGAAGTTTGAAATGACCACAAAATGAGTAACAGGCCATGAACAACACAACATGATTACCATGACTTCTTTAGAAATGTTTTCCATGATGTAATTAATCCACTCCCTGCTGTCTGTTAGGCACCATACATGTTTACCAACTCAGTAAAAATCAATTGTGGTATTTTTTTATATAGCATAGAAAGCTAACAAAAAATATAGCATTAATTCTTTCTAGAAATGCCGCAGTCAAATAATTGAACTGTTTCCAAGTCTGCTACTATACCAAAGAAATTTGAAAGAACTATGAAAATGTAAAGAAAAGTTAGGATCTCGCTTTTACTTGGGGTTTTAGCAATTTTGTTCAAAGCAACGGTATTGCACTTAAATGACAGAGAACTGCAGGCAACAGAATAGAGATGAATAATATTTTTTAAAGTGCTAAGATTTACAGCAACCATAATCAGTTTTCTTGATATTGTGAAATTCAATGACATCATGTACCTTGTGACATTATAATCCTCCAACATTATATCACGACTGTTAATTCATAACAGGACAGATAGTTAGGCGTGATACATATAATTGTTGTTTTCATTATTATTTAAGTGCTCCACAAGTAGACTTCCTCCCTACGCCCACTAATTCTCTAGCAGATATTCATCTAACCAAAGGAAATAAGAAAAGCATGATAAATGACAAGTTCAAAGAACATAGAGACCATGGTGAAGGAAATTCAACCAACCAACCAACTGAACCACATCAACTGTGCAAGTTTGCTGCTGTGCACTAGTACAAATCGAATCACAATACTTGGAACAACCACATTACATCTATTATCAAACAAACAGAGTGGGCACGAATGTGGACCATACAGTGGTAAAGATTTCACTCAATATGGTTCAAATGTACTTTTGTACCTGCTTAAAGAGTGCCATTGT
Organism: Taxus chinensis; assembly: GCA_019776745.2. Lineage (NCBI taxonomy): Eukaryota > Viridiplantae > Streptophyta > Pinopsida > Cupressales > Taxaceae > Taxus > Taxus chinensis. The sequence goes on along the minus strand of CM034153.1, from coordinate 179,583,879 downwards.
CAAATGCTTCACACAATAACCCTGCAGGGGTTTCATGAACATAAGAAGCTAACCCTACCGAGAATGAGATATCTTCCATTGGAAAGCAAAAATACTACACAAAGGATTTGTGGTATATATATCATCATAAAGTCTACCCATGAAACAAAAGAACCTTGAAGACTCGAATGACAAATTTCTCTACAATCATCTCCTCTAATTAAAATCATTAAATATACTATGACAATATCAATAGATCATACATATTGCCTCCACAAACTGAGACTTTGCCCCTTCTCTTTACAACATGTATAGAATCTTCTCACTTAAGGCATTTCAATTTTCTACAGTTTCCCAATAAATTGTATACAGTCTACGCATGTTAAAAACTTGGCCACTCAACTCAGATTTGACACCTTTCATCCATTGCACCCATGACGAGTGGCAAGCCAAGTAATGTATGTGGAGGTAAGAACCATATCTCTGATGATGCACCTTCCAACTCCCTAACAACAAGATCTCTTAAAGGCTACATCATGGTCTTCTACACAAAAGCTTTGAGAGTTAAGTATCAACTTCAAAAATAGCACTCCCGAAAAACAAAGACTCGGCATCTGTTACCATGGAAAATTTTGCAAGGTCAAAGAATGGACTGGAATCATAGTTACCCAGAGACATGGGGGTACGGATACTGGCATGGGGATGGGGATGGCATTCAAATCAGGGTACATGAGTAAATGAATAAGGGTACAGCTATATTTTATATAGGTATAGTTGCCAAAAAATGTGGGTACCGGGTCAGGAACACGATCCTTATCCCAATACTGGAGTTTCCTGGTAACTATGATTGAAATAGAAGCAAACGAACTCAGGACAAATACTGAGAATAGCTGGAATCTTCAGATTATGATGCAGATCGGATAACCTTACCAGAGACAAAAGGTACAAACTCTGCCACTGCTTTTGTAATTAAAATGCAGGGGTCAACAAAAAGCCACTTGGTAAAGGATGTGTTATAGGGAAACTTTTTAAACAAGCAAAAATTTAGTCTGAAATGTTACAGACTATCTCCGCAGACAATTACTGGCCAGAACCATAAAATAAATCCATAATCCATGCTTGGAATGAGGCTGTCTCTAGGAACCATAGAATGAGGGCCAATAAGCGGACACTGGAAGATACTGGAATTGCAGATTCACTATCTAGCTTGGCCACAGGTTTTCTGCTGAGCTGCTCAATATAGTATCCTCTCATTGCTTTTCTCCAGAATGAGAGAGTGACTGAGATCCATCTCCTTTGGCAAAACTTGCATTCAGGAATTTTGCCACAAATGCCCACAACCTGTACACATCTTCAAAGTTGGTTAAAAAGCCAAGGGACGCAGTCACAACTTCAACTCGAATTGTCACATTCTTTCCCTCGTAGCGGCCATTAGCCATTGGCTTACAGAAAGAAGTATTATTTGCATCCAAGGCTTCCTGTAGCTCTGCATAATTCTCCATCAACCGAAGATGACTAAGAAAACCTAAACCAAGGGATATCCTATTTTTCTCTGCAAGCTTCTGTACCAGTTCAGGATTCACCAGAGTTCCACTATGGTCGTATAGATTGAAAGCCACTGCTGCACCTCTGTCATACCTGATCTTTGGCCCATATATGTGCACAAGAGAAATTCCCCCATCTGTATTAGGATGTCGAAATTGTAGCAAAGAAGTAACAAGCCAATTAATAAGGTATCTAAGCCTCAAGGTTGTTTTGTTAAGGCCCAATGCATCTACATGATCAAGATGTCTGCATGAGATCTGAGGCTCACTCCTAACCCACTGATCTTCTTCATCTGCATCTACAGTAGGAAGTATTCCATCCTCTTGATAGTATGTAGCTTCAGATTCCTCCCCACTCTGTTCCAAATAATCGCCATGTTCTTCTAAGCTATAATTTATTCTCCTGCTGTCACTAAATCTATCTTCCTCCAAATCTGGAAACCTGCCACTTGAAAATTTGTCTTCTACCCTCCTACCCAGAAGTCTGAATGCCCCCTCTGTTTCTCTTCTTATAGAGTTTTCCTTAGTCACGCGTCCATTCTCCAAAGGATTTTGCTTGCTTCCAATTGAAAAACAAACCTTTCCAGGCTCTCTTGGACCATTTACTGATGAGCTAGAAGTGGCATTTACAATATTGTGTTTTGCATGGACTGGGCGCTCCATGGCATGTCTGGCATCTTTGTCGCAACTACTTATTTCATCAGAGGTAGACTGAATGATTTCTCTTGTGATGCACATATTCTGCTCTGACATATGACTTCCACCTTTGTCTTTGCTATCATCCATTTTGCAACCTCCAGAAACAGAATCTTGGTTGTCTAAGTTGAAAGTTATCTTAGTCTGCTTTGGAAATCTCTGTGAATCCATTCTTCTAGAAAGTCCCATCTCATCTTTAGATAGAAGATTATCTCTGTGACTTGATCCATGTGAGAAACTGTTCCCATTTGTCTTACTGTGATCCAGACCTGCCTGTGATTTTTCTTGGCCACTGCAAATAGATTCTCTAGTATCAAGTTTTCTAGACTTTTTGGGCGTTTCTTTCTTAATCTCGTCCTGAAAAAAAGGCTTAGGATCTACCAATTGCTCAGTGTTTCCCTTTAAACAAGAAGTTGGTGCATCAGAAACCAATTTAGTCTGAATTATATCTAGTGATACAGATGAAACTGCTGCATCAAATGACACTATTTCATCCTTCACACCCGAACTTTGCTTTTCTTCATCATAAACGGGACCATTTTTGGAAACTTCCATTGAAGACTTGGATATAGTTTCATTGAATGATTGCTTATGTTTCGTTCTTTGAGAGAATCCATTGTGGAGCTGGCGTAACCCTAGTTTCCCAGAAGGACTCTTTCTCAGATTCTCTGAAGTTTTTGAGCCAACTGGACTTTCACCCAAATCTATGCACATCAAATCCTCATTCTCTTCTTCGCTAAAAATAGGGCTTTTCATAATCTCATCTACTGAAAGGTTATCAATCTCCTCACAAACTGTACTAGCTCCATCCCTGTCAGAACTATTCTCATAGTCCATTTCACTTTCGAACACATCCCTTACTTGGGCTGATGAGAATGCACCAGAGAATGCTGGTAAGTGAGGTCCAATACGGAACTCCGAGCCATAGTCATCATCCTCTTCTCCAATTTCTTGTGTTCCATCAATCTCCCGCACTGTGCCATCTTGATGTTCTCCAGAATCACTCAGGTATTGAGGAGAAATGGGAATAATTCTTACCATTCCAGTTCCTGTATTTCCTTTATTTTGGAGGCAGCCAATGACAGAGTTTTTTATAAAAAGGCATCCAAAACCTGTGGGATCTGAACCAAACACCTTGTAGAAAGACGTGATGATAAAATCTGGCCTAAAGAGTGATAATCCAAGAGAATCCATATCTTTCGGACCCAAAGCACCTGCATCCAGCAACACATGCCACCTGTTTTGCTGTGCAAGAGACATCCATTGGTAAGAATACTTAGCTCCAGTGACCCTGGACTGGACAGGAAACACAAAAAGTCCTAGTGCAGAGTCTTTTCTCCTCCTTTTCTTATGCTGTAGCTGTTTTCTAAGCTCTGTGCTGCACAGCCTAAGTGTTGGCCACTTGAACCAAGCACTATTTACTTTGGCACCCTTCTCTCTAGCAGTCTGTGCCATCCAGTTAATAGATTCACTTTCATAGTCATACATAGTTAGCAGCCTTCGATTCTGATGAAATGGATAGGCTTCTGCAAGAAGGTTAAAGGCGGAGCCTCTACTAACAGTGAATACCATGCTGTACTCACTCTCAGGAATGCTAAGATAATCCATGATCCTATTCCTGATATCATGCTCAGCGGTACCTTCATCAGGCAACCCATTTAATGCATGTGAACTCAAGTTGGCAGATATTGCTGACAAACCAAATGAAGAGGATTCCCAATGCTGCAATTGCTGTAGGTAAGAAAAAAGCCCAAATCCACAATAATCCAAGCAGACCTTCAAAGTCTCTTCTAGATGCCCGTACTCCTCACTTCTGATCTCATCCACATCCTCTGTATCATCAAATTTTGTATACATCTTCTTAAACTTGGCATAGGCTTCATCTAGCCCAAGAATACTCTCCTCGCTTTCGAAAAACCTCTCTGCAGCCTGTGCAGTGGCTGTCAAGAAGTCTCTCTGGGCCTTCAAGCGAACAAGGGTCCTGGAATGTAAGATCCCATTTTTTATCTCCGAAGCTACTGCAGAGGCCTCTTCTCCATCCTCTTCCAGAAGAACCTGTGATTTTGAAAGGAAGCCATCCTCTGATGCCTCTTCGAGAGCCTGTCTCAGCTTCATTTCCTGCTTCTCCTTCAAGCCAGAGGGCATATTCGAAGTCCGTTCCAGTGACCTCCCTTTCTTCTTACCCTTATTGAATAGCAAGGCAGTGCAGAGAGCAACAGACTTCCATATTGTCTGATGCATGATTTCAGCTTGCCCCTCACAAGGGCACCACTGCCCTTCAAGAGGGTGCTCAACAGCTCTTAATCCAACGTGGTTAGCCAGATGATGATATCTCACAACCTCAAAAGTGCCCACAAACAAAGGATCCCCAAAGCCAAAAATAGCACCAACTTAGCTCATCCAGTAGACCTCAAACCACAGCACTTAAGAGATTGCTCAACAGCTCTCACTCCGAAATCATAAGCCAACAAATGAAACCTCATGACCCTTACAAAAACATCTCAAACATATAAAATAGAAATAACTCAGCTCAACCGGGATCCCTGAAACCAGAATCCTTCAAAAGGTTGTTAAACAGTTTTTACTCCAAAGTGGCCAACTAGGAAAGGAAAACTCAACTGTAACCCAACCCACCGCCCTGCTCCCCCTCCTCCGTCCCCCATAAAAAAAAGAAGATCACTAAGCCAAAAAATAGCGCTAATTCAGCTCAGGAGCTCTCAAACTAGAGTCCTTCAAGAGGCTAATCCTAGAGCTGTTAAACAGGGAACGGTCCCCTCGCATTAATCTCAAATGGAGGGCAAGCTAAATCAATCTTACAACCTCTAAAATTCCCCAGAACAAGACTTGCCCACAACACCACAGAAATAAAACTTCACAGGTTCGACCATGGGAAACCCTCAACCACCCTTTCAAAAAATTAATACAGCCCTTCAAAATGCCATCACAGCACCGGTTAGACGATGTAAAGCCCTAAACTTTGCACTGGTTAGGCGAAGTGAAGCGCTCAGCAACTCTCCAAAATGGTATTATAACCCTTCCAATTGTTATGACACCATTGATCAGACCATGTGAAACTCCAAATTTTTGCACTGGTTAGGCCATGGGAAGCCCTCTTCAAAAATGTTATCGCAGCCCTTCGAGATCACAGTCAGAGCCAGAAAATGGGAAATCTCGGAATGACAAAACTCTCCCAAGTATGAGTCTCCCCAAATCACAAAATCTACCTGGTTAGGTCATTCGTAGCACATACCCCAACCAAGACATTCCTGTCATAATGCAGGCCAATACAGCAGCCCTAATTATCAAACTGCAAGCAATAGATTTCGTACTACCCAAATGTTGCAGAAAACATTCTAATCAACCCATTAGAGTAAAACGCACATAAACTAGAAAACAAAATTGCAGGACTATCTGTGTACCTGACCTCCACAAACTAGGGTTTTGACGCCTATCTGCGCACTCTCAGCCTGTTTTACTGCTCCATGGCTCTGTAATAATAGCAATACAGACACCCAATGTGTTTTTCTTCCTCCTCCGCGCCTCCTATTGCCATTGCCAATTTCCTATTTTCGGCCAACAGGATCTCCTCGCCGTAATACGCTTTCTAGTACGTATGCGTATAAATACAAACGATAATACGGATACACTTTACTTGGCGGTTGTGTGTGTACGGAAACCAGGCGGTTTTCTTGAGATAATCCGGCGGTTTTTAATATCGCGTCAATGTCGGCTAGCTAATGTCCACTCCGCTAGGCGTTGACCAGTCACCAGGTAAACTGCGGTTTACTGTTGACTGATCGAACAGTCAAAAAATCGTGTAAAAGCCAACGACGGACTCTCTGCCGTTGGATTTTGATTTACAATCTTAATGACATGGACAGATGGGCTTTGGGAAGATCCCTATTGGAGGATATTCAAAGGGTGTTTATTCGTGGGAGTTTTTAAACTGAAAAATGGAGGTGGGAAATCTAAGGTTTAGGATCATATCATATATGTTTTAGATTACATCAAATGATCTATTATCACAATAAGATAAAGTTTGATAAAAAACATTGGATTTTTTCCCATAACTGTATATAGTTTTTTAAATTATATTGAAAGGTGGGCGTTTACTCTAATTTATTATTATTATTATTATTATTATTATTTGTTGATTGAAATTTGGTAGGTCTGTGTATCGCCTTCCCCCACGGTGAAGTGAGTAGATTTCTTAGGTTAAGCGGTCAAGGACTGAAGGGTATCCATTATGTCAAATTCACTTGGGGCACGATCTCAACCTCATCGCTTATTATGGTGCATCTCCTAACTTCGCTTGCAGCAAGAATTGAATCTTGGTGGGCTTTTTAAGAGCCAAGCATCTTCACCATTTAGTCAATAGTCATTCGATGTTTACTCTAATATTTTAGTGATATAATATTTTATTATTGAATAAGATTAAAAGGGTTGTGGTTTAATGGTGTCGATGATGGTATTAAGGGTGTTACTTCACCATCCACTAAGGTATAAATTTTAACAAGGTTGCTCTCATATAAATTAAGGGAAATTTGATAGAATGAATACCCCTTAATCATATTAGGTTGAAGAAGATTTATTATTTATATAATAATACTTATGATTACAAAACATGATAATTTTGATGGAATGGATGCCCCTCAATTACATTTAAAACACATATGATGAATGTAAATTTTCTCAAAAATATATACTTTGCTTCCAACCTTAATAGAACAATCTTTTTATTATTGAATATAAAATTATTAAATTTAACATTCCTAAAAAAAAAAAATTTAAATAATATATAGTAATCAAAGAGATGAAAATTATCATATTAAAAAGAGTAATATATATTTTAGAGAACAAGTATGTATTAGTGGATTGATGTTTTGAATTACCTTTTAAAATAAAATAAGAAAAAAAAAATAGTATAAATTGGAGATCATGTTTCCATTTAAGAATGTTAATCTTTGAGAGAAATGATATCATTTAGTTGTTTCTAATCTTAATAAAAAAATATATATTATCATTGAATAAAAAAAAATTGCTTCTTAAAAATATTTTTTAAAAATAATATATAATAATCAAAGAGAGATATAAAAATTATCAAGAATTAAAATTAAATTCTAAAAAATATTGAGTACAATATATTTTAGAGAAAGTATGTATTAGTGGATTGATGTTTTGGATTACCCTTTAAAATAAAATTTAAAAAAAAAAAAATGGTATATGGATTGATGTTTTGGATTATCCTCTAAAATAAAATAAGAAAAAAAATGGTATAAATTGGAGATTTTGTTTCCATTTAAGATTGATAATTTTTTAGAGAAGAGATATCATTTAGTTGTTACAAGAAGAGGGAATGTAATATTGTATTCTACATTATTAATTTAGTTTTAGAAAGTTATTGAATTATTAAAATGAATTTTAATAAATTAGTGTTTATCAATTATATGCAAATTTTTAATTTTAGTGCATTTTGAATCATTATTTATGATTTATTATTAATAAGTATTTCAAATCGCTGCCCATCATTCATTATGAAAAGACCAAAACTAAATAGTGAATGGGTGATGATTTAAAATGCGTCAAATTAAAAATTTACACACAATCAATCCAAAAAACAATTTGCAATCCCATATACTCTAAAAACATAAAAACTCTAATAAATATTAATAGTTAAAATATTAATTAAATGTGAATATAATTTAATATCAGAAGAACAAAAATTGTGTGTTAAGAAGTGCTCAAGTTTCTTTTCCTTTATACCTATTTTTCTTAAAAATTTAATATATAACTTATAAACATTTCATATCGATTGATACAACTGTTCAAATGGTACAAAGTGGATAATCTTTTTCTTTAAAAAAAATTACAATAAATTCTAAATTTTGTAAATACCTTACCAACATTTCTAATGTTTTGATATAAATTTACATTTAAATGAATTGATGAAAATACAAAAGGTCGTGTAGAGCATTTGGGGGATGTTGTCCCCACCAACATAGAGTGGGGATTTTTGGATTTTGCTAATGTGGTAATGATAAGCATCACTATAACCTCATTCAGTGGGACATAAGTCATGCCATCCCACTCACCGTGTGTATTCCAAAGATGTTGGGAAACATATAGACCATTAGATTGCATTATTCTATAGATTAGGTGGCTTATCACCTAATAGAGGCTAACTTTGGATTCTTGTTGTCTTCTGGGTGATGACCCAATGTACGTAGTATTTCAAAATAAAGATGAAGGGGGTAAGTAGTTGTCTTTTCCATTAGACACGGGGTGATGAAAATGAGTGCTCCCTTCTTGGTTTGAGAAATATTGAAATATATGTGTGGGTGGACCCTAAACAAGGGACAAATTTGTCAACTGAGGAAGGAGATTGATTTGGAGTAATGTGTGATAATGCTTGGAGTTGGAACCTTGGAAAAATACAAACTAATGGGATTTCGTTTATACATATGGCTCTTGCATGTTTGGATGCATTCCACTCATAACCAAATGTTTTGGTGTTTCCATCAGTTTTTCCAAGATTTATATTTTTTTACTCATTATTATATTTCGGTTGTTATATCTAGGTAGTGTGATTTCTAGTAGTAGGAGTTGCTTGTGAAAATATGTTTGAAATAGTGTAATTGATTTATATTTTTTATTCATTATTATATCTGGGTTGTTGTATCTAGTTAAGTGTGATATCTACTAGTAGTTGTTTCGAAAATATGTTTGGAATAATGTAAATTGTTTTGTTAAAATGTAAAATATTTGTAAATAAAAGTATGAGTTTATGTTGAAGAGTAAGGATATATTCTTTCAAGTCAAGTAATTTAGATATCATCGAAGAATTGCAATGGAGACACTAATAAGGGAGGGTGGTGCGTAATACTGTAAGGAGAGGAAAGAGAAGACATGTGGGAGAAATGCGTAGAGCTTAAAATTTATAAGGATATTGTTATATTTAATTTAGAATAGAAAACGAAAATAATAATAATGGCAAATTGGCATATAGTTGACTAATTTTATAGTACACACTATTTCTCGCAATATAAAAAAGGCATGGAATTTATAACATTAAGACTTATATAGAAATATAGAAATAGTTAGAAAATAAGGAAATAGTGTAGAGTCCTTTTTGTGGAATTGAACATATCTTTCACATTAATGGAGTGGAATTTGTTTATGTGGGAGAAGACATACGTAAGTTATACTTAAAACTTAGAAGTTTCAATTTAAATGTTGTTTTCTATAATAATTCAAAATAGTAATTATAATAAAATAATGAAAATTACATCTAAGATTTATTTTTTAATTCGTTTACACACTGTATCTCTTGACAAAAACTATAAGTAGAGTTTGTAACGTTAAGACTTATATCTACAAATATACATAGTTAGATAATGCAAACATGGAGTAGGGCCCATTTATTTTGGAATTGTAGAATTACATCGCATTATTGGTGTTGGAGATGTCTGTGTTGAAGAGGAATGTTGGAGCAATTGAATGTAGGATTTCTTCCTATTGGAGTACCTTTCAAATGATAAAGGAGGGTATATGTGGAGTTCGATGAGTCTATGAACTCTAGAGACTGTTGTGAAAGCAAGGCCCTGACGGTCTATATTTTTTAAGTTAAAAGTAAATATGTCCAAAGTTATACCATTAGCTTATGTATCATGAGATCCTTAGTAATTTCAATCAGGAGATATCTATGATTCTTGTGTGAAAGAGGGGAAGCATTACATGGAGGGGCTTGAGGTTATAAAAGGTTGAAATGTATGATTAAGGGTTATAAGGTGGAAAAGTAGATAGAAATTCTGATACATGTTTTTAAGGTGGTTTGGTATATTGAACCCCCAACTCAGGAATTTGGCATGCTTCAGTAGTTAAAATCTTTGATTCAAGCAATTGGATTGCTTTGATGTTAAAAACCCTTTGTTTTGGGACTTTGACCTTCTTCACCAATTAAAAAGCTCAACTCGACACTTTAGACTGCTTCTATTGTTAAAATATCTAACTCAAGGTTTTTTGCCACTTCAATAGTTGAAAACCCCATATCAATGAATTAGGATGCTCCAAAACTTGAAATCCCCTAATGTGGACTTCAAACTACCCAAAGAAAAAATAGGGGATAACAATGAGTGGTACGCTCATGAGGGTAACATCATGAAGTGGAGTTTCAATCTCACAATACAGTTGAAAGACCTTAGACATATCCTAGGGTTGTTATGAATGAGGAAGCTAGTTGAAATGATGTAATAGATTATACTATTAGGAGTGATTAATTTGTATAGATTATGAATTTTGAATTTTTTTTAGAATTTTTGTATTTCACTCCAGATTTGAAATATATGATCAATTTAGAAACATTCAGAACATGGTTCACCCCCATTACAATGACCCAATGTTGCCTCACCATCCTCACTCTGCATGATGTAGTGGATGAACATCAGTCCATTTCCCATCTTTTTTGCTTCTTACACATTCGTCGTCACCACCCTTGTACTAGTCATCGGTAAATCCATGATGTCAACAGTTCATAAGGAAACTCTCTACAAAAAACTACTTAATTTAATTGACAGCATGTTGCCTTTGATGGTCGTGCCTTTTAGAATAGAAAACACACACACACACACACACACACACACACACACACACACACACATTATTTATCACTAGCGCATTGCCTTAAATTAACGATGAAAAATGTTATAACTTGTTTGTACATGCCTTTGGAATTACTAGGCTTCATACCTTAGGCATAAGGCAATGTGCATTAAATGATATATCATTCCTAGTTAAACGAGATTACTCTCCTCCAAATAAGAGCAGAAAGGGTGGATTCTTTATCTCGTTATATGTTTTCATCATATAGGTGAATTTTGTTTCCATCCATTTAGAGAAAATAGAAAATATGAGAATGGCTAATGATGGACTACCCCCTCTATGTCTATACCAGGGAAACATGGCCATACATTCATGTTTTTTTTTGTCAAATAATTTTATCAATATGCATACATTAAAGAGTTGCTTGAGCTTATGATTAATAATATAATGTTAAGCCACATGATCTAATTTTCATTGGTGCAACATATATTCCCCGATCGCCACCTCAATTCATCAATAAAATGCCCATAAGAAATATTTCCCCAGCATATCTAAAAATCCTTATTTTTCAATGGATTTGTAACTTTTTAAGACTACTACAATTACATATTTATATGTTTTAATAATATAAGCATAGAAAAAATACACTAAAGTTTTTGTAAACCTAATGAAAATTTAAAAATACTAAGGAATAGACAAACATGTCATACTAAGAAAAAATTTCAATACATATTATAAGGATGAATCTTTAAAGGGTAGTAGAAAATCGATACATTCAAATATTATTAATAAAAGATAAGTCGAACATATTGGATTTGAAGGAACCTTCCATTTGGAGTATGCACAATAACATAATTTTTATAAAACGACAAAATTATAAACCATGTAATTTTCATTGTCATATAAAAAATAATTAAAAATTCAAATAAAAAACATTACCTTCTAAAAAGTAGCTAGTGAGGTGACTCGCTCAAGTTTTTGGTATTAGATATGGGATTGCATGGGATGATTGATAGAGCATTGTAGAGGAGTTAAAGCATCTAAAGAGGTGTCTGTATGAAAGGTATAATGCACAAATATCGATTTTAAGATGGTGGCATTGTCATCTAGGATATGAATGGAATTTGATAAATAATATGCAACTAGGATTTCCAAATGGATTATAATCTTTACATGGATAGAAGAAAGCAAAAATTTCATTGGAACTTGTTGAAGAGGTGTACCATGGAAGTCTACAAGAGAGTGTACATGTACCTCGACCCATTTTTCCTACACAATGATCCCTATTATGCTCTCAAATACCTCGTTGGAATTGAAAAACAATTTTACATAAAACATAGGATTGAAAAGAAATGGAAGTGGGAAAATGTATTTCAATCCGATTACAAATCCATCTCAAGACTCATGGAAGCAGACTTCATTCATGTGACCATGACATATTATCTTAAAATATTTATTCATGGTAGATAGTTATGAAAGAGGAAGAATCAATCATATGTTACACTTTATATTAATATTTGTTAGTTTTTTCTAAATTTATTTTGTTCATGAGCTTAGATGGGTTTTTGTTGATGTAGAGAGGGAAGCTTCATATAACACCTAGAAAAGTATATTGCATCTAAAGAGATAAAAATTCATTTACAAATTTTTTCTAAGCCTACCTTTGTTAACAAGGAGAACCAACAACTCAAATGATACTCTTAGTGATAATAGGTCTGGTCTCATCCGCTAGTAGACCATTTGATTCTGATAATTTTAAAGAGAAAGCTTGGTTGAATATGGAGCATAAAGAAGAAAATTTCTTATTGGAATGGTATTGTAAGGGTTTACCAACATTGCACAATGAAGAAATCATATTAGAAGCCTCACAGATGACAGAAGGTTGATCCCAACAGTGCACCAAAAACACACATATAGAGATATTCACTTCCTTTGCTTAGAAGAAGACATGACAGAATGTGCTCTTGAGTTGTAGCTCTCTTGTAGGATCTACCAAGATGATGAAAAAAAGGCATGCGTCAAGATAAAAACCAGATCAATGACAGAAACACTCCCTATTATTCTAATTCGTTGGAGACACCTGATAATTCCAAATAAAAGAATAAGAGTGGATTTTCTATCTTGTTATATGTTTCCATCATATAGGTGAATTATGTTTCCATTCATTTAGAGAAAATAGAAAAAATGAGGATGACTAATGATGGATTACGCACTCTACCACTATACCAGGGAAACATGGCCCTTCATCCACATTTTTCCTTGTGGAAATTAAGTTTATCTATCTACATACATCAAGGAGTAGTTTGAGGGCATGATTACTAATATAGTTTTGAGTCACCTACCATAATTTTCATTTGTACAACATATATTCCCTGATTGTCGCCTCAATTCATTGGTAAAATGCCCATAAGAAATATTTCTCCATTGTATCTTAAAAGCCTTACTTTTCAATGGCTTTGTAACTTTTTAAGAGTACTAAAATTACATAATTATATGTTTTAATAATATAAATATAGAGCAAATACAACTATTTTTCATGAACATAATGAAAATTTCAATAATACTTACAAATAGAAAAACATGGTATATTAAGAATAAATTTCAATATATATTGTAAGGATGAATTTTCTAAGGGTGGTAGAAAATCAACACATTCAAATATTATTAATAAAATATCCATCAAACATATTGGATTGGAGGGAACCTTCCATTCGGAATTATGCACACTCTTATAATTTTTATAAATGACAAAATTATAAACGACATAATTTTTATTTTTATTTATAAAAACAATTTAAAAATTCAAATAAAAACATTACCTTATGAAAAGTTGCTAGTGAGGTGAACCGATCAAGTTTGTGGTAATAGATTTGGGCTTGTATAGGATCGTCAATGCGGCATTACAGAGGCATCCATCCATGTGGAGAGGTGCTCGCATGACATGTATAATTCATATATCATGATGTCGAGGTGATGACATTGTCATCTAAGACATTAATTTAATCCAATAGATGATATACAACAAGAGTTTTTAGATGGATCATAATCTTTATATAGACAAAGGTAAGTATAAATATCCTTTGAAGTTGTTGAAGAGGAGTACCCCGGAAGTCTACAAAAGAGTGTGTGTGTGCCTTAACATGGCTTACCTACTGTTGGAGCTCAATGTGCACCAGTCCCCAAATCATAGACAACTTGGGATTTGAGACAACATGGGATTGTCTCCAAGTTGTGGGACTTGAACTGAGATAGACCTCCGGAGAAGGTCAGATTCCTCTACCTATTCCTAATGTTAAACTACTCCTAGGAAATTAAATGCAACTATCTAATCGTAAACTAACCATTCCAAGGGACCAAGGTTAGAAGGAGATGCATAAAACATAAATCCTAAACTAAAAGAGATGATATCACCAGAAAGAGGGTTGGAGATATTCTAAGAGAGTGAAAATAGGAAGAAAACAAAGTAGGAGAGGGCAGACATAAGTGCCACAGTCCAAAACAACATTCAAATCCCCATTTTCATGGAGCACAATAGATTTGAGTCATGCGAGAAGAGTAAAGTATGCACAATATACCTGCAAAGCAATGGAAGGAAAGAAATGCAATATCATACAAGTTAGGGAAGAAAAAGCCACAAAACATGAATTTTATTGCTTAAAAGGATACACAATCCAATACAAAGTAGAAACAAGGCATGAATCCTTTTTTAAATGCCTAGATCTAAGGCCTACAACTCATAAAAGCTCTAGAAAAAATTTGAGAGAGTTCCTTTGCATTTCCCAGAAAATCCCCCCTTCAAATGAGGGGTTTAACACATTATACAGAGAAAGAACATCGAATTTTCCTCACCAAACAACAACCTACATTCAATTCTCTGAAAATAGGTATTGGTAGCCATAAAAATTTGTTTCCTGAGGGTGATTTTCTGGTAGAAGAAGATATGGGCACCATACTTCATTAAAACTAGTTGTTGAGCTATCTTTTCACCCACTTACCTCACATAATCCAAGGTCTGCCATTCTTTATTTCAGATGTCAGTCGGCATCACTATTCCTCATTACAGGTTGGTAACAGGTGTACACTTGTTTCCAATCAGTAACAGTAGTACATGTTGTCAGCCGGTAACATTTCTGTTGTCACCCGGTTGCAGTCAGGTTGTATTTGTGATGCGTTCTTACAAAAAACTGTAGAAGACCTTCATTTTTCTTTTTATGGTTGTTCTTTGAAACTCTTTCATTAAGGCCCCATCAAATTTCCCAGTTCTAGATTTGCTAAGTTGTTCGATTTGCAAGGGTTGCAAAATTGGACAATAATTTGGCGACTCATGGGGTAATCATCCTGCTAGAGTGAAAATATCAGTAGCCTTGAAGTATCCATTGGGCATGGAGTCAGTCTAAAAACTGAAATTGATCTGATATTGAAAAATTCACCCCTAACCTGTATGAAGCACTACAATGATATGACTCTGATATGAAATTGCTTGAGCTGGTAATTGATTTCTCTTATCATGAAACTTTCCTAAAACTAGAAAGTGCAACAACAACAAAAGCATGACTATATAAAAACATGAAATTCATACACATTCCAAATGGAATATACAGATTGTGCACCAACACTTATCTAAAAGCAAACCTATACTACAAAATAACAGTGTGCTACAAACACTTAGAGGAAATTGAAACCTAAGCTAGTATTTACAAGATGCAAAATAAGAACTCAATGAGAATTCTTAAGATAAATCCCATTGACTGGGATTGGCAACACATCACCATTAAGATCATTCAACTCAAAGGATTTGGCTTCCTTACAAGCACAAATTACATATGGACCACTCCAAATTGCATCAAACTTGGAGTGTCTCCCTAATTTAGCTCTGTCAGCATCCCACTTCAACACCAAATCACCAACTTTGAAGCTCTGAAATCTGACCTTTTGTCAAACCAATGTTGGGTTGATTTTTTATACTGCTTTAATATGTCCATGTAGAATTCCTTAATTCTTCCAGCCCCACAGCCTCTTCCATCCTAATATGTCTTGATCATCCCCTTCAAATTCTAGTTGTTGGGTTAATTCAAGAGAAGGTAACTCAAGTGATAATGGCAACCTTGCCTCTTTGCCATAAACCAAATTGTAAGGAGAAGTATCAATTTCCTTATTCATGGTAATCCTATCATCCCATACAACACTTCTCACTTTAGTATGCCATTGCCTCTGGTTGATGTCCATTGTGCTCTTCATGGTCTTTATCGGGTTCTTGTTTGTAGATTCCACCAAACCTTTATCTTGAGGGTAATAGTTGAAGGATGTATTCAAGTACATGCCAAGTTCAAGAGCCCAACTAGAAATATTCAAACCAAGGAATGCCTTTTCATTATTAGAAATTATGGTTTATGGAACACCAAACCTCATGAAAATTTCCTCAAGGAAGTTAAGGATCATCATTTCCATTACTTCCTTCAATGGTGCAACCTCGGTCCACCTAGTAAAATAAGTTGTGCCTGTCAAAATCCACCTATGACCAACACTAGATGGAGAATTGATCATGCCAATAAAATCTATGCCCCATTTTGCAAAAGGTTGATCTACTTGAATAGGTTGAAGTGGGAGAGTTGCCAACTTCTTCTTTCTTGTGAAAAAGGAACATTCCTTGCATGCTTTAACAAGTGTGTGGCCATCAGTAAATAATTTTGTCCAGAAGTAACCTACCCTTAGAATTTTCATGGTTGTATCTTTGGCTGAGTAATGACCACTAAATAAACCACCATGAAATTCTACTAAAAACATTTATGCTTGTTTTTCTTCAACAAACCTCAGCAAAGCTCCGTCAATATTTTTCTTGAACAAAATGTCATCCACCAAGGCATATGGAATGGATTGCAACCTTAGTTTCCTTCGTTTTATTTTTCTCAAACCATAAGGGTATATACCTATAGATAAGAGGGTAACCATATTACCCATCCAACTATGATTACTAGCTGCCTCTCCTACATCTTGTTGAATTTCAACATCATTTGGAAGTTCTTCAATCATGAAGGAAGCCTCCTGTTCATCCCGAGCATCAACGACAAGATGCTCACATAATCCTTTTCCTCTTACCAATTTGGTGGCCTTTATAGTCACATCAAACTTCATTATCTTGGTGACCCATCCAACTCTCTTTTCATTAGTATTTTCCCCCATGATAAAATCTCTCACACTAGAATGTGATACCATGACCCTAATGTGATTGGTGGACAACATACTCTTGAACTTCTTAAGGGCTCTCATAATAGAAAAAACCTAATTTTTGATATGACTATATTTAATCTCATAATATTTCAATGTTTTGTTGAAAAAGGCCACCGAATTCTCTATACGTTGATCATTTTGTTTTGTTAAAACAACAATAACACTAGCATCAACTCCATAAGCATATAACATAAAATCCTTACCATTGTTAGGAATAATTAGTGTAGGATCTCGGGAAATCTCTTTATTGATTTTTATAAAAGCTTTCCTTCCCCTCATTTATCCATCTAAAGGTTGTATTCTTCTTGAACATCAAATTGATCAGCTTGACCAACCTTGCAAAATTAGGAATAAATCTTCTCACAAAATTGATCTTACCTAGAAAGAACTGCAAAGAATTTTTGTGAGTTGGAAAAGAGAGGGAGAGGATACCTGAAATTCTATCTGAATCAATAGAAATTCCATCCTTTGAAATAATGTGTCCCAAGATCTTTCCCCTAGGAACATCAAAATTACATTTTTGGGGGTTAAGAGACACCCCACATTCACTGCACCTCTCAAACACCTTCTCTAAGTGGTTGATGTGATCCTTTCTCTACTTTGAAAATATGTTGATGTCATCCAAATACACAAGGATGAAATCATTGATGTAACCTCTAAAATCAATATCCGTTGCTCTCTAAAATGTGGCACCTGCATTTGACAACCCAAAAGACATCTTTTGATAGGAAAATGTATCAGCCTTTACTTTTTCCTAACCGGTTTAACATTGGGATATAGATCTATGGAATGTTGTATGATTTATGAATTAAACCCCCTTCGATATTCATAATCCCAAGAAAAGATATCATGAAAATTTTACACAAGGAAATGAATTCTTACTTCTCATTTTCATCACATACATTGCCTAGTAGAATCTCCTTTCCTTGTGCAATAACAAATGGTTGAAAGGTTTCTTTCTTCGATGATATGTTCTTTTCATCCCATTTGAATTCATCATTTGGGCCAAAAATCTGCTCCAAGGTGACCAGTCCTTTTGGAAATTTGTTTGTTTTCAGTTGAATAATTTGATCACCATAAATGCTCTCCAAATCAGATTGCATATTCAAATAAAACTCAACCTCATTTTGGATGAACTGAATAATCTATTCGTTGTTGTCAAATACTTGCCAGTTGGTTTCATTATCTCGAATGGATGGCCTAACCACCATCTTAATGTGTTGCACATTCCCCTTAATCAAATCTTCAACAAGTGAGAATTGTGATCCAATATCTGCCATTTGATCAGCCTCTTTTTTCATCTTCCTAGGCACCACCTATAGATTAAAAGCATCAAAGCTCTCCAATAGGTCCCAAAGTCTATGTTTATAAGCTTTCAACAACTTATTCTTTATGGCACATTTCCATCTCACCTGATGAATGACCAATTTTGTGTCCCCAAAAATTTGTAATGCCTTTAGCTTCCTTTTCTCAGCAATCAACAGACCATGGACCCATGCTTTATATTCTGCTACGTTATTAGAACATGCAAACTACAATATATGGGAAAATAAAAACCTCTCATCAATCAGAGAGACAAGCACAAATCCTACCCCAGCTCCATTCAGAAACTTTTTTTTCTTGCTTGAATGGTGCAGGTATAATAGATCCTTCTTAGGGAATGCAATAAGTATTGAGACCAGTATCAAAGGCTTTAAGATCTTCGACATAAGGATCAAATTTATGGTCTGTCTCAGCCCATTCATCTAGCAATAGATCAAGTATGGGAGGAGGAATAGGCTTCTCTCCTAAAACTGGTTATTGCTCTTGCTTTTCTTGGAATAGGAAGTTTTATTGGAGAGGGGTGGGGTCCAATGACTCAATATGATAAGAAAAGATGGGTTCAACCTGTATTGTAAATTTTGTACCATATCTAGTTCTTAAAAGCATGTGATTCCAATCTAAAGATAAATGACCACCTACCTTGGCTGTGAAGTCTCTTGACAAGCAAATGGAAAACATGGGAGGCAAGTTAATAACTGATATGTCATGGGTTATGGTGAGGATTGGAAAAGCATGAAGTGTTAATTCTATATCTTTGATCACTCCTAACACACTTACAGTTGACCCATCAAGTTATAAAACTCCCTTAGAAACAAGATTGTATTTAAGACCTAGGATGTCAGTAATTTTCTTGGGCATTACAGAGGTACTAGCCCTTGAATCAATCATACAATTATACACCAAGTGTTTTCCCATAATTAATGACATGTAAAAGGGTGGGGTATTGATAATTTTACTTACTTGTTCCTCCTTTGCATGGAACATATTGACATAAGTAGTATGGGCCTTTTGAATGACTGGATCAGCAAGAGAAAGCTTCTTGAGATCTTCACATAGGAGGTCTTTTTGTGATGGAATGGCCAATGCATCCCACATTGTAACATTTACATTTTTCCTATTCATTTTCTATACTATATTGAAAAAGAGACCCATGTATTTATAAAAATGTGGTACAATATTGTCCTTTCTTGGCTACTGCAAATGTATAATAGGCATGTTGGGAGAAGAAATTTCTTTATTAGGAGCCTCCTGCACTCTATTTTGGTCTGCATTATCCTCTTTCCCCTTGTGGACAACAACATTATGATTAGAAGAAGTAGAAGGCTGAGACTCCAACATTATTTTCTTTGATCTTGTATTGTTTGCAACAATGGTTTGACATCCAATGGAGCTTCCCGCTAATTGGTTTAAAACACAGAAGTATTCTACTCCAAAGAACATCAAATTTGTCTCTTGGTTAGCCTCTTGAACCCCCTCCACATTGGGATTTGGCGCTTTAATCATTGGCTCTTGTTGATTAGAGGGATGTTGAACCATGAGAGCTTGCTCATGTAATGTGTAAGCACACGGGCATGTTGACTATGTGGTTGATTGCAAGGGAAACACCATTCAACTTCTTGGACCATATTATTCTACACTGGGACCAAATCTTGGCTAGAGCTAATGATTGGAGGTGGCTGAATAGGAGTAACCTTGGATAATGGAAGTTGTGCATTCTAATTTTTCCACTTATTATGTTGTTAATTTTGACCATACCTCTAATTAGGTTGCTAACTTTTATAAGGCTGATTTCCTAGTTAAATATTTGATTTATAGGCTACCCATGATTATAATAATTCCTATGGGATTAGGCTTGTTGTTTCTCTAAGGTTATGACCTTATTGGAAAAATTTCTAATTAGGGCCTTCAAATGTTCATCCCCCTTTTTTTGTGTATGGGAATATAATGTGGAAGCAATAGGTTGGGTATTAGGCTTCGAAATAGGGGCAATAGAGGGCTGAACAACTTGGGGTAATTCAAGGTATAAAGGAATTGGTGGTCTAGATGCTAATTTTCTAGCCTGAATTAAACAATTTTCAGCCCTAATGGCCAATGCATAAGCAATAGGAAATGTAATACCCCCCATTGATTGCACTATAACAACAGTATCAAAGTTAAGAGCTTTTAAAAAGTAAAGAAATGCACCTTCATTCATCGGTCTCACAAGAACTGGAATTATGTCCTATATCCTATGGAACTTGAAGTTGAAGTATGCCATTAGTTCACTTAGAGCCCTCTTGATGGTGGTCAACTATTCCAAAAAATATAAGCTATCCCCCCTCTCTCCAAAATGATTACAAAAGGATGTACATAGTGCATTCTAGTTTTGAATTGATCCTGATGCTAAACTCCTAAACCATTGTAAATCCTTTCCTTTGAATGAGGAAGCTAGAAATTTCACAACTACATCCATGTCAAAAATTTCATGGCTTGCACACATGTTTATAATATCTTGAATATGATAAGATAGAGTTGTGTCATTTTCTCCAGTGAAGAATGGAATATTCTTCAAAGTTGCTACTGGAATAGGAATATGTGCATTTAGAGAAAGTAGACCACTTCCTGTGAAGTTGAAAAATCCTAGATTTAGTTATTGTGCTATTATTATCATGGGCTTAAGAACTCTAGTAGATTGCAAAAACTGCCTACCAGGTAGAGGGGTTGACAGAGTTCTGTTTATTAGAGATGGTGATCTCTAGACAGATCTTCCTCTACCTGGTGATAGTTGTAGATAGTCGAATACTCCTCCCTCTCTTGTCCTAGCCCATGTCTAGATTCTTCTCATGAAATTGAGGCACTATGACTGCTACCACCAATTGATTTGAAAGTTGGAGTCTCCAGATGTGTAGACATGAGCCTTCAAAGTCTAGAAATTACTAAGCCACATACCAAAAATTTGTAAAATACTTAAATAAATATTTCAAACTTTCACATCAGGTGTGCCAAAATGGTTGGAGCTCAAGTGTGCACTCATCCCTAAATCATAGAAAACTTGGGATTTGAGACAACTGAGATTGTCTCTAAAATGTGGGACTTAAACCAAGACAGACCTCCGGAGAATGTCAAATTCCTCTACCTATTCCTAATGCTAAACTAATCCTAGTAAATGAAATGCAACTATCTAATCCTAAACTAACCATTCCAAGGGACCAGGGTGAGAAGGAGATGTATAAAACATAAATCCTAAACTAAAAGAGGTGATAACACTAGAAAGAGGGTTGGAGAGATTCTAAGAGAGTGAAAATAGGAAGAAAACAAAGTAGGAGAGGGAAGATAGAAGTTCCACAGTCTAAAACAACATTCAAATCCCCATTTTCATGGAGCACAACAGATCTGAGTCCTTTAAGAAGCGTAAAGTATGCACAATATACCTACAAAGCAATGAAAGGTGAAAAACACAATATCATACAAGCTAGGGCAGAAAAAGCCACAAAACATGAATTTTATTGTTTAAAAGGATGCATAAGCCATTACAAAGTAGAAACAAGGCAAGAATCCTTTGTAGAATGCCCAGATCCAGGTCCTACAACTCACAAAAGATTTGGAAAAAAATTGACATATTTCCTTTGCATTTCCCTGAAAATCCCCCCTTCAAATGAGGGGTTGAGCACATTTTTTTATTAGATACGGTAAAAAACAGGGATCGGCTCCTAGGGGCCATTACAAAAGGAGGAACATAAAACAAAAAGAAAGAAGGAAATGAAAAAGTCCCAGAAAGGAGTTAAACATGTTTAACTCTTACAATTAAGAACTAGAAAGGGGTTTAGCACATTATATAGAGAAAGAACCTGACTTTTCCTCACCAACCAACAACCTGCATTCAATTCTCTGAAAAGAGGTATAGGAAACCATAAAAATTTACTTTGAGAGGGTACTTTTCTGGTAGAATAAGAAGTGGGCACCATACTTCATTAAAACTAGTTGTTGAGTTATATTTTCACCCACCTACCTCACCTAACCCAAGGCCCACTATTCTTTATTTCAGATGTCATTCGACATCACTATTTCTCATTACTGACGGGTAACAAGTGTACACTTTTTGTCAACCGGTAACATCCGTACATGCTATCGGCTAGTAACATTTCTGCTATTGTTCGGCTGCAGTTAGGTTGTGTTTATGTTGCATTCTTATAAAAAATTGTAGAAGACCTTTGTTTTTCCTTTTATGGTTATTCTTTACAGCTCTTTCATTGAGGCCCCATCAAATTTTCCAATTCTAGATTTTCTAAGTTATTCAATTTGTAGGGGCTGCAAAATTGGACAACACATATACAATGATCCTTGTCATGCTCTTGGAGAATTGGTTGGAATTCAAAAATACTTCTGCAAAGAACACATGATTGAGAAGAAATAGAAGTGGATAATATACTCTAAAGGATATGCAATTTGATCTTATTACAAATCCATCTCAAGACTCATGGAAGTAGATGTCATTTATGTGACCATGTTATATTATCTTTAAGTACATATTCATTGTAGAAAGCTCTCAAAGAGAAAGAACCAATCCTATGTTACACTTTATATTGATATTTTTTATTTTTTCTTAAAACTATTTTGGTTATGAGCTGAGATAGATTTTTTTGATGTAGAGTGGGAAGCTTCATAGAATACCTAGACAAGTGTAGTGCAACTAAAGAGAGAAAAATTCATATAAGGAGATCTTCCAAGCCTACCTTCATTAATAGGGAGAACCAACATCTCAAATGATACTCTAAATGGGAACAAATATTGGCTCATTCGCTAGTAGACCATTTAATTCTGGTAAGTTTAAAGAGAAATATTGGTTGAATATGGAGCATAAAAAATACACATTTCTTCTGAAAACAACATTGTACGGTCTTAACAATGTTGAAAAACTAAGAAATCATATTATAAGCCTTGTATTTGACACAAGGTTGATCCCAATAGATTACACAAAATTCACATATAGTAATATTTTCTTCCCTTCCTCAGAAGAAGACACATCAAAAAGTGCTCCTGAGTTGCAACTCTCTATCAGGATCTAACAAGAATATGAAAATAAGGCATGTGCTAGAACGAAACATAAAATGATGGTGCTAACACTCCTTATAAGTTCTACTTTTCTAAAGCTAGCGGATAATTCCAAATTAGCCAGGTGTATGAACCTTAGGTCCCATTATTGAAAACAATCTCATAGATAATTTTTGTAGCAAAAAGAAGAAAATCAGAGTCTTTGTCCACCTTATTTGAAACGTTATGGCCCTTATTCATCCCTAGAGAACATGATGGCCTAAGCTCCCATTGTAAATATTTTTGACATGACATAATCCCTACAAATCTAATTGGTGAAGTAACGAGAAACAAAACATTAATCTTGAGTGCAATTTATCCTTAAAACGAAAAAACACAAAAATGAGGAAAATCCAATACGTTCCACATTCGGAACCCAATTACAATGTTTACTTGTTATATCTCTTCATATCCTCCCTTTTTAGTTTTAAGCTCAAGTAATTACAAAAAATATTCGATAAGCAAAAAGTCATTTGTAATTGAGCCCCTCCATTTGTTGGTCATACGAGTAACAAGTAGATTTTATCTACCAGTACATAAGTTTTAGACTGAGAATCCAATTTTTTTCTTACATTTATCTATTGGAAAACACAAGCACTGAGAGGGGAGGGTTAAATCAGTGCTTCTTCAAACTTCAAAAACAATTTTATACCTCAAAAAATCATTCTATCTAGATTAACCTTTATCATGAAGAAACGACAACATTCAATCATGAGCAAGTGAAAAGAAAACACACATGAAGACATTGGTTAATGTGGGAAACCCTTAAAGGGAGAAAAAACCACTGAAATCAATGCATTACTGTGGACAATTATCCTATAAGAGATTAAAAATATTTCAATTTTTTGAGCACCCACTCAACTTGAAGAACCAACTCCAACTATTAAGTCAAACACCTACTTAACAACTTTTGCAAGCTCATACTTGCATGAAAGCACCAAATACCTATTTTGATAAGAATTCACTCAAACTTTTATAAGGTTTTGATCACATTCATCTTACCTAGTTGCTTAATAGAACAAGTTGCAATCTCATACTCACCTTTTATGTGTTCACCCTCCTTCTTCACACACTTTGATTCACATATTTACTCATCACCTCATACTTCTGCAATACCATATTTAAAATCGATTTTTCATGAAAATTAAGACATACATATGCCAAAGTATGACACACTCTTACACCTCTCAAAATTCATCTTATAACCCCTACACCTTTTAGCTTCTTTAACTCGTATGCAAGATTCTAAATGACATCATCTAGAGTTGTTACAATGACATAATTTCATCTGTAGATGTGTCAGTTGTAGGTACTATCATTTTTTGAACTTTCAAGACACTTCTAACACCTATGAGGAAGAAGGAAACATATTAGAGTTCACTAAAATTCTGATGCAATTTAAAATATTCCACACTAACATCTTCCAACTCCTTTTATAATGATTATTCCTTTTTGTCTTCACATTAACAAAGCCTTCTTTGTCTTCTAGTTATCCCAAACCATGCACCATGTGTTATGAAGGTGTGTGAACGTTACAAAAGTCTTCTCCTTGTTATCTCTATCCTTGAAAATATTTGTAACTCACCATTTTCTCACCAAACCTCCATTAGGACTCATATGATCCATTAGGTCTATGATCTTCTAAATACAGTCTTCAACTTGGGTGTATAAAACCCACTTTAGGCTCATGCCATGCAAAGAAAATAGGATTGAATATTCTTTATGATATGGAGATCAAATCAATGGGTAATTTTTCCCTAAATACCCTAGGATCATTAAAATATGGTAGAAGTATTTTAGAGATTTTTGGCACCTATTGGAACACACCAAACAAATATCGTATGCTCTAGATACAGTCCATGTAGGAATAAGGTATTCACAAGACGAGACTAGAACACATGAAATGCAAAGACTGGGAAAGTTTTGGAAGATAGACATGTGTTGTCATAACATTAGATGTGATTTGGAGAAAAAATAGAGTTTTTTTGAACCTCTGGTCTTTGATAGGCGTAGAAAAAAGTTTACAACAATAGGGTTCATTCTTGTTTCGTAGGGAGACCCAGATGCTATAGTACTCTAAGTATCTCATCAAGATACTCGACAAGCTAAGACCAAGCTAATAATTGAACTCATGATTGAGCTACTTGGAGATTTGATCAAGCCACCTCGGTAAGCTAGCAACTGAGTTACATTGGGTGAGTTCACAGTGTTGGCTCCCAAGATCACACCCTCGGGGGAGAGAGAGGGGGAAGGGGGAAGGCATGGGAATTGGGGTGAGGTGAGGGGACATACCCACATGAGTTACCCTTTTATAACTAGGAATAGGGTCTCCCTCTACTCACCCTTCCATTCTCTCCTTGGGGTTGACGGGGAGGCACATTAACAGAGGGTGCGGATGATTACCCTACTACTTTTGGCTCTGCCTAAGCTAAGGTGAGAGGACTTGAGGTGCATCCCGATGGGTGGAGAAAGAGAGAGGAATCAGGTAAAATCTTTGAGTCTAGTAGGGGAATTCAATCAAAGTCCAGATGAAGCCACCAAATTTAATACTCACTCGAAAGAGTGGTCACGAAGTAATGAAAACACCTGGGGAGCTCTGACACAACCTACTTAAAGATAGATTTGATGTGACCTCAACATCAACTCCAAAGGGTTTGTATATATCATCATGTATTAATTTCAAGGGTATTTTGATGATGAATGATAAGGAAAACACACTTGAGGTATGCACATTGGATGTGTGTTTCACAAGCAAATCTTGTATAAAAAGTAAGCAAGTAAAGTGAGATTTGTAGGAAGCTTGCAATTTTTAGAACAATTATTGAAAAATTATGAGATGCAGATGAATTTATAATGAGGAAAAACTCATGTATTAAAGGGTGCAAGAAATATCAAGAGGTATGTTAGCCATCACATCATAACACCTTTATTATTTCATGAAATGGGAGAAATATAAAATGAGCATTCTATCGGATATCAGTCACAAGGAACTTCCAAGAAAGATAAATGGCTCGATACCTGATGACCCAACTCAAGAACCCTGAGACTAAAGCACCGCGTGTGAGTTATGTTGAATGTTATGTAAACAAGGGACCCCTAAGATACATAAACATCTTACCCAATATGTTTGATCAATAAAGAAATTTACAAGCCTTAAGGATGACATCCTAAAGTACCCCTGAAGGACATCATTCTTTTCCACCAGCCTAACCAATTAACCATCAACAAAGCATTACCATATAGAGATTCAACTATGACCCACATGGGATATCTAAGGAAAACACACATTACCCCACTCCTAAAACATTTCACAAGAAAGTGTGACAAAATAATAGTAACAAATTGTTTGACATATCCATTGATTTAGAAAAATAAGGGAAACATATACACATGCTCTCAAATCCTACTAATGATTATACACATGTAATCATCATAGCATGAATTCCAAACAATTGGTGAACACACTAATGCGTACACCAAGAAAGTATGAATTCCTATGGCTGAATCATACACCTGAAACTTCTAGAGCCCCTCTGAAGAGTTCTCCCTCTTTCCAAAACAAACCATCTCCTCCTTTAAAAAACCCCAACCCTTAGTATATATCCTTACACATATAAGGGTTTTTGAGAATATTCCATTGGAATTTTAACTCATTCACACTCAACGACCTAGGTGAATTTTTCATCTAGGAGAGCCAAACAAAGTCTTCATTAGGCATGTCTTTAGTGTACCAAATGTCCAAGCCAATCCCCCAGATGGCTCCTCCCAGAATTCCCTAGTTATTTCCTTTTTGAACCAAATCACTGAATTATGTGCCTCATTTTTTATTTACCAAACCCTACACTTTCACCTCATCTTCCCCGAATATCACCTAAGTACTGAGTGTTTTAAGATTCATTGGTCCCATCACTGCACCCCGCATACATGATGACCATCTACACACGTATAGGGCTTATTACACCTATTCCTTATTATAAAAATAACTTCCCATCTCATCCCCATTGTTCGTATCAGAGAAATAAAAACCACCTCCAAGCCCACGGGTAGATAGAATAGAGAAGTGACTATCGACACTTGAAACTTCCTTGATTTAAATTTAGACCGCGATGGGTACCCAAACTCCCCTCCCGAAGAGATAGAAGTCCATCCATGATTATTTAAACAACAAAACAATGTAACTCCCTGCAACTCAACCTTCCACAAGTCAGAGAACCAAGACGAATATGGGAGGGGGAATCCTTATTCATAAGTGGGTGAACTCACTCAGAAGAAAGAGGGAGTTTACCCAAATTCTCAATAGGATGCGAGTAGGGATCCAATAATTTCTAGAGAAAGGAATGTCGTAAGGCCTGAATGGATATATTTAGTTTGTATTTGGTGATGTGGTCCATGAGAACTTCATACCTCATAGGGACAATCTTTTGAAGTGCTTGCCAACCTTCCTAGGAGAAGTAGTGGAAATTGAAAATTGATATCCCTTTTCATAGTGTAATCTTTTGTATCTTCTTTTGTGCATATAGAAGGGCCCCTTATAATATATCCCCATTTTGTTTATAACAAATATCACTCTAGTTTGTTTATTTATTCTTCCATTGTATGAAGTGTCTTTCTCTCTTCTGTTTTAGCACCACTGAGATTCACAATTCACTTCACATTTACATATACTGCACCATAAAAAAAAATTTACAATTAATCATCTCGCACAATTCCCACTATTACACGCACATTTCCAACAATTCTAAGTCATCATGCAAGAGAAAAATGACCACTAATTGTCCAATAAATATTGTGTCTTCCATCAGAAAATATTAAAAACTTCCCTTTGCTTTCATTATACGCCTAGGAAACCATGAAAATACACCAAACACTAACCAATTACAAGACTGGGCTCTCGGGCCAATGATGAAAAATTTAACCCATACTTAAAACATTTCCAAGAAAATTAGAATACAAACTTAAATCTGGTCCACGATGATCCAAAATTAGGGCCAAAATTTTTAGCTAGCCTCAGACCCCTATATGCACTTGTTAATTAATTCCACAAAAGTTATCAACTTAAAATAATTGCAATGTAAAAAGTGAACACACACACACACACACACACACACACACACACACACACACACACACACACACACACACACACACACACACACACACACACACACACACACACAACAAGAGAGTTGATAACGAAGTTCAAAAAAATAAATGCGTACATCTTCAGGTTCAAATGTTGAATCGATTCATTAAAAAATATGATTTTTAAATCAAATACAAACTTACAAATGAAGTGATGAATGTTCAACAATGAACTAAAAGATAGCATTTGATTCGAACGAATCTGAACTGTTCTCTAGAAGAAACAAACCCAATTGATTCCAATGAATCCAAATTGATCCTCTAAAGTACAAAGTCTCCTCCACAAATAACTACCTCTTTATTCCATGACCACAAACCTCTACACAAAGTGAATATATGAGCTGAAAAAATGCAGAAGAAAAAATGCCCCAATTGATCCATAATGAATCTGAACTAGAACACAAAGGTGACCATATACCTAGTTGATTCCCAATGAATCCAAACTAGATAACAAAATGATCCCATACTAGTTGATTTGATATGAATACAAACTAGAAAATATAAGATAAATAATCTCCTCCAAATCCACCAAGTAGCAATAACCTAGCTTACATTAGCCGATGTAGAAGACCAGATCTCCAAAAGTTTCCCTCTAATGTGATGTACGCTCGAAGGCTCTAAATGGAATCCAAGTGCTCGAATGAATTATGAAAAAAATTGGAAACATAATATCCCCAAATCAAGAATCCAATAGGTCTGCAAGGAGCATCTCATAATTATGGGAAACTGCCAGTTTACACTGAGATCTAGAAATGCTCCCAAGTGCCTAAAAAATGCACTCGTACAAAACTGCCTCAAGAAGGGACAAGAAAAGGTACAACCCACTGCCACATACATATCCCAAATATGTTACAAAATACCCAAAATGGGACAACAATGGGTCCATTGGAAGTGTCTCAGAATTCTGGACATTTTTCCAGTTTACGCCAAGTCACAAAAATGCCTCCTAGTGCTATAAAAATGAATTTTTACAAGGGTTCCTCAATAAGCCCTAAGGGTAGGCACAAAACTGTTATGGAAATATCTCCATAAATCCCAATTGGAAATCCAAAATGGAAAAACAAGAGGTCCATTAGGAGCATCTTGGTGTTCTAGACAACAATTTAGTTCACACCGAGTTACAGAAAATCTCCTAAGTGCCCCAAAAATGGGCTTATACAAACTAGCCTATAATAGGCCTAGATCACCATGACAGACCTGTGTCTAAAAAAAATCCAACTAACCCCTTTTATAGCTTGCTGATTTGTTATGGCAGAGTGGTGGGGAGTTATTTTTGGAATTCGATGATTGGGGGTTCGATCCTCCCCAATCGACCTGCCCACCATCCTTATTGCTTGGGGATTAAAATCCCACATTCCCTATGTTAATGTGGGTGACATTGTTTGTAACAGCCGATGTGCCCATCCAACTCATGGCATGGCCATGCAATACACCTTTTTCCATGTAAGTGGCTATGGTAGGTTTGTTTAACCGCTGAACAACTGAGCTATGTATGAACGCCACGTTGGGTGGTGGCTTTAATTAAATGATGGTGGCATTATATGGAATGTCATGTATGTTCAACTGCTATAACAAATCCTGAACCATGAGGTGAATGGGGGAGCTCACCGAGCTACCCAATGATCTCACCCCAACATGTGAACTCACACTTCCATACATGGAGATCACTGAGCTAAATGAACTCTCCCAACCAAGTTGGCTTGGTATGAAATGTAGTAGTTGTGGTTGGCCACGTGGTGGCCTGAGGACCCACCACATGGAAAAATGACAATGGGGTAGAAAATACACCCCTCAGTGAGAAGAGTGTGTTGAACCTGGTTAAGAAAATCCAACTAGATAATAACGGGTTCCACCCATCCACATACGAGTGTCGAATACCAATGTCGTAAAACAATTTTTTTCTCCTCCGTTTACACTCCACCTCTGCCATGTGTCATTGTTATTTTGGTCCGTTGACTTTGCCAAGTACAAATGATGACCAAACTTTGACCAATAATAACTTGAGCATACAAAGTCCATTTACCACATTTTAGGTACAGACAAAAATCTTATTGAATGCTCTACCACACTAGCATGGTTTAGGGAGATTTAGGGGAATCCTAAAGCCCTAAAATGTCCTCTAAATCACACCTCCCCAGTGAGAAGTATTTTTGTCCACAAAACACTCCATGAATCCCAAGAAGATTTCTCTGTAATTGACTAAAAATGTCCCACACTGGTACTCCATGATCAGATAACCAATGGCTTGATCCTAGAACTTGTGGCATATGTGACTTAATTCCGCTACATAGACAATGCCTCTACACAGAATGAATTTTGGTGCCAATTGAAGAAGACACTTTCCTCCACTCCACTGCATGACCTCTACCTTTACACGATGTCAAGTTAGAAGTGATTGATGGTGAATTTTACCCCACTACACAACCTTTACCTCTATGTAGTGTCAAGTCTCCAATGATGACAATCAAGTACCAATCTGTTGCATGACCATAATCAACCTCTACACAGAATGAAAATCTAAACCGATACTAGATGTCAATAATGATTAGCTACCACTCTGCTACACAGACTCAAATAAACTCTACATAGAGCCAAAATATGAGCTGATGTCAGGTGAAATTTATGATCAACTACCAATCTGTTGCATAGACACAAGCCTCTACACAGAGTGAAAATCTGAGCTGATATTCAACAAGCTCAACATTGATAACTTCCACCCTGTTGCACGGTCTCTGCCTCTACACGATAAAAAGTCTACAATTGACAAGAACAATCAGGTGCCACTCGGTTGCATGGCCACAATAAGCCTCTACGTAGAGCAAAGATCCGACCTAATGTTAGATGTCAATGACGATCAACTACCACCCTATTGTATAGTCACAAGCCTCTACATAGATTGTCGATCCAAGCTGATGTCAATGAGATCTTCTGTCTGCACAAATAATTGTCACATGTCTAAAATTATAAATATGAGTTCAATCATGCACCTAAACTGTAACAAGAACTCAAAATCTAAAATAGGAGATATAACGAGAGTACTCCAAATTTAAATGCAAGAAAACCAATGAGTATGATAAAATCATCCCTCATCATTTCTCACAAACATGGGTTCCAAAAGCACAAGCTACAGAAAACACATTGTCTAATCATCCTGCTCTGATACCAATCTAATCCAAAAGTAGGGAATTTTTTTTAACTGGCCTCATACCCCTATAGGAACTTGTTAATTAACTCCACAAAATTTATCAACTTAAAATAATTGCAATGTAAAAAGTGAGCACACACACACATTGCAAGAGAGTTGATAACGAAGCTCAAAAAAACAAATGCCTACATCTCTGGGTTCAAATGTTGAATCACTTCATTAAAAATTCTAATTTTTAAATCAAATACAAACTTACAAATGAAGTGATGAATGCACAACAATGAACCAAAAGATACCAGTTGATTCAAACAAATCTGAACTAGTCTCCAAAAGAAACAAACCCAGTTGATTCCAATGAATCTGAACTGATCCTCTGAAGTAAAAAGTATCCTCCACAAAAAACTACCACTCCATTACATGACCTTAAACCTCTACATAGAGTGAAGATCCGAGCTGAACAAAATGCAAAATAATAACTTCCCTAGTTGATCTGCAATGAATCTAAACTGGAACACAAGGTGATCATATACCCAATTGATTATTAATGAATCAGAAATAGATAACAAGATGATCCCATACCAGTTGATTTGCAATGAATCCAAACTATAAAATAGAAGAAAAATAATCTCCTCCACATCCACCAAGTAGTTATAACCCGACTTACAATGACCGGTGCAGAAGCTCAGATCTCCAAAAGTTTCCCTCTAATTAGATGCATTCTCAAAGGCTCCAGAAAGAATCTAAGCACTTGAATGACTTCCAAAACATAAAATGGCATCATAAAATCTAAAAATTAGGAAACCAATAGGTCTGTAAGGATCATCTCGTAATTTTAGACAAATTTCTAGATTACACTGAGAGCCAGAAATGCTCCTAAGTGCCTAAAAAATGCACTCATACAAAAATACATCAAGAAGGCACAAACATAAATATAGCCCAATGCCACAAAAATATGTTACAAAATTTCCAAAAATGGGACAAAAATGGGTCCATTGTAAGTTTCTAAGAGTTCTAGACATTTTTCTAGTTTAATCCAAGTCAC
Organism: Taxus chinensis; assembly: GCA_019776745.2. NCBI lineage: Eukaryota > Viridiplantae > Streptophyta > Pinopsida > Cupressales > Taxaceae > Taxus > Taxus chinensis. The sequence continues at coordinate 179,551,112 of CM034153.1, read as the reverse complement.
AAAAATGCCTCCAAGTGCTCCAAAAATGCATTTTTACAAAGGTGCCTCAATAAGCCCTAAGGGAGAGATCAAACCTGCAACAGACCTCTCTCCATAAATATCAATTGGAAATCCAAAATAGAAAAACAAGAGGTCCACTAGGAGCATCTTGGTGTTCTAGAAAACATTCTAGGTCACACTGAGTTACAAATAAGCTCCTAATTTCCCCAAAAAAGGCTTATACAAAATAGCCTATAATAGGCCTAGATCACTTTGGTAGACTTGTATCTAAAACAAATCCAACTCACCCCTTTTATATCTCACCAATCTGTTAAGGTAGAGTGGTGGGGATTTATTTTTAGAATTGGGTGGTTGGGGGTTTGATCCTCCCCAACTGACCCACTGACCATCCTTATTGCCTGGGGATTAAAATCCCACATGCCTTGTGTTAATGTGGGTGACATTGTTTATAAAGGATGATGCGCACATACAAGTCATGATATGGCCACACAATACAAATTTTCCCATGTAAGCGGCTATGGCAGGTTTGTTTAACCACCGAATGACCATATGGTGGCATTATATGAAAAGCCACGTATGTTCGACTGCTGTAACAAAGCCCAAACCATGAGGTGAATGGGGGAGCTCACCAAGCTACTCAATGAGCTAGCCCCCAACATGTGAACTTTCCCTTCCATGCATGGAGCTTGCTGAGCTAAATGAACTTGTCTAATTGAGTTGGCTTGGTATGAAATGTGGTAGTGGTGGTAGGCTATGTCATGGCTTGAGGACCCACCACATGGCAAAATTTTGATACAACGACAAAGACACCCTTATGTGAAAAGAGTGTGTCAAACCTAGTCAAGGACCCTTGTACAAAAAATAGTGGGGTCCACTTGTATGCATTTGAGTGTTGAAGACCGGTATCGTAAACCCAATTTTTTTCTCCTCTTGTTACACTCCACCTCCACCATGTGTCGATGTCGTATTGGTCTGTTGAATCTGCCAAGTTTGAAAGATGACCAATGATAACTCGAGCATATGAAGTCCATTTTCGACATTCTAGGTACTGATAGAAATCTCATTGAATGCTCTACCACATTAGCATGGTTTAGGGAGATTTAGGGAACTCCCAAAGCCCTAAAATGTCCTCTGGATCACCCAAGGATATGCCACATGATGGGTTAGTCAAACATACACCTCTTTTGACTTCGGAGTCAAATTGACAATTTACACATTTTCAGGGGTAGGACACACTTTGAAATTACTATTTCTCCCCCTAGGAATTCACTTTATATTTTATTTTACATCACAGGTTTATGAACTCACCCAAAATTTCACACAAATGCTAAAGGGATACAAAGTACACTTCTCATGATTTTCTCACGATTTCCAAAATATTTGCCTGTCTCAGGTGCTAGGTAAGAAATTATAGTTTCTATATAATACTTGTATCCTATAGAAGCAATCGATTGTCCCGAAAATATGCCAATGTACATGTTTCCTTTTACTTTAAATTTCTAAAGACCTTGAAACTTTAAGCAAACACATAATCAAATGAGCACATGATTTTTTCAAACTAGTAGAAATATTTGCACAAAAATTTGGAAACGCTAATATTAAGCACATATCTGAATTGAAAACAATAACACATCTAATGATATGGTGCTGAAATAAATCATGATGATTATGGGCACCAACACCAGCTCTAACTTGGGGATGGACATCCCCTATGGGTGTCCAAATAACATCAGAAGAAACCCTAGGAGAAGAAGGCTAGATGCCTATCCATTAAACAATGGAGTCCAACAAAAGATCACAATTGTATCACAACACAAAGAGATTGAACAACACCAAGAAACCAAAAACACCAAAAAGGAACAAACACAGGAACAAGAGAACAAAAACAAGGAACTATGCACTGCACATTTGAATAACTGAGGCCCGTAGGACCCAAAAGTTTCACTAATGACCACCCAGATCCCACACCATATACAAATCCCCAATCAAGAGGCATGCACGATCGAGAAAATTTTTTATGGTGATGAAATCCCTCGTCCTTACTGAAACAAAGACCACCAACCAATTTCTTCTACCAACACATACTTCACCAGTATAAAGAAGAAAGTATCACCAACCAAATCAGAAAACAAGTCCTATACAACAGGCATGGCATGCCAATTTATGTTTCCTTATTTTCCACACATTTTAGAATATAATTGTTATGTCAACATTACAACACCCCCCGAATTATCTACATGTGAGTGGGACATTCGGTGTAATCTGCATAACATGGGGTTATCCCTCAACTTGTGGGATTTGTGAACCTGAGATAATCCTCTAGAGAAGGATGACTTCCTCTCCTAATTGTAATGCTAAAGTACTCCTAATGTAGATAAGACACCTATCTAAATCTATCCTAAAACTTCCAAGGAGACATGGAAAAATAAAGTGCATAAAAGTGAAATCCTACACTAAGGGGTGTGATAACACTAGAAAAAGGGGGTGATATATTTTGTTGAGGGAGGATGGAAAAGGGAATAAAGAAGGGAGAGGCCAAAAAACTGTGACACAGACCCAAACATTCACTCACCTTCAAACCTCCATGAAACACAACATCTTGCACCTGCAAATGAAAGAAACATGCAAAAAATACAACAATAATAATGGAGAGGCAAGGAGATACAATAAAGCATGAAAAAGGGTTAGAAAACACCACAATAACACCACTTTATTTCTCTATAACATGCACAAACCATTACATTGTTGAATGGAGGCACAAATATGCTTGCCAGGCATAGGAAAAGGCTTACAACTCATTGGAGTTGAGGAAAAAATCCACCAGGATCTCCCCAACTCCCAAAATGTCTTTAGGGGGTTGATTACATTATATAGGCAATTATCTCACCTACCCTCATTAAATCCCTGACAGGTGGTTGAACCACCTCAACCACCTCCATTAATTCTCTACTCGCAACTGTAGTTGTTGAGATGTCTTTTCACACTTAAATTCTTGACAAGGAGCATTAAATATATAACAAGTGGTATTAAATAACATGATAAGTGGCATTAAATAACATGATAGGTAGCTTAACTGTATTTTCATGCCTGCCCTTGCATGTGATCCATGAGTCATCCAACCAAGTGGGGTTGGATGGCTGTCTATCTGCATTAGGACGTACAACCTGAGAATTAACCCACCAGTGGCTATCTGATTTATGACCCATCTAACCAAGTGGGGTTAGATGACTACCTATCCTCTGTCTATATGCCTACATCAATGAATGACCCATCTGACCACGCGACCTATCCAATCGAGCCGTCGTATGTCATCTAACCTTGGTTAGACAACCGTCTATCATTGTGCGTCGTACACCTATGCAAGTCATCTAACCTTAGCTATCTAAACTTTTCCATACATCCTATGACCCATCCAACCTGTATCTCATTCACCCAAGTGAGCCATCTAACTCTGTGTCCATACGACCCATCCACCCAAGGTTGGATGACCATCTATTTCTTATAACCATACAATCCTTGGTGAGTCATCCAACCTGACAACCCGTCCAACCTCCTGTATGTACAACTATCGAGCTGTCCAACCTGGGTTGTCGTATAATGTCTAACCTAGGTTAGATGACCATACAACACCCGTCCAACCCCTGGGTCGTCCAATCCAGCCATCTAACCCCCTGGCCGTCCAACCTCTAGAGGCCAACTTGTGAAGGCAATATCTTGAGCTCCGGGATGAGTTTTGGGGGAAAATGTTATATGATTTCACTTAAAAAAACTCAATGAATCCAGTGGTGATGGACTGAAGACTCAATTTTTACTTTAGAACCTTAAAATGGCTCCTTCTTTCTCAGGATTGTAGGTTGTGTGCCATAAGAATGAGCTTCCTCGGGAAGTGTATGATGTTTTAAGATGTCTCGTATTTTCCACCATTTAGGGAATGGAAAAGGACTTCCATAAGAAATTTTTTGGGCTATTAATTCATCACGCAACTCCCAGAATCTTTCATTGAAGCTCAAGTCCTCTTCCACGATGCATGCTCCTTTAGGCCCAAAAGCCCGCTTCTAATGAATCAACTCGAAAACCTCTGAAACTTTCTTGAATCTTCCAAAATCAGATCCTTAGTGTTCCTAGCACTTGAATAATCCTGTATCATTCCATATTTCTCCTTGAATCCTTTTTCCAGTGTTGAAACCAATCCTCCTGAGTTGTCTATTTTAGCCGGGGGTAAAAATAGATAACAATAAAAATTTAGGAAATTGAGATGTGCCTTGAGATGTTTGATAAGTTCTTGTTCTTCATTCTCAGCCAAGTCTCCACTCAACCAAACCCTTTAATTTCAAAGAAAGCATCAAGACAAAATTCTATGCACTCAACCTTAGATCCGCCATATTTTTTTCTAAGGGAAAGATATTTATTTTTTGTAAGGTAATAGACAAGCGTTTGCTACCAAACATGGTTTTCTTTCCTATTCCAAAGGGGAAAAACTATCTGTAATTAGATACCACTAATGGGACATGAACCTTTTTACTATAACCCTAAAGGTTTAGGTAAAGAATGATGCTTAACCATCTGATCAGAAAAAGGAAGTGCAAACATTCAAGCATGGCTTTACAAGAAAATCGATACACATCTCCCCAGGAGATGAAAATACATTACCACCTCCTTCTCTTATGTCATCTAATGTAAGGTTTTCAACATAACCATAATCCATAATGGAATCCAAAGAGGCATTCCCAATACTAAATTCCATCCTGTTAAAATCAAGATCAAATTGGAGAACCAAGTCATACAGCTATGAATCAACATAACACTCTTGATCTGTCCATAAATACCTCATCACAGGCCTTCTTGATGACTTAACCTACAATCTATATTTATTTTCCCATTCCACCACTGCATCAAGTAACAAACACCTATCTTTTGATGAGGGACCTCTCCCCTCATACTTGGCAATCACTTTTTCCCTTAAGCAAACATAATCATTACTGAGATAATTTTGACCTTGGTTTAACTCTATTGCACTATTGCTATTCAAGGGAGAGAAACATACTCCTGTGAGGGTGGCTCAAAATTCATCTATTATTCTAGCACATAAAACATCAGTCAAAGATACCCTATCCCCATTTCTATAATTTGGTTTATTATCCAACTTATGGTATTCTTTAGTGCATAACTCTGATATTTCAACATTAACCATGCCATCCTAACTATAAGGAACATGAAGCATAAAGCATCTATCACACTATAGACTAACATGCTCATCATAATTTATTTTTAGTACATTCTTATCTTTGAAACTGTAATCCAAGGTAACTTGTTCCAAGTTCATTGATTCCTCACCATGCTTACTTTCATTAAATAATGGAATTTCGCTAGTCCGGTTATTAATTTTACTAATTTTCTTAATGCCACTCTTAACCAACTATTCCGCAACAAATAATTTCCCTATAATTCATTTTTCTTCATCCTTGAAAATTGTGATCCCCTTTTTCTTAACTTAGATTTCTATATTACTGTCATGCTTAGGAAAAATAAGAATAGGATCATCACTAAACTGATCTCTAAACATCATTATCATTTCATCCTAAGAGGAAGGGAATTGAACCAATCTCTAGCATCTTCTTTCAATGTATGCACAAATAATTTCATGAAAACATCTTCGTGTCTTACCTCATATTCTTACATCAATTTCTCAAACAAACCAAGATGCTGCTCAACATAGATACTGCCATATCCCTAAAAGGTAGGAAATATGATTTTGGTTCCATCAGGGATCCGATGTGGGTACCCAAACATTCCCCTAAAATCTATAGGCCTAAAAGCATTTGATTTGAAATGGAGCTTAGGGGAGGAACATGCCATATGATTAACATAACCTTCCATAGAAAATTTCATAGGAGATAAACCCATATTAATGAGGTTTTACCCCTTAAAGCTTGAGAAACATCAATGATATGAAACTAGTATAAACCCAAATGCGAGAATCACCAATTAAAACATATATATGAGGAACACTGGTCTATTGTAACCATATGACAATAGAGTCACCACTAGAGTCATGACCCTAGAAAGGTAAATCAATTTTTAAATTACCAAAGGAAAGCTATTTGACAAACCAATCTTGAGATTACAGAAAATGGGAAAACAATAATTAAACAAAAAAATTTGGTGAATATTATCAATGTCCTTGACAATGGCACCAATCAGGTGTTGAATCCCGGGATGACACCCCTGGGGGAGAGAGAGGGGGAAGGGGTAAGGCATGGGCGTGGGGTGAGGTGAGGGGAGAGACCCACATGAGCTATCATTTATAGTTGGGGACGAGGTCTCCCTCTGCCCACCCTTCCATTCTCTCCTTGGGGGTGATGGGGAGACACCTTAATAGATGCTGCGTCTAGTTCCCTGATACTTATGGCTCTTCCTAAGCTAAGGTGAGAGGACCCAAGGTGCACCTTGAGAGGTGGAGAAAGAGAGAGGAATTGGGGACAAGCTCTGAGTCCAGTCAGGGAAGAAAATCAAAGGCTAGATACAACCACCGCATACAACGCTCACTTGAAAGAGTAGTCATGAAACACTGCAAACACCTAGGGGGCTCTGACACAGTCTACTTAAATATAGATCTAATGTGACCTCAACATCAACTCAAAATGGTTTATATATATCATCATGTATTGATGTCAAGAATCTTTTGGCGATGCATGATAAGGTGAAAAAACCTGAGGTATGCACATTGGATGTGTGTTTCACCAACAAATCTTGTATAAAAAGTGCAAGTAAAGTGAGATCTGCATGAATTTTGTAGTTTTTTAGAACAATTTTTGAAAATTTATGAGATGGAGATGAATTTATAAAAAGGAAAAAACTTAGGTATTAGAGGGTGTAAGAAATATCAAGAGGTATATTAGCCATCACATCATAACACCTTTATTGTTTCATGAAAGGGGAGAAATATAAAATGAACATTCCATGGGAAATCAGTCACAAGGAACTTCTAAGCATAAAAATGACCTGATCCAAAATGATCTAGATCAGGACCCATGAGACTAAAACATCACATGTGATTTATGTTAAATGTTCTGAAAATAAGGGACCCCCAAGATACATAAATATCTTACCCACTATGTTTGATCAGAAAGGAATTTTATCGGCCTTAAGGATGAAACCCCAAAGTACCCCTGAAGGACATTATTCTTTTCCAACACCCTAACAAATTAACCATAAAAAAAGTATTACTATATAGAGATTCAACTATGACCCACATGAGATATCTAAGGAAAACAAACATTACCCACTCCCAAATCATTTCACAAGAAAGTACAAAAAAATAATAGTAGCAAATTGTTTGAATATATTCATTGATTTAGAAAAATAAGGGAAACATATACACATGTTGTCAAATCCTACTAACGATTATACAAATTCAATCACCTTAACATGAATTCCAGAAAATGGAGAACGTAACAATTATTACACCAAGAAAGTATGAATTCCCATGGCTGATTCATACACCTAAAACTTCTAGAGTCCCTTTGAAGAGTTCCCCCTCTTTTCGAAATGAACCATCTCCTCTTTCCAAAAATCCCAACCCTTAGTATATATCCTTATCCATACAAGGGGTTTTGAGAATATTCCATTGGAATTTTAATTCATTCACGCTCAAGATATCCTTTGGAGCCTCTAAGGAATAATAGGGAATATTCCTTTACGACAACCTTTAATTTTATCTCACACTATCATGTCACCGTCGTGCCAACGCAACCAAGTGAAATATTTTTCACATCATATTGATTTTCCAAATGAGATTAAATGTGACATGGAACATAAAGGAGTTTAATTTGATGAGACCGTTATTTTAAAAAATGTAAATAATTATTTACCTTTCTGTGACATACTTTTTGTGAATGATTCACTTTGATTTAAATCCCACTTGTGCTTACTGATCCTGGTAAGATATGGAAATTTATGATGACACAATGGTTTAAACATGTCATCTTAGATAAATTTTCCTATTTAAGTATGGATTATCATTCCCAATGGGCCTCAAGTTACTATCTAAGTTTTATAGAGCCTCCTGCATTTCACTTCTGCATACCACCCATCTACTATGGCTCTACCAATCTTAGGGGTGAGCCCATCAGGAGTAGAACTCAATGACCTAGGTGATGTTTTTAGCTAGGAGGGACAAACGAAGCCTTCATTACACGTCTTTAGTGTACCCAATGTCTGAGATAATACCTCAGATGGTTCCTCCTAGAATGCCCTAGTTATTTCCTTTCTGATTTGACTCATGAAACTATGTGCCTCATTTTTGATTTACCAAACCCTACACTTTCACCTCATCCTCCTTGAATATCACCTAAGTACTGAGCATTTGAATAGTCACTAGTCCCATCACTGCCCCCACATCCATGATGATCATCTGCACATGTATATGGATTATTATACCTATTCCTTATTAGAAATAAAAATACCCATCTCGGCCCCATTGTTCGTATCAAAGAAATAAAAAACCACCTCCAAGATCACAGGTAGATGAAATAGAGAAGCGGATATTAGCACTTAAAAATTCCCTAGTAAAATTTCAGACCATGATGGGTACCCAGACTCCCATCCTAAAGAGATATAAGGTCGTCCGTGATGATTTAAACAACAGAGCAACGTAACTCCCTTCAACTCAACCTTCCACAATTTGGAGGACTAAAGAATATATGAGAGGGGGACTCTTTCTTCACGAGTGGGTGAGCTCACTCGGAAGGAGGTATTTTACCCAAATTCTCAATGGGTCGTGAGTAGGGATCCCATAATTTCTTGAGAAAGCAATGTTGTGAGACCTGGTTAGAGATATTTAGTTTTTATTTGGTGTTGTGGGCCATGAGTACTTCATACGTCGCAAGGACTAACTTTTGAAGCACGTGCCAACCTTCCTAGGAGAAGTAATGGACATTAAAAATTAATTTCCCTTTTTTATAATGTAATCTTTTGCATCTTATTTTATGCATATATATATTCATGAGCAAGGGCCCCTGTAATAGGGCCCCATTTTTTATAACATATATGACTCCAGTTTTTTTATTTATTCTTCCATTGTATGAAGTGTCTTTCTCTCTTTTGTTTTAGTACCATTGAGATGCACAATTCACTTCACATTTACATATACTACACCATAAACAAACTTGCACAATTAATCATCTCGCATAATGCCCACTATTACATGCACAATTCCAACAATTCTAAGTCATAATGTAAGAGAAAACCGACCACTAACTATCTAATCAATCTCAAGTCTTCCATTGGAAAATATTAAACACTTCCCTTTAATTTCATTATATGCCAGTGTAACCATGAAAATACACAAAACACTAACCAATTGCATGACTGGGCACTCAGGCCCACGAAAAACATTTCAAATCATACTTAAAACATTTCCAAACAAAGGGGAATGCAAAATTAATTCTGGTCTCCATGGAGCTACCATGTGATGGGTTAGTAAAACATACCTCTTCAGAATTTAGAGTCAAATTAGCAATTTACACATTTTTGGGTGCATGAAACACTTTAGCATTACCATTCCTCCCCTTGGGCATTCACTTTATATTTTCTTTTACATCATGGGTTTAGGAACTCACCCCACGTTTCACACAAATGTTGAAGAGATAAAAAAGTACACTTTTCATGATTTTCTCATGGTTTCCAAAATATTTCCATGTCTTGGGTGTCGGGGAAGAAATTAAATTTTACACATAATACTTGTATTCTACAGAAGCAATCGATTGTCCTGAAAATATGCCAAAGTACACACTACCTTTTACTTCAAACTTTTAGAGACCTTGAAAATTCAAGCAAGCACATAATCAAATGAACACATGATTTTTTCATACTAGTAGAAATATTTTCATGGAAATTTGGAAACGCCAATATTAAACAAATATCCAAATTGAAAACAAGATCACATCCAATGATATGGTGCTGAAATAAATCATGAATATTATGGGCATGGACACACGGCGAGCCACTCAGCGAGCTAAGGTATGAGCCACAACCAACTACCCAAAACCAATGGTGATCCCATATAACATGGCAAGAAAAATGAAGATAGAGATGTGACCCAAGCCCACTTAAACATGGCGAGCTCATGGATACATTAAGACCCCATAACTACTTCCTACGATGTATGTGGGATAAACCTATCCTACAAATGACTCACCGGGTGACTCGAATGATAGATGGGTGAGGTGATGTGATAGAAAAATCATACTAGCTCGAAACATATGACAACAACAAACCAATGTGGTGGAATCGACGAGGTAGATGCGAGATATCTCAATACGATAGATGTCGACAGGTTTTAACAATGAGACGTGGCAAGCCAATAATTAAAATTGAATGCCAAAGGAGATGGGGTGAGGATCGACCCATCGACCTCCTACTCATAACACAAGAACCCAGCCAACCCACCCAACTAGCCAAGATATTAGTGAGTTGGAAGATAATAGCTATATGTATGAAGCTCGGGCTGAGTAGGGGTATATAAATCCCCCTCACTCCATTCAACACAAGCTATTCTCAATGAGAAAAGGAGAGAGAAGAGTAAGGAATTGTGAAGAGAGAACCATTGGAAATATTAAGGCATTATTTTGGTGAAAATAAAACCTATTTTTAAATAGGCATGATGAAGAATTAAGACATATTTATAGGCATTATTTTAAAATTGGGAGTTAATTATTTTTAACTCACCATCACTTGTAAAGGCCATTTGATGCCTTAGCCTTCTTGTGTGAGATCAGAGTCTGATTGTAGAGCTAGAGGGATGTGATATAACATTGGAGAAACATATTATGGAGATCTGATTCTTCATATGTTTGGCGTATCACCAATTTTGGAGGCCATGAAGGAGAGTCATATTATTACTGAGCTCATTGAAGACACCAGATCCGACTTAGCTTTGTGTAGAGGCTGGAGGCCATACAACAGAGGAGAAGTCAATAGGAGGGTGGCACTCATCAACACTAGGAACATTTTGAGTTATCTCTATGTAGAGGTTAGAGGCTATGTAGCAGTGGAGAAGTCAACAAGAGATGCAAATCTGAAAAGTGATGCCTGAGCATTGAGAAACTTTCTAAGACTAGTCTGGGTTGTGCATGACTGATTTTTACTAGAGTTCAGGTTGAGATGGCACATTAATTATAAAATTGTAATTCCATTTGTACTTATAATTAGAACATTATAATGAATCAGTTCATCTATTAGCAAACCCAAAGACATAGGCAATTTCCAAACTCCGTTATCAACTCTTGTATAGTGTCAGTTATTATTCTTATATTGCATTTACTTAAAGTTGATTTATTTCAGGGTAAAATCAGAATCAAATTAAGTTTCCTATGAGGATTTGTTGGAAAAGGAATTTTTTTACCACTTTACAGATCATGTTTGGTATCAGAGTAGGTTATTGAACAAAATAACTATAACTAATTCAGGGAGGATGTGTAGACACCCTAAAAATACATACCTTTTTTAGGTATTCCTAGTTATCCATATCATGTACATAATATACTAATCCACATTCCTTTAGAATTCATTAAATTAATTCTATCATGATATAATAATTGATCTCTTCAAGGTTTAGTTCAACTAAATCTATCACATCCTTTTAGAATTAATTAAATTAATTTTAATTACACTTAAACTATACTCCTCTAGTCCTTGGCTAATTTAATTAAATAATTAAATAATTAAATGGTTAATTACCTACTCATCCTCCACTTAAGCTCCACTTCACTATCCTAGTCACCCCACTCAACTCCACTTCTAGAATCCTACAAAGGTGGAAGAAGCAAAGTTGCATGTATAACCACCTTCTTAGATACAAACTTATTGCCAACTGAAAAATTTACTACCCCTCAATGGATATTCAATCCATTCAAACTATTATAACCTATTCCAATTCTATTATAAGAATATATACATTCATGATATAATTAATAACCTTCAACCAATCCATGTCCTCTCCTTCAATTATAAATAACAAGCCATATCCTTCAGAAAATAACCTATGAATATTTTTGCAATTGTAGTAAACCTCTACTCATTTTCCATTCAAATGCATCCTCATGTCCATTATTGCTCGAAGCATTACTCCTTCTTTTGGAGATCAAGTTAGAGCATCCACAATCCAATAACCACAATATATCAAATAAGTATGTGTTCCCTTAAGAAAATTCATCATTGAGGTTGCAAGAGAAGCTTGGAGAAGGGTTTACTATTGTTTATTTGATTATATTTCACTTTGCTGAGTTTTTTCTTATATACATTTATGGCAAACTAGGTAAGACATCCCACAAATTTTATTTCATTTTTAGTTTTTTTTAATTAAACTAACCTCATCTGTGTTTTCCTTGTCTTATTTCAGACTAATTGTCTAAATTTGAGAGCATTTAGTGGAAATAATTGGGGAAAATTTTTAAAAGGAGTCAAAATCCCATACTGCCAACCCAATTTTGACCACCTATAGGAAGCATGTGCTAGAGTACTATTGTGTGTGCTAACGTCAATCGTGAATTGCATTATTGTATAAATTCACATGCTCACATATATTTACATGTCCTAACGTAGTGCTCTACACACTAGCATAGTTCTCTAGTTTCCCCTTCTGCACCTTGCACGCACTAGTGTATTTAAACATGCATTAGTGTAAGACTATATGTGCTATTATTAAGTAACTTTTTACCCTCTATTTTGATGATTCATTTTGTTATACAAACATGTTCACCTTCATGCACTAGCATATAATTGTATGTGCTAGCATCTTATTAATGTATTTTTCCAATTTCCGTTTTTTATAGCAAGTTAACTTTGTTCTAATCACTTTTTTAGATCTATTTCAACCCTTTTCTTACAGATGTGTTATAATTAATTCATTTAAGTGCTTAATTTCCCTCTTATCTTTCATTTAATCTAATTTAGGAAAACTCCCGCATATTGTCTTTTCTTGCATCCTTGAGGGTGATCTTGAAAATTAGAAACGAGAGTTTCCCTTTGTATTTTCTATTGTGATTTTCACCTCAGGAAAAATACTAACTCATTCTTTGCATGAATGTATATACAAAGGTTACTTTTTAATTTAAATTATCAACTACAGGTTACCTTTCTCGTTGAATCAAGTAAAATTTATCACCCTTTATTAAACTTTATAAAACTATTTTAATTAAATTTTCAGAGACATGTTTATCCCCCAATCTACTGTAACTATGGGAAGTACATGGCTAGGGGCCATAAAATCATTATGAGTACCACATGAACCCCAAAGTAGTTGGCACCTTGAGTTAACTAACCAAAAAATGATATCCCCACCTACTTGACTAGTATACCTTTGTGAGATATTAGAATAAAAACTATACATAGTGGCAACCCCGGTTTGATCCTTTGAGTGAAGTAAAATCTAATTTACTAAATCAAGGGGGTAAAGTAAAGCTGAAAGCTAGAAATAGTTACTGCACTCACTCGAATAATTCTTGGCATTTAGGGAGAGAGCTCTTTTATAGGAATCCCCACTTGACCAAGCCAATTTTATTTTACAGGCCTTACTTAACAACATTATTTTCATCTATGTTACATGTTATTGAGTTTGTGTTCCACACTCTTATCATACATAATCAATCTCATTCTGTAAAGTGACTCTACTATCTTAGCATTCACTTTATTTAAGAGTAGAGTATTTTTATATCTCATTTCCTAATTCTCTTCTATATTAGCATTCACTTTGTTAAGAGTTGAGTAATTAATTCTATATTTCCATAGGAATCTCCTTCATCTTAGCATTCACTTTGTTAAGACTCTAGAAAAAAATTCGATATTATATTTCCTAAACTCTTCCATCTTAACATTCACTTTTTAAGGGTTGAGTAAATTAATCTCATATTCTATTGGAATTCACTTTGTTAAACATTCTTCCTAAGTCTTCGCTTACTTTCACTTTGTTAAGGATTGAGCAACCAATCTCATTTTCCTAACTCTTCCTATCTTAGCATTCACTTTGTTAAGGGTTGAGAAATCAACCATTCCTACACCCTATATCATTCCTAAGTTCTTCCATAAAATTAGCATTCACTTTGTTAAGGGTTCAATAATTGATTTTCATTTATAAACTCTTCCATATTAGATTTCACTTTGTTAAGGGTTGAGTAATCATTTTCATTTTCCAAACTCTTCCATCTTAACATTCATGTTTGTTAAGGGTTGAGTAATAGAATCTTCATTGTTACAAACTATTCCATCTTAGCATTCAATTTGTTAAGGGTTGAAAATCAATCTTATTTTCTAAACTCTTCCATCTTAACATTCACTTTTTAAAGGGTTGAGTAATCATTTTCATTTCCAAACTATGTTATCTTAACATTAAATTTGTTAATAGTAGAGTATTTTAATTGTATTTTCCCTTAAATTCTTCCACTTTAGCATTCAATTTGTTAAGGGTCAAGTAATCAATCAATTCAATTTCCTAGTCTTATATTTTGGCATTCACTTTTCTTAACATTAAGCACATCAAAACAAGTTTCAATGTTACCAAAAGATTCCATCATACAAAATGGTTGGAACAATACATATGAGATTATGATATCTTCAATTAAAAATAAAAAATCTTTTCACATAGATATCTCTGATGGAGAAGAGAAAGATCAACAAAATGACCCTTTCCTGATGAAGAAAAAGAAACAATTTTGAAGGATACTTACAGGGAAACTAAATATCAATTTCTTCTTCATCTCCTTGAAATGGGAGAAAATTGCCCTCATGGATTTTTGATGATGAGGTCCCTTTAAAAATCTATGAGGTCCAACCCAAACCAAAAAATAATGTTCAACCTGAATCAAATAAGATTAATGAAGCCAAATAAGTAAAACAGGTATGCATGATAACATCTGAAGGAAAATATAGTTCTTTCACCTCTAAGCCAAATCAAGCTTTATTAGATCAAATCAATGTAACGGAAAAGTAATTATCCCTAATGGATTCTAAATTCACTGACAACACGAACAAAAATGAAACAAATAAAAAAAGTGAATATGAATCAAAAACAAAAAATGAACCAAAAAAAGAGGAAACCAATTTGCACATTGGCAATATCCCCAATATCCCACAAATTAATTAACCATTTTCAAAGGAATGGAAAATACCATGAAGGATACCATCTTTGGGTATGTACCAAATAAAGAAAGTAATTCAACTTCAAGGAGATGTGCCCTTATCCATTTGATATGTACATTCCATGCTTACCTTTTCCTAGATAACTTTCTTAGTTCCAAAATTTGACAAGTATAAAGGTAAACACGATCCCCACAAACATGTCAAATAATTATTTATGGATTTTTTAGGAGGTAGCATAATGACATATATCTTTTGTGGCTATTTCCAAAAATCTTCAGAGGTACGAGCCTTATTGGATTGGTTCTTGCACGTCTCAAAAAAGTTTCAATCACAATATTTGCTGACTTATCTGAGAATTTTGTTAAACACTTATCCTTTAACCTTGATTTAAAAAATTACAATGATGGATTTTTGTAATATCAAGACAATGAACAAATGAAAATTTTGCGCAATTCTTAAAATGATGGTGAGGGATTGCAATTTGAATTTCCTTGTTCAATTCCAGAAACAATTGGTTAGTATATTTATACCTAACCTAAAAATGGAATTATCTTTCCAAATGTAGATGAATTGTCTCAATTTTTTTGAATAAGTTCATTGAGAAGGGGAACCTAAATATAAAATTATCTTATTGAAAAAGGGTTTATTAAAATTCCTTCCAAGGAAAACACACAAAATAAGTAACAAAAATCATTCACTCATAATATAAACCCAAGTTTATTAATCATAATCAAATGTTTGTTAATGATGGTGTAACTAGATAACAATAATTGTACAATAACAATTTAGAATAATCAAGAAAAATAAGCTAAATCAAAACAAGCCATTTGGTGCCAAGTAAAGAAGTTACTTCTCCTCATGATAATAAGAGAATAAATTTTACAGTATTAGGAGAGATCCTTTCAAGTGTCTTATAAATAACTGGTGAGTGCCAATATGGTCACTTACCCCATTTAAAAACCTTTCATATAAGGAAAACCAAAACTGACTTGGTATAAAGCCGGTGAGTATTGTGATTTTCATCACATTGATGACCACCAAATATATCGGTGCATGAGAATTTGCCACTATATTTAAGATATCATTGATAGCAGAGACATTGTAGTCAAATACCCATCACCTAATAAAACACCCAATGATAATTTAAAGGTGTTCTCAAATCCTTTCCCAAGCATGGTAATAATGAAAAAGATCATAAAAGGGTCAATCCTTCAAATAATATGTCAATTTAAATCAATCATATCATTTGTTTCGAAGAACTACCCAATTCCATCATCACCATCAAATTACAAGCTACTATATGCATTTGTGACATGAAAAAATAAGGTTTGGGTGAGTCTCATAGGGAAGCAACCATCCACTTCCACCAGCCTCAAGCATCAAATCATATGGATCCAAGTAATCCCAAACCTACAACCATAACTAAATCTTTATCTTCTCCCTATGATTTAGTCAAATAGATAGTGTTGAAACCTATGCATATCTTCCTCATGGAGTTATTGAAAATATCACTTAACTTTTAAGAAATTCTCACTCGGGATCTCTATGAGGCTCGTGTTCCCAAGAATCTCAAAATGCAGTAATTACAATCCATAATTGCTAACATTTCACCTAGCATCCCTATATTGTCATTCGGTCCCCAAAGCCTATTAAATCCAAAACTTCAAAACAATAAATCTTTGTACATTAAATCTTACATTACCAACCATAAGGTTAAAATATTACTCATTGACAATGGAGTTACATTAAGCATTTGTTATATGAAAATTCTAAGATGTCTTGGCTATACAGATCTTGGGAGAAAATATCATAACCATAAATGGTTATGAAAATAGATAATGATAGTATTTTAGAAAAATCACTCTGTCTATCCAAATGGACTCATAAATCCTCGAAACCCTTTGTCATGTTGTTGATATTAGGACTTCATATAATATCCTTTTAGGGCATCCTTAGATACACGCAATGTAATTTGTGCCTTCCATGTTTCATAAATACATAAAATTCCCCCATGATGGCAAAGAGTTTACCCTACTTTTTGATGCAAAACATTTGTAATATTGTAAACTCCTAGAAGGCAAGTATAACCAAATAAATTATTATTCATGTGCAAATAAATCATCTTCACATAATTTCATACCAGTTGTTGATAATCGAATTAACCCTGACATGATTTTTCAATCCCAACCTTCTACATCTAGTTCATAACCATATATATCCAATCATCCACCTAAAATAAAAATACCTCATAAATTTTTTGGTGAATATACTCTTCAAAATTATTTCCATGTTAGTAAGTTACCATTGTCTCCACATTGTTACAGATGACCTAATGCACCCCATTTAAAAGAAAATCCTATTTACCATCTTGGAAATACTCTTTGGATATGGTACATTTAGTTAGAGTATGAACACATTTATAGCTCTAAAGGCTCTTGGTTTCACAAGGATCATATGGCTAATTGTTACGAATCCAAAGACTATAATAAGGCTCACAAGATGATGAAATACATGAAATATAAATGTAGAGGAATTTTTCCACAAGAACAAGGTCGTATCAAACATGTAATATATAAATAAAACATATACCGCCATGTTTTAGGTAATGAATCCTTTGAAAAGAAGACCATAATATTTGATATAATGACTAATGAAGAGGACTCTAACTTTGAAGTTGAAATTGGATCCATAAAAAACCTCTTTGAAAACTTGGTTAAAACCACACTCTTCCTTAAAAATATATCCATTCACATCCTTGACATCATTTATCCATATCTTATCCATCAGGATCAGCAAAACCACATCTCTATAGACATCTTTTAGAACGATGAGGCCATCAAAGAGTTTCTCAGGACTTGAGATCTTATTCCCTTATCAGATCAAAAGAAGGGATTTGATATAAACCTTGATGATTACACTTAATTTGGTGAGTAATTCAAGTTCCCCAGTTCACCAAAAACCAAGATAAAAAATTAGAAAAATAAAAAATACAATCTCTTATAGTAAAAACCTCACTAGGGTACTATTTGAGAAATAAAAAATAAGAAAGTAAAAAATAAGCAAAAATAAATGGACATATTTGATAGTGAAAACCTTATTGAGACACCAAAGAGAGGAGGATCAATGAAAAATTAGATAGATGACCTACAAAAACCTACAACATCATTTCAAGATAATGATACATCAAAAATGCTAGTAGAAGAAACCATTACAATCAATATCAGAATAAGTTATAGCCCTAAACTATTACAACTTGGTGTGAGCTTATCAGAATCAGAGATCAAGGAATTCACAACACTCGTTACAAAATTCCAGGATGTCTTCACATGGGCTTATAAGTATATGTGAGGTTTGGATCCCTCCCTATTCATACAAAATCTTGTGGTTCACCCAGATGCAAAACCTATCAAACAAAAATCGAGAAAAATGCATCCTAAGGTTGCATTGATAGTCAAAGAAGAACTTGAGAATCTGCTTGAAGGTGGATTTATCAGATCTATATATTACTTCAAGTGAATATATACCATGGTACTTGATATAAAGAAGACACTTGGGATTCAAATTTACACTAAATTTTAAGATATCAACAAAGCATGTCCTAAAGATAAATTTCCTTTACAAAATATATGCATGATAGTTGACTCTACAATAGGACACAAAATGTTATCCCTAATGGATGGGATTTTCGGTTATAACTAGATTTAGATTGTTAAGGAATACCAACACAAGATAATTTTCACAACACCCTAGGGTACTTTTTGTTACAAGGTCATGCCTTTTGGCCTTAAGAACATAGGGGAAACATATCAACACGTAATGATTGTCATTTTCAATGACTTACTTCATGATATCATAAAGAATTATGTTGATGACATTATTGCCAAGTTCAAGACTAGAGTTGATCATCTAGCCATTTTGCAGTGTATATTTGAAATATTGAGAGAGTATAAGGTGAACCTTAATCCAAAGAAGTGTGTATTCGGTGTTACTTTTGAGATGTTTTTGGGATCCATTATCTTATTGAGAGGAATTAAATTTGACCCTGAAAAGGTAAAAGTAATCATGGAGATTCCCCCACAACAAAACCTTCATTAGCCACAAGGTCTCTAGGGTAAGATTCAGTCTATCTGATGCTTCATATCTCAACTTACAGATAAGTGCCATCATTTTAAAAAACTTCTCAAAAAAGATGTCCAGTTAAAATAGACACAAGAATCCCAAGATTATTTTACTAAGTTAAAATAATACCTATCAACTTTGCTAGTGCTAAGGCCACCTATTCAAGATAAGCCTATGCTACTATATAATTCTGCCACTAAACATGCAATTGGAGTATTGTTTTCACAACACAACGACACATGATAAGAGAAAGTTGTTTAATATCTTAATATAACATTTATTGATCATGAAATCAAATAATATTAGGTTTAGAAAGTATGTTTGGATGTAGCATTCACCTTTCACAAGTTACAACATTACTTGCTCAATCATACAACAAATATTATTGCCAAGGTAGATCCTTTAAACTATCTACTTTTTAGACCTGTCTTAACTGGTCATATGTCTAGTTAGGTTGTACTCCTAAGTGAGTTTGACATAAAATTTGTCAATCAAAAATCCATAAAAGGGAAAGCTCTAGCAGATCAACTAGTTTCAGTGCCACTATCGTGATCTCAACTGCTTCATTTTGAGTTCCTTGATGAAGAGATTATATGTTGATGTAGTCCCTTTGTGGACTCTATTTTTTGCAAACTCTTGTAACATACATGGATCAGAAGTTAGAATTTTTCTACGCACACCATGTGGAGATGTTATTCCAAAATCCTATCGCATTGGTTTCCCATGAACTAACAACATTGTGAAGTATGAAGCCTTAATAGTAGGTCTAGGATTTGTTATATATTGGTAGCTCCAAGAGATGATGGTTTTTTAGGACTCCCTTTTAATCATTGTTATCCAAAATACCCTTGAGTTATTTTAACAACTTACCATTTCAATCTTAGGGTTGAACATGTCAAACATGGTATGATTAGGAAAAATTGGCCAACATAAGGTAAAATCATGTTTTTGGGTATGTTCTAGTGGTTCAGGGCATTCCTTTCCACCTTGTAAATCCATTCAGACCTGTACTTACAAATTAGAAATTTGGGGTCATTTGGTTAGAATTGGCTAAATCACCCTTTTGTGGAACATGAGGAATCGTGTTTATGTTCTTCATGTTCTCCTCTTAATCGATCTAGTTGACAGGGTCAGAGGAGGAACTTAAACGTGCTAATGGCAGAGTTTGAGGGCACAATGGGAATGTTCCCAAACTCTGTCAGTTCCTTGATGGAGTAATATGGCCAACTAAGTAGCATGGGCAATGTGAATGAGGAAATCAGAATTACAAGGATGTCAGGGTATATGGGCATCACCGAAACTATTCCATTGTTCTGACCATTCACCGATTGACCAACCAAGGCAGTATCTGGATGGGAATATGTCAAAAAAGTGGGTAAGTTGGGCCCAAAAAGCACAAAAAGAATATTTCCCTTGTTTCTCAAGTACCCCAGTCACCTCATTTATCTACCTCAACACCAAAACAGTAGAGTGGCCTTTGAAGGCCTATAGAGAACTCTGTCTAGTTCCTCCCATACACTTAGAGTCCACATGGGTATAAATTTCTCTCCAAAACTCCAAATATCTAAAACTTGGCCTTGTTAGAAAGGTCTCATCAAGCACTTCAATTTGACATCATGAGATTTAGAATTTGGTGGAGCTAGGTGGGTGTAAAAGGAAAGAAATAGTCCCAACAATTAAAATGTAGTACTAGGTAGCTCAACCACCAGAATTGATGAAGTATGTTACCCATACATTATTTTGTAAGAAAAATTACATGTGGAATGGTCTTGTAAGGGTGCTCACACTTGTTTTCAGTATTTTAATGCATGTTTTTAGTGGTTTAAGGTAAAAATTTGAATTTACCTATATTTTACCTCCTCTCTCTCCCCATTTTATATATATTTGGCATTGATGTGCATTTGTAAGTGTTATAACCCCTCAGAACACAAGGGCATCATATCAAGTTCTGCACAAGTGTTTTTGAGTTACAAGACTCAGATTTGGAATTCTTGTAATGTGTTTATTCCTTCTTCCTTCAATGTAATAGACTGAGCATTTTTATAAGGCAATAAAATTTATGTTATTTTTTTGTTCTTTTCCTTATCTCATGTTTTATTATATTTTCTTGATTCTTCATCCATTGCAGGTACGCTGTGTATGTTTCTATAGCTTTACAAGGTTTATTTCTGTTGTGTTTTACATGGAAGTGGAAGGTAAGGTTTTCCTTTGATCTGTGACACTCAAATTTTCCCTCTTCATCATCATTTCCTCCCCCTTTCCCTTTTGAGAGTGTATTTCCCCCCTTTCTCTTAGTCCTATCACCTTTTTATTTTATGATTTCCCTTTCATGCATCTCCTCCTAACCTTTTTCCCTTAGATGATTATATTATAATTATATAGTTGTATTTCTAGTTGTAGTAGTTTTAGCATTAGGAATAGGTTGAGGAACCAACCTTCTCTGGAGGTTGATCCCACTTTTTAAAAACCCACATTACAGAGATTATCCCATGTTGGCTCAAAATATTGGATCTCTCATGTTAATCTAGGGTAGAGTGCAATTTTGAGCTCCAAAAATCATCAAAAAAGTGAATGAAAAATATCATATAAAGGATGATAAAATTGTTCCTTATAGATGAATGGTTTAAAATATCAAAGTTTACTTCTGGCTGATTACATTTGAACAATTTCCTCATACACAAAACAAAGCAGCAGACACCATGGAAACTATCATGTCCCTTTTTTAATTTGAGACAAATCAAACACACAACAAGTTTCTCGTCAAACATATTTTGGTTCCCACATATAATTTTTCAAAGTCCACTATGGTGTGTGAAATTTTTGGTCTTGAGAACCCTTGACACCACAAAATCTATATATTTATCTAAGATAAAACCTATCCCACTAACATGAATTCAGCCCATAAAAGAGCCTTAGCACAACATGTTTCACACTACACTATCCTTTCCGACTCACTTTACAGAAGAGGCTATGATGATACTCTATTAAAATGTATTAATTAGGAAGAAGAACTCAAACACTAGTCAAAGTGCATTAAGGTATCTATGATTCACATACAAGATGAATGGTCTTAGCTAAGAAGATCTTACATGTGGGCTATCATTGACCCGATGCGTGCAACTTTGTCAAAAAGTGTCATGCATGTCAATGGAATGATAATCTAATTCATGCACCTTCAAAATCTCTCCAACCTATCACTTCACCCTAGATTTTTCTCCAGATGGGGGCTCAAATTAATCGAAAAAATAAAACCTACATCCTCTGATGATCATACCTTCATAATCACCTCCACTGAATATTTCACTAAGTGGATAAAGGTTATGCCTCTCACCTATCTCACTACGTTAAATATTTCCAAATTAATCCTTAACCACATCATTTTCCACTTTGGGATCCCTACATATCTTGTCACAAACAATGGTAAATCCTTTAAAAATAATAATGTCAAGGAGTTAGATAAAAATTTCCATATCCATATCAAATGGGTAACTCATTACTACTTGTGGTATAATGGCCAATCTGAATCTTGCAATAAAATGATAATATCAATATTGGAAATGACCATTGATAAACATGATTGAAATTGGTACATACAACTATATCCTACCCTCTTGGCTTATCGGACCTCATTTCACACTCCAACAAGAGCAATTCCCTTCTCCCTTGTATATGGTTATGAATCAGTATTACCCATAAAATTTGAGCTCCCTTCCCTTCGTGTGTCACTCCAACACCTGGTGCATGAAGAATATTACCACAAAACACATCTTGTAGAGCTAGTGCTCCTAGATGAGAGGTGCATATGTGCCTTGGATCATTTGAAATTATATTAGAATTGGCTCTAACATAGCTACAACAAGAGGATTAAACTAAGATAGTTCAAGATTTGTGACCTTGTACTTAAAGAGTATAAAAATAATACTACAAAAGAGCATGAGAAATAAGGAAATTTTGAACCAAATTGGTTAGGACCCTACATTATAAATACCAAGTTTGGAACATGATGATATAAACTATCCAAATAAGGTGGGAAAGAGCTTAAAGAGCCCATAAATGTGGTTCATTTGAAGAAGTTCTACTCCAAATATTTTAAGAGTATCCCTAGAAATGGAGGCATGTCCATGTAAATTTATTGTTCCACATCCTCGCCTTGTTCCATTCATTACATCATTTGAAACCACCTTGTGTCACATGTTCCTCCTAGTTAGGATGCGAATCTCATGATCTATTAGTCATGTTTACCCACTACTATTTTACTCCATCCTTTGGTATTCACTGAGTTTATTCATTTGTGCCATGCTCAATATTATTTAAGGATGCCTTTCCTTTTTTGTTGGTGCCCAAAAAATTAAAACAATCAAAAACTACAAAAACATTAAAAAAATGTTTCACAAAATTTCAGCAACTATCAACACAACTCAAGAATATTTCCAGTTGATTATAATCCTAATAATCATTCCAAATTATACTATGATTCTCAACTTTTAGTACCATTTGTATGCATCATTACTTGTGGGAAAGACCATCAATCCACCCTTCACGCATATCCTTGCTTAGGGTACATTAAACTATCAAGTTTTTCCTAACATATATCCTTTCTGGAAAAATTGACTCCATCCAATTTCAGATCACACTTCAACGTGATCCAATAATAGTGTTATGAGGAGTAGTTACTCCGCTCTTTGGTTTGATCCAATCACCTTTCATATATCATTGCCTGAGGGCATTTATATCAACCTATTCTTTATGGTGGAACACATTAGAGGGATGTAGTTTGATGTCACTATTACAAGATGTGTTGCATTGCTATTGTATGTTGAATTGCAATAGGTAATTTTGTTAGAACATTTTATTTTGTATATAACCTTGGGTGTATTGATGTATGTGAGTATCTTGTTTTAAATTTTCATACATGTTTCTAACCACTTGCAAGATACAATATAACTAGGCTCATTATCAACTTTGTTTTACATTTTGGTTTTATGTTTCATTCCTCATTTTTTGTATTAATCAATTATTTTTATTTTGTTGATCAACTGTTTGTATCCATTTTGTGTATTATCTCATTTTACCTTGATTTTTGGGTTTTTTTTTCAACTTTTATCTTCATTTTGGACCAATTACAAGTATTTTGTAGCCATCTTGACTTATTTATAATCAAGTTGTTGATCAATTACCGTTTATATAGGGGTTGTTTGTAATTTTGTTATTGTTTTGTAATCTTTTTTTGTGTGGTTTTAATCATGGTGTTAATATGAAAGAATACAACATAATTAACACAACCATCATACATCATGAATAAAATCTAAGATATAAACATGTAAGCTAAGAAACAAACATGTAATCGTCATACATCCATAATACATTAAATAAAAATATGAAAGAATACAAAATAATTAACACAACCATCATACATCATGAATAAAATCTAACATATAAACATGTAAGATAAGAAGCAAACATGTGATCATCATACATTCATAATACATTAAATAAAAAATATTCATCTACTCTAGTTTATCATCATCATCTATACAACTGCATCAAATAAATTTAAACATCTCATTATCATATGTCATGTCAAATTTCCATATATATAAATCATAGAAAGTCAATCACAAAACATCATATACATCAAAAAAATGTCCATGTAAACTATATCCAAAATGTGTCATATACATATCAATATGCCACCAAGGACATCAATCTACAAAAATGTGCCATCATGATGATGCATATACAAAAACATATAAAATATATCATATAATGAGTCACATGTGACTCTCTCCCACATTGGGACTACCTGGTCTCTCCTCCCCACCTCTCGCTAGTGGCATTTGTAGTGATCTAACTGAACTCGATGGCCTCTGTGATTTTCTAGACCTCATGGATCTGCTACCTGGTTTTTGATTATAATATGGGGGATTATGATCCATACAAACAACTACCTCATACAAGGCCTAGTAATACCCCATCTCTGACGATATGGAAATAATGTCCTACATCACATCACCCATCCCTCATGTATCTGCCATGAGGTGTGTAAAATATATCTCTATGGTTAGTTATTGAACATGTATATCAAACTTATCTCTTTGCAATTGTTCTTTCATGTTGTCTCTCTCAACAATCAACTGATCTTACTACCTCTAAAGGGTTTTTACGATGATAAATGCTATATCCCATCGTATCATGGTAGTATCCCTTTCGGCTTATAATAATAGCCACTCATGGCCCAAATTATGGACATGAGGCCGAAATATATACCTTTGGTTGTGGTTGTGCCTATGTACTCTACTTCCACACATCCTACCCTCCTATAACTCCCCATCCATCACCACGTACATCTCCTCCCCCACCTAAAGATCCTACCTATGGAATTGGTAGTCTCATTGGTGAAATTAGAATCTGTACTGGTGCCTAAAACAACACCTACATATGCAAAGGAACATGTACTAGTCCTTGAACCTATAAAGGTTCCTATCTTGGAACCTGTATTTATGCCACTAGAATATACATTGGTACTTTTAATAACACATGTGGCTGAACTATAACCTATGCCAAAACCTTATGTGGCATCTGTAATGGAACTTGTGCCTATTCTTGTACCTGTATATAAATATGTGGCCCATGTGCCACCTAAAACTATGGTTATGCCTATTCTTGGCACTGTCCCTATCCTTGTTCTTGTAACTATGCCTTAGCCTCATCCCGACTCAATTAACCCTTGGCTCCTCTCTATGACCCTACCATAGTTGCTGTGACTATCCTTGCTGTTATAACTACATGTAGAATAGTAATCCACCTAGGCATAACCATTGTATACCATGTTGTGTATTGTAGTGTAGTTCCTAGATCAATGATATGAGCATGTGAATCTTATACTTGTGGAATGGATCCAAAGAATATTTCCCTAACATCTCTCACCCTGATCCATGGACCAAAGTCCACTGTATCATGTGTAATATGTATATACCACTGCTCACCACTGTGTATATACTGTATTACCCCAAACTATCACCTGACACAACTTGCCCTATACATCTCCATGATGTGGTTGTGGCTTCCAATAATGAAGTGATCCACCTCAATTGTGGATATCTCTATACTATCTTTCATCCATTGATATAACTGATATGGCCTCTAGGTCACCATTCACAACTGTAAATAATCACATGCTCATCTATAAAATGACATATCACCCATATGCTATCTCTGTCTAGCACTCTCTATCACCCATCCAAATGATGAGGGCTCATTTGGTTGTTTGTCATGTAAGATGCCCGTTGGTCATCTAATCGCTATGTGGTCATATGACCATATATGTAGTAATGTAGTTGGACTCATACTCCTCTATTGTCTATATGCTATCACGTGTAAATCCATGTATAAGTGGGCTAAGATACACTATCCGCAAGTGAACACATCACCCTCCATAAGCTCTACTATCATGATAATTAGGCCTAACTCAAAATGAGACCCAGTTTTATCAGGAAAAAAATATCTACCGATAAGAGCCATTAGGTAGACAAGAATTTATGCTACCATTACAACATCCATATACTCATATAAGTGTACACCCATATCCTCTCTGGAATATACTCTATCAAAAATCAATCCCACATGTGGTGTAGTATCTGTGTGGGCTTCCCATCCCACTGCACCATTCTACCTTGTATCAGCACCCAAAGGATCTGATGCACGTCCCCTAAGGTCACCATAATCTCACTAATTACCAACCTGAAAGTCAGACTCTCGCTATACCATCACTCAACCGGTGTGGTCAATAAACAATAGTCTAGTATAATATGTGATAGCTATGCAATATCTGCTAGCCTTTTCACCTCCATTAGTACAACCAACTATATCTGATAGCTATGTGTAAATATCCTCTGGAATGATTATAATTGTAAAAAATGCTCTCGCATGTCCAATGATAATGGTCTCTCTTGAAAATTATCCAAAAACATTATTATATCATCTTTATTCTATTCTAACATCCAAAAATTCTTCTAAAAACCACCTAATAATGATAACACACCCTTTGATACTCTAGTGAGTACACTTACATGCTAACGTATCTAATTTAACGTTAGCAAATCTACGCTAGCACACCCATTTAAATTTTCATGCTCTTACTTTGACATTGGTATATCCAATGCGCTAGTGCATTTCTCTCATCATGCTCATGTCCTCAGTTGAACGATAGCATGTACACGCATACTCTAGTGAATTCCTTGGGCTATGCTAGCACACTCAAGTGCATGCACTAGTGTTCAAATTCAATTTTTTCCTAGGATTAAATAGAATTAAATCCATCAAAAAACTAATAATTTTTTGTTAATTACCACGGAAAGCTCATCTGGAATCCACTCAAACTCTCTAACATGGTCCGCAAAATGTTTCTTATGTGCTTGTTGAGCCATCTTTATCAAAATTCAAGTCTTGCTCAACTAGCAAAAGGAGTCTAATAGCAAAAATGAGTCATGATGTTTGATACCCCTCCCACCCATATATTTATACCCTTCAAACCCTAATTTATCCTATTTTTGGTCTTATCGACCAAAACCATTCCTTATATTCTTCATTCCTCTAGAATTTTGTTTGTGACTTCTTCTCTATCTTATCATGCGGTTGTTTTCCACTCTATCGTGATGCCCACCCAATTGTTTGGGCAATCTAATCAATTAATTCAAATCTACCGGTGCATTCAAATGTTTTCTTGTGGCACATTTGACATCCCACACCACACTGCTTTCATCTATTCCAAAAATACCTCTTTCCTAAGTCCAAGACTCCAAAAATCTAAAAACTTCAAAATCATCAAAATCACATATATCAAAAACATTCAAAAGAATAAAAAATCCTAAAAACTTGTAAACCCACC
Organism: Taxus chinensis; assembly: GCA_019776745.2. Taxonomy (NCBI): domain Eukaryota; kingdom Viridiplantae; phylum Streptophyta; class Pinopsida; order Cupressales; family Taxaceae; genus Taxus; species Taxus chinensis. The sequence continues at coordinate 179,522,971 of CM034153.1, read as the reverse complement.
AAAAATTTCAAAAAACCAATACAACTTGATAAAAAAAAGTTTTTAACTCATACCCTAGTGATCATTCTAATCATCTTACAACTATCACAATAAATCATCTTCCCCTTGCATGTCAGTATCCTTGATTAGGGAAAGTCAAATCAATCATCTCCCTCTCATGTAACCTCACTTGGGGAAATCTTAGATCTCATTCCATCCCATGAATTTAAGTTTCCTTGTTTGGCGATAATGACCCTTCTTATTCTCAAATTAATCTTCAATGTGGATCCAACAAGAGTGTCATGAGGAGTAATTTCTCCACTCCTCGATATGATCCTAATCCCCTTACATTTCAGCATCCTTTCTTAGGGGCATTTAAATTTGCTTACTTATCACTGTGGTATGCATTAGGGGCACCATTAATTATATTCCTTTAAAGTTATGTTGTATTGTTGATATTGTTTTGGACCAATTATATGTATTTAATTATCATATTAGCTTATTCATAGCCATGGTGCATACTTTTATGATGTATAATGGGTTTATTTTCCTTTTTCTCCTTTCTTTGTTGCGTGTGTTTGTTTAAGCACATAATGGTTTACAAATCATGATTCTTTCATAATCATAGTGACCAATCTATTATGTAAACATCAAAATAAGGTTGCTATAACTTTCACTATTTAAATGAAAGCTCATGCTATGAGTACAATCCCTCACCACCTCCTTCTACTCCTTTCCTTCTTCCTATCAAATGGCTATCCACTGCTTTGCTATGTCACCCATTCGCTTGAGGGGGCATCTCCTTAGCATTGACACTCATTGAAGAATCTAAATGCTTCATCAAATTTCTTGTCTTCTGCTCACTAATCTACATGTGTCTACTATCTTTAAAATGTTATTACTTCGTAATAACACTTTAAAAAGGAGAAAATGTAAACACCTTAAAAATACATACATACTTCTAGCTATTCCTAGTTATCCATATCATTTACATAATATGATAATTCACATTCCTTTACAATTAATTAAATTAATTCTATCATGATCCAATAATTTATCTCTTAAAGGTTTAATTCAATTAAATATATCATATCCATCATTTAGAATTAATTAAATTAAACACTTGCTATTACATTGTAAGTTTTCTTCGAAGATTTGGAGTCTCATCTTCTCAAGATTTAATATATGTTGGACCCTTCCAAATGTGTTCTCACAAATTTGGGAGCAATGGGATCCCACCTATAAATGCTACATTTTTTGAAGACTATGGAAGTTGATCTTGCCTCATGCCATTTGGAGACTTTGGGAAACCAAGAATGGGATCATATTCAGGGACATCAAACAGGTTTTAAAAAAAATTCCAAAATATTGTCACTGCTATCAAAGATAATATTGAGAGATCCAGACCTCCCAAAAACAAGAAATATCCTAAAATGAAGAATTTATTCTTTCAAATTGGAAAATTGATAGTGGAAGCCTTAAGAGACATGGAAATCCAACCACTGATAGTTCATTAATCCATTTGATCCCTCATCCCAATTCTTGGTACAAGCTTAACTTTGATGGTGCCTCTAAGGGAAACCCAAGTGCAACTGTTGGGGGAGGAATGATAGGGGATCATAAAGGTTGTTTAATTGCTACTTTTGCAGGAAGAATGGGACATCAAATAAATAATTATGCCGAAGCCTTATTAGCTCTTTGGGGTTTAATAATTTATAAGGAATGTAATATTATGAATCTTATTATTGAAGGGATTCAATGAATGTCATAAATCATTTAAATCAAACTTACACCCTAGCTGGAAAATACAATATTTTATTCATGAATCTATAAGTATTTTTCAATCCTTCAATAATTACAAAATTGTCCACACCTATAGAGAAGGAAATAGAGTACGAAACACATTATCCAATCATGGGGTTAACAACAATTTTACCACTTGGTTTCATGAAGATAATATCCCTATCGAAGTAAAAAATTCCATCATTAATGACAAGTGTGAAAGATCACTTGTTACTCAAAATCCTTAATGAGATTTTCTCCACTTTATTGGGAATGAAAGCTCTCACAGGTAGGAAGAGTACAATCATTTATTACCATAAAATTCCACATACTTTTTGGGTTTGTAGAAGGATGGTTAAGAAGAGGTTTGGGGAAGAAAGGATCACCATTTTCAACTGATTCAAGAAGTTCAAACGTAGTAGAGAAATAATGGGTGTAGCTCCTTTCCAAATTGAACCCAACTGTGACCCTGCATGGAAGGAGAATGTTGGCCTCTGGAATTTTCTATTGTTAGGAGGGGTTTCTAACCTCTTTGAGAAGATTCAAGGTTATGATCAGAATATCTCACTTCAATTTTCCACCGAATGGAAACAGAGAACGGTGAAGTATGATGGAAAAGTCATTCAGATAACAAAGGAACTAGTTGCAGAAGTAACTGGCCTTAGTTTGGAAGGTAGAAAATTTTTCAAAAGAATAATTGACAAGAACACGGAGGTCAAGAAATTTCTCAAAGCAGGAAAAGAGATCTAATTTTTCATTGCGGGTATTAAGGTAAAATCCATTACAACACCCTTTGATGAGCTTTCCAAGATGATGGTAAAGTTTATTACTCTAGAAGGCAGGTATATAACGGTTCCCATCAAACGTTTGGTATTTTAAAACCATTTTCGTAGGAACCTGCTTGTTTGTTTCCCTCATTATATTATTAATTCTATGGAATTCTCCATCCTTGAATTCCAAAATCATGCCCGTGTCATCCCTCTCCACCATGGTGTCATTTTCCTCCTCCACCGACACTGCCTCACCCATCATCCTACCATCCCTTCAACCCCCACCCTTTCGCCCACCCCTGACTCCCTCAATCCTGACCCTGCCATCAATGCCCCCCCAATTTTGGGGCAGAGAAAAATCAGGACCAAAATCCCCTCTTTCCATGGTACCCATCCTTTTTCCTCCAGCAGAGTCCTTCGAAGAAGCAAGGATATGTAAACCACACAAAATATTTTAAATATCAACACCACAAGGCCCAATGGATCTCCTCAGGAGAAAAATGAGGATCTTCAACAAAGAATTGCCAATATGGAAAAAGAGTTGGAAATTCTAAAAAGAGACATGCATAAGCTTTTAAAGAAAAAGGGTAAAAGGAAATTGGAGGATGATACTATACTTGGTGAAGGTCAAGTCAATGAAATCTATAAGAAGCTAAATTCTCTTGATAACAGATTAGGGGACTCAAAGGATAGGCACGATCAAAACATTTATGCTTTAAAGATTATTTATGAATTCATGAAACAACATGTTAAAAGTATTTGCATGCTTAGTGATATTTCTGATGCGATTTGGAGAAAAGTTGCTGAAAGGGACTGTGTTATTTCTCAGCTAGATGCCAATGATCCTTCTCATATCGATTCCTTGGCTCTCTTTATGTCATTGCAAACTGTGAATTCTAGAATTGATAGAGCATCTAAGAAGTAATCCATTGAGGAGTTGTCTTGTTGTTGTTTTGATGCTATTTTGTTTTTGTTTACTCATTTCTTTTTTGTAGTTTTGTCCCTATCTTGTCTCTATTGTGTAGTTTCTTTTTTACTATAGCTAGGCTATAATGTACTATCTAGATTTTGATATGTTTTTGATGATTCCACTTGTTTATCTGGCTTTTGAGCCTCTATGTAATAGGGTATAGTCCCTTAAAAACTATTTATGAATAATAAAACAAAATCGAATTAATTCTAATTACACTTAAACTATACTCCTATGGTCATTGGATAATTTAATTAAATGGTTAGTTACCTAATCATCCTCCATTTAAGCTCCACTTCACTATCCTAGTCACCTTACTCAACTCCACTTCTAGAATCCTACAAAGGTGGAAGCAACAAAGCTGCATGTACAACCACCTTCCTAGATACACACTTATTGCCAACTGAAAATTTACTACCACTCAATGGATATTCAATCCATTTAAATTGATATAACCTTTTCTAATGATATTTTAAGAATATGCATTCATGATCTAATTAATAACCTTTAACCTCTCCATGGCCTCTCCTTCAATTATAAATAACAGGCCATATCCTTCACAAATAATCCTTAAAAGATTTCTGTAATTGTAATAAACCTTTGCTCATTTTCCATTTAAATGCATCCTCATATCCATTCTTACTTTTAGAATTATTCCTTCATTTTGAGATCAAGTTATAGCATCCACAATCCAACAATCATGATAAATTCAACAAGTGTGTGTGCACCTCAGAAATTTCATCATTGAGGTTACAAGAGAAGCCTAGAGAAAGGTTTGTTGTTGTTTATTTGATTGTCTTTCACTTTGCTTAGTTTTTAACTATATACAAGATGTAAATGATTATTTCCTTGATAGAGAATCTTAGAGACATTACACCACTAGATCATGCATTATACTTAATATCATATTCAACAAATCATGAGAGAGCATTTACTTTGTTTTAAAACCTCAACTAGGTATGGATTTATTATTCTATCTAAAATATTTTGTGCTTGATTTGTTAGTCTTGATATAGTATCTTGGTTAATATAATCTTCCCCATTCATTTGAACTTCATGTTCAAGTAAATAATTATCTCATACAAGATGGTAAAATTTCTGCAATAACAATCCAAACCTTAATCCCATCCTATTTTTCTCAAACTAAATCTACTAACCTTAACCTTGTGGATGAAATGAATAAAAAGGTTGTAATGGTATTAGATGAGGTCATGATTTTCAAGATTCAAATTACTATCTCAAACCATTTTGAGCCTTGTAACATGAATTTCCATGCCTCTCCATATCAAACATTGTATAAATTCCTTCCATATCATTCTCAAATCTATATACACCCTCTTTCTCTATGTGAAAGAAAATTAAAGATATATTTGTGCCTAAATTTGTGGTATTTCCAATTCCCATAATTTTTTACAAAGTGGGAATGGGTTATCAATGAAAAATATCCATGTTCTATACCATCATGAATAAGGGAAGAGTGTTGTGATCCTATGTGCTAAAAATACAAATTTTGATCATCAATCATGAAGTGTAAATTTAATATGGGGATTCTAAAGAAGATTAAGAATGTAACCATGATGGTGGAGATTCCTTTGTTATCTTAAGCTAGGGTGTTTTTCTCTTGACGAATTTTAGGATGAGCTATAATATGAAGAAGAGGTATATGAACCCATGAAGGTATATGAACCCATGAAGTTTAAATTTTTAATCTTCCTCCTATTTTTATACTTCATTGCTACTACCAAGCTAATTGCATGATAAAATATTGTGATTTTTAAAGATATTTCTCATCCAGTTAGTGAATTTTTTTATAGATATTTTTGTGCACTTATTAGAGTAGGATTTAGACTATATTTTTTGTTTATTTTAGTAAAAAGGTACTTTTCACACCCTACCAGTTCATTTGAGCTTGTGAATGTGATTATGTTTTTGTACATAATTTTTGGAGGCCTATTTAGTGACTATGTCATAGGGATATAAAGATTTAGAGACTAAAAATAGAGAAAAACTAAATTGAGACTTATTAAAGTCAAGAACAAATTTTAGACTTAGATTGCAGAGGTTTAAGGGGTTTCCAAGTTTTAAAGTGTTCATACACAAATTCATGTGTCCTATGAATACTCCAGTCTACTGGTCTCCACAAATAATAGGAATGTTTCCTACAAAAGACCTGTACCAAAATGATAAAAAAAATGTGCCTCAACTCCCAAGTTGTTTTAATAACCGTATTCCCCAAAGATTTTTCTCGACCTTGATTTCCTCATAAAGGGTTATACCTTATGTTTTTCTTCTTTATTATAACCCTTTATGTCAATAAATATTTGAATTATTATCCCATTTAATTATAAATATCCCATGGTAATAGTTATAGTGTTCACATGTCATAAAGATTCAATAAAAATTCCCCAAGCTATCACAAATCTTTAAATATCTTAAACAAGGTCACTTGTGGCATGTGAAAAATGTTTAATATCTTCACATAGTCAGAGAGACCCTATAAACTTTAGTTTGTATCCAATGGTGGATAGATCCACACTCACTTTAGGTTATACATGGAAATTAGTCTCATATTAGTAAGGATGAACCACTGCTAACACTTTATATGTAAAATTTATCTCATAATGCTTATTTTATTAAATTTGGACATATTATAGTGAATCTGGACTCCAGTATTACAAGTATTGCAAGAAATCCATCTCCATTTTTGTGTATATTGGATTCTATTTTTTTATTATACTGGATTACATTATACTATTATTGGATTCCATTAATAGCAATATTGAATTCCAATATTGTCATTATTGGACTTATTCGAGTTCTAATTTCGCTATTATTAGAGTCTGATTTTGCTATTATTGGATTCCAATTTCACTTTTATTAGAATCCAATCTTGCTATTACTGGATTCTGATAATGTAATTATTGGATTCCATTTTCTCCACTAATGGAATCCAATTTCTAAATCCCAATTTTTGGATTTCAGTTTCGCTATTTTAGGATTTATATTTTTTATTATTTGATTCCCCCACATAAGCATAACATCTGTCATCTTACGTAAGCCAAGTGGTTGCTAACTTACATAAGCCTAACGACCGCTAACTTACATGATGAAAGTGCATACTCAATGAAATATACCTAGTGGTGTCAATGTTACATCTACTCTATGACCACTAAGTTACATCTGTATTGCGTCCACTAAGTTACATAACCCTAGTGGTCACTGTAGACACATATTATTACGCCTAAGCAATTTAAATACTTAAATTTTGCTAATTATCCCATTTCTCGCAAATCAACGACATATCATCAAAAGCACTCATTTTCCCCTCATATCATCATTAATTAATTACACTAAGCTAATTAATTAAGTTGCCTATCCAACAAATACCCTAATTAACGACCTTCCGTTAATAAATCACCCATTCTACCTAGACTAATTAATTATTATTAATTAATTAGCTTTCTCTTCCATTTAACCGATAAATCAATATTTAATTGATTTAGTCCCCTTATAATAGCATAAATCATACTAATATTCCTCTAATTATCTTCTATAAGCTTACATCTACCTATTAGTTAATCACCTTTGATCAATTAAAACATACATTAACTAATAGGTTCTAGGAACCCCAAAGTAGTCCAATAATAACGCCTTAAACTACAAGATGTAACACTAATACAGTTATTATACAGGTCGTCAAAAGGTGTTCAAGAAAACCACACCTAATTAAAAAAGATAAAAAGAACAACATATTCAAAACATTGTATTGCAGGTTTCGAAAAAGGGTACGTCCCTCTCCGCTCAACTGGAACATAACCCCTTTGGCATAACGCCTTAAACTACAACAATGGGGGTGGTTCTAGGAACCCCAAAGTAGTCCACGCAAGAGGGAACCTTGTGGATGAAACGAGAAGTGCTCCACACTACCTACTTGACTAGTGATTCCTTTATGAGATAGCATTACAGGTTGTCTGTTGTGGCGACCCCAGTGATAGTACATGTAGACGCACTAGTTGCCTACTATTCTTGAAGGGGGTAAAGTAAAGCCGAGATACTCCCAAACTAGTCAGTGCGACTTTTTAGGTAAATCACGCTCGCTCATGGCAACTTTGTAACACCTAGGGTGAGAGAACTACCTAGGAGAATATACTTTGGCCAGGAGTCCACTTTGACCATTCTAAAATAGTGTTGAGTTGTGAACCATATTTTCATTGAGAAATGTGTGACGCGGTACTTTCACCTAGTTTTTACTGGCCTTAGGGCAAGGTGAAACTCTACCAAAGTGAAGCCAACATTTTTCATCTTTTTTTGATTTACTTACTTCACATTCTTTTGACACTTTGTTTATCAAAAGAAGGGTGACTATCTTTGTGTTACTAATCGACTGTTTCTCTCACTTTTATGTCCGTTTACGCCCATCCATGTTTGCGGATGGGTTAGTTAAACGTCTAAAGTGTGCGAAGGCGTTTTCACGTCATTGGTAGCCATTGTGATCTTGATTCCCATGTCAAGGTCGTCATTATAGTTAGGCATGGTTCATCACCGCAGACTTCCGTAGAAGAGTCAGCTTGTTTGTATCGTATCACTATAATTTTTATATTTACGTCTTGTTTCTTGTAAGCTCGACATAAATACCTATATTATATGGTTACGTTGCACACATTTTTAACTATTCCTAGCTATACTTTGAGATTTTTAGTTCGGTTCTATTATTACCTTGATTTAAAAGAGTGCTAGGTGTTACTATTTGTGAATGTTATATCAATAACACCTTGATATCAATACTTCACTTTCTCGCAAAGTGGGTTAACATATCTTGGTGATATTATTGTGTCATTTGCGAATTATAATTGGCACTTTTTGAGATATAGGTCTTAATCAAGTTTGAGCTCGCTCATCGTATATCTTGATTGGGAGATCACTTTGACTTCTTGTTTTTACTTACGTTTCGTTCATTTCCTTGAACTTGGCATAAGTCAAAACATCTTGTTGATCATCTTTGCATCGCATTTTCATATGGTGTATTTCCTTGTTGATTAGATTTGAGTTTCACACTCACATGATTGTTCCTTGTGATTATTCATTCAGAAAACTTATTTTCTAGGACAATCCCTTTTTATCTCATCGATATTGCATCGTCATGATGTCTATTTTTCTTAGACCTTATTCAAAAAATCATGCATGCATCCCCATACTTACACAATGTCTAGCTAGTTGTCCTTATGCTACCCAAATTGACATGTCACTTCCCTTCGTTTGAAGGAGTTCCATCACACTATCTAAATCTAGACATTTGTGCTTAAAACAGTGCCAAAAATGACTGACTATCGTGCGGTTCCCCATACTTACAAAAATATGGAACCTAGGTTTAGCAATTTAAAGCAAAATATTCCCATTACAACTAAACCTCATTTGGTTCTTTGTGCTAGAGAGCCCATATGAGTAACTCATTCCCCACCTTCATCTCATAGTCGGTGGTATGATTTGGACACATCTGATCCAAATTATTATTCGAGTTCCCCCACTCTTCTTCTAATTCTAACCCAAACATTTCCTCTTCTTTTGAGGATTCCAATCCAAATATTTCCTCTGACTATTCTGATGATTCAGATCCAAAATACTATTCAGATTCATCTAATTTGACTCTTAAGTCATCTAATGCGACTCCTAAGTCATGGTCCTCCCTTTCTTTGTAGGATCCTCTTCATCAATCATCTAATGCGAATCTTATGTCATGGTCCTCCCTTTCTTCGTAGGACCCCTTTTATCAGTCACCTCAACAATGTCTTCTTCCTTTGAAGATACATGCGACTCCAAATCCCTCCAATCAGAAGTATAATACAATTCTTGAATCATGGTCCTCTCTTTCTTCACAGGACCCTTATCATCATTCATCTAATGTGATTCTTGAATCACAGTCCTCCCCTTATTTTCATGACCTTCTTCATCAATCACCCCCACGGAATCTTCCTTCTGTGAAGATTCATGTGACTCAAATTCCTTCGAGACAAACATCTGAATCGACCCATGCATCACAATCTACAGACTTTGGACTTAATCCTACTATTTTACATATGACATACCATTGTATAGGTAGGTCCACACCACCTTCTTTTACTCCTGAGACATCTAGCTACACATATTCTTCATCCCCCACATCATCTTCTTCTATCAATAATCATCAAACATCTTCTTCTAAGTCTTCCACACCAAGTGAACCTATTTCTTCCAATAAACCCCTAGGGATCGATCAACAACTCATACCGATTGATCTCTTTTAGAATGAAGAAACAATCAGGGCATTTATAGGGGCATATGAAGATATTCCTTTAGTAGATTATGAAAAAGGATTCTCTTTAGACTTTGATACATCTGCATATTGTGAGGAAAAGGTTGATTCCTTTGATCAAGAAATAGAGGAAGAGCCTTAGGTCATGCAACTTGATCATCCTCTTATTCTTCCATCTTCACATTCTTCATTATGTGATGAAACTCCTTGGTCTTGCATAGATCCATGGCCTATCTTCTCATCACCCAATAAATCTTTGTCTATTATAATTCCTCAATCACAATCTCTTATGGGGTTAGCACCAAGTAGCCCTTCATCTTCATCTAGGTGTGGGTCACCTTCTAGTAGCCCTCCTTCTATTTGTGGGACATTTTTGAGTAGCCCACTATATTAAATTATTGGGGTACGTGTAACTAGCCCCTTATCTTCTATGTATGGATCACCCCTGTGTAGTCCATCATCTTCTATTCTTGGGCCACATCCTGGTAGTCCATCATCTTACATCTATGGGCCACGTCCTAGTATCCCTTCTTCTTCTATTCTTGGGCCACATCCTAGTATCCCTTCATCTTCTATTTATGTGTCACATCCTAGTAGCCCTTCTTCTTCTATTCTTGGGCCACATCCTAGTAGCCTTTCACCTTCTATCTATGGCTCACCTCCTGGTAGCCCATCCTCTTCAATTCTTAGACCGTATCCTTTTCATATATCACATATTTCTTCTATCAATGGTTGTGGCAAGCCCACTACCATTTCTATCGTTCCTATCATCAATCGTAAATGTTCGCATTCTTCTTCTTCTCAAGGTTAGAAAATTCAAGCGTCAGCTTATGAAAAATCCAAACAAGTTCATTATCAAGCTCAAGTCAAAAATTCCAAGAGCTCAAAATCCCCCAACAACTGGAAAAATCTAAAAGTTGTAAATCAAGCACGATTCAAGAATGCACATCAACATAACCATTAAGTATGGCGCAAAGTGCATAAACCTATGGATAGGGAACTCAAGCTCCTATATACAAAATCCATGTTTCAGGATAAATCACAGTCCTTTGTTGAGTGTGAACTCACCACGATCATCGAGATTGGGGAAAACATAACTCTTGATAAACAAACACACTTAGTCTCCCTTATTAAGGAAGTCACAAACATTGTTGTTGGATCTTACTACACATAGTGACTTTGTTAGTCCCAACCTCTTAAAACTGTCAAAAATCTAAAAATAAAAAACAATTCATAAATACAAAAAACATTGAGAAAACACAACAAAAATCAAAGTTACAAAGATCAAACATTGTAATCAAGTGTTGCGTACAAATGGATATTTATTTCTTCCCTTCCTTGCTATTCTTTTGCAAGTCTTCCTAACATTTTCATCCCTTAGGTGATATTTTGGTCAGCTTATTCGCATGCATTTTGTGACATTTATCTCTATGGTATCTGTTTGACCCTGGTCTTTTATCACCTTGGTAAATTAAAGAACGAATGACCTCTTAGAGATCCTATCACATTCAACATCTAATTAACTTGTTGCAAAAAACTTTTGGATATATTTGTTGACACTAGCCAATTTCTTCATCGTAAGCACTTCCACCTCCTTCCATCAAGCCATCAGGGGTTCTTAACCCCTTGTCAAACAAGAGATTTGAAATAAGTTTTCAAACAACAAAATAATCAAAATCAATCAAACATCAAAATCTAAAAGCTACAAAGAAAAATAAAGTTGATATATAACTATCTCTTGGTGTATTTCCAATAATTTCTATCGGGGATATGGACGCCTGACTAGTAGTAGAACAATGTTGCGATTAGAATTAAATACATCTCTGTCGAGGCTATGAATGCCTGGCTGGCAGCAGAGCAATGTAAGGCTATCCTTTCACCATCCATTCACAAAATCACATTTCATAATAAATCATTCCTACACATTAACTAGGGTGTCGTCATCTTGTTTTCTTTTAAATCTTCCCTTCAAGAGGTAACAAATTCCACGTACACACACCAGATCTCTCTGAGTAAACAGTATTAGTATATTACCAAGTCTTTTTTTTTGGACCTTGTTTAGACTCTTACTCTAGTCCATATCTCATCTCATGATTTATGCCTTTGGCTAATCACTTCATCGCCGTGAGGCTTCTAAGCTACATTCATATCATTCACATCGTTCTTCTACTTCGTTCAGAACATCCATGTGTATAAGGTTACTTATTTTCCATGTTTGCGGACACCTTTGTCCCCTTCCACAAAAATAATCTTCTCCTTCCTTTCTATCACGTGCTCTTAGGCCAACTTATGCTAGGGGCATCCTTGCTTCTTCCCAGCACTTCATTGGTTTATGTTCATCATCATGTTGAACCTATCCATAATGGCCTTGGGTCCCACTTCTACTTGTGAAGAGTTTACCTTTGAATACTCCCACCTTATCATTGGGAAATTTTTGCATCTTCACCTTTCTAGTATGCACGTGGCCTTATACCCTTGTACATCCCATCTATCACTGGGGGCACCCACGCTTTCTCGTCTTCCTGTACATAGTTTCATAAAACTTTTAAAATCAACAAAAACATTCAAATATGTTAGAGAAAAAAAATCATCAAAAAACATTCAAATATGTTTCAGAAAATTTCTAAAAGTTGAAAATCATCCTACAAAACATCACTCTTTGGTTCTCACTTGTTCATGTGTGCGACTTACGGATCATCTTGATCTACCTCCATCAACAAAAGCTAGGCTATTTACTTCATCTGTACTCTGAAGCACAATGAGTTGTTTGGTACTGTTTCGTAGTGCACATTGCTTTTCCATTAGACCCAAGTGTCCTCCGTTATTCCCCTCACATGTATCCTTGCTTGGGGCACCATCATCAATCCTTGTCATTAATTTGCATAGGTCGTAACTGAAGCTCGATAATAAAAACATTATATTATGTTTCTTTGTTAGTTTAACTTTTTTACTTTCTCGTATTACATTACATTTTGTATGTTGCATGGAGTTAGGCATCTTTCACTTTCTCATATTGCATTGCATTTTTTATGTTGCATGGAGTTAGTTTTTTCAGCAATGGACAATCGTTTGTAGTATGGCTTTTCATGTCATTCTACCTTTGTTGTATACTTATATTTTTCATAAGGACTGATGACGTAGTTCTTATGGCAATATGATGACATCCAAATTGTTTCAAAAAAATACGCAGCTAGAGACTAAGCTCTTCTCCCCCCTCATCCATATTTCTTCTACACCACTTCCCTTTCACACCTAATTCTCCCTCTCATCAAGGCATCCTACCTCGTCCCCCTTCTTCTTCCTATATCTCATCTTTTTTGATCGTCGATCGGCTTCTTCCATCACCCCATCGACACTCGAGGGGGCATCTCTCCCTCCTACTAATTTTTCTTTTATCCTTTCAAAATCTCTTCTGTCTACTATCTTTGAAGTGGTGGCACTTACAAAGAGGGGCAAATGTAGACACCTATAATTATGCCCAAGCAATTTAAATACTTAAATTGCGCTAATTATCCTCTTTCTCACAAATCAACAACATATCATCAAAAACACTCATTTTCCCTCATATCATCATTAATTAATTACACTAAGCTAATTAATTAAGTTGCCTATCCAATAAATTCCTTAATTAATGACCTTTCGTTAATAAATCACCCCTTCTACCTAGACTAATTAATTATTATTAATTAATTAGCTTTCCCTTCCATTTAACCATTAAATCAATATTTAATTGATTTAATCCCCTTATAATAGCCTAAATCATACTAATATTCCTCTAATTATCTTCTATAATCTTACATCTACCTATTAGTTAATCACCTTTGATTAATTAAAACATCCCCCAACTCCCATGACTTGCTAACCATAAATTAAACCCTTCTAAAGTAAGGTTACTTTTAATAAAGCAACCTTATCCATTCTTAATCATGTTTTACCTTTATCCCACATTCATGAGAATGTGTTGAATTCTTTATCCTTTGGGCTATATACATAGCCCTCCACCTACCTTTTTACTTACACCTAAACTCCTTAGAGAGCAAATGCAAAGCATATAACAAAGAGACTAAGAGCTTGCACCTTATTTTCTTAAGAGTTCATCATCTTGAAGAGTTAAGCCTCTCTTTCTTAAAGTGCTTGGGTCATATGGGAGGTGTCAAAAGGGTCTTGTAGCCCAACTTTGATTAGCCCCCATTCCTAGGTTCTTGGAACATTAAGGACAACTATTTTTGATAGCCATGGTACCTACCTAGGTTCCTTCATTTATATGTTGTTAGATAATAGAGGATATTTAGGTGCTTAACATAGTTGATTTCATAGTTTTGTATTGATAATTGTTAGCATCTAACCCTTGATTAATTCTTATCATGATGGTGTTTATGATGTTGTTTAATTATTGCTAATTAAGACTATTTAGGTGTTAGTCTTTGTTTACATTAGCATTAGTTTAAAAACAACACTTGCACACAGTCACTAAGTTACATAAGCCTTACACCCACTAAGTTACATAAGTGATTGATAAACGACATGATCCTTGTGGTCAATAAGGCACATAAACATAGCAGACACTAAGATACATCTTTTCAACTCTTATTTGATTAGTTTGTAAAATGGAAATCATTGAGACGGAAATTAGCGATCGCTAGGGATTTCAAAATAGAAGATAATCTAGATAATGCAAACTACTTTTATGCTTTTCTAGTCTATAAATGATACAAAACAACAAAGAGTTAAGAATTACATTAAACATGTTGTTTCGAAACATGAATTTCAAAGTTTATTTGTTTGCACCCATGGCAGGTTACTATACCTTTCACCACAACTTATTATTTCTTGCTATATCCTCCAATAAAAGACATTTTTTTTTTAGCATTTATATTTCAAATGTTGGAATATAAATTAAACAATTTCATAATTTTAAAAAATCAATAAAAATTGATTTACTTGGTTTTCTATTGGTTACTTTTTCATGATAAGACACATTATGGGTCGTATTCAAGTACATCTTTTTCAATAATATTTGAAGGAAAAATCTTCAATTAACTAGTGACACAACAATTATGACAGCTTTAACATCAACATTTTTTAAGTGTACAAATGAATTGCTCTTCATTTTCAAAATAAAATATTAATAAGTACATGCCACCTATTCAAGAATGCATGATGTCATTATATTTATTTTTTTGTTTATCAAGCATATCACACTCAATATTTTTCTAAATCGTTTATCATAACTTTATTACACTTTAATTTTATTAATATTGTGAATCACAATTTCCCACTTTGATATATATATTTATATATTATTAAAAAATTCAAACATTGAAATTAGTTGTATATAATTTATAAACAACATTTTTTAACAATTTTATAGATTTATTGTTACAATTGAGAATAGAATGTGTTACAAAGAATTAGTTGATCTCCTTTCCATATTTTACTTGGTGTCCTTGGCCGAATGATGCTGTCTATATTCAGTTGAATGAAAAATTTGAAATATAATCAATTTTATGAATAATTTTTTTCTTAAGCTCTGTGCACTCACCACATTTGACAAATAAGTTGTTCTTGGTGATTGAAACATGGGACAAATGTCCCACTTAATGAGACATGTGTGGCGATATATTAGAATTTTTCTCCACCGTTATGGATATCAATGCAATAGTTGCAACACTTCTTGGCAGTTGTTTCTATTTTATTGTATTTCCATTTACTTCCCTCCTCTTTCTATTCATCCAAGATTATTTATATCCATAATGGGTGCTCTTTGGGATTCCATGACATCAGTAAAATTATCCCTTGTTTTCATTTTATTTCAAGGTTTCACAACCATTAATTGTGTATGGTAGTTTCCCTCTTCCATTGAATACAATACTTATTGTGACAATGAATAAGCTAGAACCTATTTCTCCGTGCAATGGATTGTAGTCCTGGATGGATATACTAGTCCCTCTGCAACTATCACACACCTTTGGAGGGTAAATCCACATATGCTCCTCCTTCATATACAAAGTTCATTGTTAAATATATCCACACATAAAAAGATAAAATTAGTGGCGTGGCCACTTAAATATTAAACCTAGTATAAAGAATTTGAAAATGAGAAACATCAATAACAATTCAAAAGTTAAATCAAATGCTTGTAATCAAAATGAAAAAATAAAAATAAACATCTCATATGAATATCTCTTAAACCTCCTTCAATCTAAATCTTGAACAAATGTAGAATTTGGGTAGCATTTAAGATAGTGCGTAAGTGATTGTTGTCATTTATGCCACATATAAATCTTAATATCATCATACATATATGACTATTTATGCATACCTTATTCAAATCAATAAACGTTGACGTTGAAAACCTTATCCAAATTATACTCTAAGATAGATGTCATCTATTTTAGAACTTAACATCCTTGAATGGTGATAAATTTGATGATTGTTTAGAATTTTTTTCATGATTTTAGATGTAACATACTTTCAAATATTTTATAGAACTGTCACGTGTAATTCACATGTTTAAAAGGCGACCGTCAATTTTTATATACATTTATATAAAAAATTTATTTGTATATATTAAGCTTAGTTTAAAAAATATTGGCAAGTCAAAATGTGAGTAATCAAACTTACAAGTGCGACTGGTCACACTTTTAAGTGCAAACCTTGAGTTGTACTTCTCTCAACTCTCAATTTTAAGTGCGAGTACTCACACTTCTAAGTGTGAGTCTTGACTCACATTTCTAAGTGTGAGTATTGACTTGCACTTCTAAGTGCTAGTCTCAACTTGCACTTCTAAGTGCAAGGCTCGACTCACACTTCTAAATGTGAGTATTTATTCACACAACTAAGTGCAAGTCTTGATTCACAAAACTAAGTGTGAGTCTTGATTCACACAACTAAGTGCGATCACTCTCACATAAAAGTGCAAGAACAAGAATTAAGGGATTTATTTTACCTGAATTATATAAGGGATTTTATTCACAGTACAAAAATATATTATTAAATTCTTACATATTCTTTACAATACCAAATTTAGTATCAACGACAACCATTTTGAAAGGAAAAATGCTAATTAATGTTGCGGTTGCCTCAATATTAATTATGCATTAAAATGAACTATGTAAAATTTGTCATTTAAAAGTACATGCGCCATTCGAAATATGTGCGCTGTTTGGAGCATGTAACTATTATCAGCCATTAATTAGCCATTTAATCGAAAGTAACATAAAGTCATATGTGTGCCCGATTAAATTTGTGTGCTAAAGAAATTGGCAGTTGGATTTTTCAGTTACATATCACTATATATAGACAATTTTTGAGTTTATATTTTTAACATTTTCCTTTCTATTCTATTCGTCAATACGTAAGCGAGACAATTTGTTCATTAATAGAAAAATCTCATTAGGGAAAGCGTCAAAAATTTTGTGTTTGATTTCTAGAAATGGTTTGATTTCCTCTCCATACCAAAAATTGATGTGTTCTCACCTTCAGCCCCTCAAAAATTACAAAATTTTGTTAATGTAAAATTTTCCATAGCTGATTAGGGCTTATATCTATGTAGGGATTTTGTAGATAATTAAACGAAAGAAAATTTGTTATTCAATATTTTGTAGAAGGTAGTTTTTTTATCAAACAAATAATTTCATAATATAGTAAAAAGTTGTTAGAGAAGTGAAAGAGGATGGAATAGAGCACATATTGACATATAAACAATGTAGATTAATCTATAATAACATGAGAGGAAACTTTGCAGACTTTTTACAAAACCATAACACCTGCCAAGAACTTGTTCTTTTGTGGTTTGAAAAATAAGCCTAGTGGTATGGGTGGCGGGTCAATTTGCATAGTTAAAAGGTGAATATCGAAATCAATTTATGGTCATGGTGGTGTGAAGGAATTGATGAGAAGATGTATTTGATAAAGTTGATATTTTTTTGGCCTTATTGTTGTCCACAAATAGTCCTCTGCTACACATAATCAGTAAAATTCAATGCCTACGACATTGTTAACATCGTCAATGACAATATTTTAGAAGATATTCATGTTAAAAATGAGTTTTCATTCAATGTGTTGGTATTGGATTACAATGAGCTATTTGTGAAAAAATATGGTAATGCAAGAGTAGGAGAACCAAACAAATTTTAGAGAACAAAAGAGTGAATAAAGATTTTTGAAAGGAGATTTTGAGGAACAAGGAAACTCTAAGATGTTGCTTATTATCTTTAACATAAACACCACTGCTGCTACTATGGAAGCAACAACTATCCTCAAAACTATTCAAAAAATATAATTTTTCTTTGTTTGGGTCGTTACTATGTAGCTTTTTGTCTTTTGTTGCATACAAGTTTTCTCTCTTCTATGCTTCAATGTCATATTCTGCCTTAAGGGCATTTTTGTAAAAAGATGTGAGTTACTTCAAAACCCCCATATTCACCCTTTTACAAAAAATGGACATAATAGTTGTACATCAAAATATGTTGTTGTGGCATAACCTAGTAGACTTTATGATGATAATATCTTGCTTTATTTTGTTAAATCTCATCGATCACTAATATCCAATTACTATGGTGTCACATAAGCTAGTGGAAACTAAGTTAAAAATATTATTCTTTGACTTGTTAAATGCTAGCGATCCATAAGCTCAAAATATTATATTGTGGAAGTATTAGCTTACCTTAGTGAGCGCTAAGCTCAAAACATCTTACTTTATTGGCTCCCGTCTCATGTAGGAATTATATACCTTTCATTCAAACTTGAATAATTTCTTCTCAATCCACCAATCAAAATAAAAAATTTCTATAACTTTTCAACTTTCTAATGTTTATATTTTATTTAAATAATTATTTAATCTACAAAATTTATTTTTATTTTTCTTTATTTGCTAGTTAATACTGATTTGAAAAATATGAGGCCTTGTCGCAACATTGATTTATTCTATAAATAATAAAAATTAAAATTCTAAGAAAGACATTTGTCCAATCTTTAAATAAGATATGCGATTTAAAAAAATAGATGTTAATAAAATATTCGCTGCATTTAATGTTTATCCAAAAAGGAAGATTTACTTACATGCTTGAACAAGTGGCACATCCAAAAATACTACAATATTCATAAAAATTAATAAAATTTATTTAACAAACAACATTATAAACATTTCTAAATTAAATCATATCCCACTCCTTATGTATATATATTTTACTATTTAGTTTTTGCTAGTAAAAAAGTTTGATCTTTGCTTTATCTCCATTTACAATAAAAATTAGATTTGTAAGTTAATTTTTTTAAAATAATTTTTTTCTATGTCTTATCATGCGCTGCTACAATTTTGACCTCCTTATGAAACTCTAATGATGATTTTGATATCTAGGATTCAGATTATGCAATTTTTTGTTTTTCTTCCCACCTTTAGGCTAGGTGCGACATGCTAGAATTGATCCATTATTGAAAATATTTCAACATCTTCAAAATTTACTGGAATTGGTGTATCAATTAACAGGTTGGGTGTGTCTTGAACATAGCACAAGATAATCTTTTAACTAATTTATTTCAGCTACTCCATTTAATAACAAAATTTTATATTTATGTAGGCATGTTCAACTTGTAAAATCATGGTATTTTTTTTATTGCACCTAAAAAATCTAGCATATTATGTATTTCAAAATGCCACCTATATTGTTGCAATATTTTCAAGCATAATATGATTTTGGATCACTATATGTTTTTCTAAAGAATTATATATTTGATGCATAATTTTATTTTTTGTTGTCTTCTATCTGAATTTTAACGTGGGTATTTACATTATGTGCAACATTTAAATTGGGTACTTACAGTATATACATATTTTATGCATTCAAAATCATTACATAGGGGGCATGCTATTTTTTAGCAGTCTTTTTTGGAACATAATGGTTAAGTGGGCTAACCACCCATTAATTAAATATGGGTCCAACATTATACTATATGTTAATATTTAATAATAAGAAATATTTATATTTCTATTATTAAAATATTCAAACCTAGGGATATACTTTAGGTTAAATATTTAATAGTAAGAAATAGTTATATTTCTATTATTAAATATTTTAAACCTTGGTATATGTGTCAACCATTTAGGTTGAAAAGGTGAGTAAGGATACATACCTGATCACCTCATATAAAAAGGACTTCGGGTCCTCATTTGATATATTTAGAAAATATATGTCAAAGTGTTTTTAACCTTGTGATTAGGGTTTCTTAAGGAGGAGGTAATTTACTGGATGCAAAAGGGTTCTCTATAATAAAGGTTATTTTTCACAGTGATTTTTAACCTTAAGGTTTTCCACTATAAATATTGTGTCATTTCTTATTTACTTTATGTAAATATTTCTTTATTTTTTGTGCAATACAGTGTGATATTTATTGATTTAATATTGCATAGTTTATTAATGTTGTATAATTTAATTGATTAAATCAATAGTTAATAGAATCCTTAAATTCTATCATGGTAACAAAGTGAGGTAAATTAAATAGATTAGATTAAATTTTGTTGTATTTAATTTATTTAATTTTGTATGGGTTTTTTCAACCAACGCAGAAGGGTATTTAAAAATCATCGGGCCCCCTTCTTCCCAATTTTTTTGTAATCTATTTTTTTAATGTTTTGTGAGGAATTAATGTGAGTGTGCACATGTGAAAGGGGTTTACATGAGTGTGAAAAATCACATACAGGTAAGGGTAAATTAATATATGAAATATTTCTATTTCTCTATAGTTTTAAATGTGTGTAGGGTGAATGTTTTCAAAAGTAAAATTCAAGAGTAAATGAAGGGACGAGACAAGTTTCATGAAAATAGGGATTTCAAATTATTTCATTGGTCGGGTGAAATTACTTGTCCCCTTGTAAATCTCCAAGTTAATTTGTACTCTCACGTTATTCAAAATCTCCTTGCACCTGGTAAAAATTCTCTTACGATTTTTACTTTATTTTTCTTCAAAATAATATGCTCGTGTCCTTTGGACCCCCCTCTAATAGGACTTGATTTAAAAAATATAAGTTTATAGTTTTTATAACAATATTATTTAAATAAAAATTTACTATAGAATAAAGATCATTATAGTTTATATTATATAAACTATTCTAAAAAAATTCTATAGTTGTTTATATCTTGTTATAATTTATAAAAAAAATCTGTCTAAAACTGTACAGAAGAAGAAATTCTGAAATTTTATATTTTGGAAATACACGGGTATTTTTCATTGTGTTAAAATTGACGGTCAAATAATCGTCACGGAGGATAAAAATAAGGAAAAATGATGGTCATTTAGATGTCAAATTTAAGCTAGACATATATTTATCTTCACTAACACTTTTCAGAAATTTAAAGTTGTGCATTCTTAGAGGTTTCATCTTCACTTCTATATGGTCGGAAAATTTTAATGATAGGTTTGGGGTATAATGCTAGAGCCATTTATAATGCGGGTTATTATTTGATTATGGAAAGTTAATTAGTATACATTTTAATTACAGAATTAGTTATGGCCAAATAGTTTCTTTAGATCTTTAAAGAGCCGCTTTGAACGCCATTTGTTGATGAGACCCTTGGTTTATTTTCCTATAATAAAAAAATAGTTTCTTTAGATCTGGATCTATTAATATTTTTATGATCATATTTTTTTTAAAAAATATTTCCTTTTAAAAAAATATAAGAGTTGATTTTTTACTAAAATAATACAAGTTTTTTTAAATCATAAAATATGGGTATCGTCATTTTTTTGATTAATATGTTTCTAACTCAGTGGCACATTATATCATAATGGGGTGTGTGTTTTAAGAAATTTGAAAGACAATGACATCTAGTTTCTTTTGCCTCGATAAATCCAATATCCTAAATGGAACAAATTACAATACTTAGAAGATCATGGTCAAATCAAAATTTATGGCGAGGAAACTCTAGACGATTGTTTCAAGAACTGAGCTTGCGCTCACCAGTCATCAAACAAATACAGAAAATATGAATGCATTTTCACAACATACACAAGAGGCCCTTTCCATGATCATGTGCCCTCTACACATTGGTAATATCAAACATCCTAAAGAGGTATGTATTTAATTAGAATCCATGCATTAAGGTACACACTTATCTAAGATTATTAAACTTATTTTAGAATTGCTTACGACTCCTATGAAAGGAGATGAAAAAGTGCTTAATTTCTTAGCCAAAATAAAAAAATCAAAGCACAATTAGATGGATGCAATTGTGACTTAATTGGTGAAAAATTAATCTACTTATTGTTCATTTGAATGTACATGAAAGATTTAAGAATTTTATTTTTATCCTAAAATCTAAATATCAAAATGATGATGAATTACCCAATTTAAATACTTTGAATTCTCTTTTGATACCTGAAGAGCAAGTGATGATGAAATTCAACACTAAGGAGAACTCTTAGGCACTTCTTACTCAAAATTTAAAGTTCAAACCATGCAAGCCCTAATCTCATTAGGAGTTTAGATCTAAATGTTTATCTGCTGATAATAAAAGTTATACTTTTGAACATTTACGTGTAAGATTTAATGGTAAATGTCACAAATGTGTAAACTTTGGGCATAAAAAGGAAGAGTGTAAATCTAAGAAACCTATCCATAAAAATTAGAAACAGATTGTCTCATATAAATATAATTTAAGGAACAAGGGTAGTTCTAATGATGCTCCTAAAACTATTGCATTGCATGCTGCTTTATAGTCTTCCTATAATTTTGAATGGATTCTAGATTCAGGTGCTTCAAATCACATGACTGGTATTTCTATTTTTTTATTTGATGTTATAAAAATCAATGAATGTATGTATCTTGGTGATAACTATTTTTTAGAAGCATTAAAGAAAGGAAAAGTAAAAGTTACAAATGGTATTTTGAATAATATTTTATGTGTTCCTAAGCTTAAAACAAATCCTTTTTCATGTTCACAACTAACTCATGATGGTTTATCTATTCAAATTTTGAAGGATACTTGGTACATCAAAGATAGTAATGATAATATAATTGCTGAAGGAATTTAAAGAAATGGTCTGTATGTTTTTATAATTTTTCTTATGCATCTTGTTTTGTATCTCAAAGTTTGAATAATTCAAAACTATGGCATGAAAAGTTATGACATGTCAATTATTGAATCTTGTATGAAATGTTTAGATATAATATAGTTAAAGGTTTTCCTATTTTTTCTTCATCTCACGATGCTTGTGAAGGGTGTTTACACTCGAAACAAAATGCTAAACCCTTTCACTTACATCTTGATAAGAGTTCCTCTTCACCACTAGAAATCGTTCATAGAGATGTTAGAGGACCTCTTGAAGTAGCTTCATTAAATGGTTCTTTGTATGCTGTGACATTTATTGATGATTTCACCAGAACGATTTTGACGTATTTTCTTAAAAATAAATCTGATGTATTTAGAAAATTTAAGGAATTTAAAGCTTCTATTGAAAATTCATCAAATTATAAAATTAAGAATCTTATAACAGATAATGGGGGTGAATATGTTAGCAAGGCATTTGAAATTTTTTGTATTGATTGTGGTATTAAGAGAGAATTAACTTCTCCCCATTCTCTCCAATCTAATGGTGTTACAGAATGGAAAAATAGGACTATTCTAGATATGGCTCGGATTATGCTTCATTATGTCGATCTTCCCAAATTTATGTGGGTAGAAGCAATGAACACAAAAATCTACATTCTAAATAGAGTCTTTACCAAAGCTATTCACCTTTTGACCACATTAGAGAAATGGTCAAATCAAAAATCTGATGTATCACATTTAAAAGTCTTTGGTTGTGTTGCCTCCTTATATATCCCTAAAAAGAAAATAAAGAAACTTGACATGATATATTTTTCTTGTATTTTCATTGGATATGGTATTAATAGTGCAGGTTTAAGGATTTACAACCTTGTAAAAAGGGAAGTAACCAAAAATCGCAATGTTATTGTTTTAGAAAAATATTTTTTTTCATCTTCAAATAATAATGATATTCTTAATCTTGTCAATATTCCTAATGATGGTTCTGGTTCTGATAATGAAAATATGGTAAAAGATCATGATGATGTTTCTTATGTTAATGCTATGGATGTTTCTGAATCTCATGTCTCCCTAACTAAGAAAAAAATGGCATCAAAATCTGTTAGAAAGTTATAATCCTATTGACCTTAGGAAAATGAGTAGAAGCCATCATACATACCATGCATTCATGACCTTATATGAACATGAGCCGTAAAGTTTTGAAGAATCTTCTCGCAATGAGAAGTGGATCAATGCAATGCAGGCTGAATATAATGCCCTAATTCAAAATCAATCATGGGAGTTGGTTCCACCTCCTGAGAAAAGAAGCGTTATAGGGTCTAAATGGTTATACAAAATAAAATATAATGCTGATGGTAGTATTGATAAATATAAATCTAGAATTTTTGCTAGAGGTTTCACTCAGAAACCTATAATAGATTATGTTGAGACCTTTGCCCCTGTAGCTAAAATGAGCACTGTTAGGACCTTATTTGCTATTGTTTCTCAATTTGGGTGGGAAATCCACGAAATGGATGTGAAAAATACTTTTTTGAATGGTGATTTAAAAGAATAACTTTACATGTCTCAACCTAAAGGTTTTGAAGAAAATGGTAAAGAAAACTATGTTTATAAGTCGAAAAAATCTTTGTATGGTTTAAAGCAAGATCCTAGAGCTTGGCATGCGAAAATTAATGCTTTCTTTAAATAATTAGGTTTTGTTAATTTTTATTCTGATAATGATCTGTTCATTAAACAAGAATGTTATCACATTATCATTATATTTCTATATGTGGATGATTTGCTTATGACTAGAGACAGTTCTACTTTAATTCATAGGATTAAGAAAAATTGAAACAATACTTTGAAATGAATGATTTAGGTCTCTTACATCATTTTCTTAGTGTGGATGTATTTCAAGATAAGCATTCTATTGTTGTTTCTCAAGCACAATATGCAACCAATGTACTGAAAAAGTTTAATATGATTGATTGTAAACCTATTTCTACACCTATGAAAGTTGGAATAAAACTTGATACTAAACCTGCATGTGAAAACATTAATCCTACTTTATATAGGCAGTTAGTTGGTAGTTTGATTTATCTAATTATAACTAGACTAGATATTTCCTATCCAATAGGAAGTGCTTCTAGGTTTATGCACAAACCTTATAGAGATAATTGAAATCTTACAAATAGAATTCTTAGATATATTAAAGGTACAATCAATTATAAGTTGCATTATACTAAGGATGAAAATGCTAAATTATATGGATTTTTTGATTCTGATCATGCTGTTGATGTATTAGATAGAAAATATACTTCTGGTTGTATTTAAATTTTGTGCAGGTTCCATTACTTGGTGCAGTAAAAAATAACTAAATGTTTCTATCTCTTCAACTGAAGATGAGTATAAAAGTGTAATGGAATTTGCAAAAGAGGCACTATGGCTAAAGAGGTTGTTTTCTGAGATAAAAATGAAGGATAACAGTACTATTATTTTGTTTTGTAATAACCAAATCACCATAGCTATTGCACATAATCTAATACAACATCAAAGGATGAAGTACATTGAGATACATATACACTTCATCCATGAGAAGGTGCTAAGTGGTGAGATAGATATCAAGTTCGTGTCGACTAAAGAGCTGGTTGATGACATCTTCACAAAGTTCCTGAGTGCTGCAAAGTTTTTTCACTTTCATGAAAAACTTAGATTTTCAGAGCTATCATTCAGGGGGAGTGTGCATGACAATGTCACCAGTTAATGGAACTTGGTATTTGTAAAATGAAAAATGCATTGTAATAAAGACCTTCAGGAAAGTGTAAAAATACCTTCAGGTATGTGTATACCTCCTCAGATTCTTATTTATAATTAAGTGTAGAAATACCTTAAAGGCAGTCTTAGTAAACTCTTTGGTATTATTGAGTTTACTGGTAAACATCCAGTGTAAGCATATTGTTAAGGAGGACCTTGGTTAAAAAAGGCTCCTATATGCTTGGTTTCAAGTAAAATTTTACAAGAACTTGTGAGAACATGTAAAACTCACAAATCATACTTAGCCACTGATCATGGGATGATCTTTGGGATTCCAAATCCTTTTGTATAAAAAGGTAAATTGATTATGATGAAGGTGTTATAATTCCTTCAACCTGTATGCTAGCCTAAAACCTTTATGGTTTAAGGATTGTAAATCCTATAGTGCACCATGGGAAGGTAATATATTGACATATGTTATCCCATTTAACATTAAAGGAGTGTTTGGAACATAATAGTTAAGTGGGTTGGCCACCCCTTAATTAAATATGGGTTCAACATTATACTATATGTTAATATTTAATAATAAGAAATATTTCTATTTCTATTATTAAATATTCAAACCTAGGGATATACTTTAGGTTAAATATTTAATAATAAGAAATAGTTATATTTCTATTAGTAAATATTTTAAACCTTGGTATATGTGTCAACCATTTAGGTTGAAAAGGTGGGTCAGGAGACATACCTGATCACCTCATATAAAAAGGACTTCGGGTCCTCATTTGATATATTTGGAAAATATATATCAAATGTGTTTTTACCCTTGTGATTAGGGTTTCTAAAGGAGGAGGTAATTTACTGGATGTAAAAGAGTTCTCTACGATAAAAGTTACTTTTCACAGTGGCATTTTACCTTCAGGTTTTCCACTATAAATCATGTGTCATTTGTTATTTACTTTTTGTAATTATTTCTTTATTTTTTGTGCAATATAGTGTGATGTTTATTGATTTAATATTACATAGTTTATTAATGTTTAATAATTTAATTGATTAAATCCGTAGTTAATAGAATCCTCAAATTCTCTCAGTCTTTGGATGTCGGTATACCGTATGTGCATATTTTATACATCAAGTATTGGTACATTCTACTTTATGGAAAAATTTGAATGTGGTTACTCCCTAGTAAAAGTAATAACAAACTCACACTGAGGGGAGTTATAGATTTTTTAAAAAACAATCGCACAACTAGCACATCTCCCAACCTCAAGGCATGAACTAGCCGCTCTGTCTTGTTTGATTTAAAATGTCGTTAACAAAAGTATTATTAACAATGTTTATTAAATATACATAAATATAATGATTGGATACTTTATATAGGGATTAAGGGACCCAACAACCTTACAATAAAATGTATCGTGAGCATCACCAATAAGGAACAAAAAAGAAATAGGACAAAAATGGATAAAATAACTTATCCCAAAATACAGTCCAATAGATCAATACAAGACCTAATCTCCAAACATTGAAGGATGGAAGGGATTCCAAACGATATAGTCCATGAACAATGGGACACATGTCTCTTATTATTGATCCAATGGACTAGCAAGCCTCATTCAAACATTTGTACTTGTTAGGCACATAATTAGGGCACATCCCACATTATTTAGCCCAGTCTTATACCACCATCTAGAAGATTCTGCATGTAGACAAAGCCTTCTCCATCTAATCCCCACCTTTTGGCCATTTTTATTTTATATTTTATTTTGTCAATGTTCCCACATATTTTATTGCACTTGTCCACCCATTTTGCAACTATCCCGTCATTCTAGCCAAAAATTAGGGTGCCCTAGCCTGTACTAGGGCACCCCGGTCTATGCACATCCTTTCCTGCTTCTCTTTAGGGAATTTCTAGCCATTTTTTGTCTTTATCTCTTTCCTAGTTGGCCTTGTTGGGATTAATTACGAAATTAAGCTTAAGAGTCCTATAAATATAAAGTTGTAAGACCATAATGAGGGTCCTAGGTCATAGCATTACACACTACTATCACTCCATCTAGAGTTGCATCTATTGCATCACTTGCATCCACATAGTACCATGCATCAAGGCTAGGAGATCTGCATCACACATATTACATACGGGGATGGATTCTATTCTATTCCATGCCCAAATGCTATTTACATTTTCTATAGTTGCTATTTCTTGCTATTTCACAAAGTATGATTGACATGAGAGAACCTAGGATACGTCATGCACACACACACACTTGAACTACATCCGGGTCCAAAATGTAGTGTAGATCTTAGTGATTAGTCCACTATTTTGGCAGCTGAGGTCAACACAAGACCCCTTCATTTATCATTTTGGGGAACCTTTATAGGTATTGATACTTAACTTTTGCATTGAAGGTAATTTTCATTCATCCAGCTACCTATCAACTAGGTATGATCTTACGCGGTTTCATGATCTCATCCCCAAACACAATGAAGATAACTTCAACCATACCAGAACCAATTTTTAAGCATTTACAATGATCAGAGCACCCATATTGTAGACCAGGGCACTCTGGGGAACCTTTTACAAATGCCTCATTTGTGCCACAGTCATCTCAAATCCTCTACATCTATCCTTCGCATTTGGTCCCTGAGTGTTCACCTACACTTCCTGATTTCATTTCTAGTTATGTGACAACTTGTGACAGTCAATAAAAAAATCATTAAGCATATCCTTCTATTCTTAAGCAACTTGTACATTTCAGGTTGTTTTATTTGTCACATCTCCCATAATTTCATTTGCATTTATTCCATACTATTTTAGTCTATTTAATACAATATTTTAGTCCTCCTAATTATATAAACATTAATACCCCTATACTCCCATCTAGGTTATATTTTTGTTAATCATTTTGGTGAATCTGATGTCTCTTTTTAACACCTCTAGGGATTTAAATTTTCCTCCCTATTGTCATTATGCTTGTCCACTTCTATTTTTCATTTGTATATCTATTATCTTCGCCAGTGCTTACACTTCTCAACTTTCTGGTGGAGTGTAGAAATACATTCAATGCACCATGAGCATATATATTCATGCATACTTATAAAAATACCCGGATTGCCTCCTTTGCCTCCAAAAATACTTAGCTACCCATTATGTTTCTCCACACATATCGCTAGAATATGTTTACCATAATGACATATTTTCTTTTATCCCTTAATGAAGATCAAATAACTTTCACATTCTGATAACCTCCTAGGGTGCCACCAAATTCTTAGCCCATGACCCTCCCTTATATATCCAGGTCTATGTTTAACAAAGTCCCACTTAAGTGTTCCTTAGGAGAAAATGGATCTGGTCTTAACATTTGTAATATCATTTTTCTTCACCATATTGTCATGACTCTAGCATCCCTTGCTCCTTCCACCATTTCTATTTGTGGTTTTGATAACATCCCAAAATGTGTTTTATGTATTGTTCACTTACCCATTACCATCAGCCCATGTAAGATTACCATCCCATGTCATGTCATGCCTAATGACCTTAACTATAAAATTCTCTTATGTAGGCCTTGGATTCATGCCATGCATGAGGTTACTTCTATAGCTCCATATTTTTTGCTACTCAAGTTCCGAATTACCATGGAATTGTTTATGATGTGCCTCACAAGACCCTTCTACTTTCTGAAATGTAGTAAACTCAATTGAGAAATACTAGTTTAGTCCTTAGGTCAAACAATCTCCCATTCAATTTCATTTTTATTTTCCTAGGGTATGACTATTTACAACGTTATGGTATTTACTTCATACTATTACAACAGACCCTAAAGTCACAGCCCCTTGGGATCTTCCTACACAGAACACATAAGCATGGGTTAGGTTATCGACCATCTTTACTCTCTGAAGCACTTAGCACTTACCTTCCCCGATCAATTTTATACTACCTTCCATCCTCCCCCACCTAATCAACCCTTATTAGAATCAATTCAGACTATACATTCGATGTTTCACAAAAAATTCCAAGCTATAGAATCCACTATTACATATTTCAAATCTGAAATCCAACAGCTTAAAGACACTTCTCAATCACATGTTTTTCCTCCTCTTACATCTCATATGCAATCTAGGTCCACTACATGTCATATACTTAATTACACATGTCATCACTGGGCCTTCGTATTTGAACGAAATAATAATGCATTACATCCCAATGACTCATTAGCCTAGGAGCCATTCAATATTTTTGTTCAATCATTTTGTCAAACCCAACATCAAGATTAATCATCACCATTTCCTCTCAAGTTAATCCACAAAAGATACTAGTCAAAAGTACGAACCTCCTCTCAAAAACATCCACCTCCTTCTAAGGTTAACACTTGTAATTCAACATCACCAATCCCACATAAGCTCCAACTGGAATCACTGGATGACAAAGACAATACTCCTTCTACTAATGGGCAGTCCACTTTCTTTCACATCCCATCACGTGGTTGTTAATGTTTTTTTGGCCTACCATTGTCTTGATCCACTTAGTCTCTCTATCATGACATAGCCAATGCTCTCCCACAATGGCATGACACCTCTTGGGGGCATGGAAATCACATAGATTCCTATCATCATTTACACTTGAGGCATATCAGTAATACATCACCCACCTTCCTAGCCCCTCACTTCATTTTCATATTATTTCATAGGAATACCATTCAATTCACACATTATCACACCATCATTACCCGATGACGCTCTCTTTTTCTTCGGTTCACACTAGATTGTTGAGGGATTACCATTACACTGAACTCGACACATAACACTCTAGGTTCTACACATTTACATTTTATCACCATACCACATACTTACATCATGAATTATCCTATACTATACCTATCTATTATCCTACATTATCCTATACATACCTCATCTATTAGTAATTTATACATCATTTATCTCATACAAACTACACTATTTGTCATCTCATCTGCATCTAGTTTAACATCCCTTTCTTATATTATATATTTCCGCTAGGTCACTTTATACATGGGTCTAGTCTTTACATCATCACTACATATTCTATCTACACCTATCACTAGATCTTGCACACTTGATACACCCTACATTTCCTACATTCCATAGTACATCTATCCAGTCATACACATTCTGTATGCTACACTATATTCCATTGCATATGGGTCTAGTTTTCCATTATCATCATTTACATATTCCATTTCTATATACACTTATTATCCATACATTACACACTTTACATATCCTATATTGCATTGTCCCACACCGTGCAATTTACATCTTGTATTCATCACTTGGTCATTTATACTACGTTGTCTTCTACGCGCCGCACTCACACCTTATGACAGCACTTTAGTTTCTTGTTCCATAATTGACTTTGAGGGTTTACCAATCAAATGGATCTTACATTCACCATACGACATTTTCCTCATCCGACATTTCCAGCGTTAGTGACATACACCTTAGGTTAAATTGTCACCCATCTTATCATCTTATAGTGGTATATGCTTTAGGCTAAATCACCACCCCCATTATCATCTTGTAGTGGCATACACCTTAGGGTACATCACCACTCCCTTCTTATCCATCCCATAGTGACATACACTTTAGGCTAAATCGTCACCCATTTCATTCACTTTCATCTTATAGTGATATACGCTTAGGGATAAATCATCACTCATACATTGAACAAGTCATGGTATACACTTAGGCTATAGGGTCCACACACATCTTTCCATATGTCTCATCCCTATACAATCATCCTATAGTGATATACGCTTAGGGATAAATCATCACTCTTCAATTCAACAATTTGTGATATATGCTTTGGCTATAGGGTTCACGCACATCTCTCCACATGTCACATTTCATCACCATTACATATACACACTCATCACAATGCATTAGATACAACCAACACTACTCAACCATTTCCTGATGATGCACTCTCATTTATGGTTCATTCTTAACTGCTAAGGGGGAAAACAAAATGAACCTCACTACATACACATTGCATCCACTCGAGGGGGCACTTTGCTCTTATCATTCCACCTTGCATTCCATTCCATCCATCCACAACATATGCATTGTCTTGGGTGCATTTACTCTTGCTTGCTAGTGTTTTGCATGCTCACTTTATTACACATGTTAGATTTCTTTCTTATATGTCATTATCATACACACATGCATGTTCATGCCTTTGTTTAGTGTGATCACAGATACAAGAATCTACATGTGACATGGATGCTCACCTTCTACCCTTCCTATACCGGTCACTGGGGGCATCCACATTCAATTTATCCAGGTGTTATTGTTTCGTTTTTTACTTAGCATCTTATACTACTTGTTCTTACACACTTTGACATATTGGTTATCACTTTAACATGCTATCAAGGTGTTCCATGTGCAACACTTGATTTATAGGATTACATGTTTCCATGACTACTTAATTGTTTCTACTTGTTTTCTTTATTTTCCATTGTATGCGGGCTTTTCCCTTTGCTTGTGTGCACACTTGTTTTATTGTTTGTAGCCATGATGGCCTTTACGTGTCTTGCAACATCGTGAGTGATGTCCCATGTTTGAAACTCCATTTCTACGGTCTAGCTATTTTCTTATGTGTTTGCACTATTTTTTTGGTAGTTACTATGTTGTCTACATATTTTCCACTTGTCTTATTATATGCATGTGTTTTCAAACTAACACTTGTTTTGGATAGCCATCTCCTTTTACGCACACCTTGGTATCTACCAAGCATTTCCCTTTCCCCCTACAGGGCATATTTCTACAGGTCAAAGTGTGGTTGTGTCCCCTTTTTGGGCTTCATTCTCCTTTCCACATAGTCACATGCACCCCCAAAGAGGGGGGATCATTGAGGGTTATCTACTAACACATCGTATTTACACTGGTTCAGACACAACAAGTGAGTTTAGACTAGTCTATGAACTCCATACATAGTGGCCATAACAGGACATGATGTCCTTCGACAATTCTGTAGAGAAGTTACAAGCTTGGGGGTTACCATGGGTGTGCCTCTCTACACTTCTCCATCCAGTGGTATCAGATCACATAAAAAACTAGGAAAGTACAAGATATATTCACACATTTCAGCAGAAACGGTTAAAGTTGGAGGACACAGAGTATTTCCTCCCTATACTTCTTCATCCAAGGTGGTGTGAGATCGCCCGAAAAACTTGTGACAATACAATATATCCTTCTACACCCTTTTTATCAACATCGATCAGGTGCACATGTTCCATTTACAATTTTTCTAGCATATTTTACATTTGCGTACTATACACATGCATATTTTACACAACATTTTTACATACATACATATTTGACTACTTGATCATTTTCTCCTTGTAGGTCTGTCGTATGAGAAACAATCAGTCAAATTGGGGGCAATAACAATAACAAAAACAATGATAACGATAACAACAACAACAACACACCACTACAGGAATTTTCCTTTACTAACCATGCAGGTACACTACACACAAGAAAAACTACACACGCATTTTTCCCTAGGTTCACTCTCATCACTTTTTATGCACATTTTTCATCTTTAGAATCCACGCTCCGCCACATTTTTATTTATTTTTTCATTCCATGCTTGAGTCTAGTCCATTGACACATATTCTTCTACACTCTACATGGATATCAGGTACACATCTCTATCTACTTTATGTTACCAAGCTTTCCGCTCACCAACATAAAGTGGGGGAAAATGTAGACACAAAATTATGCACTTTAGAAATTATTTAGCCCAGTCTTATACTACTATTTAGAAGGTTCTCAAGTGGATAAAGTACTAATTAATCCCACCTTTTGGCCATTTATATTTTATATTTTATTTCATCATTCTCACATATTTTATTACACTTATCCGCCCATTTCACAAATGCCCAATCATTATAGGCCAAAATCAAGGCACCCCAACCTGTACTGGGGTGTCATGGGGTGCCACGGTCCCACTTTGGGTACCACAATTTGTGCACATCCTTTCTCACTTCTTTTTGGGGCCTTTCTAGCCATTTGTTGTCTTTATCTCTTTCCTAGTCGACCTTGTTGGGATTAATTATGAAATTAAGCTTGAGAGTCCTATAAAGATAAAGTTATAAGACCATAATGAGGGTCCTAGGTCATAACATTACACATTACTATCACTCCATCTAGAATTACATCCATTTCATCACTTACATCCACATAGTGCCATGCATCAATGCCAGGAGATCTGCATCACACACACTACATAGGGGGAGGGATTCTATTCTATTCCATGCACACATGTTATTTACATTTTCTATATTTA
This sequence comes from Taxus chinensis, assembly GCA_019776745.2. Lineage (NCBI taxonomy): Eukaryota > Viridiplantae > Streptophyta > Pinopsida > Cupressales > Taxaceae > Taxus > Taxus chinensis. The sequence goes on along the minus strand of CM034153.1, from coordinate 179,489,070 downwards.
ATATTGCTCACTATTTCACAAAGTGTGACTAACATGAGATCACCTAGGGCATGACATGCACACACACAGAGACACACACACACACCAGAGCTACACATGGGTTTGAAATGTAGTGCAACACTCATTAATAAGTCTAATAATTTGGCGGCCAAGGTCAGTCTGATCCATTCATTTGCATCTTTTAGTTTTCTAGGGTTTTATACTTCCTTTTGCATTATAGGTCATTTCCCAGCTCACCCAAAAAATCTAGCATGATAGACATGAAGCACTCAAAGACAACTTTCCACCATACCAAAACCATATTTTGAGCATTTACAGCGATCAAAGCGCTTAGATTGCAGACTAGGGTGCCCTAGGGTGCCACAATACACTCCAAGGCACCCAAATCATCTTAGATCCTCCAGATATTTCCTTCGTAGGATCCCTGAGTGTTCGTATGCACTTCCTGATTTTATTTCCAAATCTATGACAACCTGCGATAGTCAGTACCAATCAGCTAAGCCATTTCTCTTCCTTCTCTTGCACATTTAGGGTTTTATTTCACTTAGAATAGTTTACTTGCATTTATTCCATAATGTTTTAGTCTATTTAATACAATGTTTTAGTCCCCTATACCCCCATCTAGGTTATATTTTTGTTAATCAGTACTCCTTCAGTTGATGCTCTTCATGTCCTTTCATCTGATCACCCTGCTCGATTGTGATTGGGATGTTGTCTTCGACCTACTCTTATTCATTGTAACTACCAAAGAGATCATATGTACGAGATTTGTGTCCTTACTCCAACTTGACCACATGTCCCTGCAACTCCAAAACCAAATTTTTGATCTCTTCCATATCTACCCTGATAGAGTTGTGTGATGAAATTTTTATTAAAGGCATCAATGCAATGCATGAAATTGTTTCCCATATCCATTCCAACTTCTCCTAATGCCTCCATATCCCTTTCTACCCAACCCAACCTAAGAGAAATTTTATCGAAATCCACATTCTAACCCATCTCTTTTCTTTCTCTCTCTTTAGATGACTCCCCTTTTGTATCAATCAGAGAACATGTAGCCCCAGTACCAAGATTCCCACTTGAGATGCTAGACTCTTCTTTCTCATCAATTTTTTCATACGGTCAACAAGAATACAATTGTCATCTGAAACCCTTGATTTGGGATCTAATACCTTTCCACCACAAGTTTACCATTCTTAAAAAGAAAAATAATTAGACCATGGTGTAACATGGTGTCAATCTTCCCCTATTGAAAATCATTCACGAATGCAGAGAACGACATAAAAAAGAAAAAGGGAAGGATAATAGCAATCTTATGCCTAAAAATATTAAGCATAGTAAGATGGTGAGTAAATATATTTCTATAATTCACTTCAAGAGTAATGTAACTCATAAGGTGGAGGTAGATCATATTCTAGATATAAGGTATGCAGAATCTATCTATACTTTCTACAAAAGGTAAACCTTTTCTTTACCATGGAAGAAAGTATCAATTTTGTTTTTGTGTCTAGTGCAATCTTTGAATATATTTAAGCCCTTCATCTCCATTCTAGTCTCCTGCGATATTTAAGATTCCAAAACCTAAATTTCCATGTCATGGATCACCATACTACCATTGTTCCATGCCCGACCAAACTCCAATGTAAGATACGGATCAAACATCATAATTTTTGAGATGAAATTACTAAACCCCCCAATTTTTAGAATGTGCAACAAGGAGGGGTTGTCCTTCAGGGAACCATAGCTCATGGGATCAGTTCTCAAATGAAAACCTCCCATGGTTTTAGTTGACTGAGATTGAAAATTGAAGAAAAAATGGCCAAAATGAATTGTAAGATAAAAATTAATACAAATCCCACCATTTATCCTACACGTACGAAGGGTCCTACTAACCATAAGAAAAAGGATGTCTTTCCAATGAGGGAAAATATCCACCGAAACACCAGTACTTAATGTCATTAATGATATTAATAACATTGAGGATATCACTCCCCTCTCGCACACTTTAAAATTACTACCTTCAGCCCTCAAATTGACAAGATGATCCACACATTTATTACCCTTTCTAGGGGTATGAATAATTACATTTATCAAACTCTTTAAGATTTTATTTAGTATATTTAAAGATATTTCTTAAGGTCTAATTATTTATTCTATCCTTATATTCTTAAGGGTTAAAATATTGTTTTGAACAACTAACCAAAAAAACATGGTTACCTTGGGGAGTAAATCCTTAATCCAATTTTTCCTCTAGAAATCCTTTACAAGACAACGTATGTTCTGTCAATGAATATGTTTGGTATAATAACTGATATGTTAGGTGTTATACTTAATCATTGTAGTCATTGATCTCCATCAATGCATGTAGGAATTTTTTGTTTTGAAAAAAATTGATCTAGGATGTTTAAAAGACAAACTATTTTAGAAACATGTTCAATATTTTTCATTCACAACAACATATTATAAGTTCAACATAAAAGGATTTTTGTAGTAATTAACAAATCTTTCAAATAAATACAATTTTCTTCCTCCAATATTTATAATTCAATTCTAGTTAAGGTAGGCCGACTTCAACTTGTCAAAGTTTCCTGTAAACCAAATGCCATAGCTAAGGAAGGCCAATAGGAAATTCATTAGTCTAATACTTACGTGCATAGACATTTTTGCTCATTCCCTTCACAAATTATATTATTTTTGAACATTAATAAGGTCTGAAACATTAAACTATAAAATACAGGAACTATGTTGTGGTCTTCTTTCAATGTGCTTATTAAGATGGAAATTACTATTTTTAGGAACCTAGCAGAGCATTCCTAACTATTATAGTTGAACATAATGTTCATTTTGCATAGAAAGAAATGAAATTAAGAAACCAACTACCGACTATTACCTGGAATAGAACAATATTGATTCAAGTTAATATATATACCCACAACAATCTTAAGTCATGTAAGGGTTCAATCCTTCCAATAATAAGAACTTTTAACATCCACAAGGCTAGTCGCACTTTTGTTCGAGTAGTAACAAATTAAAAAAAAAAACATGCTATAAATTTCACTTCAATCCCTAACTACTGTCATTCTCAACTTCACAAAATTAATGGAATAATGAACTACTATACCTTTTTTTGTTATATCAGTTCAATCCTCCAACCAAGTGGAAGTTCATCACAAGATTAACAATGGAGATACATTTATGATTTTCCATTTTAACATAACCTAGGATTATGCAAGAAAATCTCTTTAAGAGAACACAAATCCAATAAGCGTATTATTCTTTGGTTGAAACCTAGAGACCACTAAGATCAAAATATTATGTTGTGTCATAAGCTAGCAGATGCTAAGTTCAAAATATCATTTAGTAAATTGATATAGTAGTGGAAAATAAACTCAATGTCTTTCTTTAATTTTTAAAATGGCAGTGGCTCCTTAGCTCAAAATATTATATTGTTTAAATAACTAGCAGCTGCGAAGCTCAAACTATGTTGATTTATTTAATTTGTTAAATCCCAATGACTGGTAAGATCCTAATGTTATGTTTTGGCATAACCTATCGGCTGCTAAGCTTAAAATATCTTACTTTCTTTTGTTGAAACCAAGAGACCACTAAGATCTAATTATTATGTTGTGTCATAATCTAGTAGATGCAAAGTTTAAAATATCATTTAGTAACTTGATATACTAGCATAAACTAAACTCAATGTCTTTCTTTAACTTGTTAAATCATAACGAATATTTATCTCGAAATATTATATTCTTCAAATACATAGAAGCTGCTAAGCTCAAACAATGTTGATTTAATTTGTTAAATCCAAGTGATCACTAAGATCCAAATAATATCTTACTTTCTTTTGTTGAAATCTATAGACTGCTAAGATCCAAATATTATGTTGTGTCATAAGCTAGTGAACGTTAAGTTCAAAATATCATTTAGTAACTTGTTGAATAATAATGACCACTAAGCTCAAAATAATATAAAGAACCAACTACTGATTATACCTAGAACAAAACAATATCGATTCATGTTAATATATATACCCACACCAATTTAAATTCACGTAAGATTTCAATATAAGAAGAACTTTTAACATCCACGAGGCTAGTTAAAAGATTATTATTGGGCCTACATTTATGCTTTTCCATGTCAACATGACCTAGGATCATCCAAGAAAAGCATTTAAACCCAATAAACATATTATTCTTATCATTTACTTGTAAGTGTATCTACATTTAAGTTTATCTTGGTCTGAACTACACACGTTGCTCTCTATCAAATGCAGAAAAAATTATATCAACACGAGCTTGCTTCAAATATTTTTCTTATGGAAGCTTATACAATTAGAGAAGGAAACAACATAAGAGTGTACTACTACTAGTATCAATAATGGATTGTTTTAGATTTGACAAAAACATTCCTCTTGGGAAAGTAGAAAAGGAAAAAAATTCCCAAAAGCCAATTTTTTCCCTTCAAAAAAATATTTGGACACACTTTTATTTGTTTTACGGGTTTTGGGTGGACTAAATTAATATGAATAAAATATGGGCTATTAAAGGAATAACTGGTCATTTTTTACTTGAAAGGCCCATCCGTTGAGAAAAGAAGACCTCGGGATAGAAAGGACTCATGGGGATGCATTTTTTTTCGACACAACAACATCCCAGTCTCATTCCAATCAAACAGTGTTTTGTAAAATCACCTCACCAAATCTCACAAACAAATTCCCATAAGAATTTTTTCTTTTTCTCCCTGTAACATCTCTTTGCTTACCCTCTTCATGTCCATGTGAAATATGAACAACCTAGGAGAACCTAAATGTAACAAATAGATGTGTCGATAAAGAAATTATAATAAGACATTGCTTTCTAATTTGTTTTCTGATAATCTATACAATATGAAATCATGTCTAACAATGTTAGTTATATCACCTTGCTCCATTTTGTTTATAGATTCTTCCTTTATAATATATATTTAACTAAATACATATAATATCACTAACATTCAAACCTTCAACCTCCACTAAATGCAGTAATAACAAGAACCATTTCATAAGGTTAAATTCTAATTAATGTTACGGTTACCTTAACATTAACTAAGATAACAATAATGGTAATTATTGTTATCTTAGTTATGGTACTGTAATGCGATGGAGAGAACCAGCGATGGAGAGAGCTATGGAGACATGGTTTCTGTAGTTTTGGCTGCGGAATGTCTGTGAACCACGGTTAAAAATGCTGATGAAAGGCTGATCAATAGCCATAACCTGGCGGTTGTGGACAAGAGTACGAACGATGCAAAAGCGGGAGGTACAGTCAGCGCGGTCTCTGCAGTTTTGGCCGCGGAAAGTCTGCGCAATATGACAAAACCTACTGGGGAAAAGCAGATCACAGAATGCAATCGGACGGCTTCAAGAGGAAGTGATGGAATACTGGGATCCACACCTTTGGCCTGGAACAAGCTTTTCCAAAGCCCTAACCTCAAGGCGGGACCGAAAATCACTGAGCAGTTTACATGGGAAATGGACAAAGAGGGTGCCACCTGTCTAAGGGTCCCAGATGGTTTTGTTGATAGAGCCTTAAACAAAGCAGACCTCTCCCTTGTTGGTAAGTTTCTTGGCTCTAGACCTAATATTGATTTCATTAGAAAATGGGCTATGAGAAAATGGAAACCTAAGGGAGCCCTAAACATTACCATTATGCCAAAAGGTTTTTTCTTGGCTAAATTTAACCAGCAAGAGGATTTATATTCAGTGCTACTTGGAGGCCCCTGGTGGCTGGGAAATATGGGTCTTTTTTTGAAAAAATGGTATCCAGGTTTTGATCCAAATACTGAAAATATAAACACCATTCCAATCTGGTGTAGGCTACCAGGACTACCATTGCACCTATGGGATGATGAAATACTGCTAAATATTGCAAAATCCCTAGGTGCACCTATTGGGATTGATGGACCCACAAGAAACAGATCCAGGCTTGCTTATGCTCGGTTCTGCATTGTCTCAGCTATTGATCAGGAGATTCTGGAACATATCATATTGAAAACTAGATTCGGATCCTGGAAGCAAAAAATTGAAGTTGAGACCTTAAGGTGTAAGCTATGCCATTTCATTGGGCACTCTGACAAAAACTGCACCATGAAGAAGACCCCTCCATTGGTTTCTGATCAGCCTGGAGACTCAGATCTGAACAAAGTCAGCAGGGATCCAAGCATGGAAAGAAAGTCTTCTGACAAAGATCCCAGCCAGAAGGTTATGCAACTGAATAGAAGGGAAAGGAAAAAAAAAGGGGGCTTTAGAACTCACTTAAAGAAGCATCTTGTCTGGCATCCCAAAGCTGCAACAGTAGCTCTGCCTGAAGCCCCCAACAAAGAAGTAGTGGGCAAAATTGTGAAGATATCTCCGGATAAGTCTTTTGAAACTTATGTGTTTGAAGACCTTGTTAAGGTATTCATGGAAGTAAACGAGCAAGAAGGTTCAGTGAAGGTCAGTTTAATCCCTTCTGGCTCAGAAGAGAAAGAAATCCAATCTTTTATTGGGAAGGAAGCCTGTAACAAGGAAGATATGAATGTGATTGAGTCTCTGGAGATTCTCTCTTCTGGAGAGAAAGGTAATGCGGATCCACTGCCATGCTCCAACATTACAACAGCGACTGAGATGGTCTGCTGCAGCATCAAAACAGCCTCTGACCACACTCCTGACAGTATTCATAAGAAACAAGAAGAAGGGGAGATTACACCCACCAAGGAAAAGGAAGATCCAGACTCTGGATTCACATTGGTCATCTCAAAAAAGAAAAAAAGAATGAAAGGTTTTGAAAGGATCCCAGAATCACTTTTTAGTGATAAAAAAAAGGAATTGGACAATTGGGAAACCTCTACTTCCAGAACAACCAGATCTTCTGCTAGACGAATAGCTGATTTTGGAGGGAGCTCAAAAAGAGGAAGACCCTCTAAAAATACTCTCAGAACAAAGAAAACTGAGAGGGATATTGCAGATGGGGTTCAGCGTCAACTGAACCAGCATGCAATTCCAACTACCAACCATTCCAAATGAAGATCATATCTTGGAACATTAGAGGCCTTAACGGTAACTCTAAGCAAAGAACCATCAAGGAGTTACGGGACTCCAGTAACCCCAGCATTTTGATTCTTCAAGAAACTAAAATGAAAGCAATGAACATGGATAATATTAAATTTTTTTTTTGGGATAGTTCTGAAATGGCGGCTGTTGACTCTCAGGGAGCTTCCGGAGGGCTGGCTACTCTTTGGGATAGAAGGCACTGTACTGGTATGATTCTTAGTAATAATATCAATCATCTCGCTATTAAATTTGTCACCATTGATAAAAAGTGTGAATGGATCTTGTCTAATATTTATGCCCCTAACTCAGTTAGTGGTAGAAGAAAACTATGGACTGATCTTAAAATCTTCAGAAACCAGCACAGCTCTGTTAACTGGCTTATCATGGGAGACTTTAACTCCCCTCTAAACCCAGGCGAGAAGTTTGGTGGAACCCCCACCTTCTCTAATGGTATGGAGGATTTTTCTGATTTTATCGCTGACCAAAACCTGATTGATGTGGATCTGCATGGTAATAAGTATACTTGGAATAATAGAAGATTGGGAAAGGAGTTCATTCAGGTGAGACTGGACAGGGCACTAATCTCAGAAAACTGGATTCTAAGCCAAGACTTTTACCTCTCTTCCTTGCCCAGAATCGGATCAGATCATAATCCCATTGCTTTAAGCTTTCTCAAATGGACCAAACCTGCAAGAAGCTCATTTAAATTTGAAAAAATGTGGATGGAGCATGAAGATATCTATGATAGAATAAAATAATGGTGGGAATGGAATGGGGAAGGCACAGCTCAGTTCAGATTGGTTCAAAAACTTAAAAATGTCAAAAGACAAGTCAAACAATGGAACAAAAATGTTTTTGGAAATATCTTCGAAAAAAAGAAAGAGTTAAAGCAGAAGCTTCAGGATCTTGAGTTAAAAATGGATACTATGGGGAGATTAGCTGTAGATGAAGTTAATGAAAAGAAAATTCTCTCTGAATTGCACACGATCTGCAGTAGAGAAGAGTCCTTTTGGCGCCTTAAATCTAGGGCTATCTGGCTAAAAGAGGGTGACAGGAACACAAAGTTCTTCCATATGACCACGCTAAAGCACAGAGCCAGTAATAGAATCCTAGAGGTTTCCAAAAACAACGGCAGTATCACTAAAGATCTGAACAGCATCAAGAAACAAGCACTTGAATTTTACAAAAATCTTCTTAGGGAGAGAAATGTCAGCAATTCGGAAGCTATTTCCTTCATGCTGGAGGCAATCCCTCAGAATAATATTGAGGACCAGAAATTTAGAGATATCACTAAAGCTGTCACGCTTGAAGAGCTGAAAAAGGCTGTTTTTTCTCTTGAGGGGGATAAGGCTCCTGGGCCGGATGGGTTCTCTATTAATTTTTTTCAGAAGTTCTGGGAAACATGTTCGGAGGATATACTCAAAGCAGTTAATGAATTTTATAGAACGGGTAATCTTCTAAAAGAGCTTAACAACATGCACATTGTGCTGGCACCTAAAAAAAAGGATGCAAAAGATTTCAAGGACTTCAGACCTATCAGTCTTGTTAATGCTATCTATAGAATTTTCACCAAAATCATTACTTCTAGATTGCAGCTCATAATGAATGATCTCATTTCAAGACAGCAGAGTGGCTTTATCAAAGGCAGGATAATACAAGATGGTGTGATTATGGTGCACGAAACTGTACATTCCATGGAAAATAATAAAAAGGCAAACATGATCCTTAAGCTTGATATGAATAAAGCTTTTGACAAGGTTTCTTGGGTCTTCCTTGACAGGATTTTATCTAAATTTGGGTTCACGGAAAAGTTTAGAAAAATTGTTAAGTCTTGTATATCTACAGCCAGGTTCTCTGTGGTTGTTAATGGGGAACCTGTGGGTTTTTTCTCAAGCAGCAGAGGTCTAAGGCAAGGTGACCCCATCTCCCCCTTGCTCTTCATCCTTTTGGCTGACAGCCTTAGTAGAACAATTAGCAGAGCGGTGGAAGACGGCCTTATAAATGGTTCCAAACCCACTTCATTCAGCCAAAATGTCTCTCATCAACAGTTTGCGGATGATACTATCCTTCTTCTTCTGGCCTCAGTTGTAGAAGCTAATGCTATTAAGGATCTGCTACAGCTTTATGAATCTGCCTCTGGGCAAGAGATCAATTATGACAAAAGCATCATTTTTTTCTTTAACACCCCTGAGGAAAGACAGCGCAAGATTGCGAAAATTCTGGGCTGTAGAATTGGTGCTCTTCCTGCAACGTACTTAGGCCTCCCTCTTGGCACTAAGAAGTCTCCCATACAGTGTGGGATGATTTATTGATGAGATTTCAGAAAAAAATGGCCGGTTGGAAAGGGGCCACACTTTCTAGTGCTGGTAAGTGCCTTCTCATTAAAAGCACGCTCCAAAGTCTACCCGTCTATATCATGTCACTTTTCAAAATTCCTTCTTCCTTTAGAGAGAAAATTGAAAGAATTCAGAAAAAAATTTTATGGCAAGGCATGGAAGAAAAGTTCAGATTTCACCTAGTGGCCTGGGACAAAGTCTGCACCCCAAAATCTATGGGAGGGCTGGGAATTAAAAATATTGAGAAAATGAATGAGGCACTCATTGCTAAGATGGGCTGGAGATTGCTATCTGAGAAACAACCCTGGACTGAGGTTATTAAAGCAAAATACTTGAATCACCAAGCTGTTTACTCCTATCTGCATGATGAGCAACTCCCCAATGGTTCCATTTTTTGGAATAATCTGGTTAAAAGTAGAAACTTCATAAAGCAGGGCAGCAAATGGAAAGTGGGGGATGGCAGTGACATAAACTTCTGGGAGGATAACTGGTTTAGTGTTAATCTATTGGAGAGATTTGGGATAGCTAAGGACAGCCTTATAATCAAGTATGGAGCTAAAGTTAAGGACTACATTGAAGGAAATGGCAACAACAAGACCTGGAAAAGACTTACTTTGGAGCGTTTTGATCTGAAACAAATTATCTCCTCCCTTCAGGACCTTTTAGATCTCTTCCCTTTATGTCAGTTGGATTCTAAGGATGAGCTGGTCTGGTTCAATTCTCAAGATGGAAATTACACAGTCAAATCAGGTTATGCCAATCTTTTTCTCAGTAACCATTCTGATTTTAACTGGAATTTGATCTGGATGCCTGAGTTAACCCCCAAAATAAATTTTTTTCTTTGGCTGGCCATAAGAGGTAGAATTCTCACCACTGACAATTTGATGAGAAGAGGATTTATAATTCCCAATTGGTGTCACCTTTGTAGGAATGACTACGAAAACATTAGTCATTTGTTCATACATTGTGATTATGCCAGTAGAATTTGGAATTTGGTCCTTTCCAAATTCGAAGCTCTTTGGGTGTTGCCGGTGGATCTTAATCAGCTATGGAATCAATGGAACCCCCCATTCAGGCATTGTGCTATCAAAAGTATCTGGAAATTAGCCTTCCCTCATTTAATTTGGAGGATATGGAAGGATAGAAACAACATCATTTTCAGAAATAAGAAGCAGAATTATAACTTCAGTATTGGAAAAATTTCCCAAGGCATCGAAGAGGACATGACCAGATTCAAACCTCCCAAGAACAATTGTTATCCTGAGAATGAAGAACACATCCTCTCTAATTGGCAAATGGGCAATTGGAGAAACCACGGGAATAATATGGATAGATCTTTGATTAAATGGCATCCTCCTGACTTCAATTGGTTCAAGTTGAACTTTGATGGTGCCTCTAAGGGTAACCCTGGTATTGCAGCAGGAGGAGGAGCAATACGGGACCACAAAGGCAATTTGATTGCTGCCTATGTTGGAAAAATGGGAATTCAAACCAATCATTTTGCTGAAGCTTTATCTGCTCTCTGGGGTTTGAGAGTTGCACGGGCCCAAAATATTCAAAACCTCATTGTTGAAGGGGACTCCCTTAATATTATTAAACTCCTTAACCAGTCCTCTTCTCCCAGCTGGAATATTAAAGATTTTATCTCTGAATCAGTTTGCATCAGTCATACCTTCAATAATATCAGAATCATACACACTTACAGGGAAGGCAACAAGCTGGCAGATGCATTGGCCAATTATGGTATTAACATAAATTTCACTATTTGGGATAATGATAGTATACCTAATCAGCTTCACAACAGCATCCATGCGGACCTTCACACGCAAACAATCTCTAGAGATATGCCTTAATCTTTGGAGGAAAATCAAATCCATATCTTCTTCCACACGTGCTGATTTAATACATATGGCGTGGCAAAGGATATCTATTCCAAATGATAGCAAGATTTTTTTGAGGAACCTCAAGTGGAGATATCTGGATTTGAAAATCACACACGCGGGAGATACAACAGCTATTGATATCCGGATGCTAAGCCCCACGAATACCGATGATAACTACAAGGTGAATGCTGACAAGGAAAGGGTTTCCACGTGCGACTTCCCGCAGGCTCTGTTCAGCAATTACGCGGCCGATCGTGGGAAGAAAAACGGCTATAGTTCCTATCTTTATACGACCTCCAACAGTAAGAAACGAACTGCTCTTCACGTTCAAAGGTATTTTGAAAATTGTTGCAGCCAGCACACTGCAGTGAAGATGGGAGGGCCTCCCTGTCAAATTGAACCGTGCGCGGACCCTGACTGGAAAGAAAATACCGAGCTTTGGAACATTCTTAGCATTGGCGGCTTCACCAACTTTGTGGAAAGGGTGCAAGGACATGATCAAAGTATCTCTGTCCGCTTTGCCAAGGAGTGGAATGGGAGGACTGTTAACTATGGGGGCCAGAATATTCTTATCAATGAAGAGCTCGTGGCTGATGCGACTGGTCTCAGCTTGGAAGGATACCGCTTCTTCAACAAGAGGGTTATCAAAGAGGTTGAAGAAAGAAGATTTGTGGAGGATGATGAGAAGCTTTTATTCAGCAATGCGGGTCTGCTTGTAAGTTCAATTCCAGCTCCGTATGATGAAGTTACCCGCATGATGATTCGTTTCATCTCGTTGGAAGGCAGGTTTGTCTCTGTCCCGGCTAAGCACCTTGTCTTTTTGAACCACTTCCGTAGAAATAGGTTGTTTTGCTTCCCTCACTATCTTTTGAACTCTCTTGAGCGCTCCATTTTAGAGTTCCAAAAGCACACCCGGGCAGTTCCCTTACATCAAGGGCTCATTTTTCTTATTCACAAACACTGATTACTTAAGTACCCCGGTCTACCTTCCTCTCCAGGCCCGGCTCCCCCTTTGTTGGGCTCTGCTGCTGCAAGTCCTGTCTCCCCTGCTGCCCATGCTGCTGCCCCCACCATTGGTACTACCACCCCCATGCCGGCTGCTATTGCTTCTCCTTCTATTCCTCCTACTGCTGCCCCTGTCACCCACCTTGCCTCTACCTCTAAACGTGTCACCAGAGCCTCTAGGAGGCTCAACCTTGAGGCTGCTGCTATGGGGGATGAACCTCTTGAGTTTGATATTGCTCGTGATTTGCTAAACATTAGTAGTGCCAGTCCCCGGGAGGCACAGATGGATAACCCTACTAAGAAATTGGAGGCCTTAGAGGCTGAGATTAAATTGCTGAAGGAAGAGGTAAAAAACCTTGCTAAGCAAAAAGGCAAAAAAAGTCTGGAGGGGGAAGGAGACATTGACAACAAGCAGATTGACAGCATATATAAAAAGCTGACCTCTCTTGACGCCCGTCTTGGGAAGGCTAAGACTAGGCATGACTACAATATTGCAGCCTTCAGGGCCATCGAGGAGTTCATCGAGGGTCATGCCAAGAGTGTCTCTAATCTCAGCGGTGTCCCAGCAGCACTTTGGGGCAATGATAAAGAGAGCAAAAGAACTATAGATGAGCTCGATAAGACAGATGCTGCTCAGATGACCACGTTGGGCATGTTCCATGCTTGGAAAAAAGTCAAAATCAGCATTGATCAAGCGGCCAAGAAGTAGCCCTAGATACTTCTACTGATCTTTTTTGTTATTATTCCCGTTTTCTGGCTGTCGGATTGCTGTTATTTTGCCGTTGTTTTGCTGTTATGTCTCGTCTGTGTAATATTTCTTGAGCTTTGGTTCTACTATTCTGCTCCTCTCTCTTATTCCGGCTGTTAGGCCTTTTTTTGTAATCAAGGGTATAGTCCCTTTCAAAAAACTATTTACCAATATTTAAAAAAAAAACTAAGATAACAATAATATTTGTTGGGTTATGTTGAGGCATAACTTATTTTAGCGGTGATAAGAGGATACGACACGTGAAAATTTTATGTGAATTTATGACATTGATAGATTGCATTCATGTGATGGATGGGATCAATTAATTACTATACACACATGCAATAATATTACTAATAAGGAGAGATTTAAATTAGGAATCTTGGAGGCACATGTTGAATATTGGAATGAAGGGGCTCGACATCTCTATTTAAGAATCATCTATATCGGGCATTTGGAAATCATTATCACAATAGCCCTATTCACTATGGGTGGCACTATCAAACACATTGAGCCTTCTTCCTGTGAAGAGGTCAAGGTCGACCTGGAAGTATGGAATATTTTGTGTGATGGTAGAATTACATCATTTATGGAAAGACTCTCTAGTCACTCTATCTAAGTGACCAACAATGTGCTGGCAACTTGGAAGAATTGAAGAGTCAAAGTGGGAAAAATGAAATTTCTTATTTTGACAGATTCCATTGCGGCTGTGAAGGGGATCCCAATGGAGGGAGTCATTTATTTTAAAAACTTTCTTCATGAGGAGATGGATGAGTTCCTGTAACCTAGTGTTAAGCTGAGAAACTATCACTCGGGCTATGAATGAGACTCGCTTCCACAACCTTGGGATATGGTTGTTAAGAAATTGAGGAGGTACTTCACACTGGAGCGACAGTACAAATTGATCTATGGAGCTTATATTTTTTTTATTGTGCATCTTCGACATGATCACGAGGTAAAATTTGTGGCTTTTCTGTTTCAATCGCTCGAGAAGTCCCTTAGACTGGCTAGAGAAGAGGAAGGTCCTTTCCTCCACTAAAGATTCTTATATTTTATCTTTAAAATGGAATATTCCCAAAAAGAAATCTCGTGCTTCCCCTCTAAGCCAGGAAAGTAGTGTCGTACCCCCCCTCCTCCTTTGCAAACAACTCCCTCTTTCCATATTTTTTGCCATTGCCTTTGTCTCTCTTCCAACTCTGATTGAGAGATCATGATCATTAGTCAGAATAGTCTGGTGGTCTCTCCCCATTATTCTGCTCTTGTCTCTCCCTTGTCTTTTCAAGCGGATATTAACCCTTAGGATCCCTCAGAGCATTCTCCCATGGTATTTGAACCTCTTTTGGAGCTGACATCTCCTTACTCTCCACCTCTTACCGACACTTCTTTGGCTTCTCCTCCCATCTCCCCAGACATTGTAATGGCTAAAATTGACTCAACTCACCTGGTCATGGAAGCATATGCGGCTTCCCCCCTCCTTTTTTCATGGAAGTTAGCATGGAATCAGAAATTCCTGATGCACTATGGTATCTCTCCCTAGTTTACCCTATTTCTCCGTTGTCAGAGAAAATGGGCTCCCCCACTGCATTTTTAGAACACCATGAGCATTTAGAGAAGATCTCACCTGACCCGCATGAGGCCATTGAATATTATGTTACAATTAGTATCTGCTATCAAGGAATGGAAAAGTCACATGAACATGACCTGGATGAAAATCAATGAAGATTGCCTAGAACTCATTAAGTTAGTGGACATGATGGTTGAAGGAATCCCTATTGCCGATGCTAAGGATAAAGTAACTACTCTCATGAATATCCATAAAATGTAATTTTCCTTTTTCTATTTTGGGAATTTTTGGTTTTTTTTTTCTGCATACGGGATTGTCCTTTTCTTCTTTCATTTTAATATCTAGTCATGAGGTATTTTTAACACAAGTATGCAGGTCATTTCAAAAAACTGAATTTTACTCTAATTCCAAATAGTATTATGTTTTTTCATATCATATCCGCGGCTAAGATCCTAATATCTTAATTTATTTTCTTACATCCTTAAGATTTCTATGCTCCAAATATTAGGGAATATCTTCTCAATCTCATATGGTCCTAGCCACCTTATCCTGAGCTTTCCTACACGATCCCTATATTTTGAATCAAACAAGAGTGCCCAGTCACCTTCCTGAAATTGTCTTGTCTTGATGTACTGGTCATGTTATTTGAATCTTTGTTTCTACACCACTTATTTGTTATGTAATGCTTGTCTTCTTAATTTATCCAATCATTGAGTTGGAGAATCCTTTATCTTTGAGCTTCTGATAAATCTATGCCTAGCTCATGTGTAGTCCTCAGTGTTTTGTGCTCAAATTCAATTGGAAAAACAACAATCTTGCCATATAAGAGTTCAAATGACGTGAAACTAGTTGTGGTCTTCTATGTTGTGTTAAATTCCCATATTGCCTCTGTAAGTTTGTCTGCCCAATCTTTTTTATGGAGTGCAATTGTATTTTTCAAGATGGCCTATATCTCCCTATTTGTAACTTCTACTTGGCCATTAGATTACGTATGGTATGGTGTAGAATTCCTATGCCTAATTTCATACTCTTTAACCACATCAGAAATTACATCAACAAAAAAATGTGTACCTTGATATGTTACAATTTCTCTTGGAAATCCATATCTAGTGAAGATGTGATCACATAGGAATTGGATACCTTCTCACTTTTCTAATTTGGCAATGCCTTCACCTCCATCCTCTTGGTTAGATAATTTTTGCATACCAAGATGTATTATTTTTGCCGATACTTAGGGTCTATAGGACCAATGAAATCTAAGCCCCGCTTGTCAAAAGGCTACCAGATCAATTGAGGCTGAAATGACATTTCATCAAATATGGTAGGCTTACCCATTCTTTGACACCTATCACATCTCCTGATGTACAATGCTGCATCCTTATGCAATGTTGGCCAATAATAACCAATTTTCAACACATTCTGAGTTGTTAATTTTGCAACAAAATGTCCTCCATAAGGTTCATTGTGGTAGGATTTGAGGACATCATATATCTCCTCATCATACACAAAACTTCTCATTACCTCATCCTCTCCTATATGAAATAGAAATCTAGCTATCCAAGAAAAATGTACACTCTTTTCAACTATGTATTTCTTCTCAAAGTATAAGTAATGTGGATGTGTTTTACCTGAGAATAAATAGTTTGCTATGTTTGCATACCAAGGCATTTTTTTAGAAATGGAAAAAAAGTGCTCATCTAGAAAGGAATCATCAATTATTTTCTCTTCATTGTTTGTATCCATAATTGAGAGAAAATCTACTTCCACATTATCCTGTCCTAGCTTGTCCACTATGGTGACATCAAATTCTTGCAAGAGAAATAACCACATGATGATCTTGTTTCTTACTAATGGTTTATTTATCAAATATTTGATTGCAACATGATCAATGTGAATGAACATTGGATAACTAGTGATGCAGTGTCTAAATTAGTTGATAGCATATACAACTACCAAGAACTCATTTTTTTTACTATATAATTTAGATCTACATGCTGCAATTTCTTGTTAACATAATAAATTTCATAATTTAGAACTCCATATTTTTGTCCTAAGATAGCTCCAATAATGTGGTTTGACGTATCAATGTGGATGTGGAATGACAGGTTCCAATCAGGTCCTCTCAATACATGAGCAATATTTAACATTTGTTTCAAGGGTTAAAAAGCATATTCACAACATTTATTATAGACAAAATCAACATATTTTCCTAATATTGCAAAAAGTGACACTGTAAACTTGGTAAAATCTTGTATGAACCTTCTATAATATCCATCATGGCCTAGAAAGCTCCTAACATACTTTTTTTTCCATAGTGTTGGCAGGTTTATTATAACAAATACCTTTATTGGATCAACTTGAATAACATCAGAAGAAAGATAGTGTCCCATATCTATACCTTCAGACATCATCATGTAACACTTTTCATTACTCAAGGAAAAGTTGTGCTTTTTGCATATTTTGAATAATTTATCCAAATTTTCCATAGATTTTTCAAAATTTCTGCCATGTATAATGAAGTCATCCATGTAAACTTCCATGCAGTCATTTGTCAAATTTGAAAATATGCTCAAGACTTCCCTTTGAAATGTAGCAAGTGCATTACACAAGCGAAATGGAAGAACTGAATATGAAATTGTTACCCATGGACATGTGAATTTAGTTTTGTCTTGATCCTTTGGTGCAATCTAAATTTGATTATAGCCACAATATCCATCAAGAAAAGAGAAATAATTTTTACTATCTAAAGTGTCAAGAACTTGATCAATGAAAGATAATGGGAAGTGATCTTTTTTTGTTGATGCATTCAGCTCCATGTAATCTACACATATCCTCCATTTTCCATTTTTATTCGGCACAATGATAAGAGGTTATACCCACTGACTGTCTGATACAAGATATATAAATTTGGTATACAATAACTTCTTTAATTCTCCTTTTACAATCTCTCTCACTATTGGTTTCATTCTCCTTTGTGGCTTCCTTCTTGGTTTACAACTTTCTTTGATATAAATCTTATGAGTGTGAAACCTAGGATGAATTCCATGCATATCACCATAGTCCCAAGCAAACGTTGTTTTATATTTTTGCATAAGAGAAATCAACAATTGATATTGTTGTCTATCAAGTAGCTTATTGACATTGAGTGATTTTCCTGGTGTTATTTCCACTTGTTTGCAGAGATCCATCATTAAACAAATGTTTCTGTTAATAGAATTCAATATGCAATCATGGGGGAGAAGTTGATGAAGAATACAATTCTTACATGGAATAACCATGGTGCTTTTCTGCAGTAGAAATTGGTTCAAGGGACAACTTAAGAATCTAAAATTATCATCAAATTATTCATTTATTCCATAATTATTTTATAGGACATTAGAGAGAATGACTTCTTCCTCCTAGTCTTCAAATGTACAAGATTTCTACAACATCATGAGTTGTAAAAAAATATGATATGCTTCTAGTTCTTCTACCCAATTTTTTTGATCTTCATCATTCAATGACTGGGTAGGAGGGTAGAGTATCAACTTCTTAGTGTCACTTCCATTAGAAATAATCATGTTGCTAGACCTGCAACCTATGAATGCATCAGCAATGGCCAATCATGGCCTTCCTAGAATAATAAGAGAACCTCCTAAACTTGATTTTAGTTGTAGGAAAATAAATTCATCAGGGTATTCCCAAGATTCTACCACCACAACTATGTCCTCAAGGACTCCTTCAAGTCTCATTATTGATCTATCTGCAATTTGTAAGACTGTAGTTGTTGGCCTTAGTCCTTCCAACTTCAAGTCATCCATAATTTTCTTGGTCATGACGTTAATGGCTTCCTTGAAGTCAATCAGAGTGTTCTTTATTGTGATTCCATTGGTTATAATGTTCACCAAGGGACTGCCTCGATCTATATACTTGGGTATAACAGAGTTTCCAAGCATGATATCAACCAACTGTCCAATAACTTGTATAGTGGATGGATCCTTCCTTCTTCTGTCTAGTTTATTTTATGCATATATATCATTTACCAAATTTTTATAAATGGGAATGTCCTTGATGGCTTGAATTAGTGGAATCTTCATGCAAATATCATTCACATGATTGAAAAAATTAGAATTAGAATATGATTTGAGGTCAATATTTCTTTCCTACAATCTCTTTAGAAATGGTGGTTCATTAAACTACATTTCACCCTTGTAGTGTAGTCTTTCATTTTTCCAAGAACAGCCCAAGGTGTGCTAGCACATCACTTAGAAAAATATGAGTTCTCACCCGAAGTGTGTAAGGGTACTGGGTTCCTCTTTTATGTCAACTTTGTCAAGGAGTTAGCACATATAATGTTTATTCCATAATCATAACAACTAGATCTATAAACTCAATTTGGTAACACAAATTATTAAATAGACATGTAATTCACATAACCACTAAGATCGGATTCACCATATAGTTACTAGTAACAAAAATATCAATAACCAAGATCCAATCACAATGATCTATTATATTAATCTATCAAAACAAAACAGCTAATTACATCATAAGGCACCATCATGAAGTCATGCACAAAAATATATTAGTAGCATAGCTCTGTTACAATATCTCTATTTGTCTAAACCAAAAAAATCAACACACACACACACACACACACACACACACACACAGTGGTGGGGAAATTTCCCTCCACCGCCTATGCATCTTAAAGATAGGCTGCATGCTAAGAATATCCATGCTCTGTTATAAAATATCTATAGAAGCATGCAAGCCTCGTTTAACAATATATCATCTATATTTAACTTCAGTTCTAACTCTATTATTAGATTTCATGCTTTTGTTTGAACTGCCAATTTCTTCTTCCAAAAATAGCCTCTTTTAGAAGGTAATCTTCCCTTATGTGTCACTCACTCCACCTCTATTTTTAGTTCCACGCCTAAAATTGACTAAGTCCTCAACTCTTTTGAAGTAATCCTTGAGTTCCCTTCTCCATCTCTCATGCACAAAACATTGACATTCAACACACTCACCTTGTTCTCTCTTACGTGTATTTCTTATGCAGGTCTTGTGTGTACACGCGCTCTAATACTTAGCCATTTTCCAGGGCCCAACATTACACCACACTAGAAATGTTGTTTGTCCCTAGAAACACTTTGTCTGATCACCTAAATAATGATAAAGAATACTCCAAGAATCAAAGAATGAAATAATATCTATCTAGATTATGTCAAATAATGAAATAATCTAAGTGCTACTATGCAAAAACGAGGGGTAACTCCTAATTCACTAATGCTCCCAATGCTTTCCACCCTTCTAATTCACTATGTGCTTGATTAAAGGAATATCCTATAATAGCAATGACTTCTTCAAAAGTTAGTTCCTCACCCTTAGCTTGCAGTGTGTCCACTAGAGTCTCCAATTGCTTTCCCATGTATGTTAGTGTATCCATCTTGTGTGTGACCTGCGAGTAGAGTTCCTTACACATATTTTTTAATTGAGGTCCTTAATGAATGAATTTCTTCCCTTTTTTGCTTAACTTTGGCCAATATTATCTCTCGTTCTTCCCTATTACCCATGTTCTTGGCCTGGAATTGTTATCCATATTTCTCCCACATGCCAAATATTGGATCAGTCACGACCCTGTATAGAAGGAACCTGATAAAACTCATTCAAATCCTACAAATTAGTTACAGGTAGACTCAACTATGGGATAACAGGGTCAGATAAGAAGGGGTGATGCCATAGAGCAAGAAGAAAAATAAAATGGCTAAGTGTAGAAGTGCAAGTGGAGAATCAAATGAGCATGAGCTCGCCACATTGCCTAAGAACCAAAAAAGTGAGAAAGGCCGTTGAAGCGTCTCGAAGCCTTCTACACCGCGAACACGTGAACTAATCATTTTAGTAGATTTTAAGGGAGAAATTCTAAAATGTATTCCACTCCATTAGTGCGGGATCTAATGGCTTCCAATACCTTGATATTAAGATTTGGCCTACCATCTTATCTCATATGACAAGTAGGTATGGGGAACCAGGCTCGACGGGTCATGGGTAGGATTTGCAGGGGGGCATTGTCGGCCAGTAGCTGAGCTTTAAATCAAGTCTCCCACCTCTTTTCTTCTCCCCTCTTCATCCCATCTATAAAGAAGGATCTGGTATCATCACTTGGGGTTGAAAATTCTTTGTTTTGCAGGCTCCCTTCTCCTCTTAGAAAAAGGATTTGTGGGGTTCAGGCCTTCTATCAAAATTACATTACGTTTCTGCCTCTTGGATACTTTGTAATGGATTGTATCAATCTACAGAGCAATAAAACACACCTGTGATTGATTTTAGATCCTCTCTTGTCTCTTTTTATTTCATATGATCTTCCATTATATATTTGGCTATCTGTCCTTGTTTATTGTATGCATTTTTTTGGTTTGTGTCTATTAGCAAAATAAATGTTCATCATTCCTTTGGTGCATCACCTTGTATTTTAGCTTTGTTTTAATTTTTGTATTCTTTCAATCCCCGTCTCCTTGGTAAAATTTAGATTAGAATTAAGAATAGATCCTCTGCAAGTTTCTATGTATGCATCTAAATAGAGGAATAAGGAACCAACCTTCATTATGGAGATCTTTCCAATTTTGCAAGGTGCCACACCTTGGGGAAAGTTCAATGTTACGCAATCACACCAAATGACTCTGCCTTAGAAAAGTAGACTTGTAGAACTCATTTGGGGGTCCTATGATTTCACGCTAATAGTTTTGGCATGCCTGGTGGGATTAAGAAGTCTCCATCTTATTACAATTGATGTACACTTATTGTGATTTTGGCTTTTAAGAAGCCTTAAAATTTTACATTTGACGACTCCAACAAAAACAAATCTACTGGTTTTAGAAGCCCAAGCTTGGGAGAATCATGAGAAAAACCCGATCTAGAGCAAGGAAAGAAGGTATGTTTGAATACTTATGTCTATCCCTAGGTAGAGAAAGGAGAGGAAGAAGAGTTCAGAGGTCTCCATCTCCACCAAGCAGAACCTTTTCAACACCTCCACCTGTAAGGCCTTTCTGTCAGTCTGCAAGGGTTCTTAGGCCAATCAGAATGACACAACCAAATCCATATGTCAAATTAATTGGCAGTAGTCCACTCACCTTGGTTACACAAAACCCAGTTCCGATTGCATCATTAAAGAGCATCCCATATTTCACTGGAGAAAATCAAACTTCTCCTGGTGACCATGTCCAAGATATTGCAAATGTCTGTACAATCCATGAGATCCATGAGATGGAAATTGTAGTCAAGATGCTCACCTCTTAATTCAAAGGGAAAGCTTCACAATGGTTCAGGAGTCTTATAGCAGGATCTATCTAGAACTAGAACCAGATGTGTAAGGCTCTTCGCAATTAGTTTGGGGAAAAAGGTGATAACTTGTCTTTGTTAGAGAAACTAACAACAATCATGAGATCCCTGAATGAGCAACTGACAGACTTCAACCTCAGATTCCAATGGACCTGGGATAATATTCCAACAAAAGTAAAACCCACTAATGAAGGTGCCTTCTTATAATTTCTTAGGGCTTTAAATTCTGATATTTCTCTAATGATTCAGTTAATGGGGGGCGCTACATTACCTGCAGTGTATAGCCTCTCCATAGGGGCTGAGAATCATTTGATTCAAGATAGAAAAATCATTCCTAGACCATCCATGCCTCTGTACCCTGAGTTAGGAAACCCAAATACTAGCCAAGCGCCTATATTAGCCCCTATACCCACCCCCCAGGAGTCAAAGCTCAACTGAAGCTTCCACTTCATCATCTAATGCCTCTAAAGAGTTTCAGGAAGTGGTGACGAAGCAATTTTAGAACTTTGAGAATGAGCTAGTGACCATCAAAAGACAATAAGCTCAGAGTTTCAGGCCATACTAGCCCCAGGTTCAATATCAATCTAGACCCCAGTATCAACACAATAGGCCACCACCTCAGATTGTGAATTAGAACTAGAACCAAGGATAGCCCCAAGTTGTTATACCTTTCAAGCCGTATGATCCTAACCTAGCTACAACATCAAGGGCATTTCTTTCTGCACAAAACAATATGGCACATGAATATGATTGGTGTTTTCCATGCATACAACCACATAACTAATCAACGTGCTTTAATGGTGCTCTAAATCAGGCCTTGATGGTGCAAACAAGTATGGTGCCACAAGAACTTGGCCAAGAAGAAGTTCAACAACAAGGATCTCAACAAGGTGGACCCCCAAATGAAACTATGCTAGTCAATTGGCAAGCTGAAGACTTCTGTGGGATGAATCAATTCCCTTATCAAAGTGTAGTTACCAATACACAGTCCAAAAAGAGGAATATTGGAGAGGGCCAACCACTGAACTCAGGTGACCCTCAACCTTCCATCGCTCTACAAGGTCCTGGCTCTCCAAGTATAACTCCCAAAATGTTGAACCAATCCAGACCACCTTCCAAACCCAGTCAAGCACCGGTTGTAACAACACATGTGCAAGAACTAAATGTGTTTGGGAAGGGGCAGAAGAAGGAAATCACATTCAATATTATTGAGTAGATGAAAAGGAAAACTGTGAACATTTCACTATGGGAGTCACTAGCCATTCCAGGGCAGAGGGATCTGTTGCAGACCACCATGTAGAATTGGTCAAGTTCAAATCACCCCCTAACCAGCAAGAGAGAGTGCTTGCTAATGCGGTTCAACCAGGGAGAAACCATGGAGAACAACAAGGTAAAAAACCTAAGACCTCCTCCCTTCTATGTCTCACTAATTATTGGAGATAAATTAGTGCATAATTATATGATTGATTATGGGGCCAGTAGTTTTCTGATGCTTAAACAAATAGCTAATCAGTTGGGTATCCAATATGAGGTCATCTCTAGAGGAGTAGTCCAATAAGATGGGACAGTAGTGACTACTGTGGGAATCATCAAGGATATGAGCCTCACTTTACATACTTTCCCTAATGTGATTGTTTTGCAAAATATGTCAATCATAGACTTGCCACCACATTTTACTTTGTGTCTGTCCAGGGACTTCATACCCAAAATTGGAGGCTACCTATCTGTTGATTGGTCACATATGCTCTTTAGGACAAGGTATGGAGAAAAGGCCATAGTCAGATCTGAATCTATTGTTGATTATCATATTGAATCCTATGTACCTAGCCCAATCAATGCCAACTACTTATATTTTGATCAAAGGGGACCTCTTAAGCACTTCTGAAGTAAATACCAAGGTGGGATGTATCCTAGACTTGAATCTCGATGATTGGGCCAACAAAAGATATGATTTTGGCCCCTATAGGGAAATGGAAGAATCTGAACTAGGCGTATAATACCTACATGAAGAGAATTAACCTCTTCTTGACCTAATCAAGCAAGAATACAAGGATGACAATGAGGTATGGCAATTGTTCTTTAATGGTTTAAGGAGTAGAAAAGGAGCTAGAGGAGGAGCCATGATTGTGTCCCCTAGAGGTATGAGATATTATTCAGGCTTCAGATTCCAGTTCGCTTGCTCAAATAACACTGCTGAATATGAGGCTCTAGTCCAAGGTCTTCATTAGGCAAGGAAGATGGGAATCATGAACTTGTAAGTATTCGGTGACACTGAACTGGTTGCCAATCAGGTCAGAGGACTTAATGCTGTAAAAAATGACCTGCTCAAAAACTACAAGAGTATGGTATGGGATCTCATGGAGGATTTCAAGGCCTTTAGTATCATTTCCATACCCAGGAAGGAGAATGAAGCTGTTGACAGACTTTTAGCAGTTGGAGAAACATTTGATGTGGTTGACAACATTAAGAGGGACAAAGAACAACCACGTATCCATGTGGTTGTGAGGCCAATAGTGCCAATTAATAATACATGCTGGCAGGTGTTTGAGAATGATCAGCAAATCATTAACTTTCTACAAGAAGAAGTTGAATTCTCAGCTATAAACCAGAGTAGACTAGAGAAGCAATACGGGAATCAGATAGTACAGCTGCATACAAACAAGCTTCCCAAAGGCTTAGTGACACTGGAATCTATTTTCAATTCTAATGACTAGTTCAGGAAAGAGAAGACTAATATGTAGATCAAAGGAGAAGATTCAGAGTCAATCCCAGTTGGAGAAGACAAAACACTTCAAATTGGTAAAGTGGCCACCAAACAAGAAAGTTTTGAATTCATATAACTTTTCCAAGAATTTCTTGATGTGTTTTCTTGGAGTTATGAGGACCTAAGAGGATTCAATCCAAAGCTAGCACAACACACAATATAATTAGATCTAGCTACTTAGCCCATCAGGTAGAAGAAGAGACCAGTAAACCCACATATTGAGCCTCTGATAAAGAAGGAGTTGAACAAGTTGATAGAGGAAAACATCATATATCCAATTAAACACTCAAGTTGGGTTACAAATCTGGTCCCAGTCAGAAAGAAAAATGGAGAAATCAGGCTGTGTGTTGACTTCAAGGATTTAAACAGATCCTCCCTCAAGGATCACTACCCACTCCCATTGATGGAGCAGATTTTGTAAGTGGTGTCTAGATCAGAGAGGTTATCTCTCCTAGATGGATACTTAGGGTAAAACAAGATCATGGTGAAAGAAGATGATCAATTCAAAACAAATTTCACTACCAAATGGGGTACCTATGCCTATAGGAAAATGCCATTTGGATTATCCAATGCTGGAGCCAATTTTCAGAGGGAAATGAATATGGAATTCAAGGGGCTAATCAACAAAATAATTTTGATCTATCTGGATGACATTACAATTTTTTACAAGAATATAGCAGACCACCTTTTCCATCTAAGGTAGGTATTCCAACGATGCAATAGTTTTGGGGTGTCACCGAACCCCAAAATATGCATATTCTTGGCCCATGAAGGTAAGCTTCTAGGTTATATAATATCAAAGGAAGGATTGGAAATTGACTTGGAAAGAGTTCAAGCAATAAGAGCATTGTCATTGCCAAGTCACAAGAAGGCCCTTCAAAGCTTCTTGGGAAAAATAAATGTTGTCCGCAGGTTTGTTCCAAACTTTTCTGCCCTTGTTAAGCCAATAACGTTGATGCTGAAGAAGAGCTTAAAATTCAGGTGGATAGCTGAGGGAAAAGAAATTTTTGAGGCTATTAAATAAGCCATATCACAAGCCCTAACTCTTGTGAACCCATATTTTTCCAAAGACTTCATACTGTATGTCTTTGGTGGTAACAACACAATTTCTGCAATCTTGGTACAACAAAACAAAGAAAGTACAAAACAACCAATTACTTTCTTCAGTTAGAGTCTAGAAGATTATGAGGTGAGGCACTCCTTCATTTGGAAGCAGGTCCTGGTAGTAATAAGAGGATTGAAGAGGTTTAAGTATTTGGTTTCAAACAACAAAATCCAGCTATTGGTCTCCCATGGGGGAGTTAAAGAATTCCTTCTTAGCAAGGACCTGAATGAGAAGCGTGCAAGATGGATCACTCGTGTCATGGAATATGACATTGAGATAAAGGTCACCAAGCTGGTCCATGAGAAGGGGTTATGTGAACAACTAGCCTTAGGTCAACAAGATGAAACAGATAGTGAAAAGGAGGCTGTTTTTGTTCTACTAGATTATCAAGAAGAAGGGAGAGATCATGTACCTACTCCTTGTTGGACCCAAGAAATGGTGCACTTCCTTTGAACATGTATGTGTCCTCATAGGATGAGTAAAGAAAAAAGAAGGCATTTCAGGTTACAAGCCATCCCATATGTTCTTATTGGCAGTGTCTTATTCAAAAGAGACATCAATGGCATTTTGCTGAGATGCATTGAGACAAGTTAGGTGGAGAGAGTGCTACAAGAATTCCATGTTGAAGAAGCTGGAGTTCATTTTGCTCTAAGAGTGACATCACTCAAAATCATGAAAGTAGGATATTATTGGCCCAAAGTGTTTAGTGACTACTACACATAGATCAAAAGGTGCAAGAATTGTGCATTCTTCAAAGGCAAGGAAAGGCTAGCAACACTTCCATTGCACCCAATCTCAGTCGACCAAAATTTCATGTAATGGGGATTAGAATTAATTGGAGTCATCAATCCAAACTCAAGCCAAGGTCACAAATGAATCCTGACAGTGAAAAAATATTTCACCAAATGGAATGAGGCAGTGGCACTCAAGGAAGCAAATGAGTCTAGTATCCGAGATTTCTATGAAGGGATAATGACCAGATTTGGAGTGCCAGCCACCATCATATTAGAAAATTCATAAGCATTCATAGGTTCTAAGATCATAGGATGGGCCATCAAGAATGAGACTTATTTGAGCACTTCATCAAACTATTACCCTCAAGGTAATGGCCATGCTAAGTCTACAAACAAGAACTTGCTAAAGATCATTAGAAGAAATCTTGATGAGAATCAGAGGACATGGTACACAAAGCTCAAAAAAACCTTATGGGCTGAAAGAATAACTCCCAAGAGATCTATAGGCAGCTCTCCATTAAAGCTCGTATATGGGAAAGAGGCGGTGTTGCCTATATCACTTGAGTTGCCAACATTAGAGCTTGTGAAGCAACTAGAGATGTCTGAATTTGGACCAATGGAGGCCAAGTATGCAGAGTTGACAAAGTTAGAAGAAACCAGAGAGCATGCTCTCCAAGCAATAGAGAAGAATCAAGATTCGATCAAGAAATTATTTAACAAGAAGACCAAAACAAGGACCTTCCAGGAAGGAGACCTGGTTTTGAAATGGGATGCAGATCAATAAAAACTAGGAAGGCATTCCAAATTTGATGCCATTTGGAGTGGCCCCTATATGATCACAAGATGCAAAAGTAGCAATGCTTTCTAGTTGTCTACATTGGAGGGTGAATTGTTGCAGATTCCAGTAAATGGGATCTATCTTAAACACTGCTTCTAAAAGGGGAGTTCTCACCCTATACATACTAGTTTAGTTTCTCTTTCCACTAAGTGCTTGTGCACATTGTCTTGTTGTAGTGTAGATTGATTTTCTCCTAATTTATTTGCATGCTCTTCATGTTCCATGTGGAGCATGTGTGATTTCAAAATTTTTATGTAGTATGGTGTTATTTTGTTGCTCTCATGTAGTGTTTGGACTTGGCATTTGTTCAAGATCAACTCCAAGTTCTAATGGGTTTTCAAGTGGCCTAGGGGTCGGTTTTCAAAGTTTAGATCAGTAGCAAGCCATCACTTATGACTCCATGCCCAACGGATATGACAAGGCAATTGGTCTTTTCATCTAGAAGGAAGATACCCTAGTGAGTTGCCAAATTGCTATCCATATTTCACCCCCATGCCAAATATTGGATCAGTCACGACCCCACATAGAAGGAACCTGAGAAAACTCATTCAAATATTGTAAATTAGTTATAGGTAGACTTAACTATGGGATAGCAGGGTCAGATAAGAAGAAGTGATGCTATAGAGTAAGAAGGAAAAGAAAAGGGCTAAGTGTAGAAGTGCAAGCAGAGACTCAAATGAGCGTGGGCTCACCACGTTACCTAAGAACTGAAAAGGTGAGAAATGTCGTTGAAGCATCTAGAAGCCTTCTATGCTGCAGACACACGAACTAATCATTTTAGCAGATTTTGAGGGAGAAAGTCTAAAACGTCTTCCACTTCATTAGTGCGGGATCCGATGGCTTCCACTACCCAGATATTAAGATTTTGGCCTGCCATCTTCTCTCATACAACAAGTAGGCATGGGGAACTAGGCTCAATGGGTCATGGGTAGGATTTATAGGGGGCATTGTCAGATAGTAGCTGATATTCTAATTAAGTCTCCCACCTCTTTTCTCCTCCCCTCTTCTCCCCATCTATAAAGAAGGAGCTAGTCTCATCACTCGGGGTTGGACATTCTTTGTCTTGTAAGCTCCCTTCTCCTCTTACCAAAAGGATTTATGGGGGTTTAGGCATTCTATCAAAATTGCATTATGTTTCTACCTCTTGGCTAATTTGTAATGGACTGTATCAATCTATAGAGCAATAAAACACGTCTATGATCAATTTTAGATCATCTCTTGTCTCTTTTTCTTTCATTTGATCTTCCATTATATATCTGGCTATCTGTGCTTGTTTATTATATGCATTTTTTTTGGTTTGTGTCTACTAGAAAAATAAGTGTTCATCATTCCTTTGGTGCATCACCTCGTAGTTTAGCTTTGTTTTAATTTCTGTCTTCTTTCTATCCCTGTCTCCTTGGTAAAGTTTAGATTAGGATTAAGAATAGATCCTCTGTAAGTTTCTACATATGAACCTAAACAAAGGAATAAGGAACCAACCTTCAATTTGGAGAGCTTTCCCATTTTGCAAGGTCCCACACCTTAGGGAAAGTTCAATGTTACATAATCACACCAAATGACTCTGCCTTAGAAAAGTAGACATGTAGAACTCATTTGGGGGTGTTGTGATGTTGCGCTAACAGGAACTCCTTGAGATGTGTTTAATATTTTGCAACAAGAAGTCCCACCACATGGTTCATATCCTCACAATTGTTATATACGACCTTTGCCATGTGAGCAACTACCTTCACTGATTCCATCAACTCACTATATTCTGTTATGGTGGCTTTAATCTGTTCTTTTTATTTTTTCTTTTCTCATGCCATAACCTCTTTTGAAAATTCTAATGCAAGGGGTGGTTGTTGAGTTGTGATTATGTGCATTAAATATTCCAAACAATGGAAGGAAACCTCGTATTTGGTTATATCAGGAGGGTCTATATCTAGGCACGCTAGTAAGATTACATCAGCTATGTTTTCAGCCTTTTTGTAAGCCATGTGCATCCACCCTTTCTCATCCCATAGCTATTGTTTCAACTACGAAATAATATTTTCCTTCTCTTCTATCTCCTTGTCCCTCTCTATTATTTCCTTATTTTTCTCCTCCAGCTCCCTCTGTATAAACATTATATTATGTTCTTATAAAAAATTCTATAACCCACCTCCACTGATAGCTTATTAAGAGCATTACATGCTTGTTCATCTTTTAATTATTGAGAATATACTACTGGATACATTTCTCTTGAAAATGTTGATTCACAGGTATCTAGTAACGAATGGCCTCTTACTTCAAATTTTGGATCCTCAATGTGTGACTCAAAATCCCAAGAAAACATCTTTATTTTGCATGGTAGCACACACTTCTTATCAAACGATGGCCAAAAAACTAGTTGATCCATAGGTATCGTGCTTTTTTACCTTGCACGAACCTTATTGGGATCCTCTACATATTGTATGATAGGTCCTTGGGGGATGTATGTTCGTCTCTTTCCGCAAGTGCCCTTGGGGAAACCTACAGAAATAAATGATTATACACCCATGATCCCTTCCGGCCCTTCACTCTTTTCTTTTTCTGTGCCATGTGCAACCTCATGCTCTACCAAGTGTTCAATAATCTCCACAACCTTTTTCTCTACTTTACGCTCTAGTTTAGGGCCGAGAATGTGCCTATCCTCATGCTCTTTAGTAGGGTTCGTATTTTCCTTTATAACTTGTGTGCTAGTCATGTTGAAACCCTCTTCATCCACATCCATTACATGTGCATCCTCGAAGTGATTTTTCTGACATTCTTCAATTGATTCTTTGACAGTATGCACTTGTGGACTCAACTTCTTAATCCAATCTTCCTCACTTTCATCTCCTTCCTCCTGGCTCTCCGTATCCTCAGAGTCTGAGCTAGGGTTCATCTTCTATTTCTTCTACACAAAATAACTTATTCTAACCGGCTAGATCCTAACATAGGTGATTGTTCTCATCTCCTTCCATTTTGAAGTTTTCCTTATGGGCACACTTGAAACTAAAGTTTTATCTTTGCTTACTCCTTTAGTTCTACTGACAGCAGGAGTCTCTTCGCGCCCTTGCTTCTTTGGTTTTATATTTTTCCATGTGGAGGGATCCTCAGGAATACTTACATCATCCTCCATGAATGCTCTATTAACAAATAGAGGCCTTAGATAAATATATATCCTAGCTGCATCAACTGAAGCTATTCGCAATGTTACTAGTTTCATCAAATGTATGATTTATGAAACATACTTCTCTTCATTAGCGTGCTTCTTGGGGTAGAAAATTGTTTGAATCATCTCATGGTGCTTCTTATCCACTTCGCTTAGATCATATATTAACTTTTGTGCCTCTTTGAACCTATTCACAACAATCTAAAAGTACTACACTATGAAAACAAATGGGATTTTGCACCATGGGATTTTAGTTCTATTAGTTAGTGTAAACCTCCCAATATAAAATTGTTGATAAATGGAAAATTGAAAAAATCCATCTATAAGAGTGGGAAAATGTTTGGAATCCTCCACTCAGCACTAAACATGTCACGCATCCGTTTATACCATTTATCCACACGTGCCTTGTATGCTAGTGTCACCATGTTGTAAGTATACTTAGCAAATCTTTTTTTAGGGGAGGGATCTTCTGCAGGATACTCCCATATCTAGTCTTTAGGCCCATCGAGCACCAAAATCTCTAAAAACACTATTACCAACAATATATTCCCAAACATGATCTTATCACCTTCATGCACAACATCAATAATATCTTCAACTATAAAGGAAGCAATATTGTATATGGTTCATTCTAATATTTTCTTAGATATATATAACCATATTTTATGCACCTGTGTCTATCTCTCCTACCCACTTAGCTTTGTGAGAAAGCACGCGGCCATCTTCATAATAAGATCATTCAAATTCACAATATCAAATGTGTGTTGGCCTTCTTGTACTCAAATTCCACTGCCACTTTCTTCACCTCGACATTATTAGCTAGGTATTCATCAAAGGAGTTACCAGTATTTATTAGTCCAGTATACTTTTCAATCAACTACGTGAGTGATGCACATCCTTCTACCTACAAAATAGAAATAGTTCTCATGTACATGCGACATTAACCATTGATATAACCTCTCAGGATTACCGAAGAATGGAAATTCATATAGTTGTAATAGTACAACCCTCTTCAACACTCTTTTCACCTTGTCATCATATACCGAATTATCATCTAAGGTTCTTTCCTCAGTCTGCTGAACAAGCTCTGTTGTCATGTTGCGCGTGCAGTTACATCCGTTTGATGGTTATAGTCACTAACTATCATGCTGCTAACATGGGATGCCCAATATTTTCCCATTAACAATCCATCTAGGTATTGCATTTTTGAGTACCATTCCTCTTGAACGTCTACTGTGGGGGTTGGTTTGTCTTTTCCCTTGCCTCTATTTTTTGGTGATGCGGTTACTACTTTTTTGGTGTCATTTTAATTTTGTAGTGTCCAAAATTTTACCTCTCCCTTTCTCTACACTCCTCATTACAGACCTTAGATGTAACACTGATACACTTCCACAATCAAACTTTGTACTTTGTGCCCTAATTTTTGAAACCCTAGTCAGAGAAGTCATGATTCCTTTGAAATATCACCACACCATCTCAACCTACAAGATTCTACCCACTAGAACTCACACTCCTCTTTTCTGTTTCATCTTTCACCTTTGGTTCGAAGCCATTCAACTTTGCACTCGATTTCTTTCTTGATTATCAAAGTTTTCCTTAGATCACACAATAACTCTTCAAAAATTTCACGCAAGGTAAGGTAAAAATGATTTTACCCTGATGCCCAATTTATAGTTTTTTAATTTTTACCCACATTAATTTATTGTCAACTACCATCGTACGACTGTATTAAATTCTGCTTTTTTGACTTTTCCCACCTTTTCCATAGTTCTCATCATGCTCAACAGATGTGTTCATCATGCACTCTAGCTAACAACCTTCTAGAGCACAAACTACTCTGACTATAGACCTCCTTTTGCATGCTCCACGCATCAAAGTACATCAACCTCTTGCGTCTTATACCAAGTAGCTATCCATGCTCACTGTGTACCTCACGTTACACTATGCTCTCACTCACTGTACATGGATTTTCCTTTGGCATCTTCCTTATTATCACCATTCTTCTTATGACATCACCATCATCATCACCAAAAACATTTTCCTTTGGTACAGTAAGCCTTTATACATCACAATTCAACACATTACACACACGTTTTCCTCCTACCCCATACTCGATGGATTTTGCCTTAAATCTCATTACCTACCTCCCATGCACGCTCATTATATGTGCTTTTATTTTGGCATCATCCTTATTATCACCATTCTTCTTACACCTTAATTGTCATCAACAACAACATGCGCCCTCCTTTGGTCCTTTAAGTATGAATTATCTCACATATTTCCTTTTACCCCACACTAGTATATCAGCCTACTCATACAGTAGTAATCAAACACACAAGCATTATTACAACAAAACACAAAACTAATTTGACAAAGCATAAAAATGATGAAAAAGAAACACATATAAAGGAAATGCATTAAAGGGAAATCTAATCTAACTGATAATACTGCCTTATTAAAAATACCGAGAAGACTTATTTATATTAGGGCTTTAGCTTACTCCCATTGAAGTAACTGGGAAATAAAGTGCCATCCAACACCTGTTGATAAGTGTTATTCCACTTCGTTACTAAGCATGGTCCCATTCCAATGTAATTTCAACTTCCCAGGGTGGCACACAAAATTTAAACCATATAAAAGTACCATCTTTCCCACCTCAAATTCATTGTTCTTGATATGCCTATCATGTCATGCTTTCTGTCTTTCTTTCTCTGTCTTTTGACTCCATCGAGCAATGGCACACCATTCATCCAACTGCATTAACTTACATATGCACTCTTCCACCGCTTGTTCATCATCTAGGCCTCATGTGTGTGCAATACATAGAGAGGGAAGCATAAACTCAACAAGAAACACAGCCTCACCGCCAAACACCAGCTGAAAGGGTATGGCCTTATTTAACCTCTTATAGGTAGTTCTATATGCACAAAGTACAATAAAGACTTTATCATCCCAGTCCTTCATCTAACATCAAAAATATTTGTTAATGTATGACCCAATATCTTGTTGAATGATTTAACCATCCCATTTGCATGTGGGTGATAAGGGGTTGTCTTTTGGTGTGCCACCATGAATTATTCCAACAAAATTCGATGGTCTCATTCAAAAAGTGTGTGCCCCTATCACTGGAAAGAGTCAATGGAAATCCATACTGAGTGATAATGTTATCCCATAAGAAACTCATTTTTGTAGCTAGAGTGTAATCCTTTGTAGTTATTCCTTCAACCCAACTTATCAAATAATTTGTAAAAGTTATGATGTAGCGTGCGCCAGTCCTACACTTGGGTGGGGAAATATGACCTATAAAGTCAATTACCCATTTTTCAAATGGTTCAACACTTGCAATTAGCCTCAAAGGCATCTCATCTCTTGTTCCTAAATTCCCAAGGCACTGACAATGGTCACACACCTTGACATATTCTTTGACATTTTTATACAAAGTCTCCCACCATAATCCAACCATCAAAATATTACGCACGGTGAGACCTCCAGCATAATTCCCACCTATAATCCCACCATGAGTTTCCTCCATTATACCCTCACACTCATGTTCTAGAAAACAATAGAGAAAAACCTCAACACGACCAAGTTTATAAAAGTCCCCACCTATCAATTAATAGGTTGCCGCGCGTATTACAAGTTGCTTCTTCTCCAAAGTTGTCATCCCCTCAGGTGCATGATGAGTGTGTAATAATAATCCCATGTCCTTAAGTTCAATGGGTGCATGATTCAATCTGAACAACTGTGCATCTGGAATTGTGTCCTCAATGCTCTGTGCGTCCTCACCAAAGTTGATCCTTGACAAATGGTCAGGTCCTAAGTTTCTTTTTCCTAGTTTTACCACAACTGTAAACTGAAATTCTTGAAATAATATGATCCACATGCATACGGGCCCTTGTAAAATAGGCTTGTTGAATAGATACTTAAGATCTATGTGATCTATAAAGAATATGAAAGGTGTAGCCAACAAGTATTTCTTGAACTTGTGCAGTGTGTAAATCATTGACAATTCTTCACACTCAGTAGTTGTGTAATTATGTTCAACTAGAGTCAACTTCCTACTTGCAAAACAAATGGGGTGGTCCACTATTCCCTCACAAGGTTGTGCTAACACCACACATATGACCATGCCAGAGGAATCAACATGTACATGAAATAATTTATCCCAAGAAGGAAAAACAGAATGGGTGTAAAAGAAAGTTTTTCCTTTAATGTCTCAAATGCTATCTACTACACCTCATCCCAATGAAACTTCCCTTTACTCTTCAAAAATTCCTCCAAGGGCATGACAATCTTAACATATCCTTTAATGAACTTTTTGTAATAACCTGTATGCCCTAAAAACCCATGCACCTTGCTTTGATTGGTAGGCTCCTCTAAGCCCAAAATAACTATGACCTTAGCAGGATCTACCAATAAGCCTTCTTTACAAATGATATGTCCCAAAAAAGTGCCAAAGGGTGTAGTAAAGATACAATTATTAATATTCAAAGAGATGCTCAACTACCTACATCTCTCAAACATAAGTCTCAAATTGTCACAGTGATCCTTCACCAATCCATATACCATCCAATCATCCAAATAAACCTGCAAAAACTTATGAATAAAGTCCTAAAAGGCTTGTACCATAATTCATGAGAACACTACAGGGACACTTTTCAATCCAAAAGGCATCACAGTGTATGCAAAACTTCCCCATTCAATGGTGAAAGTTGTCTTTTCTTGGTCTTCCTTTGCTATGTGCACCTGATGATAACTAGAGAATCCATCTGTAAAAGAGTAAATCTCGTGCCCATCAAATCCTTCAAGTATCTCTTTTATAAAAGGTGTGGGGAAAGGATCAATTAAACATGAAGCATTTAATTCCCTATAATCGACACATATCCTTATCTTCTCATATTTCTTTATGCTAATGACCATGAGACTTACCCACTCAGATTCTTCAATAGGTTCAATGATACCAGACTTCAACATTTTATCAATTTCCTCTTTTACTTTCACACTCAGATTAGGATTCATCCTATAAGGCCTCTTCCTAATCGGGTGTGTGCCTTCTTTAAGTTTGATTCACATCTCTCCTAAAGAAGGGTGTACCCATTTTAATTCATGATATCCTCTTGGAAACAAATCTTGAAAATCACGTAAAAGATCTATAATCTTATCTACCTCTTGTTCAGACCAATAATCACCAATAATGGCCTCTTTAGGTTTTGCATTTGTCCCAATATTAACCTTCTTTGTCTTCATAGGTTCATGATATGCACATGCCTTTTCATCTGCTATGTCCATTACCTTGTGCATACCTTTAGTATGGTTAACCTCTAGGTTGTTGTCCTCATCTTCTTCTCCATCTATCAGAAAGACCAACTTAACATTTTCCTTTTCTTCCCAAGCACATGGACCATCTCTTCCTCTTTAGTCTCTTCTAGGTCAAGGCGCACCTCCAAATCCAATTCTCCAAATATATCCAAAAACTCTCTTCAGCCTTTTCACTATCTCCTAGAGTAAGGTGCTTCAAAATCTGCAATGCTTCATTGACCAAAGGCTTAGTTGAAAAATAGTCAAAAGTATGAATCATACCTGAGGTCATATCCTACCAATTTTATGTTACTCTTATTAACTCTACATGCACATACCATGCACGGGTGCAGCTGCCTAAGGTAGCGTAGAACTTATGTACCCAGAGTGATGGTGGCAAGACCTCCTGCCCCTCAGTCCAAAGTCTCTCACACTTCTGAATGTGGTGTGAAGCAGAGTCCTTCCCATGAAATTTACATATTTGTGAAGGTACATTACTCCTAAGAAACCTAGTAGAGAAAGATATTCTCACTTCCTGTCACTCCACAAGGTTATCTCTATGTGTAATCCACCAGTGCATTGTAGTCCCACATAGGGTATATACTAGACATATTCCTCCTATCTCCTTCATTCATCCATTGAGCCTCCATGGAATGCAATAATATGTCAAGATTTTCCTCACCAGTATAACAAGGTACCTGGCTAAGTCCCAAGTGCCAAACAATGTGGCCTGACTATGCGAGTAACAATATTCTTGATTTCCCATCCTACTATTTCATATGTTCCATGTGCCCAATTGTCACAAGAAACATTGGTGGTGTCACTAACTGAATGAGCATCATCCCATTGTATCACTTCTTTCTTAGATGGAGCATTGGCTTCAAGATCTCTGATTGTGCACGTGTAAATTATGTTCAAGTGTTCTTCACTCAAAGGATCAACATAGGGTGAAACCTTTACATCTGTCAATGGTATAATGATGTGCTCTTCTTTATTCTCAAAGATAATGTACCCCTTGTTGAAATGCATATCTACATTATTTGTATAACACCAAGGGCACCCAAGAAGTGTTGGGAAACTATCTTCCTCCACAAGCTCCAATACCTCAAAGTCCCTAGTAAACTTGGCTCCCTGGATCATGATAGTAGCATCCTTTAACACTCTAATAGGGTTGGAACTAGTTCTGTTCACCATGTACAACACATTTGTACAAGGATGCAATGGTGGTCTTCCCATCTGATCCCAAGCATCCAACGTGAGCACATTAACTTTGCACTTGTATCTATCAAGATATTACTCAAGAGACATCCATCTATGACCACATTCAGTGTAATTTCTTTATCATATTCATGGTTATGGGGAGGAAGATTTACATGGAGGATCTGCCTCTCACACTCATGCCCTGCTTGTGGAACCTTCTCTCTCAACCATTCACCTAGTAAGGGATGATGTTCTCTTGTCGCAACATTTGAAATGCTTCTTTCAAATCATCCATGTCTTTCTATGGAAAGCCAACATTCTTTTCTCTATCCATCACATGTGCATTGTTCCTTTAATCCCTAATCTCCCCTTGTAAATTCTTGATAATGTCCATGGTCTCTAATAGACTTCTTTCTAATGTTCAACATCAAGGTACTTAGACATTGATCACTTCTTGCTTTGTTATAATAGGCTTTCTCCTCAGGCCTCATGCATGCACTGCCTCAGCACAGGTAGTGACTAATAAAGGTTGTAGGTCAGAATCTAGTCCAACCTTTGACATCCATTAACTTCCATCCACATGTTCTATTTTAATCATAGTCGTGCACTTGTATTTCTTATGTTGTTTACTCATGTGCTCATATAAATAAGGGAATTCTTCAAACTTGTGTTTTTTACCGCACCATGAGAAAATTATATTTTGAGGGCATTCACACTGATAATGATCAGGTGATCCACATGTAAAACAAGTACCTCTAGGAAATCCTCCTCTTCCACCATTATGACCCCGACCTCTGTATCCTCCATGAAATCCCCTATTCTGGTTATCACCATTATTGCGCCCTTCATTATGTTGCTCTCCTTGATCCTTAGATCCACTTGCTACACTGGTCTGGTGCACACTGGTTTCAATAGCCTCATGAATATGATCAATTATTTTGTAGTTAATAGTGTCATGAGTATGTGACTTGCAAATATTGCAATACATGGATACATTCTTATGGACATGTTATAAGAGGGGACATATACTTGCATAATGGTCTAAATGACATATCTCACAATCCAACAACATGGCATGCACTGACTTGCGATGGCAGCTATCCTTAGTATGTCCTTCTACTTCACAATTTTTACACCAAATACCACTGTGCAACTCATGAGATGAATTGGACATAATAATTTTTCTAATTATTTTTCCATGGATGCAATCTGTACCTCCAAGAATGGGATAACTCTAGTGTCTATGCTTCCAAATTCCTCAGCACGTGCAGAGCTGCCTCCAATGCCTCATGTAGATCTATAAATGTCTTATGTGAGAGCGTCATTTTGAAAGGTTTCATCAAACCTCCAACAAACCATTGAGCATGTTGGCTAGGGTGTATGTCATAAGACAACTTTGATAAGAAGGTTTTAAATTGGGCATCATACTCCCTTACGCTCTCATCCATGCCCTACTTAATGTCCTTCAATGCACTGATGATTTTCTGTTCAAACTTAGGTATATGGAACTCAACCAAGAAAGCATCATGCAATGCATTGTAATCTACACAAGTCTGGTTTGGGTCATACTTCCTATACCAACTATGTGCGTGCCCTTGCAACATAGTAGTAAATTGGCTTTCCTTCCATTCGAGAATTGTGATCCCTTTAGCGCACCATAGGATTTCACACATGTGAATGTGATCTACTGCATCATCAATTCCTCTGTACTCTGGAAGGTGAAGGGACATCTCGTAGATAACTTGTTGTGGCTAGTGTCGACCATGCCCACCAAACCCATAACCTGTATTACATCCAATATTTCCTCCACCACTAGAACCACCATTCCACTAGATCCTAAGCCTCCAGATCCTCCTGATCCACCTCTTGTAGTAGGAACTGGACTAGAGGATGAGTTACTTTTCATTCCAACTGTTGTGCTAAATTGAACTCCCATAGTCTGCAAAGTTTTGCCACTTCCAGACGTATTACCAATGTTCTGTGGGCCAAAGCTCTATGTAGATGATGCACTAGAGAATATTCCTCTAAACAGACCTCCAAACAATAAAGATGACATTTTCACCACCATAGATGAATGTGCTATCTGATTAACTCCTGTACTCAATGGAAATTTAAATCTACCTATCACTACTCTATCAAAAACACTAGCTCATTTATCAATAACTATTTTAGGAACCTGAACACCAAGCGGAAGGGCAAGGTCACCAGGTGTGATTAGATGTGTTCCCACGTTGTCCTTATACTTTCTTCCGATGCACTCTCATTTGAAGCCGAGAGGGGTTCTCTACTACGGATTTCCTAAGTGGGGGAGAGCTTGATGCTCCAACTCCATGTCTTCTACGTGAGACTCAAATATTTCATGAGCCATCATCCTCCATAACTCCACATAATCCTCAATATCATGTCATTTTGCTAATTCCCTCTCTCGCACTTCATTATACTTGAATTAGTTGTCTTCTCTTTACCTTTCTACTATAAGGTCTTCCATATTTCACCACACATGCTCCTACCCCTATGTGTAGTGGTGAGGTTAGCTAGCCATCAGAAGGTTCTCTAAATTCAACGTTACCATCAAGATCTTTATTGCTAAAGGAATAACGCGAAGGTAAGATTCTATGGGCTCGTGTAAAAACTCAAACTATGTAACTTCTGGGAAAGAATACGTGGAAACAACATACTCCAGAGTATGAATGTTCACAACACCATCCCATAAGTGATCTACAACATGTTTCTAAGGTTCATCTGCATCAAACAAGGTCTAGTATTATTCCTGCGTTTAAACCTTTGATCTATAATACCTAATCCATGTCGATGTGTACGTAGATAACCACTCATACAATTCTATAGGGAAGAAACTAAAGAATGAATCATAAATTTCATGATAAAGGTGTTCCTCAACCCACTTGAGAGCATTGAAATCAGGTCTATAACCATATCTTCAAGAAAATTGATCATTTCCATCAATAACCCAATCTTCAATGGTCACAAGAGTCAATTGATAAGCCATAATCTATACAACATCCTTGCAACTACTTTGAAAATAGGTCATGGACAATGAAACCAAAATGTAGTATCTTATTTTACTTAATCAACAACCCTATATGCATTGGCCCATCGCTTAGATAGATCTGAGAGCTCACCCAAAGCATGCGTAGGATACCAAGTCCCTCTTTTATGTCAACTGTTGTCCAAGGATTTAGTACACATGAAGATATATTCCATTAATCATATCAACTAGATCCATGAGCTCAATTTGGAAACACGCATAATTAAATATATCATATAGTTCATATAACCACTAAGATCAAATTCACCATATAATTACCAATAATAGAGACATCAACAATCAAAGATCCTACCACAATAATCCATCATATTAATCTATCAAAATTTCTAATAGCTGACTTATATAATAAGTCACCATCATGAAGTTAGGCATGCTCATATATACCAGTAGCATAACTCTGTTACAATCTCTGTGTGTGTCTAAACTATGCAAATCAATACATATAGATAGTGGTGGGGAACTTTCCCTTCACCACCTATACATCCTCAAAATAGGCTACATGCTAAGAATATACATGCTCTGTTATAAAATATATATAGAAGAATGCAAGCCTCGTCTAATAATAGATCATCTATATTTAACTTCAGTTCTAACCCTATTATTAGATTTCATGCTTTTGTTTGAACTTCTAGTTCCTCCTTCCAAAAATAGGCTCTTCTAGAAGGTAACATTCCCTTGCGTATCACTCACTCCATGTTTATTTTTAGAGCCATGCCAAAAATTGACTAATTCCTCGACTCTCCTGAAGTAATCCTTGAGCATCCTTCTCTATCTCCCATGCATGAAACACTCACATTCAATGCACACACCTTGTTCTCTACTACGCATGTCTCCTCTGCAGATCTTGTGCATGCGCGTGCTCCAATACTTAGCCATTTTCCAAGGCCCAACATGTGGGAACTCTTTTTAGGTTGCTACTAATCATCTTGCAATGTATTTTGTCTTTTATTTGGATTAGTCTGCAGTAACTGTGGTTCATCTGTAATTTCTTTAATATTGGGTTTATTTGGCGGAGGAAGTGCTCTTCTTGAGAAAAGATGAATTTCATTAACATAAAATTAATAAGAAGGGTATTGATCTATTTCATTAGTATAGCCTAGCTGAGTAGCTTCATTGTTGGGGTTAGGTATTGGTTGAGCTGGTAGTTGAGTGGATTTTGGTTGAGATCTTGCTTGGGGATTTAGCATCAGATTTTTCTAATGTGGGTAAGGAGGTTGCTAGTAATATTTTTGATAGTTAGGAGGTGGGTTGTTCCATTTTTTCCCTCCTCTCTAAGGCTTCTGTCAAGATTAAGGGGGTTGTTTCTAGTGTTGGCTTAAAAACCAAGGTTTTTGTTGTTTTTGGTATTTAGTAGGGTATGGAGACCAACCTTGTTGAGTATTAGCCCAATGTGGGGGTTGCATTTATAAACTATTAACCCAATTTTGAAAATATGACATAGGATATTATAACATACCTCCTTTTCTTGGTAGCCATGGATTTATTTAATAAATATAGAAGAGTTGATCATCCTCTGTTTCTAGATTCTTGAATTCTAATTTAACCTCCTTTTCTTGTGCAATGCTGGCTAATCCTCTGCATCTGCACTCATCTTTCTTACTTCTATATGCATGGAAGAACTCTATGAGTGCTTCCTCAGCATCTTCTCTTTTCTTCTTGGCATGTAGATCATCAAGCTAGGTGGCCATGTCATTGAATATCTCTTGTTTCATGTTCTTGAACATGTTCACAATCTCTGATTTGGATATGTCCCCAATTTGTTTAGCAGTTTATCCACCCTTTGATCTAGAAATTTTGATTCTCTTCAAGGTTTCTTTGGAGTAATTCCTGAAGGCTTCATAAATCTCCTCAAAGGTATATTTGGAGATATCTCTAGCTCCTATCAGGTCCAAAGCATTCATATCCTCTTCAATGAGTCCTTTTAAGAAAAGTAGCTCGAGGGACTCATTAGGTAGCCTTGTGTGTTTTTACTTCTAAACATTGAATAAGAATCATTCCATGTAATATTTTAGTGGCACATCTTCCTTTTATTCCATTCTGAAGAGTTCATCACCTCCTCTGCTACTTGGCCTACAATAATCTTGATATTTACCCAGAAATGTTTCCTTTATTTATGGCTAGGATGTCACAACATCTCTTCCTAAACCCATGAACCATCTCAAGGTTTCATCTTTGAGTGTAGTAGGGAACAAATTTAGCTTATGCACATTTGTGGTGTAGTCATATCTCCTACATAAAATGTCAAACTAAAAAAAAAGGTGTTTGGGTCTTCAGGTATAGATCCATGAAAGTATGGAAGGGCTGATGTAGATATGTTCTTCATTACAACAGGCTGATTGTTGTTGGAGATTGGGAACTCAAATGTAGTTTCACTATCTTCAACATTTTGTCTCACTACTTCTGCCATAATTTCTTGATTAGAACAACCTCAAAAAATTCACTTGGAGGGGGGTCTTATAACAACAAGCCTTGTACAGAGGAAAATATTTCCTCTTAAGAATCAAATATAACAATTTGTGCTATTTTTGGATTGGGTAAGAATATACCATGGAAATCTCTTGGATGGTGAATTCATCAACTAACTCAACTCACTCAACATACATTAGTTGGGGGGGTGGATATGGAATTTCTAAACCTAAACTATTTCTAAAGAATGAAAAACCTCTCAAAAACCCTATAACTTGGCAGTAGCCTCAGCAACGACACAAAAAAATGATGGTATAATTTAACTTCCATCAATTAATACGTTGTTTATTAAATCATAGTCATTTAATCGTCAAACCAAGGGAAGTAAAATTTCAATAATTCCAGTGTTGTATGCATAGTTATAGAGTATTTAGGAGGTATGGAAAGAAATAGCTATCACTAAAATGCTTTAAAGAACAATGATTGAAAGTAGATAAAAATAAGAATTGAAAGCCAATGGTTCCTAACACTATAACTAAAGCAAATATTATAAATTTAGAATGTAGATAAAGGAGATAAATTGCTTCCTAGTCTAATCATGCAATAAAAAAGAGAAACAAAACTGTGGAGGGGTTTAGCAGACCACAAGGGGGCCCTGCCTTGGGTGTTAATCCCTCCTAAGGCTTGTAACTAAAAACTACTTAACTAAACTCAAATATTTATTCAATTGGCATGAATATTTCATCTAGGAACAAAGTGACCTTTGTATTTGCGTATCTTCTATTCTCTAATTCCTCTCTAGATCCATTCTACATTCTAGATAGATTTATAACATTAACCCTTTTCTTTTATACTTCTCAATTACAACAAAATGTGAGAATAAGAGTTCAACTAGGATTTTAAATAGAATAATTAAACTGATAACAAGTGTTCAATTAATCTCCAATTAATTGACCAATTCCTATTATCATGTGTACACTTGATCAATCAACTTAATCAATTATTTCCTTACAATGAATAATCAGATCCATGGTTGAGTTATCTCCTAGTTCTTCATGTTCTAGTTGTTATAGCTCCTTCAACGGCACATATATAATTGATTTTCACTCTTCATGTTCCAAGAAATCTTCATAACATGGCTTCTTTTTT
Source organism: Taxus chinensis (assembly GCA_019776745.2). Classification (NCBI taxonomy): domain Eukaryota; kingdom Viridiplantae; phylum Streptophyta; class Pinopsida; order Cupressales; family Taxaceae; genus Taxus; species Taxus chinensis. Next base: position 179,445,424 of record CM034153.1, on the reverse strand, counting down.
GCAGGTGATCCCCTTTGTTTGCAAACGGGTTACTGCGAACAGGTCCTTTGCTGCATATAGAAAATTTATTAAAAACAAGATTAACATAATACATATCATCATTTAAACAACTTATTGAACTCATAAGAATAAATTCACACACAAAATACCACAAAATAAAGATAACTAGTAATATCTATATTAATCAGTATTTATGCCAATGATTTCAAGTTATGATGATAATGTTTAGTAGTGTGACTAGGAAATACAAGGACATAGCTATAATTACTTGACAAAATTACAGAGGATGAGTTGTTTATAAAGGGTATTACACAACTCATCACATTCTCTAGCTCTGTCTCCTTTTTATTAGCCAACTTCCTTATCTCACACATTCAATGCTTGATATTTTCCATTTTTGCACTAGCCTTCTCCCCAAATATTTGAAACTCTTCTAATATTTAGTCATGAGTATCCTTGTCAACATATTTGCACTCCATTTTGTTTTCTGGGGTGTTCTTTTGGGTGTCCTAAAGCATACACACACATATTATTTTGGTCTGTTCAAAGAAGACTTTGACTAAGTTTTCCGCATATGTAGCCTTTTTTCTGAGCTTATTTTATAGATCCGCACATGCCCATAATTTTTCAACATAGATGAAAATTACATTATCCTTCTCTCCCTTACCCTGCTACACTCTCTTTTTATCTGCTTCTTTTTTCTAGAGGAGACGGATTAGAAAGTGTTCCAATTTCTCTATACCTATTCCTTGGGCTATGAGGTTTTATTTAGTAAGTTTAGGCTCATTGAGGAGTATCAACTCACTTAAATATAATTCCTTCTTTCATACGCATGTACATTTTCTTGTAGGGTATTGTGGCCCCTAGTCAAGTCACCCATTTTATTATTTATTTCATTGAGCTCTTTGGTTAGCTCTTTTGCTACCTCAACTAACTCATCCTTTTGAGATAGAGCATTGTTGACTATGTTCTCCTTCCATTTCTTGTATATTGTCAAAAAATCATACCCCAACATTTTTGAAACCCAATTTTTTTTTCTTCAAATGATAAATGTTTCTCTAAGAAGTATTTCAGACTATCATGATTTTTCTTTACTTTGAAGTGCCCGCCCATTAAATATGGTCTTAATTACTTTACTGCATGATGTATGGCCAAATTTTCATTCTCATAATTTTTTTTTTGACATATTATTACTTTTGAATTGATGGCTTTCAAAGTCAATGGGATTACCTTCTTACATAATTACTTCCCCATACCATACCCAGAAGCATCACATTCAGTAATGAATGTTTTGGAAAAATCCGGGGTAGCCAAAAATGGGGTGGTGCACAAGGCCTCCTTCAACTTCTCAAATTATTTGGTAGCTTTCTCAATCCAATTGAAATATTCCCTCTTCAATAAAGCTATCAGTGGTACTTCTATCCTACCATAATTCCTTACAAATATACGATAATAAACTGTAAGCCCCAGAAATCCTTGGAGATTCTTTGGCTTTTTAGAACCTTGCACTCAAGCATGGTATTTATCTTGTTAGGATCCACTTAACACATTCATAAGAGATGATGTGTCCCAAATATTCGACCTCCTTGATGTAAAAAGAAAACTTAGAGGATTTTGCATAAATCAAATGTTGTTTAAGAGTTTCCAACACCTTATTTACATGATGCAAGTGTTCCTCCCATATTTTGTTGTACATTAATATATCATCAAATAGCATTAAAGCAAAATTCCATAGGAATTTATTAAATATAGAATTCATCAAAAATTGTAATGTAGAGGATGTATTTATGAGTACAAAAGTCATTACTAATAATTCATAATGGCCTTCATGTTTCTAGAAGGTTGTTTTATGAGCAAACTCATCCCAGATTCTAATATGAGGATATCCAAAATGGAGATAAAACATTGTAAAGTAAATAGCACCATGAAACTCATCTATAAAATCATTAATTACAAGAATAAGATACTTATATTTGAGTGTGTGCTTATTGAGCTCCATATAATATTTTCATATTTTTTACACACCAACACTATTGGAGAAGAATAAGCACTCTGAATATGGGAGATAATTCTATCTTCTAACATCTCTTGGACTATCCTCTCAATCTCACTATTTTAAACATGTGTGTACCTATAAGGTATGATGTTAGGTGATTATCTCCCTGGTACTATCTAGATGACATGGTCATGGTATATTTTTGGAGGAAACCCCTTTCACATATCTCCAAACACAACAAAGTGCTCATCTATAACTACTTACATATATGATGATATAAATGTATTTGACTAATGTATTCCAATGAAAATAGTTGTGTCACGAACCCCTCTGCACCTTTTAAAAGTATTTTTTGCATCTGGTGAGAGCTCAAAATTCCTTCCTTTTGAGTGAAAATGAATGAAAAAATCTTGGAAGTTCATATTAATAGTTCCCAAGGTGGTAAGCCATTGAACTCTTGACACAATGTCTACTCCTCCTATTGTAATGTAATACATAGGGATATTTAGTAAGTAATCTCCCATGGTGAGTTTAATGTTATGGAATTTCCCTAAATAAATAATAGTACCCCCATTAGCAATCATTACTTAACATTTAGGAGTTGGATAAATAAAATAGTTCAAGTGCACCACTAGATTATGATTGATGAAGTTATGAGTAATTCTCGAGTCAACTAACATGATTACACTATGTTTTTTAAGAATCCAACCAATTTGAGGGTTTGGGGGGTGCTAATACCTAAAATTTCATGACATGAGATTGTTTCTTGGGGTATCGTAACTCTTCTTATGGCTCAAAAATGACATCTACCTCTTTGTATACTTCCTTTTCTTCTTCTTCATTGGGCCCCTTAATGTAGAACAACTTCTTTTCAGCACATTTATTTTCTGGTCCATAGTTGTTGTCACAATTAAAACATAACCCTTTTGCTCTCTTTTTTTCAATTTGTTGATGTATTATTCTAATTGGCTAAGGGAATGATGGTGTCAAGGTACTATGATCTCTTATGCTATTAAAATTATGCCTCCTACTGGAAAAGACTTTTTCCTCTGTCCTACATTCCATAGTAATAAAATTAGAAACCTTATGTGGATTAAACATATGCACCTCATGCTTAATGTGTTACTTAATACCCCCAAGAAAAGGGTCATTCAGATCCCCTTCTGTAATATTCTCCACATGTAAGGATAAGTTTTGGAAATGATTAACATAATCCTTGACTAATCATGTTTGACATAACTATGCTTGAAGTAATTCTCTAACACACTAGAACTATAGTGCAATTATATCTCTTCAGTGAAAACTATTCATGTGATATTGAGACCATTATTTTTCCTTTATACACATAACCATCAATATCAGATGAATTGGTCAAGTTCAAGATACAAGGATTCCATGGTCACCTTTTTTTCTAGATGGGATCTTTTGTAAATCAAATAAATTATCCACTTGGTTAATCCAATTGATTGGATCCTTTCCATCAAAATTACATGTTTCTACTTTCGGCATCATGTTGTGGGATTACATAGTATTTGGATTTGGATTGGGATGGATAGGAGATCCACCTTCGCTAGTTTTTTTATTACTTTGGCCTAAAGATCCACCTTGGTTAATATGAGTATGATTGAGTTGAGGATGATTTGGAAGATGATGATGAACCTTTTGATTTGTATTAAGTTTCTGTGTGATATCATCTAATCACTGATTGATATTTTCTACTTCTCCTTTACTACCCATCTCAAATTGTAGGATTCACAGATCATACTCAAATTGGCTTACCTTATGATCCACCAAGGTAAACCCTTACACTAAGGATACCATAATTAGCCCTTCTGACTCCAAATCCTCAACTATTAACTCATCCTTTTCTATGGTTTTATCCAGAGTGACATGATTCTTTTTGCTTCTTATGAAATACCCCACCATGATGCCCCAAAAATAATAGGATTTAGGTATCAAGGTAAAAATTTAGGGTTTGGGGTTTAAAGAGAAAGTCATACAAATATTAAAAAAATCAAAGAACAGATTCAAACTAATTTTTTATCCTATTTCTAAAAATGTAAATAACTTGGATAAATTCCACAATTTTCATCCTATAGAGAAAATTTATGAAAAACCATAAAATTGCTATAACTTTTGTAAAATAGAGAAAAAAACTTTTGGAATTTTCAAAGAAACTTACTTGGAATGTTTCAAAACTATGATAAAAAAATTGTAGAAAAATTATCTACCATTTTGGATATATATCCAAAGCTTCACAATTAGGGTTTTGACCTAATTTTGGCTAAGATCGTAACTTGGATACCATTTGTAATGAAATTATTTATATCTAAATATCAGTAGAAATATAAAACCAAATAACACAAAAATGTAGATAAATGATCACAATATGCAAGTAGAATAACTTATCCACTTAGAGGGGGCAACCTCCAAACCATACAATAAAGCTCAAGTACTCAATATGATGATCAACTAATACTTACTAACTCATATAGATATTATTCCTATGTTATGGCCATCACCAAGGCCAAACCACTAATGATATTATAACATATATGAAAGAGATATAACATGATAAGAAGTTATGATAGCCAAAATTTGTCCATATACATCCAATGTAATAAATAGGATTAAGGGCATATCAGATGACCCTTACATTATCCTTTTTTTCCTTACCCTTTTGTACTCTATTTTTATCTTCTATTATTTTCTTGAGCAGGAGGATTAGAAATTGTTCCATTTTCTCTATACCTATTCCTTGGATTATGGGTTTTTCTTTAGTAAGTTTAGGATCATTGAGGAGTATCCTCTCACCTAAATCTCTTCTCTTCTTATTCCCACACATATATTTTTTGTAGGGTTTTGTGCTCCCTATTCAAATCACTTGGTTTATTATTTATTTCCTTAAAGTCTTTGGTTAGCTCGGACACACTTATTATTTGTAAGTGGTTATCCACATTATTATTTGGATTTTAATGGACTGGCTCTCTAACTATCTTTAATAGCACTTCCCTTGAATACATTTATGAGACGTGGTAAGTTTCTGTGAGGACTATTTTCTCTTCACCCTTAGTCCTGATGGAAACATTGTTTAGGATAGTGAGTGGGAACTCAAAGATGGCATCCTTTGTGTAGGAATCTAAGATGAATGATAACACCTTCATCACTCTTATGTACCTTACTAACTCCTTTAGAATATTCCACAAAAAAATCCTTATATGCCTTGCCTTTTTTAACTTTGGAGTGAAGGGATTTTAGAAGATTCTTCTCATGAGAATTTTATTCTTCCTTCTCTTCATCTTCCTTCTCCTCTTCTTACACATATTTCCCCTTACTTTGGCACCATTTATCATCTTCTTCATCCTCGACACTTATCTCTTCTTCATTTTTGTGTGTCTCCTCCTCCTCATATTTGCACTCTTCTTCTTCATCCTCCTCCCTTTCCTCCTCACACTCTCCTTCTTCATACTCAAAATTAATAACCATTAAATTTTTGCTTAAAGGTGGAGTGGCTCTTGTGCCAAATTTTATAGGATATTCTCCTTTCTTCTACTCATCTGCGATGCATGAAGGACTTATTATAGGGGTATGTACTCTTTGAGTAGTTATTTTTGTGGGTATGCCAAACCCTGTTTCTTCCCCTTCCTTAGAAACAAGTGCTTCTACCCCACTGGACTATGTTTATGTGTCCATGTGTGTTTTCACGCCAAGTTCTTCTAGCCCTATTACTAGTCCTACATTGTCAAATACTTTTCCATTAGTCTCCGCTTTGCTCAACTCGCTTTACCTAGTTTTGTTAGTTGATCTTAAGTCTAGGCCTAGCGTAAAAGTTCATGATGTATCCAACCTCTATTTTTTCTTCAAGGGATCAACTACTTTTTGTTAGGAATTATTAATATTATTGACATGAATTATTGTAGTGTTTATATTTAGAATTTTTGTTGTGAGATATAATATCACATATTATGTAATGGTTAGAGTTGTTGTGATTTGTTTTATTGACTCGCGTATATAGGAGTTTTTGGAGATAATATTGGGGAGAGTTGTTGGACAAACTTCCATGAAAATAAGAGTTCTTTCCTAAATATGTACTTGATTTTAATAATAAATTAATGAATTTTAGTGTATTAATCATGTGCAACTCTAATTCTACCACTTGGTATCAGATCCGTGTTGGTCCAAAATGAGAGTCTTTAAAGACAATACTTAGTATTTTTTATGTATTGCAATCCACACTTGGATTAATATCTTTAGCAATCTTATTAAAAAGTCACATACATATTAAATTGGACGATTTCATATTCCCTTTTCTTCGCTTCATATCTCTTCCACTCGTGATATACTTTGGAATCCCAGACTTTTGCATTTGTTGTTAAACGGGGATCTTCCAAAAATACAGATCCAACTCTGTAAATTTCATCATTAGTTTTTGGTGCCATCTTGAACGACATCAAGTTATTTCTAATCCCGCCATCAGGCGATTCAGATCTTGTATTGCATGGTCAAAAAAAGGTAAACCCCAAATCAATATAAGAATGAGGAATCACGCAGATTAGTTAAAAAGATCAGCTAATTACACAGTTTAATTGTTTTACATTGTAAAGGGAGTCGATGACCTGATTCACATTTATCTCTATCCGGAGAGATCTGGTATCATGGAAGCTAAAAGTAACACACAGGATATTGAGTTTCATTCATTGGCATAGGATATCTTCTAGTTAAATTATGATCTGAGAACATCTACAGTTTTCACGTCTTCCACAAGTTTTTTGATTATACAACTATTATATATGAAATCTATGTAAAATTTAGTGTTTTTTCTTATCTTCCACAGGTTTGGTCTGTGTATTTCTCTGACAAGGTTGTTCAGTCCTACCGAACGACGCATATATAACTACATTCCATTAGAAAAAATAGTATCGGGTTGTTTATGTGTGCCACATAATCCAATCTCTGTGTGGGTCTCTTGCTTCAGGCCTGCCATCTCTGTGAAACTTACCCGGAATAGATGCCTTGGAAGTTGGGAGTTTAACTGGGACTCTCTATGTTTATTAATTGTTGCTTTAGTTGTCAATAGTTTATTGAGTTATTTTTTTAATATAGAGTGAGTCTTCTTTAGTGTTTAATTATACTAGTATTAAGTGTCATATGTATTTTTAAGTCAATAAAACCATTGTATACCATCTATGTTTACTGTTATTTAAATTATTTCATGTCATTTCATTAAAGAGTCAAGTGTATATTTGTGTTAAAATATCATTATTGTCTATTGTAAGTTGATTTTAAAAAAAATAATTTGTTCTATTTTTTTTTTTTTCGTGTTTTCAAAAATAGAATCATATTATTATTATCTTGTCAACATAAAATAATTGTTTGATCCCATAGGAATAGTTTTAAATTATTGAATATACGGTGAGTATAGTTTTCTCATTATTTATTAGTTGTCATCACGAGTTAAAGTCAAGTGTCATCTAGTTAAATTTGATTCATTGTCACCTTATCTAAATGTATAAGTATCAAGTGTCTCGTCAAAATTTCATTATGAGTTAGAGTCAAAAAGTATGAAAATTAAAAAAATGTCTTATGGCCACATTTTCAGTGTTACTCGACGTCTGGAAAATAAATGATTTCACATAATGGAAGAGAATAATAAAAAATGTGGGAATAACTAAGCTTCATATCCAAATCCAGTGAACTGGAAGATGGAGGCATAGGAGGATGGAGGAAAAACATCATCCTCTTGCTAGCCACAAGTGACAGGGCCACAAAATGAGGTTATGGCATTTTGTATTAGTGTTCTTTCTTTCAATTATAATGTACTTGTCATTGTTCATATTCAGTTTATAGTATGTTCCTGTTGTAATAAATAGAGAAAATTCCTATGTACTTTCTCAATGTGAAAATATAGTGGAAATATGAAAGCATGAGGGAAATGTAGCATCATGATACTTGAAGAGGATAAACAAGGGTTCATACCTTGGACATGGGTCCAAATTTTATGAAAAAGGGTTCATACCGAATGAGAAGGGGCTCATATTGAGGTTGTTGGTTAGCCTTTACAAAACCATTAGTGAGCCAATATCATGAGCACGCACGAGCGGAAAGATGAAGAGAAAGTGTGATTGTTTTTCTCCCATTTTCACACTAAGGGGGCGGGGGGATGTTAGGAATTATTAATATTGCTCACATGAATGATTGAAATGTTTATATTTAGATTGTTTGTTGTGAGATATAATCTCATGTATTATGTAATGGTTAGAGTTGTTGTGAGTTGTTTTATTGACTCGCGTATATAGGATTTTGTGGAGAGAATAGTGGGGAGAGTTGTTGGAAAAACGTCCATAAAAAATAAGAGTCGTCTCTCTTATATATGTACTTGATTCTAATAATTAACTAATGAACTTTAGTATATTAATCGTGTGCAACTATGGTTCTGCCACTTCACTTTTACCTCTTGATCATGGTCATAGATGGTTAACATAATTAATCATCTGACTCTTCCTCAACCTGTGTATGAGTTATTTTTTTCTTTTTTTTGGCCTTAAGTATTAAACAAATGATGGGCTTGGTTTCCTACCATTATAGGATCTACTTAGCTTAGGGAACATGACGAGTTCTATGAATTGATTTCATAACAACTCATATTTTTTAATTTTATAATACCATTGTAGCCATTTCTATGTATTTCCTAAGTACATTGCTAAACATCACTATGACAACCATGAGCTTTTGGCATAATGACTAATTGATATAGTTATATCTAATTATCTTTATTTTGTGATATTATGTATGCATTTATTCTTTTTATTCTAATAAATTGTTTGGATGATTGTATGTGTTGATGTCACTCTTAGTTGTAGGCAATTTTTCATATGCAACAAAAGAATTTGTCCACAACAACTCGTCTGCAACTAAAGAATTTGTCTGCAACATAAGGAAATCATTCACAGTAAAGAACCCCACATTTATGAAGATATTTTGAAACATGAAGTGATGGTACTTAAGTTCTTACACACCATTAGAGAATTAGTTACAACAGAAACATGGAAAATTGAGAAACAAATCAATATTTGATTTAGTCATTGATTGAAAACTAGTGAAGAATTGATTGTTAGTTGAACACTAGTTGTGTGTTTCTAACACGTGTTGAATCTATCACTTGTTTTGTTGAAGACTCCTTGTATTATTCTTCTTTTCATGTGCTATAAATGATAAGATATAAAGGAAAGGGATGGTGCCTTATAATAAGGAGATCTAAATTTAAAATTAGAGAAAAGTGTGAACAAAGTTAGCAGAGAATCAAAGTATTCTCTTTTGTTCCTAGATGTAATGTTTTATGTAAATCAATAAAGAAATCCAAGTTCTGCCATTTAGTTTTTAGTTACAGAGTTAGGAAGGGATTAGCGCCCAAGTTAGGGCCCACTTGAGGTATGTTAAATCATCTCCATTATTTCATTTCATGCATATTTTATTAGGAACAATCCTCTCTTTGAATCTACAACTTTATTTCAGTAATAAAAATTAGCAATAGTCCATATTCAAGTTTGAGTTTTATTTTTCTTTAAGCAAATTTATGTGAGAATTATCTCCTTTCCAACCTCTTAGATAACCTATAACTGTGGATACAACATAGGAAATATTCCAAGTCTACACTCCCTGGTCTGATAACTAAATGAATGTAAACCAATGTACAATATAAAAATTGTTGCAAGTTGCTTTACACCACCATTTTTGGCATCGTTGTCAGGGATATTGCCAAATTTATAAGAGTTTGTGAGGTTTTGCATTTCTGAATTTCTTAGAACAAAGTAATTTATAGAAATTCCACCTTCAAAACCACCCACTAATGAATGTTGTTTGAGTTGAGTCAGTTGATGTATGCACCGTCAAATAGATTCCTACCCAATCCTCAAATAGCATAAATTACTTCTAATTTTGAAGAAGAAACATCCTCTTCTGTACAAGGTTTATTGATAGAACACTCCCTCCCAAGTGAGATTTCTGAGGTTGTTCATGAATAGTATAACATGGTAGAGGAGGTGAATCATGACATGGAAGAAGAGGTAAGGGAGCCAAGCACATTTTATTTTCTTAACTCCAATAACAGTCAGCCTACTCAAATGAAGAACATCTCTCTATCAACTCTTTCTATTTTTCATGGATCCATGAATGAGGACCTAGACACTTCCTTTTTAAATTTTGATGTCTTATGCAGGAGCTATGACTATATAACTAATGCACACAAGTTGAAGTTGTTCCCTTTTACACTCAAGGATGCAACCTTGAGATGGTTTATGGGCCTAGGAAGAGATGTTGTTATTACTTGGAAGGGGATGAAAGATTGTTTTTTTACCAATTACCAAGATTAATGTAGGCCAATTAGCAGAGGAGATGAAATCATCAAGATGGAATAGAAGGATGACAAGCCACTAGAAGATTACCTGGAGAGATTCCTATTTTGTATTCAAAATTCAACACATACAAGGTTACCTCATGAGTCTCTTCAAGTTACTTTTGTTAAAAGGACTCAGTTAGGAAGATAGGGATGCTTTGGACTTAAGAGGAGGTGGAGACATCTCCAAAGTCACTTTTAAGGATATTTTTCAAACTTCAAGGAATTATTCTATAGCAACCATGAAAATAATAAGAAGTACTAGATCAAAAGGTGGATAAACTGTCAAAGGAATTGGGGAAATATCTAAACCAAAAATTACAAACATGTTTAAGGACATGAAACAGGAAATAATTAATGACATGGCCACCAAGTTTGATGCTCTACATTCAAATAAGAAGAGAGAGGATGCATAGGAAGAAATTACAGAGTTATGTCATTCTTACAGAAGAAATAAAGATGATTACACATGCAGGTGTCTAGATAGCATTACAGAATGAAAGGAGGATGCACTAGAGTTAAAAATGATAGAAATGGAGAATGGGAAATTTTTGTACATTTCCCAAAGGAAGCCATGGAAGCGAAGACAAGGAGGTATGTCACAAGATACCACACCATCTTTTAAAAATTGGGCTAATAGTTCATATAAAAACATGCAACCACCACCTTGGGCTAATACTCAATAAGGATGGACTCCTTACCCTAGCCAATACCAACAGTCATGACAACCTCAGTTCTCAGGCCAATAGTGGAAGCACCACCCTTATTCATGGTAGAAACCTTGGAGAGGAGGGAAGTAATGGATCAATCAACCTCATAGCTACCAACAAACCTACCAATAACATCCTTACCCATAACAACAAGATTTGATGACAAACCCCTAATCTAGATCTCAATCAAAAGCTACCCAATTTCTAGCTCAACCAACAACTAACCCCAAAAATAAAACTTCTCAGCCAACTTATAACACTAAATCAACCCAATACTCTACTTATTCAGTTGATGTCAATAATATCCATCTCCATTTAGGAAGAGCACTTGTGCAACTAAGTAAACCTACAATCATAGAGATACCAAATAAATCACAGTTGTTGTAAGATGATCCGCAAAAAATACATAAGATGTTGCTAGTTGATCTGAAATAACATGAAAAAAATTCTTACAAAAGTAAGATGCAAGTCAATGAACCCTTATTTTTAGAAATATTTAATGAGAAAAAATATGACCCTAAATCATATTCTGATTCTGATTCTAATTTTGTCAATAAGTTGAAGGAAATTTGTGTAAACATTCTACTGATTCAAGCCATCAAGGAGGTGCCTATTTATAACAAGATGATCAAGGATCTATGTATAAAGAAGATAGGTGGAAAAATAAAAGATCCATCCACTATAAATCATTGGATAGTTGGCTAACATTATGCTTGGAAACTCTGTGCTACCTAAGTACATAGATCTAGGTAGTCCTTTGGTGAATGTTACTATCAATGGAACTATAATAAAAAATACCCTGATTGACTTAGGGGAAAAAATCAATGTCATGACCAAGAAAGTCATGGATGACATGAATTTGGAAGGACTAAGGCCAAAAACTATAGTATTGCAACTAGCGGATAGATCAACAGTAAGGCCTGAAGGAGTCCTTGAGGACATTGTTGTGGTGGTAGACTCTTGGGAATACCTTGTTGATTTCATTATCCTACAACCAAAGGAAAGTCTAGGAGGTTACCCTCTTATACTAGGAAGGCCATGGCTGGCCACTGCTGATGCATTTATAGGGTGAAATTTTGGAAACATGATCATCTCAAATGGAAATGGTACCAAGAAACTTATACTCTATCCTCCTACCCAACCATTGAATGATGAGGATCAAACAATTTGGGTTGAAGAACCAAAAATTGATCAATGCTTTGTCCAATAGTTGATGATGTTAGAAAATTATTGCACTATTGAAGATCAGGAGGAATATTTTGTTCTCTCTAATATTCTGCAGAACAAATATGGAAGAAATGAATAAATTGATGACAGATTGTGGTGCTCGAGATGTCCTTTGAACCAAGTCTTACCACAACAGAGCACCATGAGTATTCTAGGTTAAAATAGTATTTTTCACCAACTTCTTCCTCATGAATGAATATTAAATTATGTTAATAGAAACATGTGTTCAATGTTGGACCTCTCCAATCAAGTAGAAATAATAACATGGAGGCCACTAAATGTAAGCAAGATGTTGAATATACAACAAGAGCAATTGTTAATTGCTCTTCTTCAAGAGCATAATACATCATTTTATTGGGATTATAGTGATATGTGTGGGATTCATCCTAGCTTTGTAATTACATAATTTATATTAAAAAATAATGTAAACCAATTAGAAAGCCACAAAGGTACATGAACCCAACAGTAAGAGAAATTGTGAAGGGTGAACTACAGAAGTTACTAGATGCTAGATTCATATACCCCATATCATATAGCCAGTGGGTTTCACCTCTAATAATTATACCAAATAAGAATGGGAAATGAAGAATCTGTGTGGATTACAAAGAACTGAATTCATCCACATAGAAAGACCACTTCCCATTTCCCTTCATTGATCAAGTTCTTTATACCCTAGCTGGTAAAAAGTAATTATCCTTTCTTGATGGATACAGTGGTTACAATCATATCCATATCACACCAGAGGACCAAGATAAGACTACATTCACATGTCCATAGGGGGAAATTTTCCTATTCAGTTCTCCCATTTGGCCTGTGTAATGCACCTGCCACATTCCAGAGGGAAGTCCTAAGTATCTTCTCTGATTTGAAAAATGACTGCATGGAAGTCTATATGGATGAATTCATTGTTCATGGAAGTACTTTTGAGGAGGCTATGCAAAATCTGGATAAGGTCTTAAGAAGATGTAAGGATCACAATTTGTTCCTGAGAAATGAGAAGTGTTATATGATGATGTCAGAGGGTATAGTGTTGGGGCACTACCTTTCCTTAGTAGGAATTCAAGTAGATCCAACAAAAGTTATCTGTCATAGTCAACCTGCCCACACCAAGAAAACAAAAATATGTTAGAAGCTTTTTAGGCCATGCTGGATATTACAGAAGGTTTATAAAAGACTTTAGCAAAATTGCAATGCCACGTTTTGCATTGTTGGCAAAGGATGTTTGTTTTTCATGGACTAAATGTTATGAAAGTGATTTTCTAAATTTAAAAGAGATGTTAAATGTTACTCCTGTGTTGAGAGGACCTGACTACAACCTGCCTTTTCACATCCACACAGATGCATAAGATCATGCTATTGGAGTTGTCCTAGGTCAAAAAGATGGTAGTCTGGATTATGCAATATACTATGTCAGTAAGAATTTGTAATATGCAGAATTGAATCATACAATAACAGATAAAGAGTTCTTGGTAGTAGTATATTACATAAAAAAATTTAGACATTATATCATAGGATACCCAAATTTTATTCACACTGACCATGCTGCAATCAAGTATTTGGTAAACAAACTAATATTAAGTGGTAGAATTATAAGGTGGCTGCTCCTCTTGCAAGAATTTGATGTCACCATAGTGGACAAGCCCGAAAAAGATAATGTGGAGGAAAATTTACTCTCAAGGATGGAGACCAACAGGGAAGAACAAGTAGTTTATGATTCATTTCTAGATGAGCACCTATTTTCTATTTCTACAAGAACACCCTAGTATGCAAACATAGCCAACTACTCAGTCTCAGGTAAAAAATCTCCACATTTTTTATCCTCTGAGAAAAGGTATTTAGTTGAAAATAGTTTATTCTTTTCCTGGATAGCTAAACTTCTCTTTTATACAGGTCAAGATCAAGTAATGAGAAGGTCTATACATGATGGGGAGATATTTGATGCCCTCAGATCCTACCACAATGAACCTTTTGGAGGGAATTTTTCTACAAAGAGAACAACATAGAAGGTGTTGAATACTAGCTACTATTGACCAACTTTATATAAGGATGAAACACTATACACTAAGAGATGTGATAAATGCCAAAGAATGGGAAAGCCCACTAAGTTTGATGAGATGCCATTGTAACCTCAATTGGTTTTGCAACCTTTTGATAAGTGGGGATTATATTTTTTGGCCCTATAGACCCTCCATCTCAATAGAAAGAGTATATCCTGGTCTGTATAAATTACCTAGCTAAGTGGATAGAGGTAAAAGCATTGCCAAACTAGACCAATGAGAAGCTGGATAAATTCCTATATGAGAACATATTTACCAGATATGGAGTCCTAAGGGAGATTGTGATAGACCAAGGTACACATTTTAATGCTGATGTGATTGCTGATTTGGTCAGTGAATATGAAATCAGGCATAGAAATTCTACACCATACCATCCCCAGTCTAATGGCCAAGTAGAGGTTACAAATAGAGAGATAGAGGCCATATTGACAAATACTATAACACTCCATAGAAGAGATTGGATAGAAGAGGATTTCCAGAAGTAAGTATGGGAATTCAATACAACATGGAATACCACAAACTGAATTCACACCATTTAAACTATTATATGGTAAAAGACTGTTTTTTTTCCAATAGAATTTGCACATAAAAAGTTGAGAACTGCACTTGATCTGGGAATAGACTTATTAGAAGTTCAGAGACAGAATTCTCCAACTCAATGAGTTGGATGAATTGAGAAAGCAAGCAGTTCATAACATAGAGGTAGTGCAAAAATAAAGAATCAAATGGCATGACTAGTATATTAAAACAAGATAGTTCTAGGAAGGTGACTAGGCACTTTTGTTTGACTCAAAATACAAGGATCACATAGGGAAGCTCAGAACAAGGTGGCTAGGCCCCTATGAAATTGAGAATATCTTCCCTAATGGAGCTGTGAAGCTTACTACTATTGATCCTATGATATTCAAGTTGTTGGTGAATGGCCACAAGTTAAGATTGTATAAAAATATATTTGATAAAGGATCATTTATGGAATTATTCAGAGGAGATCAGAGAAGAATGGAGAAAGAAACATCAGAATTAACCTCAGAGGTTGAGCTTATTGGCTCACCTTCTAGGATTTTAGAGAATTGATGATATTTCTGTAGCCTTGGAGCATTCAACTTGTTGAATAATTCAAGGCTAAATAAAAGTGTTGAGATCTACCTTTCTGGGTGATCATCAGCATTCTGCTAACCCATTTTTTATATAAGTTTTTGTTTTGCAGGTTTTATTGACAAGTGATTGCAAGAGAGCATGATATCCATCAAAAGGAGAGAGTGTAATGACCAAGAGTTCAACTTGCAACCACAAGAAATAAGATCATGTTTGTTTGAAGCTTCTGGTAGAAATCATGGTTACATAAAGGACATCAAGGAAGCATGCACAAGTGGATGATATACAAAGAATTATTGGCACCACAACCAATTGGATTTCCCTCTCTAGGAAACATCTTTTTTAGCATCATAGGGCACTTTCTTGTAGCCAAGATGCCATTTCAATAAATCATGCACATCAATCATTGCAAGCTACTATGAGATAAGTGCATGCATTTATTACTTTAATAAAGAATGCTTAGATTAATTGTATTTAAATATGAGTTATGTCTAGTCATAAAGTATGTGACACATTAAAATACCAATGAATCTCCTTTATGATGTGTCCACTTAAGACCTCCATATAAGCCAACATGTCACATCATTTTGCTTCATGTACTCAATGTTGTCACATCCACTTAATGATTAATCACTCCTAAATTTATTTCTTGTCCCCTTGGTAATAAAGTCCAAAGTAATGCAAAACCATCAACAAAATTCATTTTTGCAAAGTACTTTCAAGGAAAAAAATTCTGGTTATGTATTGCACCTGGGAGAAGTATGTGTATCCACCATGGGAGATGACCTAGTTAGATATGAACCTTCTGCACATTTGTAACTTCTAAATCATTCCTAAGGTTATGCAGTACTTTGAGAATCATGGCTAGATGCAATACATTAAAAAATTTCAAGGATTTGAGGAGGTAATTGTGGTAGAGTTTATAAATACCCTAATCAATGGAGAGGCAAAGGTTAAAGGGTTAACAATCATGGTAAGTGATGAAATTTTAGTGGAGGTCACTGGTTTACTAGCTCAGGGAAAGTTATTTCTAGACAAAGCTAACTTAGAAGAAGAAATAAAATAATTTTCAGACATTGATGAGGATTTCATCTCAGATTGCCAAGGTACTTTTAGAATATATCTCAAACCATTATGAGCACAAGCTACCACTATTGTCATTCATTATTTTACTTGTGAAGGGAGATATTCAAGGTTAAATACAACCCATTTCAAATTGTTAAATCATTTGAAAAAAATCATCAAGTGAATGTTCCAAATTTCTTTCATGAGATGCTTAAGAAAATGAGAAAATAGGTTCAGAGGGGTAGAGCAGTCATTTCACGCCATTGTCTAATAACCCTAGTAGTCAAGCACACTTTGCAGAGGGAGCACCTCAGATATCATGGGATGAATTTTTTAGAGTGAACAATATTGAAACCTTGTTAGGAAAGAGGAGAAAAAGTAGAAAAAACACTTACAATTCTACTTCACATATGCCAGAACTAATAAAATTATGCCACCCTCTTCCCCACCTCAAGAACTAATAAAATTTGAAATTATGCCTTCCAAAGAAGAAACTCTTGAACCTATTTCACCAGAGAGAATCTTTATTGCTGAAACTTTATTGCAATTTTCCTCCTCTGTAGCCTCCAATTCCAAAACCAAAAGGAAATCTACTCATTCTGCTCTAAAATAAAATAGGCACTCCTATAGGATTAGGAAAAAGAGGACAAAAACCTCCAGTTTACGACAATCTCAACCCATCTCATTGGATAGTTATTTGGAAGCCATAGAAGAAAATTCTAAACCTTTTCCATTGGAAAAAGAGTATAGAAATACTTCCCCCACATTAAATCAAGAGCCAGAATACCATGAACAACCAATGGAAGGACAAGAAGAACTAAATCAGAATGAGGGAACAATTCATGAAGTAGAAAGTCATGAAGTGAGAAAAGTAGAAGAGGTGGTGGAAGGAGGAAATGAACAAGATAAAATGACTGTAGATGATGTGAAAGAACAAATCATTGATAAAATTTTTGAATAATCACAAAATGATAGTCTACAAGAAGTAAATGTAGAAGCAATGCAGCCCCCAAATATTATTCATGAAATCATAAAGGAACCTAAAAAATCATCTTGCAGTGAGATGGGAACAAAAACTATGGAGCCCAATATTGAAAATATGTTGCTGGAAAGGGATGCTTACATTAACAAGCTTAAGAAGAAATGGGAAAAGGAGAAGGAAGACCTTGTCTCTAAACATAAATAGGAAATGGAAGAAAAAGATAATAAAATTATTAAATAAGAGGAAACAATGAAGGTAGAATTTGACATGTTGAGCTGTAGACCCCCATCAAATGTGTATGCCATATACCTAAAAGAAAATATGTTGTACCACAATTTTACTTGTATAAATTCTGATATAATATATGACATTACATGAAATAGGAATTTCTTTACTTTGTATCAACATAGTACACATGAAATTCAGAATGTATTATGTGATTTAGATTTACATAATTATGCCCTTCCATATGATAAATTTGGATCCCAATTCTGTATATTAGGGATGTACAAGTTAAGGCATTATGTTCTTATATTTCAAATGAAATGGAAAGAGATAAGAAAATGGAGGCATATATACATTTGGAGAAGGTTACACCACTATATATCAAATACGGGGAAACAAAAACAAATGAAATTTTAGAAGAATATGACAGGTATATGAAAGTGGATGCAATCAGAAAAAAAGTGTTGAGGATGAGAATGGAAGCCCACACAAAAGTTAGGAACATGATCAAAGAACATGTAGTTCAGGTTATGACATCATGTAGAGCTTTATGGATAGAGTTATCACTTGCACTATAAAGGAAAGAAATGCGCTCACATCCAAATATATTTTCAACTTTACACATGGTGAACAAATGTATTGAAATAGAAAATGAATGTGGGGATGATTGGTTTCCTATAGCTTATCATCCTCAAATATTGCATTTCCCAATTTCACCTTGGACAGTAAATTAACCAATCAATTAGAGGGTGCAAGAAAGAGTCTGAGATAGATTGAGAAAGAGCTATGGATATTTTTTATTAGAAGAGGAAGGAAAAAACACCCATAGATTTCATAAAAGAATGTCGTTTCCAGCAGAAAAATTATGAAGCTCTTGAATGCAGAAATTCAAGTGTTTAATCCTGGGGGTGTGATGAGTTGTATTAATTGCTTTCATAATAACTCATCTTCTATATTTTTATAGGACCATTGTATCCATGTCTATGTATTTCCTAAGTACATTGTTGAACATCACTATTACAACCATAAACTTTTGTCATAATTACTAAGTTATATAGTTATATCTAATTATATTTATTTTTTGATATTATGTGTGCATTTATTCTTTTTATTCTAATAAATTATTTGGATGATTATATGTGTTGATGCCACTCTTATTTGTAATCAATTTTTCATATGCAACAAAGGAACCTATCCACAGCCAAAGAATTTGCCTGCAACATAAGGAAATCATTCACAACAAAGAACCCATATTTATGAAGATATTTTGAAACATGAAGTGATGACACTTAAGTCCTTATGCACCATTGGAGAACTAGTTATAACAGAAACGTGGAAAATTGAGAAACAGGTCAATCTTTGATTTGGTCATTGATTAAGAACCAGTTAAAAATTGATTATTAGTTGAACACTTGTGTGTTTCAAACACGTGTTGAATATCTCACTTATTCTGTTGAAGATTCCTTTTTGTATTCTTTTCTTATCACATGTTGTAAATGATAAGATATAAATAAAATGACTGGTGCCTTGTAATAAGGGGATTCAGATTTGGAATTAGAGAAAAGAATTAACAGATTTAGAAGAGAATTAAAGTAATATCTTTCGTTACTAGATCTAATTGTTTTTGCAAATCAATAAATAAATCTAAGTTCTTTCATTTAGTTTTTAATTACAAAGTTAGGAAGGTATTAGAACCCAAGTTAGGGCCCAATTTAGGTCTGCTAAATCCATTCCATTGTTTCATTTCATGTATATTTTCTTAGGAACAATCTTCTCTCTAAATCTGCAACTTTGTTTTAGTAATAGAATTTAGCAATAGTCTATTTTCAAGTCTTAGTTTTATTTTAATTTTAACATTTTTATGTGACATTATTTCCTTTCCAACCTCTTAGATCAACTATAACTGTGCATATAACTGTTTACCAATATTAAAAAACTATTTACCAATATTAAAAAAAAACTATAACTGTGCATACAACATAGGCAATATTTCAATTCTACGCTCCCAGGTTTGACGACTAAATGAATGTAACCAAATGTACAACATATTAAATATTGTAAGTTGATTTACACCACCAACACAAATGTCAAATTCACACTTCTATACATATGAATCCTTTCTCTCATACTTGTATGTTGTACAAATAATATGTATATCCACAATAATTTTCAGCGTGTCAATTATTTTCTTTTTTACATCATTGATCTGATTAATAGATCACATTAAATATTTATCAATGAAGGAAAAATGTAATTTTTCCCATGGATAATTTTTTCTGCTAGTCATGTTAAACCATCATAAGGAGTAGTGTTGCATAACAAAAAACTAAGTTTCTCTTTCTACTTCTTTAGGCAATTGTCGTGGTATTCTCTAGTCCTCTTCAAAGAAATTTTGTAGATGCCTTAAATTGTTGTTGAGTCTGGTCTTGTATGCATTATTGAGGGTGGAATGTGTCGAAAATTCCTTTTATTTTTCTTAAGTGAATTATTTTCTGGTAGATATACCTATTTTGGCATCGGATCCGAGGGGTTAAACACATTAACCATTAAATGATCTTCAATATTAATTAAAATGATTTAAAAAAGATTATAACATCATTATAACAAATACAATAAAATAAAATAACAATACACGGTGACACAGATTTACGTTGAAAATTCTTGAGGGGTAAAATCACGATGAAAGGCATTATTCCATTTATTCGAGAAACATATTACATTCCATATCTCCCTCCTAACTTTTCTCCCAAAATCCACATAGTGAATTAAATGATCATGCCACATGATCACATTTATTTGACCCCACGGGTCATAAACCATTAAATTTCGGGATGTGACTTTATAAAAAGCACCTTGATTTAAATATTGATTAATGATATTCAATTAAACGTAAAAAAAAATTAGTTTATATTAAATAATGAAGAATATAAATATTATTAATTATTTAATTATAAACTATGTTTATAGGCAGTTAATATTATTTTATAACACCCCGCTTAATATTAAGAGGGGAACATATGCCAACATTACATGCTTATACAACAATATTTACAAATCCATAAATCATATTGAATGTTTAGGCTAGCACATCACATTTGAAGGATTTACACACCTTCATCATGCTCATCTTACCTTTTGGTACAAAAGGATTTGGAATCCATGAATAAGTAGTGAATGACTTAGGCTAAGCATAATTTGTGAGACTACATCTCACAGTTTATCATGGAAAGTAACTCAACTAACATCTTTAGGAGCCTTTTATAACATAAGTACCTCCTTTATAACAGATGTAACATGCTTGATTGTACACTCTAAACTTAGAGTGAAAATTTTACAAAGATCATAAAAATATCTTTTTACAATGCTTTACAATGGAGCATAAGTATAGAGGAGAAGGAGATAACACACGGCGGCCATTAGGAGGTGACATTTCCATGAAAAATCCCCCTAAATGGAAACTCTAAAAGGCCAAGCATTGCATGAAACTTTTAAAATTTTACAACACATAATGGATTTGTAAATATATCTGCAACTTGATCTTCAGTTAGGCAGTAGTAAAGATCTATATCATCACAAATAACCTTCTCTTCGATAAAATGCATATGAACCTCTATATGCTTCATTCTCTGATGTTGAACTAGATTCTTAGTAAGAGCACTACAACTCTAGCTATCACATAGAGGAGGAGTACTTCATTTATCTTCCACGTGCATCTCTTCCAACAACTGTTTTAGCCACATGGATTATTTTTCTATCTCCATTGCACTTCTATACTCTACCTCAATATAAGATATGGATATTGTTGGTTACTTTTTACTACTCCCAGTGATGACACCTGTATCAAAAACTGTAACACATATCCATTTGTATATTTTATATCTAACAGAACATCAACATGGTTAGAGTCATAATATCCATAAATAAATCATAATAATAATATAAATCATTATTGATTTCACTTTTAACCATTTATAAACCTTACATTAATAGGTTAAACACAAGTTGTATAACAACTTAAATAACAATATGCTTAACAACTAGCAATGTTATATTACCAATATGTTGAACAATTTCAACATATTAATCTTGTAAAATACATATTAGATGAAATCAGCATTGGATGTATCCAATACAAACACAAAGGATTCCCCAAGTGTCATTTGATATGCATATAATACTATTTTTAGTAATCAAATACTAATATACTCAACTAGATCTTGATTTCAAATTCATCAACTAGTCATTAACAAGACTTATCTTTGATAAGTAAGTAATTTACATAATTGAATAATATTTGAGAATACTCAAATTTATGATGGTTTTTCCATCTTTATCAAGGAGATTAATTGTAACTTCGAGTTCGTGACCAATGGTTAGTAGTGTTAAGTTGGCCACATATGTTAAATACTAACTCAATTATTAATCAAAGTGCATATAATGATATTTGATCAAGGAAAGTAAATAATATAAATGTATAAATTGATTTAATAGGGAGAACATGTGTAATTTTTTTTTCCTAGCCATCCACTAAGGTTCCACTCACAGGAGATACCCATATAAAAAAGGGATGAGGTCAGGATTGTGCCCCGGGCGACTTTGGTGTAATGGATACCCCTCAGACCGGACGTCTAAGCTAAAGGGGATTGGATTAATTCTAGGTCTTCAAGCAAAAAAAAACTTGTCAGATCTATAAATGATCATGCCACATGATAATATTTATTTGACCTAATGAGTCATAGACCAATTAAGTGACGGGATGTGAATTTATAAAAAGGTGCCCCGATTTAAATATTGATTAATAATAATCAATTAAACATAAACAAACTTATTTTATATTAATTAATTAAGAATATAAATATTCTTAATTATTTAATTATAAAATAAGATTTATATGCACTTAATATTACGTTCTAACAGATGTCATGGATGGAAATCCTATTTATTGTTCCTTGACGACTAAG
The DNA here is from genome assembly GCA_019776745.2 of Taxus chinensis. Classification (NCBI taxonomy): domain Eukaryota; kingdom Viridiplantae; phylum Streptophyta; class Pinopsida; order Cupressales; family Taxaceae; genus Taxus; species Taxus chinensis. The sequence continues at coordinate 179,422,714 of CM034153.1, read as the reverse complement.
AGACATATTGCTATTAGCGCCATCCTCACCCATTACATTGGCACCATTATAAGAAAACCCCACTAGCCCTCTGAAGTCTATGAAACCTCTTTCACTACCTCTTGCACTTAGGGATATTAATCATTCTATGACTGAGCCATATCACACATGGCATGAGGCTCTGGGGCATGATGTTTTTTATTATAGAGACTATAAACACCACATGAAGAAGAAAATTGAAGATGAGGTCAAACGTGACCAAAACTGATATTACATGCATACTAATGTTGACTATCAGGATTTATGTAGCAAGTGTCCCATCCTTAAAACCCTTTCACATACTCAAACATGTAGTTCTAATTCCTATTATAACTACCCACCTTTCCCTTGACCACTTATACCACATCCTACATTATGATGGGAATCATCAAACTCATTTTATTACTCAAGTTAGATTCTTTCAAATAACAAAGTGCTTAAAAAATATCAAATTTTCTCTTTATACCAAGTCAAGAAAACCTTTCAAAATATCAAATTTTTGGATTAAAATTCCAAATTTTCTTAGTAAATCAATTTAACTTGTTTCTTAGACCCATACTATGCTATTCCAAATATCACACTTTCTCAAATCAAGAAAAACCTTCAATTTCCCTTCTAACTCACAAAATTGTCACTTTTGGCTTCTTAAAGGGAAGTCAAAGGTGAAAACTCATTGGGAAATTTCTACCACTCCCCAAGATAAAATAAAGGTATTTTAGAGTATCCTTTTAGATATTATATGTGTGTAATACAATTCTTGGCTCTAATCCCTAGGGAAATACTTCTTCCAATACAATCTTCTTTGTAGGCCTATTTTCCACTATTAGCCTTGCTTTCATTATTTTTCACACTAAAATTTTGTTTAATAGACATATTTAAAAAAATTATCACGTTATTACATACCCATTTGACCTTATTTATTGTGTAATAAATTTTCAGAGTAGCTTAGTTTGCAAACATCTCTCAAATTCCAACCATCCAGGACCTTAAATTAGGTCTCTTGTCCTTTGTAAGGGATGTACACCTATTGGTTTGTACTGTAGCTTTTTGGAAATGATTTAATACTAAAAACCTAAAAAATCCTTTTCCTCTCACTACATAAATTCTATGTACCAATTTTCAAGGCTTAGTTCAAATTATATGTCTTGGTTTTCAAGTTTGAAGTCAAATCCTCTTCTCTAGCTTTCACGGTCTTGAACTTACACTGTCATGAACTCAGAAAAACTGGTTAACTTCCCACATTAAAATTCACATTTTAGCTCTCATTGGTATTATATAAGTATTCTTAAAAATTAAAATCTTTAATTTACTCCTTAAGACACTCTATAGTGGGTATATCTTGCAATTGGCCTACTAAAAATCACCATTTATAGTTTTACTTCCCGATTGTCATTGTTTCCCATCAATTGAAAAATTCTCTTTACTTTATCCTTCCTGAATATTTTTAACAGATGTGCAAATGTCTTATAAAATGTTTCATGCCTTGATTCCAAATATACCCCACCTTTTTTCTACCTTTTCCTTAGAAAATTAAGCTTTACAAATGTCACCTACAGGCTATCATAAAATGGTCACTCTTTCTAAAGAATTACTGAATTTTCATGGCATAATTACTTTTGTAATTGGGTTAATAATTTGTGATGAAGGTGGATCCGAATTCTTAATATCTTAAAATGAGTATAATAGCTACCATTTTTCTTGATTCTACAAACTCTAGGTAGGGTTTTGAAGAACCCGAGTACCTTCAAACTCTTGCAAATAATATGAAATTTGACTTCAAAGCCTAAAACCTATCTCATAAGTATGTGATGAACCTAATCACTTTATAATCCATCATTGAGGAGAATAAACAACAAATTTCAAGAAATTCACCAAATTTTCCTATCTGGGACCGTGTTAAGCAATTTTAACAGTGTTATAATCTTTCAACTTCAAATAAATATTAAACTCTTTTTTAATACAATAAAACCTTTAGTATGGAATTTCATTCGTCTTATCAGATTGAGAAGTCTTGAAATTTTTTAAGGATCTTTCATAATTGTTAACTAATTCCTATAAAGGATTCACAATCTGTCACATCGGTTAGTCCATAGCCTAAAGAAAAAAAGAGCACTTCAAAGGTTGAAATCTAAAAAATATAAATATTAACTACACATTCAAGAAGAAGGTTCCATCAAATTTTATTTACCCTTTCTCCCTTCAATTTTTGGGTGCACTATTGTCACAATCAATCCAAGGGACTTGCAAGTGGATTACTTGAAATTACCCAGTCTCTATCAATTTTCAAATAATCATGTCAACTTATTGAATAATATAAAGGATTACTTACCAAGACAATCTCAAAACTATGCTAAGATGTGTTTTTAGCTATTACAGGTGTGTACTGAAATTCTTGGCTATAATCCCTAGGTAAATACTTTTTCCAATACAAGTGTTTTCTAGGCCTATTCTCCACTACTTTCCCTGCTTTCCTTGTTTTTCACATTTAAATTTTTATTCAAACAATAATTTGAAAAAATTAGCACATTATCATATACCCATTTGACCTTATTTCTTGTGTACAAAGTTCAAGGTAGTTTGCTTTGTAAAATTCTCTCAAATTCCAACCTTCCAGGACCTCAAATTAGGTCTCTTATCCTTTGAAGGGATGTGCACCTACTATTCCATACTATAGCTTCTTGGAAAGGATTAAATATTGAAAACCTAAAAAATCATTTTCCTCTCACTACATAAATTCTATGGACCAATTTTCAAGGCTTAGTTCAAAGTACATGTCTTAGTTTTCAAGTTTGAAGTCCAATCCTCTTCTCTAGCTTTCATGGTCATGAACTTGCGCTATTATGAATTGAGACAAATTGGTTAACTCACCACATTAAAATTAACATTTTTACATCTCCTTCATATTTTAGGTGTGGTCTTAAAAATTACAAGCTTGAATTTACTCATTAAGACACTCTATAGTGGGTATATCTTGCAATTAGCCTACCAAATATCACCATCTCCAATTTTTCTCCTTCATTGTCATTTTTTCCCATCAATTGACAACTTATCTTTTCTTTATCCTTATTAGATCTTGTTTTAACACCTCTAAAATAGGGAAACTGTTAGTTCTAAATATTCGTTAATTCACAAATATTCTGGTTTTTGAAATTTGAAATTGGTGAATTTTTAGGATATAAGTTAGGACTAGTTCACCAAATTTTTCTTAGTATAATTCAATTTTAGGGGTCAATTCACCATTCATGTGAAATAGGATTTCACAAAATTCTATTGAGTATAGTCATTCAGTAGTATATTTTATACTACCGGCCGACAGCATATAGTATGTTGTCGGCTGGTAGCATAAAATATGCTATCGGCCAACAATATACTATATGTTGTTTACTAGTAGCATAAAATATGCTACTGACCAGTGACATATACTATGCTACTGACCGGTAGCATAAAAAAATCTACCGTCTAGTAGCATTCAATAGTGATGTCGTGATGTTTTGATATTTTTCATTCATGTGAAAGATAATTTTCACAGATTCACCAAATATTTTATAAGGCTTTATTTCAGAGAGACAATTAAAATTTTCCCTTCTATGAAAATCTCTTATACAATGTTTAATGTCTTCATTCCAACTCTACCCCACCTTTTTTATACCTTTTCCTTAGAAAATTAAGCTTTAGAACTGTCACCTATAGGCTATCATAAGAATGCCACTCTTTCTGAATATGATGACTTTTCATGGTATAATTTATTTTTGAATTGGATTAATAAATGGTGTAGATGGTGGCTCCCAAATATCAATCTTTGAAAATTATAATACTAGTTACCATTTTACTTGACTCTACAAAACATATGTATGGTTTTGAAGAACCCAAACACCTTCAAACTCTTGAAAATAAAGTGAAATTTGAATTCAAAGCCTAAAAATTACTTCATAAGTCTGTGATGACCTTACATCCATTTTTAATCCATCAGATAGGAGAATAAACAATAATATTTCAAGAAATTGATCAAATTTTCCTATCGTAGACTGTGTCAAGTAGTTTTAACAGTGTTCTAATATTTCAACTGTAAATAAAGATTAAAATCTTCTTAAATGAAATTAAACCTTTAATATGAAATTTCATTCACCTTGTCAAATTGAGAAGTCTTGAAAACTTTTAAGGATCTTTCACAATCGTTAACCAATTCCTCTAAAGGAGTCATGGTTTGTCACATTAGGTAGTCCATAACCTAAAGTAAAACAAATAACTTTAAAGGTAAAAATAAAAAAAATATAAATCTTAACTTCACATTTAAGAATAAGGTTCCAACAAATTTTCCTTACCCTCTCTCCCTTAATCTTCTGGGTACACTATTGTCACAATCAATCCAAGGGACTTGAAAGTGGATTACTTAAAATAAATTAGTCTCTACTAGTTTTCAAAGAATCATGCCAACTTCTTGAAGAAAATAAAGGATTAATGACCAAAACAATCTGAAAAATATGCTAATATGTGTTTCATTAACCTTTAAAACCGGTGATGCACTTCCTGAGGAAAGGATGAAACAATAGTTATATGTAAATTCATAGATCATAATCTTAAACACAATAATAGTCACTGTAAAACATAGTATTTTCTTATTTCCTCCATCTATCCTTTACAAAATCTTCTTGAACTCCTTTTCTCCTTCAACAAGGATATTTCAGCTCATGCCTCTTCAAAAAAATTGAGTAATTAAGATTTAGGAAAATTATTATTGCTTACATGAATTATTGTAAGATTTATATTTATATTGTTTGTTGTGAGATATAATATCATGTATTATGTAATGGTTATGGTTGTTTTATCAACTCATGTATATAGGATTTTGTGGAGAGAATAGTGGGGAGAGTTGTTGGATAAATGTCCATGAAAATAGGAGATGTCTCTCCTATATATGTACTTGATTTTAATTACCTCTTGATCATGGTCATAGATGGTTAACATATTTATTCATCTGACTCTTCCTCCACCTGTGTATGAGTTATTTTTGTCTTTTTCTTTGGCCTTAACTATTAAAAAAAATGATGGGCTTGGTTTCCTACCATTATAGGCTCTACTTAGCTTAGGGAACATGACGAGTTCTATGAATTGATTTCATAACAACTCATATTTTTTTAATTTTATAAGACCATTGTAGCCATTTCTATGTATTTCCTACGTACATTACTAAACATCATTATTACAACCATGAACTTTTTGGTATAATGACTAATTGATATAGTTATATCTAATTGTATTTATTTTGTGATATTATGTGTGTATTTATTCTTGTTATTCCAATAAATTTTTTGGATGATTATATGTGTTGATGCCCACTCTTGGTTGTAAGAAATTTTTCATATGTAACCAAAGAACTTGTCCACAACATAAGGAAATCATTCACAACAAAGAACCAACATTTATGAAGATCTTTTGAAACATGAAGTGATGGTGATTAAGTGCTTACACACCATTGGAGTAGTTACAACAAAAACATGGAAAATTGAGAAAAAATAAATCTTTTATTTGGCCATTGATTAAGAACTAGTGAATAACCGATTGTTAGTTGAACACTTGCTGTGTGTTTCAAACATGTGTTGAATCTCTCACTTGTTCTATTGAAGACTCCTTGTTGTATTCTTCTTCTCACATGCTGCAAATGATAAGATATAAAGGAAAGGGATGGTGCCTTATAACAAAGGGTGAATAAGAAGTTAAGTAAGTCAAATTTAGAATTAGAGAAAAGAGATTACTATGATCTTTTGTTCTTAGATGTAATGTTTTATGAAAATCAATAAATAAATATGAGTTTTATCATTTAGTTTTTAGTTACAGAGTTAGGAAGGGATTAATACCCAAGTCAAGGCCCACTTGATGTCTGCTAAATCCCCTCCATTGTTTCATTTCATGCATATTTACTGAGGAAAAATCTTTTCTTTGAATCTGTAACTTTGTTTCAGTAATAACATTTAGCAATAATTCATTTTCAAGTATGAGTTCTATATTACTTTCAACATTGTTATGTGACAGTTATTTCCCTTTCAACATCTTAAATCAACCATAATTATGCATACAAATGTGAAAATATTTCAAGTTTATGCTCTCTGGTCTGTCACCTAAATGAATGTAACTCAATGTACAACATATTAATTGCTGCAAGTTGATTTACACTACCATTTTTGGTGCCGTTGCTGGGGATATTTCCAATAATATAGGATTTTGTGAGGTTTTACATTTATGAATTTCTTAGAATAGATTAGGTTATATAATAATTCCACCTTCAAAACCCCCCCAATAATAAATGTTTTATTGAGTTAAGTTAGTTGATATATGCACCATTGTAGAGATGCCTATGGTAGATTCCTACCCAATCCTCAAATAGAAGAAATTACTTCTAATTCTGAAGAATAAACATCCTCTTCTGTATAGGGTTTTCTGATAGAACACTCCCTCCCAAGTGAGATTTCTGAGGTTGTTCCTGAAAATTCTAACATGGCAGAGGAGGTGAATCAAAACATGGAAGAAGAGGCAAGGGAACCAAGCACATTTGAGTTTCTTATCTTCAATAATAATCAACCTGTTCACATGAAGAACATCTCTCCATCAACTCTTCCTAGTTTTCATGGATCTATGATTGAAGACCTAGTACACTTTCTTATTTGAGTTTGATGTCTTATGCAAGAGTTATGACTACACAACTAATGCACACAAGCTGAAGTTGTTCCCTTCTACACTCAAGGATGCAACCTTGAGATGGTTTATGGGCCTAGAAAGAGATGTTGTTATTACCTGGAAGGGGATGAAAGATTGTTTTTTACCAATTACCAAGAATAATGCAGGCCAAGTAGCAGAGGAGGAGATGAAATCTTCAAGATGGCATAGAAGGAAGATGAGCCACTAGAAGATTACCTGGAGAGATTCCTATTTTGTGTTCAAAATTCAAGACATACAAGGTTGCCTCCTGAGTCTCTCAAGTTACTTTTCTTAAAAGGACTCAGTGAGGAAGATATGGATGCTTTGGACTTAATAGGAGTTGGAGACATCTCCAAAGACACTTTTGAGGATATTTTTCAAACTTGAAGGAATTTTTCTAAAGCAACCATGAAAAGAATAAGGAGTACTAGATCAAAAGGTAGAGAAACTGTCAAAGGAATTGGGGAAATATCTAAACCAAAAATTACAAACATGTTTAAGGACATGAAACAAGAAATAGTTAATGACATGGCCACCCAGTTTGATGCTCTACATGTAAAGAAGAAGAGAGAGGATGCAAAGGCAGTACTTGAAGAAGGGTTCTTTCATTCTTGCAGAAGAAATAAATCTGATTGCACATGTAGGGGACTGGCCAACATTACAAAAGGAAAGGAGGCTACACTAGAGTTTAAAATTATAGAAATGGAGACATGGGAAATTTTTTTGAATTTCCCAAAGGAAGCCATGTTATCCAAGACAAGGAGGTATGTCACAAGATCCCATGCATATTTTCCAAATTGGGCTAGTAGTTCAAATAAAAATATGCAACCCCCACCTTGGGATAATACTCAACAAGGATGGGCTCCTTACCCTAGCCAATACCAATAAATTGATCAATGCTCAGTTCTCAACACCAATAGTGGAAAACCTCCCTTATTCATGGCAATAAATTTGGAGACGAAGAGAAGTAATGGATCAATCAACCTCATAATATTTTGCAAACCTACCAATAACATCCTTACCCATAACAACAAGATTTGATGACAAACCCCTAATCTAGATATCAATCAAAAGCTACCCAATTTCTAGCTCAACCAACAGCTAACCCCAAAAAAAAAACTTCTCAGCCAACTTATAACACTTAATCAACCCAATACTCTACTTATTCAGTTGATGTCAATAATATCCATCTCCATTTAGGAAGAGGACTTGTGCCACTAACTAAACCTACAATCATAGAGATACCTAATAAATCGTAGTTGTTGTAAGATGATCCACAAAAAATACATAAGATGTTGCAAGTTGGTTTGAAATAACATGAACAAAATTCCAAAAAAAGTAAGATGCAAGTCAATGTACCCCTATTTTTAGAAAGATTTAAAGAGAGAAAATATGACCCTAAATCATATTCTGATTCTAATTCTAATTTTGTGAATAAGTTGAAGGAAATTTGTGTAAAAATTCTACTGATTCAAGCCATCAAGGAGGTGCCTATTTATAACAAGATGATCAAGGATCTATGTATAAAGAAATTGTGGATGGAAAAATAAAAGATCCATCCACTATATGCTGGATTCATTGGACCCCATTGGAATAACATTATGCTTGGAAACTCAGATGTACTACCTAAGTACATAGATGCTAGGTAGTCCTTTGGTGAATGTTACTATCAATGCAACTACGCCATAAAAAATATCCTAATTGACTTAGGGGAAAAAATCAATGTCATGACCAAGAAAATCATGGATGATTAATTTGGAACTCAATGAAGGCCAATGAACTATAGTATTGCAACTAGCGGATAGATCAACAGTACGGCTTGCAGGAGTCCTTGAGGACATTGTTGTGGTGGTAGACTCTTGGTAATACCCTGCTGATTTCATTATCCTATAACTAAAGGCAAGTCTAGGAGGTTACCCTCTTATACTAGGAAGGCCATGGCTGGCCACTACTGATGCATTTATAGGGATAAATTTTGGCAACATGATCATCTCAAATAGAAACGGTACCACAAAACTTATACTCTATCGTCCTGCCCAACCATTGAATAACGAGTATCAAACAATTTGGGTTGAAGAGCCAGAAATTGATCAATACTTTGTCCAACAACTGATGATGTTAGAAAAGTATTGCACTATTGAATATCAGGAGGAAGATTTTGTTCTCTTTAACATTCTGCAGAACAAATATGGAAGAAATGAATAAATTGGTGATAGATTGAGGTGCTTGAGATGTCCTTTAAACAAAGTCTTACCACAACAAAGCACCATGAATATTCTATGCTAAAATAGTATTTTTCACCAAATTCTTCCTCATGAATGAATATTAAATTATGTTAATAGAAGCATGTGTTCAATGTTGGACCTCTCCAATCAAGTAGAAATAATAGCAGGGAGGCCACTAAATGTAAGTAAGATGTTGAATACAAAACAAGAGCAATTGTTGATTGCTCTTCTTCAAGAGCATAATACATCATTTTATTGGGATTATAGTGATATGCGTGGGATTCATCCTATGATTTTTAATCACGTAATTTATATTAAAAAATAATGCAAACCAATCAAACAGCCACAAAGGTACATGCACCCAATAGTAATAGAAATTGTGAAGGGTGAACTACAGAAGTTACTAGATGCTAGATTCATATACCCCATATCATATAGCCAGTGGAATGGGAAATGAAGAATCATTACATCTTTTCAATTATACCCTTCATTGATAAGTTCTTTAATAGCTGGAAAAAGAAGAATCTGTGATGGATATGACAAATGGATTCTATATGATGGAATTAATTTTGAGGACTAAGACATATTTTTCCTAAGAAATGATAAGTGTTATATGACAATGTCAGAGGGTATAGTGTTAGGGAACTACCTTTCCTTAGTAGGAATTCAAGTAGATTCAACAAAATTTTCTTTCATAGTCAACCTGCCCACACCGAGAAAATAAAAAAATGTTAGAATATTTTTAGGCCATGCTGGATATTACAGAAGGTTTATACAAGACTTTAGCAAAATTGCAAAGCCACTTTTTACATTGTTTGGAAAGGATGTTTGTTTTTCATGGACTGAATGTTGTGAAAGTGATTTTCTAAATTTAAAAGAGATCTTAAATGCTACTCTTGTGTGAGAGGACCTGACTACAACCTGCCTTTTCACATCCACACATATGCATCAAATCATGCTATTGGAGTTGTCCTAGGTCAAAAATATGGTAGTCTAGATTATGCAATATACTATGTCAGTAAGAATTTGTAACATGCAAATTATTGAACTATACAATAATATAAAAAGAGTTCCTGGAAGTAGTATATTCCATAAACAAATTTAGACATTATATCACAGGATACCCAGTGTTTATTCACACTGATCATGCTGCAATCAAGTATTTGGTAAACAAACTAATAGTAAGCGGTAGAATCATAAGGTGGTTGCTCCTCTTGCAAGAATTTGATGTCACCATAGTGGACAAGCCTGAAAAAGATAATGTGGTGGAATATTTCCTCTCAAGGATGGAGACCAATAGGGAAGAACAAGTAGTTTATGATTCATTTCTAGATGAGCTCCTATTTTCTATTTCTACAAGAACACCCTGGTATGCAGACATAGCCAACTACTCAGTCTCAGGTAAAATATCTCCACATTTTTTATCCTCTGAGAAAAGGTATTTAGTTGAAAAGAGTTTACCCTTTTCTTGGATAGCTAAAATTCTCTTTTATACAGGTCAAGATCAAGTAATGAGAAGGTGTATAGATGATGAGGAGATATTTGATGTCCTCAAATCCTACCACAATGAACCTTTTGGAGGGCATTTTTCTGCAAAGAGAACAACACAGAAGGTGTTGAATACTAGCTACTATTGGCCAACTTTACATGAGGATGAAACACTATACACTAAGAGATGTGACAAATGCCAAAGAATGGGCAAGCCCACTAAGTATGATGAGATGCCATTACAACCTCAATTGGTTCTACAACCTTTTGATAAGTGGGGTTTATAATTTTTTCCCTATAGACCCTCCATCTTAATAGAAAGAGTATATCATGGCCTATATAGATTACCTAGCTAAGTGGACAGAGGTAAAAGTATTTCTATACCAGATTAATGAGAAGCTGGCTAAATTTCTATATGAGAACATCTTTACAAGATATGGAGTCCTAATGGAGATTGTGATAGACCAGGGTACACATTTTAATGCTAATGTGATTGTTGATCTAGTCAGTGAATATGAAATCCGGCATAGAAATTCTACACCATACTATCCCCAGTCTCATGGCCAAGTGGAGGTTATAAACAGAGAGATAGAGGCCATATTAACAAAGACTATAGAACTCCATAGAAGAGTCTGGATAGATAGGGTTCCAGAAGAAGTATGAGAATTCAATACAACATGGAATACCACAACTGAATTCACACCATTTGAACTATTATATGTTAGGACTGTTGTTTTACCAATATAATTTGAGCATAAAAAATTGAGAATTTCACTTGAGTTGGGAATAGACTTATTAGAAGCTCAAAGACAAATAATTATCAAAATCAACGAGTTGGATGAATTGAGAAAACAAGCAGTTCATAACATAGAGGTAGTGCAAAAATAAAGAATCAAATGGCTTGACCAGTATATTAAAAGAAGACAGTTCTAGGAAGGTGACTGGGCACTATTGTTTGACTCAAAATACAAGGATCACATAGGGAAGCTTAGAACAAGGTGGATAGGCCCATATGAAATTGAGAATATCTTCCCTAATGGACCTGTGAAGCTTACTAATATTGATCCTGTGAGATTCAAGTTGTTGGTGAATGGACACAAGTTAAGATTGTACAAAAATATATTTGATACAGGATCATTTATGGAATTATTCAGAGGATATCAGAGAAGAATGGAGAAAGAAACATTAGAGTTAACCTCAGAGGTTGAGATTTTTGGCTCACCTTCTAGGATTTTAGAGAATTGATGAGATTTCTATAGCCTTGGAGCATTCAACTTGTTGAATAATTCAAGGCTAAATAAAAGTGTTGAGATCTACCTTTATGGGTGATCATTAGCATTCTGCTAACCCATTTTTTATATAAGTTTTTGTTTTGCAGGTTTTATTGACAAGTGATTGCAAGATAACATGATATCCATCAAAAAGAGAGATTTCAATGACCAAGAGTTCAACTTGCAGCCACAAGAAATAAGATTATGTTTTTTTGAAGCTTCTGGCAGAAATCATGGTTACATAAAGGACATCAAGGAAGCATGCACAAGTGGATGATATACAAAGAATGATTGGCACCACAACCAATTGGATTTCCATCTTGGGGAAACATTTTTTTGTAGTAAGGAGTAGTCAAAACAAGTTAAACCCATGTATGTATCATCATAGGGCACTTGCTTGTAGCCAAGATGCCATTTCAATAAAGCATGCACATCAATCATTGCAAGCCACTACGAGATAAGTGCATGCATTTATTACTTTAATAAAGAATGATTAGATTAATTGTATTTAAATATGAGTTATGTCAAGTCATAAAGTATGTGACATATTAAAAGACCAATGAATTTCCTTTATGATGTGTCCACTTAAGACCTCCATATAAGCCAACATGTCACATCATTTTGCTTAATGTACTCGATGTTGTCACATCCACTTAATGATTAATCACCCCTAAATTTATTTCTTGTGCCCTTGGTAATAAAGTTCAAAGTAATGAAAAACCATCAACAAAATTCATTTTTGCAAATTACTTTCAAGGAAAAAATTTCTGGTTATGTATTGCACCTGGGAGAATATGTGTATTCTCCATGGGAGATGACCTAATTAGATATGAACCTTCTACACATTTGCAACTTCTGAATGTTCCTGAGGTTGTGCAATACTTTGAGAATCATGGCTAGATACAATACATTAACAAATTTTAAGGATTTGATGAGGGAGTTATGGCAGAGTTTATAAATACTCTGATTAATGGAGAGGCAAAGGAAAAAGGGTTAACAATCATGGTAAGTGATGAAATTTTAGTGGAGGTCACTGGTTTACCAGCTCAGGGAAAGCTATTTCTAGACAAAGCTAACCCAGAAGAAGAAATAAGATAATTTTCAGACATTGATGAGGATTTCATCTCAGACTGCCAAGGTACTTTTAGAATATATCTCAAACCATTATGAGCACAAGCTGCCACTATTGTCGTTCATTATTTTACTTGTGAAGGGAGAAATTCAAGGTTAAATAAAACCTATTTCAAATAGTTAAATCATTTGAGAAAAATCATCAAGTGAATGTTCCAAATTTCTTTCATGAGATGCTTAAGAAAATGAGAAAAATAGGTTCAGAGGGGTAGAGCAACCATTTCACATCATTGTCTAATAACCCTAGTGGTCAAGCACACTTTGCAGAGAAAACAAGCTCAGATATCATGGGATGAATTTTTTAGAGTGAACAATATTGAAACCTTGTTAGGAAAGAGGAGAAAAAGGAGAAAAAACACTGACAATTCTACTTCACATATGCCAGAAGCTACACCACCCTCTTCCCCACCTCAAAAACTAATAAAATTTGAAATTATGCCTTCCAAAGAAGAAACCCTTGAACCTATTTAACCAGAGAGAATCTTTATTGCTAAAACTTTATTGGTATTTTCCTCCTCTAAAGCCTCCAATTCCAAAACCAAAAGGAAATCTACTCATTCTGCTCTAAAATAAATTAGGTGCTCCTATAGGATTAGGAAAAAAAAGACAAAAACCTCCAGTTTATGACAATCTCAACCCATCTCGTTGGATAGTTATTTGGAAGTCATAGAAGAAAATTCTAAACCTTTTCCATTGGAAAAAGAGTATAGAAATACTTCCCCCACATTAACTCAAGAGCCAGAATACCATGAACAACCAATGGAAGGACAAGAAGAACTAAATTAGAATGAGGGAACAATTCATGAAGTAGGAGTCATGAAGTGAGAAAAGTAGAAGGGGTAGTGGAAGGAGGAAATGAACAAGATAAAATGACTACAGATGATGTGAAAGAACAAGTCATTGATAATTTTTTTGAATAATCACAAAATGATAGTCTGAAAGAAGTAAATGTAGAACTAATACAACCACCAAATATTATTGATGAAATCATAAAGGAACTTGAAAAACCATCTTGTAGTGAGATGGGAACAAAAACTATGGAGCCCAATATTGAAAATATGTTGCTGGAAAGGGATGCTTACATTAAAAAGCTTAAGAAGAAATGGGAAAAGGAGAAGGAAGACCTTGTCTCTGAACATACATAGGAAATGGAAGAAAAAGATAATAAGATTAGAAGGCTGAAGGAAAAATAAGAGGAAACAATGAAGGTAGAATTTGACATGTTGAGCTATACACCCCCATCAAATGTCTATGCCATATACCTAAAATAAACGATGTTGCACCATAATTTTACTTGTACATATTCTGATATGATATATGACATTACATGAGATAGGAATTTCTTTACTTTGTATCAACATAGTACACATGAAATTCAAAATTTATTATGTGATTTATATTTACATAATTATGCCCTTCCATATGACAAATATTGGATCCCAATTCTGTATATTAGGGATGTACAGGTTAAGGCATTATGTTCTTATATATCAAATGAAATGGAAAGAGATAAGAAAATGGAGGCATATATACATTTGGAGAAGGTTACACCACTATATATCAAATATAGGGAAACAACATCAAATGAAATTTCAGAAGAATATGAAAGGTATATGGAAGTGGATGCAATCAGAAACAAAGTGTTGAGAATGAGAATGGAAGCCCACAAAAAATTCAGGAACATGATCAAAGAATGTGAAGTTCAGGTTATGACATCATGCAGAGCTATATGGATAGAGTTATCATTTTCACTATAAAGGAAAGAAATGCACTCACATCCAAATATATTTCCAACTTTACACATGGTGAACAAATGTATTGAAATAGAAAATGAATGTGGGGATGATTGGTTTCCTATAGCTTATCATCCTCAAATATTGCATTTCCCAATTTCACCTTGGACAGTAAATTTACCAATCAATTAGAGGGTGCAAGAAAGAGTCTGAGATAGATTGAGGAAGAGCTATGGATATATTTTATCAGAAGAGGAAGGAAAAAACACCCATAGATTTCAGAAAAGAATGCAGTTTCTAGTAGAAAAATTATGAAGCTCTTGAATGCAGAAATTCAAGAGTTTAATCTTGGGGGTGTGATGAGTTGTATTAATTTCTTTCATAATAACTCATCTTTTGTATTTTTATAGGACCATTGTATCCATGTCTATGTATTTCCTAAGTACATTGTTGAACATCACTATTACAACCATGAACTTTTGTCATAATGACTAATTTATATAGTTATATCTAATTATATTTATTTTGTGATATTATGTGTGTATTTATTCTTATTATTCCAATAAATTGTTTGGATGATTATATGTGTTGATGCCACTCTTGGTTGTAATCAATTTTTCATATGCAACAAAGGAACCTGTCCGCAGCCAAAGAACTCGTCTGCAACATAAGGAAATCATTCACAACAAAGAACCCACATTTATGAAGATCTTTTGAAACATGAAGTGATGACACTTAAGTCCTTATGCACCATTGGAGAAGTAGTTATAACAAAAACGTGGAAAATTGAGAAACAAATCAATCTTTGATTTGGTCATTGATTAAGAACTAGTGAAGAACTGATTGTTAGTTGAACACTTGTGTGTTTCAAACACGTGTTGAATCTCTCACTTGTTCTGTTGAAGATTCCTTGTTGTATTCTTCTTCTTATCACGTGTTGTAAATGATAAGATATAAAGAAAATGACTAGTGCCTTGTAATAAGGGGATTCGAATTTGGAATTAGAGAAAAGAGTTAATAAATTTAGAAGAGAATTAAAGTAATCTCTTTCGTTAGTAGATCTAATGTTTTTTTGCAAATCAATAAATAAATCTGAGTTCTTTCATTTAGTTTTTAGTTACAGAGTTAGGAAGGGATTAGAACCCAAGTTAGGGCCCACTTGAGGTCTGCTAAATCCCCTCCATTGTTTCATTTCATGCATATTTTCTTAGGAACAATCTTCTCTCTAAATCTACAACTTTGTTTCAGTAATAACATTTAGCAATAGTCCATTTTCAAGTCTTGAGTTTTATTTTATTTTTAACATTTTTATGTGACATTATTTCCTTTCCAACCTCTTAGATCAACTATAACTGTGCATACAACATAGGTAGTATTTCAATTCTACACTCCCTGGTCTGAAAACTAAATGAATGTAACCAAATGTACAACATATTAATTATTGTAAGTTGATTTACACCACCAACACAAATGTCAGATTCACACTTTTATACATATGAATCATTTCTCTCATACTTGTATGTTGTACAAATAATATGTATATCCACAATAATTTTCAGTGTGTCAATTATTTTCTTTTTTACATCATTGATCTGATTAATAGATCACATTAAATATTTAGCAGTGAAGGAAAAAGGTAATTTTTCCCATGGAGAATTTTTTCTGCTAGTCATGTTAAACCATCATAAGGAGTAGTGTTGCATAACAAAAAACTAAGTTTCTCTTTCTACTTCTTTAGGTAGTTGTCATGGTATTCTCTAGTCCTCTTCAAAGAAAGTTTGTAGATGTCTTAAATTGTTGTTGAGTCTAGTCTTGTATGCATTATTAAGGGTGGAAGGTGTCAAAATTTCCTTTTATTTTTCTTAGGTGAATTGTTTTTTGGTGGATATACCTATTTTGGTATCGGATCCGAGGGGTTAAACACATTAACCATTAAATGATCTTCAATATTAATTAAAATGATATAAAAAATATTATAACATCATTATAACAAATGCAATAAAATAAAATAACAATACACAGTGACACAGATTTACGTTGAAAATTCTTGAGCGGTAAAACCACGGTGAAAGGTATTATTCCATTTATTCGAGAAACATATTACATTCCATATCTCGCTCCTCACTATTCTCCCAAAATCCACAGTGAATTAAATGATCATGCCACATGATCACATTTATTTGACCCCACGGGTCATAAACCATTAAATTTCAGGATGCGACTTTATAAAAAGCACCCCGATTTAAATATTGATGAATGATATTCAATTAAACATAAAAAAAAACTTAGTTTATATTAAATAATGAAGAATATAAATATTATTAATTATTTAATTATAAACTATGGTTTATAGGCACTTAATATTATTTTATAACACCCCCTTAATATTAAGAGGGGAACATATGCCAACATTACATGCTTATACAACAATATTTACAAATCCATAAATCATATTAAATGTTTAGGCTAGCACATCACATTTGAATGATTTACACACCTTCATCATGCTCATCTTACCTTTTGGTACAAAAGGATTTGGAATCCATGAATCAGTAGTGAATGACTTGGGCTAAGCATGATTTGTGAGACTACATCTCATAGTTTATCATGGAAAGTAACTCAACTAACATCTTTAGGAGCCTTTTATAACATAAGGACCTCCTTTATAATAGATGTAACATGATTGATTGTACAATCTAAACTTAGATTGAAAATTTTACAAAGATCATAAAAATATCTTTTTACAATGCTTTACAATGGAGCATAAGTATAGAGGAGAAGGAGATAACACACGACGACCATTAGGAGGTGACATTTCCATGAAAAATCCCCCTAAATGGAAACTCTGAAAGGCCAAGCATTGCATGAAACTTGTAAAATTTTACAACACATAATAGATTTGTAAATATATCTGCAACTTGATCTTCAGTCAGGCAATAGTGGAGATCTATATCACCACAAATAACCTTATCTTGGATAAAATGCATATGAACCTCTATATGCTTCATTCTCTGATGTTGAACTAGATTATTAGCAAGAGTACTGCAACTCTAGCTATCACATAGAGGAGGAGTACTTCATTTATCTTCCACGTGCATCTCTTCCAAACAACTGCTTTAGCCACATGGATTATTTTTCTATCTCCATTACACTTCTATACTCTGCCTCAATAGAAGATATGGAGACTATTGTTGGTTGTTTTCTACTACTCCCAGTGATGGAACTTGTATCAAAAACTGTAACACATATCCATTTGTATATTTTATATCTAACACAACATCAACATGGTTAGAGTCACAATATACATAAATAAATCATTATTGATTTCACTTTTAACCATCTATAAAACTTACATTAATAGGTTAAACACAAGTTGTATAACAACTTAAATAACAATATGCTTAACAACTAGCAATGTTATATTACCAATATGTTGAACAATTTCAACATATTAATCTTGTAAAATACATATTAGATGAAATTAGTATTGGATGTATCCAATACAAACACAAAGGCTTCCCCAAGTGTCATTTGATATGCATATAATAGTATTTTTAGTAATCAAATACTAATATACTCAACTAGATCTTGATTTCAAATTCATAAACTAGTCATTAACAAGACTTATCTTTGATAATTGGTTAAAATTAATTATAATAAGTAAGTAATTTACATAATTGAATAATATTTGAGAATACTCAAATTGATGATGGTTTTTCCATCTTTATCAAGGAGATTAATTGTAACTTCGAGTTCGTGACCAAGGCTTAGTAGTATTAAGTTGGCCACATATGTTAAATACTAACTCAATTATTAATCAAAGTGCATATAATGATATTTGATCAAGGAAAGTAAATAATATAAAGGTATAAATTGATTTAATAGGGAGGACATGTGTCACAGATCTAAGGGCTAAAAGAGGGACACATGGCATAATTCCACATGATTTTCAACCAAATGTATTTCATGGACCTCAAGTCTACGAAATAAATTGAGTTTCAAATAATAGGTTTTAGGTCTAAAGGAAACGTGCGGAAGGTAAAAGGTATACATGAGGGAAAGAAGGAAATAATCACAAAGTTAAACATAGGCAAACCTAAATCAAATCAAAATTTGCCACATGTCGACTTGTTGTTCCTCTTCATATGCACAACTTTAAATGGCCATAACTTTCTCTCCACAACTCCAAATTAAGAAAAATTGGTCTCGTTAGAAAATTATATTTGATCCCTTGAATATAGAATCATAATATTTAATAATTGATGGATTTTTATATGAGAAAAAGAGGAAAAATAGTTCGAATATTAAAAATGTAGTTCCATACTCCCAATTACCTGATTAAATTTATTTATTTATTTGAAACCTTTTGAACTTGTTCTGATGCCATGTCCAATGGTGTGGATGATGGTGTAATTTTTTTTGCCTAGCCATCCACTAAGGTTCCACTCCCAGGAGATACCCATATAAAAAAGCGATGAGGTCGGGATCATGCCCCGAGTGACTTTGGTGTAATGGATACCCCTCAGACCTGACGTCTAAGCTAAAGGGGATTGGATTAATTCTAGGTCTTCAAGTAAAAAAAACATGTCAGATCTGAGGGCTTAAACAAATTAACCATTAAATAATATCCAATATTCATTAAATTAATATTAAAAATGCAATAAAAATAAAATAACAATACACAATTATACAAATTTACATGGAAAACTAGTGAGGGGTAAAAACCACGATGAAAGAGATTATTCCATTTATTCGAGAATGATATTATAGTCCAGATCTCCATCCTCACTTCTCTCTCAAAATCCACATAGTGAATTAAATGATCATGCCACATGATCATATTTATTTGACCCCATGAGTCACGAACCATTAAGTGACGAGATGCGACTTTATAAAAATCTCCCCAATTTAAATATTGATTAATAATAATCAATTAAACATAAAAAACTTAGTTTATATTAAATAAAGAATAATTTAAATATCCTTAATAATTTAATTATAAACTAAGGTTTATAGGAACTTAATATTACGTTCTAACATTTTGTTTTCCTCTTCCCTCTAGGATGTTTATTTTGTTGAAAACTAGGAGAAGAAGTATGACAACCCATGTGAATTTGACTGCATCTTTATGATGCACAAGTTATACATCTTGTATGATTCCTTCACCAATGTATTGAGATAAGTTGTACCTTATCCCATGTGCCATTTTGTGTATGGTGTATATTAACTTATTATTGATTTTCATCCATCTTTCTGTGTCAGCCAATTTGGAGGTTAAAAGGCATGTTACGAATTTTGTAGCCAGGTTTTCTACCTATGCAATTGGAAAGGTAAAACCAAATTTACTGTAGTTCAAGAGATCCTGAACTCCGTTGATCTATTTTTCATTATACAATTCATGTGTCAATTAGTCTCTAATATTGATGAAACCAATTTCTTTGTTAATTAATGAGCAGATAATTTTCATGTGTTGTCCTACAAAATAAAAGTAACCCTCATGGATGCACAAGATCAAATATTGAAAATGTTATATCAATTTTTTAAAGTATGGTATCTCATACAGCTAAATAACCTCAACTTTATCTAGCGTATACTTCAAGATATCATCATGAACAACCTAATCTAAGTAGTAAGTATTAAATTATTGTTCCTCCTAATCCAATCATGTAATGATTGAAGTTAAAAAATTTACACATGCCAAATTTGGTTTTGCATTTCTCTTCCTCCAGAAAATCTTCTACACCTCAGATTGAGTGTTGGTGGTGATGTGGTACTTTGGTCCTTTTTATCTTTCCTACTTAATGTGATGGTTTTCTTTCCCTTTTTCTGCTACTACATGGAAGAACTAGCCTGTGCCTTTACTTTGGAATCCTATCTTTCCAACTCTTCTATAATGTTTCATTCTTCCTCTTCCTCTGATATTTCTATTATCAAGGTGCTACTTGAGTCTAAATTTGAATTGAATATGAGGAAATTCTTGAACTAATACCACTTGAACAAGTAAATTTTCATGTGGCCCCTTCTTGGCATTCCTCTGCTGGTCTATCCTTATTGTTTTGTCTAGTTTGAAATCCACTCTGATTTATAATGTGGTGGTTAAGTTCCCAAAATATCCTTTTCTTATCAAAGAATCTCTACATCCACATTAATGGTGATTGATAGAAATTTACAAATATTTAATAAACTTTCTCCATTACTAATTACTTCTACCACTTTTCTATCACATTCCTCGGCCTTGGTACATGAATTTTTTTCACTATTATCTAATGGTAAAAAGCGTTTAGGTTTTTACATGCCTTGATTAGTTTTTTCACTTAATTCACCATTTTTACTTTGAGATTTTGTTCATTTTAATGTTTGGAAACTTTAAAATGACATCATACCCTCCTTTTATACCTCTTCAACCTAGGTAATAAATCCATCTTTATTGCATTTGCATGCATGATATTTCACTTTAGTTACCAACCACATTTAATACCAAGTAGTTGACATTTGTTACCCACTTCCTATTTTCTTATTTTCCCCTTTATTTTAAACTTTTCATAAATGACTCATCCAATTGTAAACATATGCCATGAATTCCATGGATTTGTGTTGATTTTATCCCTATGCCTCTAATTATGATAGGTAGCCTACGTTCCATGGCCATGTCACATTTTCTCATGCACTCCCTTTTTCTTACATGTTTCCTTGTCCCATATCCTTCTAGAAAAAAAAACTTACCTTTTCCACTCCCATTTTTTTATGTGATTGATAGAAATTTTCCTTAATCAATTTTTTCCAATATACCATGTTTTACAGTGATTCAATAATTCTTTTGTGTCAATCAAACTACCTTTCCTACCATAATATTTTTGAAATCCCATCTAGGTACCTTATTTTATCATGCTCGTTATTTGTGAAATCTTCTTGCATACCACACACTAATTTCATACTCCATATTTTAGACTTGTAACCATATGAAAAATATCCTATTATGTTTTCTATTGATGCACATAAATTTTGAATTCTTATCCCATTATTTTATTATTTCCATTTTCCTCTCACAGAAATTATGCACACGGTCCTCTATGCATGATATATTAGTCACTTTAGAGGAATTAATATATGACTTGAGAAAACAATATATTTCTTTTCTAGGGCCACCCCCCTTCACCGGGGGCTCATCTTTCTACTTCACAAGAACTGCCTCATCAATTTCCCCATCATTCATGTTTCCCCCAGCGTTCAGCTCACTCCCTCCCACAACACACCTAGCCCTAACCCAACCAACTCTCCCATTATCAGGAATGTCAAGGATAATAACCCTACACCCCATAGAGCGACCCCATCTATCTCTAGTCGTGTCCTCTGATGTAAAAAGGATATGGAAATGGTTCAAAATCTCTTGTATATCAGTAATGCGGACCAGGACGAAGCTTCCCAACAAGAGAGGGACAATATTATCCTTAGAATGGAAACACTAGAAAACGCGGTTGAAAATATCAAAAAAGAGATACAATGGCTAAACAAGAAAAAGGGAAAAAGAATAAATGATAATATGGGTTTTGGCACTAATCAGACTGAAGAGATTTATAGAAAATTGAAATCTCTGAATAATAGACTGGGAAGAAATAAGGATAGACATGACCACACCATGGCCATCTTCAAAGCAATCAGTGAGTTTCTTGAACAACATGTCAGAAGCATCACATTGCTGAGTGGAGTCCCTGAGGATATTTGGGGCACTGAAAAGGAGAGAAATCAGGTCATATCACAACTGAACGTTAATGACCCAACACATGTCACCACTCTGGCATTATTTACCTCCCTAAAGATGATCAAATCAAGGATTGAAAGGGCCTCAAAGAAATAATACCTTCTGGGAAGACTGGAGGAGTTCAAGTTGTTATTTTATTTCTGTTAATTTGCTACTTTTTTTATGTTTAGTTGCAGTTATGTCCCTTTTTTACTTTATATTAGTAGCTTCTTTCTTTACTACTATTGGACTTATCATAATAAATAGATTCAGATTCTATTTTTATGTTTTTCTTTTTGATTTGGTTGTTGAGCCTTTGTTGTAACAGGGTATAATCCCTTCAAAACTATTTTCCTTTAATAAAAAAACATATCATATGGATATTTATCTTACACCATAACATGCACGCTTAGTAGAACAAGAAAAACATGCATTGAAGGAAACTATCCTAAGTACATGAAAGATAACATCCTAGGAACTAAAATAACATCTACACTATTGGTATACGCCTTATTCAATTACAAAAATATAGCCTTAATTGGAAGTAGGGTTTTATCCTACTCTCATTAAAGTGACCTAGTAAAAAAATCACAATTTAGATCCTTAAATTTACATGCCCTTATTGGAAAAATGGCATGTATTTCATATGGGCCTAGCCAGTGTGTCTTCAAATTTCCTAGTGTCACATAAATATTGATTCATATAGTAGTACTTTGGCATCGACATTCAAATATTTATTCATTTATTTTTCTATCATGCCCTGTTTTTTGTCATTCCTTTTCTATACCTTTGGCTCTACTGTGCATGTGAAATTCACTCATCCAACTCTAGAAGTTTATTTAGGGACTCTGTGATTGAGAATTCATCATCCAATTTCGCAATATGTGCTATCGTTGGTGATAGAACCATGAATTCAATGGGTAGCACTGCTTCTTTACCAAATACTAGTTTAAAAAGTGTTTGTTTGTATAATCTTTTGTAGGTTATCCTGTATGCCCATAACATTTCTGAAATTTTATTGTCCTAATCCTTACACCCTACATTACATATATAAGTCAAAGTATTACTCAATATTTTGTTGAAGGCTTCAACCGTTCCATTTGATTACATGTGGTAGGGTGTTGTTTTATGGTGTGCAAACATGAATTATGATAAAAGTATACACAATCTCATTGAGGAAAATAGTTCCTCTATCACTTACTACACTCATACAACCTTCATATATACTAATATTATTTTCCCTTATAAACATGGATGTTATTGTTGTTGTAAAATCCTTTTTTAGCACAACCTCGGCTCATCTTGTTAAATATTTTGTTGATGCAATTATATAAGACCCTCTTGGTTGCTGCAAAACTAGATTGATTTTTCCCAAGAAATATATAGACCACATTTTAAATGGTTCTTGAGAAATTATTGGATGCAAGGGAATTGAATCTCTCGTTTGGTTTTCCAACATGATAAAAAATATCATTGTTGCACACGTACTCCTTCATGTCGCGAAATAAGTTTTACCACCATAATATTGTTGCTAAAAAATTTCGTGTAGTAGCATCCCTAGCATAATGTCATCCTATTACTCCTTCAGGTCTTTTACACATAATATCTTTTTTTTCATGTTCAAATATACACCTTATACTTCATCTCTTCACCTTGTATAGGGAGCCATTGATTATTTCATAGGGGAACTTTGACAACTAGTTGTTTCTTCTATTGAGTACCCTAGGGGAAAGGAGGAAATGACCGTGAATGGCCCAATGACTGTTAGTAGTTATGTGAAACAAAGTGCCAATGACCATTTGAATTAAAGTTAGAAATGAAATAAAAACTAGCCAATAAAGTAAGTCACATCAAGTCACATCAATAAATGAACCAATGAAATGATGACACATAAACAACCCATAAAAGGTGATTTTATTCACAACTAATGGGTTGCCTTAAATTCCTTTGTATTCAAAAGTACTTATTTTAAATCCTTTAAAAATATATTTTCCACATACTCAATTTTTTTGAAAGAAAATGATATCACTTATTTCATCTAGTGTGCTTATAATTTTTAACATGTATTTCATCCTCTATTATTTTTACATCTTCTCCAGTGGTAATGTGTGAGAGATGATCGATTCCTAATGTATACATCGGGTTTTTCATTATCCTATGTGAACCACCTATAACCTGCACACATAGATCATTACACATATCATTATAATAATAACCTAAGTCACTACCCTCATCCCGAGTAAAACAACATTTTTACCCCCCATAAACCTTACTTATCTACCTTAACTTCCCTAAAAGTTACTAACCATCCACCAAACATTATAAATTCATTTTATCCGATCACCCAACTACATTACCTCACATCCCCACCTGATAAATCCTAACTTGGATGTGATTAAAACCACTTCCAAGCTACTTTCCCCAAATTTTCTGGATTGTCGGTGATCCTAATAGATCACCAACAATTATAAATATGAATTCAAATCTCTTTTTTTATCCAAAATAATTGCAGCGAAGCTATATCATGTTAATGGAATAGATGACATTATCACCAACTTTCAGACATCCTCAACACTTTTATCAAGTCGTCAGACACTATACAAATCTCCTATCAACATTTACAGGTTTGTCTAGTCCATTTTTTACATCTAAGGTAATCAAGTCCTCATTTCTATATGTTGTCATTTCATTTGCATATCAAATAGAAGCCAAATCAATCATCATTAATCTCTTTTTAAGAGTAAAATCATCCTAAATATTGAATTTATCAGAAAAAACTTCCTCTTATCAGAGATCGCCAACGATTTACAGAGATTGCCATCAATGATTCTACCTAATCATCCAGTGATCCTTGTGGAATCACCAACGATCCCTATGTCATTTTATTCCTTTTACCTGATATCATACATTTATTAATACTTATGTCTATTATATTTATGGTTTAATCAGTTGTTTACAAGATGTGTGTTATGTATATGATTGTTCTCAGGTCCTTCACACCCCATCACCAACATATGCAATCTCCTCATCATCTAGCAACTATTTGTGTGGGAAAAATTTGACATATTACACGAGCTTAGCCTATGTGCCATGTCACACTATAAATTGAAGAAATTATAGAAAAATTTGAAGTGATAAGAGAGATATAGGATGCAATGGAACAATCATGGTTCAACTCTTTTCTAGACTTCGATCTCGCCACATCCCTCACCTGGGCCACTTACAACATTGAATAGGATCTTTCAATCTCTTGAGTTCTATGTCATTTTCATTTAGCTTACCTTATCATTATATCTCTTTATTGTACCATGCAAGTTGACACTCTTCAAGGAAGTCCTTTGGATTCCTGGGATTGGAATTCATCGAGAAACTCATTATATCTTTATCTAATATTTGTCTATTTAGTTATCTTTATACACATGTCCTCTAACTTGGCGACAGGAGGAGTATCTTTCATTTCTCATGTACCCAATCATCCCAACATAACACGCCCGCTGGGACCATTTTAGTCCCTTTTTTATTTATATTTCATATCTTTTAATTCCTTATATTTTAAATATCATCTAACCTTTCATCGTGGAACACCTTTTTGTTGTTATTTCAAAAGCACACTTAAAATTAAAATGAAAAACTAAAAAATGGAAAAGGCAATTATTGGTATGCTCTTTTTTTCTTTCATCATTCCTTTTAGCATTGCATTTTTTTGTGTCTTGTTCTCATTGAATTAAACATTTCATTTGCATCTTAAAAGGAACATTCATATCTGCTTTCTCATCTAGTCTAATTATGAGTCAAATGAATTACATTCATGAAAACTCCCTTCACACACAACCAAACCACATCAAATTTAATATGTATTTAAACAAATCCTTCCTTTGTGGACCTAATTGGATTTAATCACCAAGAGGATAATCCAAATCAGTGTTTTAGTCGAGTATAAACAATTTGGTGGGTGATATCGGCTAAACACCTGACACCCTTATTGTTGCGGGACTGTGAAGTGAGTTGGTAGGCCCCAATACCATAGCTTATACCGACACCAACACAAATATGGATATCACATATCATTCCTTATATCGAGGACTCCATCCTTAAAATTACATGAAACTAGCCTTAGACATCCTTTTCTTAATACCCTTTCAACAGTTTTTTTTTTCACATTTCACACTTTTCTTAAATTAATCAAGATAATCAAAGTCTCTATGTGATTTATTTGCAGTTGATTTTATTCAACTTATTTTCTCTTTATCTACTAATTATTTTTTTAGTTAATGGTTTTAACCATACAACCTTCCCATCTATAAAACACTGACAATATGTCTAGTTGTCTTCAACAATACCTCGATAATCTTGAGACCCACCTTCAAAACATTCCCAACATAATTGAGCAGCTCCAATCACCTTAAGTGACCAATAAAGAACTCCCACATTTTCCTAGTACCCAGTCAGCCACATCAAATATGTGAGATCCACCCATCCCACGGTTCTTTGACAGTGGTTATCCAGTTTTCACAATTTTTTTCGATTCTAATCCAGTGGCCCTGTGCGCCTACCTTGCTTCTTGAGGTGTTTTCCTCCAACAATGAGAAATCACAGATAAACCCTCCATTACTAATATAACTTTCAATCCTTTCTAACTCATCAGATCCAATCATGAGCTTATCATCTAACAAATTCATCCCTACTCCGCTACTAGTGGATTGGGAGCATCAGTCCCCCACTTCATCAGTCTCTGTCATTAGTTTCAACCTTAATGTTGTCTCATCACAAGACATATCCAATCAACAACTATCCTCATCATCACATCCTTTGTCAATATTGTCATCTTCACAAAATAATACTAACACATCTCCTTCCAAATATAGTCTCATAGTCTCCAGTTATTCTCCTACACCTCTTGTAAGCTCAGTTGATATTCCTAATACAACCCCTCTTATCCCTTCACAACAATCTCTATCATGTATCTACTATCTAGTTATGTATACCCCCACATCTATACCCATCATTAATATTAGTTCCATCACTAGCACTTACCCCTTCTCGTAGAAGGCATCTACTTCCCATGTGTCATAGTATAACACCATTCTATCTCAGTACATACCACAACCATCTCAACCTATTATCAACATTTTTATTCCTTCTCAATAAATACCACAAACATCCCATCCCTTATCAGTACATTCAACCCTCACAACCATTAGTCTCTCAAAATCCCCATAACATTCTCAAAAGTACTCATCTTCATCATAATATCCCTTTACCTATCAGTTATACCAGCAGTTCAACCCTCATATCTATAATCAACCTAGATGGTCATCTTTAAACCTGTAACAAAATCCTCAAACAACTCCTTACAAACACTCGTGAACATGATTGCAAGTCTTGAAGCCGCTACCATGGGTTCTGAAAATACCCTCTCTTACAAACATATATGTAACAAACCTATTCACGCATCAGTACCTTTCAAATCATATCCCCCATAATAGGAACTCCCAAAATTTATTAAATTCTACAATAAGGAGGACCCACAACAACACATTAGGTCCATTTGTTAGGTATGTTATCTTATCACACTTGACCAAGAACTTATGTTGAGGAAATTTCTCCATCAATATCACCCATAATAATTTTATTACATATCTCCATGTTATTAAACAGTTTGACGAGGATTCTATTGCAGACTTCATTTTGTGTGGTGGGGGATCATTAACCAACTATCATTTTCACTCCCAAAAACTGATTTGATCGAGTTATTCACTCGTTCTTGCACCAAACATATATCGTCAAAAATCCAAATCCAATCCTTCCAAACATTTGATGAAGCTTTTACCATGACTGGTAATTTAGAACTTTGTGCCCTTGAATATGGTAAATTCAAACTCCAATTAAATAAACCTAAACCTGAGTCTTCATTTAAACCCTCTTCTCGAAACGATAAATCCAAAGGCTCAGCCAATGTTGTTGTTGTAAACTTTTTATTCAAATATCACTCAGACTTTGAACAGACCCGAAATCAAAGTAACTACACACCCATCAGGGAATCTTACAACATGGCCTTTGAAAAATTCCTAGCTACATGCATGATTAATCTTCCTCATATTTGTCCTATCAACACGTTTGTTTCTAAACCTTCATGGTATTGAGACAATGACTATTGTAAATACCATCAATTCTAGGCCATGACATTGAAAAGTTTCATTCATTTTCCTCTAGGATCTTATCAACCGAAGTGAGTTACATCTTGACAATCTGAATGCACCTCCTAATCAAAAATTAGGCGTGTTTAAAAAATCTTTCTTGAATCACTCATCCTCAACCATTCAACTACAATAAAATTATGTCAATTCTCGTCATATGATCAACACCCTTAAATACCTCTCACTTAAATCCTCAATGCCTATTTATTATACTACAGAAGTACTAGCTGAATCAACCAACTCCTGCAATATTATCACTAACGAGACCAAAAATCCTCCTACATCTACCACATCATCCCCAGATTCACATTTTTCTTCTTCGAAAGTCCTAGAAAAGAAACACATCATATAAATAAATAAAATTCATTTGAATACCACATCACCTAACACCACATCCAAAATATTGAAACACAACCCACAAACAATTCATCTATAAAAAACAAAGAATACACCATCCAATCATCTGACAACCTTATCACAAAACAAACATCCCTTTGCTTTTATCACAGGGCTTCATCCCTTGTCTAAATTAATAGTTAGCCTTACAAAATCCAAGTTCGTTCCCCAACCAAAACCTAAACATGTCATGTAGAGTATGACCTTATTAGTTTTAACCTCCAAATCATTAGACACTATGCATCTCCCTTCTTCATCATCATCTCAGACAATTTTTACAGGGTACTACACTAGAACCCTCAAAAATATCATCCAACTATCTATCATAACATTACATCCTATCAAGTCATCTAGCTCTCGAGGGTGAAAAAACTCCTTGTATAATTTTCTAGCATCATGTACATATCATTGGAATTTAGGACATTCAACTGAGGATAGTAAATACCTCCATGCCACAATTGAAGTCCTTTCCAACAAAGGGCTTCTTCGCGCATATCTAAATCATCTGAACGTAAGAAATTATAACAACCAAATCAAACCAAATCATCAAAACCTTGAAACTACTTCTTCTAAACCATCATCTAACACCCCATCCATGTCTAACAAGAGTGATACCTCTTCCAGTAGGATCCCACTCCACCAAATAGATGTTGTTCACATATCTACAAGAGAAAATGCACAAGACCCCAAGGCCTCAAATGAAAACATGCCCAAAGTATTTATCTCTATTACTTCTGAATCATCTTATCCATCAACCTCTAAGGCTAAGATATTCATCCTCACCTCTCCAAACTCCCAATCTACTACTTGTATACAAAACACCATCATTAAATAAATCCACCAAGATCTTGTGAAGATGTCCCTCTATGAAATTATTCAAACTTCTCGACATCACCTACAAGAAATGATTAAGGCCCCCAGTCCATCTCAGTACCATCAGATGACCCTCAACCGTTTGCCAACCTTGTTGGCACCCTTAAAAATTTTGTCAACATTAATTTTGATGAATCCAAAATTCCATCCTTACAACATGAAGACCATAACCTTCCACTCTTTAGCACCGCCCAGTTACAACCATCAAGATATTCATGATTGACAATGACGCTAGCATCAACATTATAGATTCTCATTCCTTGAAAAAACTCCATCTACTTGACACTATCATCACCCAGTCACATGTTTTGTTGTGTGCCTTTAATGACATCTTTACCCCTACTTTGGGCACGGCCATATTACCCATCAAAGTGAGTGTTAAAATCCTTCACAAGCACTTCTATCTCATAGAAGGAGAATTTTAGTACGATATGTTGTTAGGTTGACCTTAGATATGTGTTATACATTGTATCCCATCAACATTACATCATCTTCTTAAGTAAAAACATAAAGGAAAAATATTTAATGTTCTAACCGATCGAATCCCTTTAAAACATGTCACATGAATTATTGACCTAATGATGTGCTCATTCTGAAGATGAACTTAGGATCCTCTCACAAAGCTTCTACCATCTCTTCCATCCCCCCATCTAAGCTACTAGAAAATATATCCTTTAAAGATATTATGAAACGTATTTCATTGGGGGAGTACCACATTCTATCCCTTAACGCACTCCCTACACCAAAAACATATGGGAGACTCGACAAACAACCTATATATGAACCAAATTCTAGAGATATAATCTCCTTTGATCCTCCCCATATTAAAAATAATCTCGTCTATGGAGGGATTGATCATTTGGCCCCACATTGCGACAATCAAAATTATGTTAAACCCTTTATATCTGATTTTTCATTCTTATATAATCAATCCTTCACATAAATGTACCTTCATCACTATGTTTGGAAATAATTTGGCTTAGGATGTTATGAACAAGGTATGCATGACTTGTTCTTTGACCAGTCTTACAAACCTCATGAGAATTACGAATTAGGTTTTAACAAACCACCCTTGGAAACCTCTGTGATCAATTCATCTAGATCCATATCGAAACCAAAGCCACCCTCTTCATATTCACATGACAACTCTATTGACACATATAATAGTATTTCCACTTTCCACATAGCATATGTCTAGATCTACATGATTAGCCTTAAAACCACTCACTGGATTAAATGATAATGACAGTAACTGAAGATCATCCATGCAAGTAATTACCTTAAATGGTAAAGGAATAATCAATACCATTACCTTCAAAAAAACTCTACCACCTGACATGTCGATGCTCCTTAACAAATGCACTATTAAATTCAACATAGGGAATTCACAAAACCCTCACATAGTCAAGGTTGGCCAATCCTTAGATTCATAATAGTTAAATGATTTCACCACCTTCCTTTCAAAACACAATCAGGCCTTTACATGGTCATATAGTGTCATGGTGGGTTTGACCCTAACATCGTCATCCAAA
The DNA here is from genome assembly GCA_019776745.2 of Taxus chinensis. Classification (NCBI taxonomy): domain Eukaryota; kingdom Viridiplantae; phylum Streptophyta; class Pinopsida; order Cupressales; family Taxaceae; genus Taxus; species Taxus chinensis. Next base: position 179,391,419 of record CM034153.1, on the reverse strand, counting down.
ATATTGTCATGATTCCTAATGTTAAGCCTTTTAAAAAAAACTATGTAGAATGCACCCTCACATAGCCCTCCTCATCAAATAAGAGTTACAACACCTCCTCTATAATAACTTCATCTTACCCATTGACTATCCACAATGGGTTTCTAATATTGCACCCGTAACCAAATCCTATGGGAAGCTACACATCTTCATAGACTTTTGAGATCTAAATATCTTTTGTCTTAAAGATGACCTCCCTCTTCCTAACATCGATAAACTTGTTAAACTCACGGTAGGCCATGATATTATCTACCTTATGGATGGATTTTCTGGCTACAATAAAATCCTTATCGTGACTAATGACCAACATACGATGTATTTAATTACCCCTTGAGGGACATTTTACTACCATGTTATGCCCTTTGGACTCAATAATGCAGGGGTCACCTATCAACGTGCTATGAATTGCATCTTCCATGAACTCATCCATAAAACTATAGAAGACTATGTTGACAACATCTTAGGAAAAGCTAAGCACCAAAGATTATATCTTGTTGTTCTCGATGTAATATTTTCCAGTCTTATTCAATACTTCCTCTGTCTTAGCCCAGAAAAGTGTGTATTTAGTGTTCTCATCGATAAACTCTTAGGGTTTATCATTTTTATCATGGGTATTGAATTGGACCGTACCAAAATAAGATCCATCATCTAGATGGCCACTCCTTCCAATATCAAACAACTTTATAGTCTCTAAGGTAGACTCTAATTAGTTTGCTTCTTTATTTCACAACATTCAGATCACTTTCATCCTTTCCATCATCTCTTGAGAAAGGATGTCCACTTCAAATGGGATTTAAACTATTAAAATTCCTTTGAGGACATCAAACAATATATTCTATCACCACCCATGCTCACACCCCCATGTGGGGGGATTCATTTTTCTATATATCTTTGTTACTGACCATGCCCTGGGTGTTATCTTAGCAAATTGAGATGAGCAGGGTAGAGATTAGATCACTTATTACATAACATGAAACCTTCACAACTATTAAACTCATTACACTGAAGCTAAAAATTTATGTTGGTCTTTGTACTTTGTATCTTCCAAGACTCGTGACTATCTCCTTAATCACAAGACTTATGTTATCACCACTTTCAATCCTTTAAAGGCTATACATTATAAATCGTATCACATTGATCACATCACTCGTTGGCTCATGCTTATGATTTAATTTGACCTAGAATTCATGTCACAAAAATCTATCAAAGGGAATCCATTACCGACTAACTCGTAGAATCTCCTCTTCCTAATAATCAACTACCTCATGAACAATTTCCGGATGAATCCATCAACACCATTGATCAAGAATACACTCCCCTTAAAATGAAACTCTTATTTGATGGTTCTAAATGTTGGAAAGGGGGAGCTACCGATATCATCATTATACCTCCCTTGGGGACTCCTATTCCTCTATCCTTTAAACTAAATCTCAAATGCACTAACAATATGGTCAAGTATGAATCCCTCATTATGGGTCTCCAAACAACATTCATACTCATTTTTCAAATCCTTGACATCTATGGATACTCTCAGCTTATCATCAATCAAATCAAAGGAACTTATCAATGTAAGAATGAAATTTTACAAAATAATAAAAACATTGTTAAATTCCTCTTATAATCCTTCGATCAGTATATGATCCAGAAATTTCCTCAATAATCGAATAAATTCATGAACACTATGGATTATATTGCATCACTTATCCCATTATAAATCAAATATTCCTAGTGTTTTTTGTGTATAGAATCGATTAACCATCCCATACTAGTGAACTCTCCTCTATCAACCTTATCGAAGAAAATCAAACAAATATTTCGTACACTCAAACCTATGAATATCTCTCTCATTCTAAAATTACCTTCGATCTATCTAAAAATGCTAAAATATATTTTATTCAATGTGCTAATTGATACCTCATTGTAGGCGGTGTTATTTACAAACATGGATTTGATGGCCTCCTGCTTTGATGCCTCAAATCTCGTAAAGTTATCCAAGAAGTCCACGATGTCATATGTGGTGGAAACTTCAGCGGTTTGGATTTTTCTAAATGCTTCCTACAAATGGGCTATTATTGACCTACCCTTAACCAAGATTGTTGTGTATACATCAAGAAATGTGTTAAGTGTCAACAACATTCCAATCTTATCCACATTCCTAATCAGGCCCTACAACCTGCTCAAAATTTATGACACTTTTTATATGGGGACTTGACCTTATTGGCCTCATCAACCCTCATTCATCACAACAACATAATTCTATTATCACTACTACTGAATACTTCACAAAATTTGTGGAATCTATCCCTCTCATCTCTATTAAAGCTTATAATATCATCAACTTTATCCACCATCACATTACCTAACATTTTTTCATTCCTCACAAAATTATCACAGATAATGGAAAAAAACAAAAATATTCAAAATCTTTGCAAAACATACAATATCAAGATTACATTTTCATCTCCTTACTATCCACAATCAAATGGTTAAACATAAGCCTCTTACAAAACACTCACTAAAATCCTCATGAAAATCATGGATCAAACAGGAAGGAATTAATATCTCCAAATTGTTTCCTCTATGGGCCTATCGAACTAGAATTCATACTCCTATAGGTGTTACACCCTTCTCTTTAGTCTATGTCTCCAAGGTGGTTCCACCCCTTGAATTTCAAATCCCATCTGTCCATGTGTCCCTTAGATATTTTACCTCTGATGAGGGTTATTGTCAAGAATGCTTAGCACAACTTGAAATGTTAGATGAATGCCTCCTAGTAGCCCTCAAAAATCCTCATGTTTATTAAGAATGCATTAAAATATCATAGAAAAACATGTCAAAGAACATGACTTCAACATTGGTGATCTTTTCCTTAAAGAAAATCATAATGTCACTACTCTGGAAAGGAGTAAACGTGGAAATTTTACCGCTAATTGGATTGGTCCATATGTAATCACTCACAAATATGGGTTGGTATCTTATCATTTTGCCTCCCTCGATGGTAAACCTAAAAAGTAATATTTAAATTCCTTACACTTGTGCCCTTTCTATTGTTAAAAACTCTACTTTCATGACATTAGTGTTGTTGCAAATCAGCAGCACCCCTGGATGCAAATCAAGGTTCTGAATTGATGTCTTAGGCATCCAGTGTGATTGCACAACATGGAAACCTCTCTCCAAGTGTGGGACTTGTGAAAATGAGAGAGGAATCTCCAGATTAGAGGCTGGTTCCTCAAACTCCTCTGATTTAGATCTATATTTTACACAACAACAGAGGTTCAGATCCTAATCCTACTCTAAATTGCAAGGAGACAGGGATAAAAATGCAAAAATGAAACTAAACTAAAGATGGTGATGCACCAAAAGGAGTGGTGAAACATTCTTTACCATGTAAATAGACACAAATTCATGAAATGCAACAAGGAAAAACATACACAAGCTGATAGATTTAATTAGAGGTCTTAAAATGAAGTAAAACAATACAAACAGAGGACTAAAAGCATTCACAGAGTTTGCACTGTCAATTCCATGTAAAAATCTCTTGCATTCCACCATCAAAGAGGTATAAACCTGTTACAAACTGTGAAAAAAGTCTGATTCTTACAACTATCACTTGCTGGAGGTTAAAGAAGAAGTTTGCAATGCCAAAAGTGTTTAACCATGAAGAAATGAGCCAAATCTAGCTTTTTCAGTACATGGGTCGAGCCCAGGAGAGAGAAAACATGAAAAACACATGGGAGCCATCCCTCATTGATGGAAAATGCATTAAAACAACATGGAGGACCTTACAAACCCATACCCTGTCATTTTTGACCATATTGGAGAAGAATGCAACCCATTCTGTATTAAATTTGGTTGTTGAAATGTCATTTCTGGCCATGGACACATACCAGAACCGTTTTTGAATTTTTTCTCTCCAAACTAAACCAAAATTAGAAATTGACCATGGAATCATGTAGATAATTTTAACAGATTTCCAATGATATAAAGAACGTGAAAATCCGAGCTCTGGATCAAAAGATATGATTGTTTGAAGATTTAGGGCAAAAACGTCCCAAAAACAGATCGGCGGGAAAAAATTTCAAATTTTACCTTTTTTTGTCTTTGAAATTTTTTTCAAAAATTCCCCACACTCCACTGGTCGGATGCCACGTGGCAAGCTCTGATTCACTTTGGAATTCTCTCTCCTTCTCTTTTCTGCGGGTTTTCCTTTGAAAATCGACCTTTTTATACTCTTTTGGAAAAATTTCAAATTTGCCTCCGACCCCCAAACTCCTCTGCCACGTGGCAGCTTCCTATTGGCTGCGGGCCTCAAATGGGAAAATTTTCCACAAAAACTCCGCCGAGCCATAACTTGAAAAATATAAGGAGTTAGGAGGCAAACTTTACCTTTCTGGAAAGCTGAGAGAGAGCTCTATCTGATGGTGCCATTTCCAGAAAGCCTTGAGTGCCTGAAAATCAAAAAATGTAGACTGAGGCACAAGAGAGGCAAGAACACAAGGAGTTAGCCACAAAAACGAGCTGGGGCACCATTTTGGATAACAATTTTGGCGACTCAGAGGGGTCATCTGCCTACTAGATGAAAATACCAGTTGCCTGAAGCAGTCCATTGGGCATGGAGTCATCAAATATTTTGTTTAGAACCTCAAATGACTTAGAATGTGCAAGGAGGAAGATGGAATATCACAAGATGGAAGCAAGGACTGCAAAACATCTTCAGGGACAGCAAGCTGTGCCAGAGCACTTAGGGAAAGCAAAACTAACCTACAACAAAACAATGTGCATAAGCACTTGGAGGAATGAAAATCTAATCTAATATTTACAAGGTGGTAAATTTCCCTCTAGAAGCAACACTTGAGATAGATTCCATTGACTAGAATCTACAGTTCTTCACCATCCAATGAGGCCAATTGGAAAGCATTACTGTTCTTGCACTTTGTGACCATGTATGGGCCACTCCAAATGGCATCAAATTTTGAATGCCTTCCTGGTTTTGCTCTATCCACTTCCCATTTCAACACTAGATCTCCAACCTGAAAAGATTTATCCTTGGCCTTCCTATCAAAGGTCTTTTTTATCAAAGCTTGATCCTTTTCCATTGCTTGGGATGCCTGATTTCTGACCTCCTGCAGCTTCATCAACTCTGCATATCTCACCTCCATGGGCTCAAACTCTAGCAACTCTAATTGCTTCATGAGTTCCAATGTTGGCAACTCAAGTGACATGGGCAAGATTGTCTCTCTTCCATAAACAAGCTTGAATGGAGAGTTACCTGTGGATCTCTTGGGAGTTATCCTATCAGCCCATAAGGCTGATTTCAGTTTGGTATGCCAAGACCTCTGATTCTCATCAAGAGTCCTCCTAATGATCCTCAACAAGTTCTTGTTTGTAGACTCGGCCTGGCCATTACCTTAAGGGTAATAGTTTGATGAAGTGCTTAGGTAGATCCCATTCTTGACAGCCCACTCAGTCACCTTGGATCCAATGAATAGCAATGCATTATCTGAAATTATTGTAGCAGGTATACCAAATCTGGTTGATATCCCCTCATAAAATTCTAAGATGCTGGACTCATTTGCTTCTTTGAGTGCTACTGCTTCAGTCCACTTGGTGAAGTAGTCTGTGGCTGTCAAAATCCATTTGTGCCCTTGACTTGAATTGGGATTGATGACTCCAATGAAGTCCAAACCCCATTGCATGAATGGCTGGTCAACTGAGATTGGATGCAATGGAAGGGCAGCAAGTCTCTCTTTTCCTGTGAAGAATGCACAATTCTTACACATCTTAATCCACGCATAGCAATCACTGAAAATTTTAGGCCAATAATAACCAGCCTTCATGATTTTTAGAGCCGTCACTCTTGGTGCAAAATGACCACCAGCTGGTCCACCATGTAACTCTTCCAACATCCTATGAATCTGATTTGTGCTAATGCATCTCAACAACACTCCATTCACATCTTTCTTAAACAAAACTCCATCAACAATGGCATATGGGACAGCCTACAATCTGAAGTGTCTTCTTTGGGTCTTGTTCATCTCCGGAGGGCATAGGCCTGTGCTTAGGAAGTGTATTATACCTTGGGTTCAACAGGGAGTGGGGGCAGCATTGTCTTCTTCTTGATTGCCACTTGGCTCATGGCTTCCCTGGACTGTCAAAACAGCCTCTTCTTCATTGCATACTTCTTTTTGCTTCCCCCAAAATCAGCTGCTCACACAATCCTTTCCCTCTTACCAGCTTGGTGATCTTGATCTCAATGTCATACTCCATGACATGGGTGATCCAACCTGCCCTTTTCTCATTCAAATCTTTGTTGAGGAGGAAGTCCTTAACCCCAGCATGTGAGACCAGCAACTGGACCTTGTTGTTTGAGATTAAATGCTTGTGTTATCCAATTTCGCACACATGGCAAGATTGGACAATGGGGTCCTATCACGTTCAAAATGAAAAAAATAGTCCCAGGAACCCACCTTCGGTTATTATCGAGATGCAATTATTAAAAATAATTCTTAAATTGCATATGAGAGATCACCTAGTATCAAAAGGCACCCAGTTGATCTCAACTCAGTAAAGAGTTCGGGGTCGAGTTGATAGAGAACCCGGTGTCAAATTGATAGTCATCTCGGTAGAGACTCTCAGTTGTAAGAGCTCAATGAGGTCTTGTTAATGCAAAATATAGCTCGTTGAAAATTGACGAATGAAGGGAACTCTATAAGGATCTCGGTAGAGATCGATGCAGGTGGAAGTTAAAGCCGAGTCAGGGAGAGTCAAAGTTCGAGCTATCAATAAAGTCTCAATGAATTGGAAAGTTTCAAGCACAGGTGGAAGCGAAGGCAGAGATAAGGAGTTCGACTCATCTTCGTGACTCGTTCATTTTGGAGATCATGTGGTGAGCTTCTTTTAGGACACATTCTACAGAGCTAGGGTGATTCAAACGCAAGCCAAGGCATCAAGAGTGCCATAAAATGAATGGAGATCGTTGCGTAAATAGAGATACGTGATGGAGCCCTATCAATGAGACTCATCAAGCATGATGGATAATTCAAGGTAACTCTTTCATGTGGATGCATTAAAGATGGTTTCTAGGATACAATTCCAGGGCTCATTGATTAATGCAAAACTGGGAGGCCTACTCGAAATAATTTTACAATGGTAAGCTCGCAGAGGCAGCAAGAATGTCGGGCCAGGGTATTAGTGAATACAGTATATATATTTTCGCTGACGTTGTTCAGACCTTCCTCGGCCGAGCATTTGGTGAACAGGTAGTTGACATGTTGCAGTATAGCAGAAGTTCTTTTGAGCACTTCCAGCAAGCAGGTCGTCCAACGATGTTTTTATCTGTTCAGCATCGAATGCATCCTCAAATTCAGGATTTTCCTTCAAGATATTTTTATGAAAATCGATTAAGTGATAGTAAGAGTGTTACCGGGAGACTTGATGAAATTTATTACAAAGATTCTCTATCGAGACCTTACTTGTTTTACGATGCAACTCATGGAAGTGAATCTCATAGAGGTGGAACTATTTCATATCAGAATATTCATGAGGCACAATTTGCTTTGCAATTATATGAGCATCTTCAACGAGTCACTAGGTTGGCAAGCATAAAGGTTTCTGTTGAAATTATCACACCTTACAAGCTACAGCTGAAATGTTTGCACTGAGAGTTTAATGTTATCCTCAAATCTGATGAAGGAAAACTCGGCAGGAGAAAAAATTGGGAGCACGATCATGGCAGACCAAGTAGGTAATCCTGCGCATGGGAAATATTTTACTATCTTGCCAAGGTTGTGTGGAAAAGCTGAGGCCGGGGCCCGTGGATTAATTTGGCTGAGCCATTATGTGTGGATTCGGAGCTAGAATACCAAGTGGGTTTTCGTGGATGGCAAGCCAAAGAAGAAATTCCACGCAGGGGAGATTCAGGCAAGCACCGCCAAGTGGAAATATGTTTGGTAAACCATGATCAGACTTCCGTGAATGGGAGAAATCAGATCAAACTGCCAAGCGTAGGAAATATTACAATGGCTATCCGTCATGAGACTTCCGCGCAGCCTGGAGTGGTCCGAGTCATTGTGCGAGTCACTAAGAGATTTAAAGTGGCAGTAGCAAATTGGGGTGGTTCGAGTCTTTGTCCAAGCGAGTCACCAGGGAGGATTAATAGGACAGATGGTTGAAGATGGGTCGACGTTGGAAAAAGTCATTTTTCAGGCTCATAAGAAAGACACGACGTCTCATGGAATACCATATTTGCAGCGGATAGCTAACACAGCATACCTCAACCAAGCGTTGATATTGTTTCGTTGAATGCAACAAACAGACATCCGACCTGATCAGTTCACCTATTCGAGCGTAGTTCTAGACTGGGAAAGCAATAAGAGCTTTGAAACAGGGGTCCATGACCTTACATTGAGGATCCTTTGTAGCGAATGAGTCTGCAGATGTTCGGGCTCTGATGGTTCGGTGGTCGCGAGACAAGCTCCCACGCAACAGGCAGCAAGCATGTTGCAGTACAGTAGAAGCCTTTTTGAATGCTTCCAACAAGCAGGTTGTCCAACTGTGGTGTTATCCTTATTCTGAACTCAGATCTATGGCAGCTGCAGGAAACAAATATTCATTGCCGTGTACGATGGATTGGAGTCACGTTATTCAAGGCTTCATAAAATTTCCCTGAATCAGGAGATGAAGGTTTATTACGGTGTAGAATGAAATGATTCATATTGCTCAGCATTTTTTCTTTGAGAAATGAATTGAATGTGAAGGTCAACTCTGAAATACCTGGTTGGCCATTTTGTATGCTACATCCTTGTTACTCGTAAATGGTCTCTTTGAGAAACTCTGAGGGCAATAAGCAATATTTATACCCTTCCATTATGTACGTCCAATCAGACAATAAAAAGTATTCTGTTACCAGGTTCAGAGAAACTTGTTTTTTACAATGGACGATTATATTATAGTTTCAAGCTAATTTTATCTAGCTTTATTTCTATTAGCTTTGATCCACGACTAAGGAAGAATTCATATGGTTGATACCTGTACATTTTTCCAAGGTCCTCTTGGCTGCCCCAGTTGTTCAATCGTAGTTGTTCAATGGCTTATTTTATGTGTTGCAGATTGTAACATAAAGGATCTTTTTAGTTTCTAGAAAAATGAGTATATTGTGTAGTTCACAGCTACCTATGCCATACTAAGATCCCAATAGTGGCATAATTGTTGATTGGAGCTGAGATTGCCGAATGCACTGCCAAAATACCGAAGGGTTCTCTGGCCAAAAATCAGTCTCAAGGGTGTTTATCAACATGTTATGGGCATGAGCCTGGGTCATCATCATGGCAGCATTAGGTCTTTATTGGTAATGGCATTTTCTCATCATTTGGAGGGTACAAATTGTGCTTATTATGGAAAAGCCAAAACATTCTTACTACAAGTGTTATATGATAAGGAAGAATCGTGAGCATTGTGGTAAAACCATTCTTTTTAGAAATATTGGGTTAAGCTCAGTATTCAAGTGAGTTTGAGCCCAGGAAAGGTAAGATCGTTTGCTGGATGAAGAGCTCGGTGACTTCACAGTGAGCTCGTGGTGATGTTTCATGAAGTTTGAACGTGGAAAGAATAAATGGCTTTGAGTTAATAGAGGAAAATGATAAGAATCGAGTTTGATAGCTTGCCATTCGAAGGACTCAATCCAAAAGAGTTCGATTACCAAGGCAAGGAAAGAGTTAGTGTGGGGTTCAAAATCGATTGCAACACTGAGTTAGAGGATTCGAAACTCATCGAGTTGAGATTTGTGCAGACTGTATCCACATGGACCCCCCTCCTCTTCAAGTTAAACGGGTCAACGGGGGGGTCCCAACATTATGTTAATTAAATTAATATTTTTATTTAAATATTTTAATAATAATATTTATTATTATTATTAAATATTTTATTTAAATATTCTTTTAATTAATTGAGAAGACTAGGTCATCAGGTAATTAATGACCCATGATGGAACCTTCTCAAGTGGTTCAACTAACTGTAATAAATATATCATGGGCCTTCATTTTAGGAATGTAATTATGACCATTTCCTCTTCTTTCTCACATATTATTCTATAAATGTAAGTTGGAAGCTCATTTCAAAGGGTTCCAACAGTTCAGACAAGTTGGACAGTTAGATATCTCAGGTGAGTGTATACTTTTCAAGAATCCTCTCTCTTCTGCAAGTTGTTCTTGTGTGTTGAGAGAACTTTCAAGCCTCCTCTTCAAGACTGTAATGGCAACTATTGCCTCTTTTGAATGTATGATGCATTGTGCATGTTATTGAAGCAATAAAAGTGTGTGTTTTGTGACTAATCTCGGTCTTTTCATCCTTCTATGCTTCTTTGTGCCTTTCTCATACTTGCAGGTACACTGTGCAAGTTTAAGTTCTATTGCAGGTTCTTGGAGTTATGTGCTTATTGAGTGGTGAAGTATTGCATGCAGTTGAGTTGTGGTGTCTGTTCACCCTTCTTGAGTTCATCCTTCTTCATTGGGAAATTGGTATATTTCTCGGTCTGATAAAGTTTAACAAAGGGAACACATGTCTCTTAGTTTGTGGTATCCTGTACCCTCTCTAAGTTGCAGTAGGTGAAGTTGACCTATGGTGCACACACCCTCTTCAAATTAACCCTTCCTAAGTTTGAAGACACCCTTTATTTGGTGCATCACCATCCCTAGTATAGTTTCATTTCTGTAAATCTCTTTCCCTAAAACCCCATGAAAATGTTAGCGTAGGATTAGATAATCATTTTTGTTACACTAGGAGTAGTACAACACTTAGTTTAGGAAGAGGAAGTCGGCATTCTCCGGAGGTTCACCTTGAGCCCAAGTCCCACAGCTTGAGAGGTGATCCCATGTGTCCCAATCACACCGAACATCCTATTCACATCCTGGCCATTCGGAGGGTGCAGTGATTTGGCGACAACAGGTTGAATTTCTTCAAGCTTCTGATTACTGCCAGCACATGCTTCTCAATAAAAGAGTACTTCACCTCATAGTCATTTAGGCTCTGGCTGAAGAAGGCAATTGGCTGCTCATCATTATCCTTGTTTTGCTACCAAAATGGTAGAAATAGTGTCATTACCTCCAAATGCATAGAGGATGAAATCCTTGGAGAAGTCCGGGTTGATGAGAGTTGGTGCTTGAGAAATGGCTTCTTTGACTGCTTCAAAACTCTCCTTGCCTTCTACTGTCCACTTGAAATCCATGCTCTTCTTTAACATTTTGGTGATGGGCTTGACAAGGGCTGCAAAATCTGGGACAAACCTCTGAACAAAGTTTATCCTCCCCAAGAAACTCTAAAGGGCTTTCTTGTGGCTTGGCAATGGTAGTGCTCTTATGGCTTCGAATCTCTCTGGATCAATTGTTAATCCTTCTTTAGAGACAATATGGCCAAGGAGATTTCCTTCATGTGCAATAAAGATACACTTCTTAGGATTTAAAGACACTCCAAATTTCCTACACCTCGTGAAAACTTGTCTCAAATGAGAGAGGTGGTCTGCTGCATTTTTGGAAAAAACAGTGATATCATCAAGGTAAATCAGCACCACGTTGTTAATCAAACCTTTGAACGCCATGTCCATTGCTCTTTGGAAGGTAGCACCAGCGTTGGACAGCCCAAATGGCATCTTCCTGTATGCAAAAGTCCCCCATTTGGTTGTGAAGGCTATCTTGAACTGGTCTTCTTCCTTCACCATAATCTGATTGTAGCCGAAGTAGCCATCAAGTAGTGAAAACCTCTCGGAGCCAGCCACAACTTGCAAGATTTGCTCCATGGAAGGGAGTGGGTAATGGTCCTTGAGAGATGATCTATTTAAGTCTCTGAAATCAACACACAATCTGATCTCTCCACTCTTCTTTCTGACTGGAACCAAGTTGGCAACCCAACTAGAATGCTTGATTGGGAATATGATTCTTGACTCAATCAGCTTGTCCAATTCTTTCCTCATGAGAGGCTCCATGTGTGGATTGACTGGTCTTTGTTTCTGCCTGACAGGCTTAGTATTTGGATCCAATTCAATGGTATGCTGAGCTAAGTTGGGATTGAAACCTTTCAAATCTTCATAGCTCCATGCAAACACATCAAGGAACTCTTGACACAGCTGTACTAACTCATACCTTTCTTGATCAGTTGTCATCTTTCCAATTTACAATGGTTTTTTCTCTTCTACCAAGATGGATACCAAATCCTCTCTCTTGACCTGAATGTTTACTTTCTCCTTTCTAAACTGATCATTGGGATTAAAAATGGACTCCAAAGTGATAAGTCCCTTGGGCAGCTTGTTAGTTCTCAGCTGTACCACTTGGTCACCATACTGCTGTTCCAATTTTTCTTGATTCTTAGCTGAGAACTCGGCTTCTTCTTGTAAGAAATGGATGATTTGCTGGTCATTCTCAAACACTTGCCAACTGACATTGTTATCTGGCACTGAAGGCCTCACAATCACGTGGATTTTTGGCTATACCTTGTCTTGTTGAATGCTTTCCACAATGTCAAAGGCTGCCCCTACTGCTGCAAGCCTGTCAGCAGCTTGATTCTCTTTCCTAGGAATGGATTTGATGCCAAAACCCTCAAAATCTTCCATGACGTCCCACACCCTGTTCTTGTAGCACCTGAGTAGATCATTCTTGGCAGCATGTTTTCCCTTGACCTGATTTACAATCAATTCACTGTCACCAAAGACTTGCAAGTTCTTTATTTTCTTCTTGATTGCCCAATGCATCCCTTGCACTAAGGCTTCATATTCAGCAGTTTTATTGGAGCATGCAAACTGAAATCTAAAAGTTGAATAGTACCTTACTCCTTGAGGTGAAACAAGCATGGCTCCACCTCCTACACCTTGTCTACTTCTTGATCCATCAAAAAACAGCTGCCATACCTCATTGTCATCCTTGTGGTTTGGCTTGGTGATGTTAGGAATAGGCTGATTTTCTTCATGTATACAATAGACCCCTAGTTCAGATTCTTCTACTTCTTGATAAGGATCAAAAGCTTGTACCTTGTTTGCCCATTCATCAAGAGTTAGATCTGGGATGCTCCTAACCTTGGTGTCAGCTTCATCGGTGCTTGGGTGGTCTTCTTGATCAAATGTTGAACAATTGGCGTTGACCTGACTTGGAGTGTAAGGCTCAATATGGAATTTTGTAATAGGTTCTGACCTTATTGTAGCCTTAGTTCCATACCTCATTCTGAAGAGCATGTGTGACCAATCAGCAGACAAATATCCCCTAATCTTGGCTGTGAAGTCCCTTGACAAGCATAGGGAAAAGAGTGGTGGAAGGTCTATGACTGATACATCTTGTGAAACAACAACATTTGGACATGCATGCAAGGTAAGACTCAAGTTTCTAATCACCCCAACTGTTGTTACTGCTGTCCCATCTAGCTGCACTACCCCTTTGGATATGGTTTCATACTGGAGCCCTAGCTGATCAGCTATTTGTTTAGGCATCACTGAGCTACTTGCCCCGGAATCTATCATGCAATTTTGCACTGACTGATTTCCAATGATTAATGAAACATAGAAAAGAGGGGGCTTCAACATTTTACCTTGTTGTCCTCCATGATTTTCCTCAGGCTGGGCAGCATTTGTGAGCACTTTCTCCTGCATCTGAACTTGCTGATTCGAAGTTGGCCAGTCCTTCATGGCAGCTTGTAACAAGTCTCTTTGGCATGGGATAGATAGGGATTCCCACATTGATATATTAACATTTGTCTTCTTCATCTGATCAATGATACTGAAGGGTGATGAAGGATCTCTTTGATGTCCCTTTTCTTGTACATTCACTCCTTGAACGTGGGCAGCAATAACTGGTATTTGAGTTGGTCTAGGAGCTGTTCTTGGCTGCCCTTGTGCATTTGAAATTGGATTTTGCTTGCCAACCATTTGTGGAGCCATGGAAGGTTGTTGATTGGTTGGAGCTAATGGATGTTCTTCACCCAAATTCCTTCTTTTTGACCTTGTGTTGGCTGCAACACCTTGGGAAACTGCTTGATTCATGCCACAAAAATCCTCTGCTTGCCAATTTACCAATGTGGTGTCATTTGGGGCTGATTGCTGTTGGAATGTTTCTTGTTGTTAGTTGTTTCCTTGACTGCCCTCACCCTCCACACCAGTAGTTGTCACCATTAATGCTTGATTCAAATCACCATTGAAGCACATGGATTGGTTATGAGGTTCATTGCATGGAAAACACCAGTCATACTCCTGAGCAATGTTGTTTTGTGTTGGCACCAATGCCTTAGAGGCAGATATGGCATTTGGATTGTAGGGCTGAAATGGTCTATTGGCAGGAGGCCTTGTTTGATTCATATTTGCAGCTGGATTAGGTGGGTCTTTGTGGTTGGTATGGCTGCATGTTAGGCTGAGCTTGGGGCTGGTAAGAAGGTCTAAAACCTTGGGCTTGTTGCCTCTTGAGAGTAACCAGCTCATTGCCTAGGTTTTGCAGTTGCTTCATGACTTCTTGAAGCTCATTTGGGGCACTTGGAGATGAAGTAGAAGCTTCATTTGAACTCTGATTTCTAGAAATGGGATAAGGAGCCAAATTAGGTGCTTGATTGGTATTTGGACTCTCTAAACTTGGAAACAATGGCATGGGAGGTCTAGGGGCTAGTTTGTCAGCTTGGATCAAACAATTTTCAGCCCTAATGGCAATGCTATAAGCCATAGGGATAGTTATGCCTCCCATGGACTGAATCAACATAGAAATATCAGAATTTAGAGCTTTGAGATAATAGAGAAAAGCACCTTCTGCTGTTGGCCTAACTACCACTGGAATTCTCTCCCAAGTCTTTTGAAATCTAAAGTTGAAATCGGTCAGCTGTTCATTGGGAGCTCTCTTGATGGTTGTCAGCTGCTCCAAAAGAGACAAGTTGTCTCCCTTCTCTCCAAATTGCTCATGAAGTGCTATACACAGCTGATTCCAATTTGTGATAGAACCAGCGCCAAGGCTTCTAAACCATTGCAATGCTTTCCCCTTGAATGAAGATGCCAGCAATTTGACAACCACTTACATCTCATTGATTTCATGAATTGCACAAAGATTGGCAATATCTTTAACTTGATCACCTGGAGTAGTCTCATTTTCTCCAGTGAAGTAGGGAATGTTCTTCAAGGCTGTAATTTGAATTGGATGTTGTGCATTGAGGGCAAGTGGGCTGCTACCTGTGAAGTTGACATAGGGGTTGTTTTGTGCCATTCTAATTGGTCTTAGAACCCTTGTTGATTGAATGAAAGGCCTACCAGGTGGAGGAGTTGAGAGAGTTCTATTTGGTGGAGATGGAGACCTTTGGATTCTCCTCCCACTTTTCCTTACTCTTGGAGATAACTGCAGATATTCAAACAGCACCTCTTCTTCTCTAGCTCTTGACCTTGTGGTGATTCTTCTCATGAGTTTTCAAGCCTGCACTACTGAAACCAGTTGATTCTTCCCCTTAGAGTCGCTAGATATGAAAATTATAGCTCTTTTCAAGCAAGAAAATTGTAGCAAATGCACATCAACTTTGCTGTAATAAAAATGAGACCTCTAAGGTCCCATCGGGCGTGCCAAAACTGTTGTTGCAAATCAGCAGCACCCCTGGATGCAAATCAAGGTTCTGAATTGATGTCTTAGGCATCCAGTGTGATTGCACAACATGGAAACCTCTCTCTAAGTGTGGGACTTGTGAAAATGAGAGAGGAATCTCCAGAGTAGAGGTTGGTTCCTCAAAATCCTCTGATTTAGATCTATATTTTACACAACTACAGAGGTTCGGATCCTAATCCTACTCTAAATTGCAAGGAGACAGGGATAAAAATGCAAAAATGAAACTAAACTAAAGATGGTGATGCACCAAAAGGAGTGGTGAAACATTTTTTACCATGTAAATAGACATAAATTCATGAAATGCAATAAGGGAAAACATACACAAGCTGATAGATGTAATTAGAGGTCTTAAAATGAAGTAAAACAATACAAACAGAGGACTAAAAGCATTCACAGAGTTTGCACTGTCAATTCCATGTAAAAATCTCTTGCATTCCACCATCAAAGAGGTATAAACCTGTTACAAACTGTGAAAAAGGTCTGATTCTTACAACTATTACTTGCTGGAGGAGAAAGAAGAAGTTTGCAATGCCAAAAGTGTTTAACCATGAAGAAATGAGCCAAATCTAGCTTTTTCAGTACATGGGTCGAGCCCAGGAGAGAGAAAACGTGAAAAACGCATGGGAGCCATCCCTCATTGATGGAAAATTCATTAAAACAGCATGGAGGACCTTACAAACCCATACCCTATCATTTTTGACCATATTGGAGAAGAATGCGACCCCATTCTGTATTAAATTTAGTTGTTGAAATGTCATTTCTAGCCATGGACATGTACCAGAACTGTTTTTGAATTTTCTCTCTCCAAACTAAAAGAAAATTAGAAATTGACCATGGAATCATGTAGATAATTTTAACAAATTTCCAATGATATAAAGAATGTGAAAATCTGAGCTCTGGATCAATAGATATGATCATTTGAAGATTTAGGGCAAAAACGGCCCAAAAATGGATCGGCGGGAAAAAATTTCAAATTTAACTTTTTTCTTGTCTTTGGAAATTATTTCAAAAATTCCCTGTGCTTTGCTAGTCGGATGCCACGTGGCAAGCTCTGAATCCTGATTCACTCTGGAATTCTCTCTCCTCTTTTCCGTGGGTTTTCCTTTGAAAATCGACCTTTTTATACTCTTTTGGAAAAATTTCAAATTTGCCTCTGACCCCCGAACTCCTCTGCCACGTGGCAGCTTCCTATTGCCTGCAGGCCTCAAATGGGAAAAATTTCCACAAAAACTCCGCCGAGCCATAACTTGAAAAATATAAGGAGTTAGGAGGAAAACTTTACCTTTCTGGAAAGCTGAGAGAGAGAGCTCTATCTGATAATGCCATTTCTAGAAAGCCTTGAGTGCCTGAAAATCAAAAAATGTAGACTGAGGCACAAGAGAGGCAAGAACACAAGGAGTTAGCCACAAAAACGAGCTGGGGCACCATTTTGGATAACAATTAGTCACATCAAAAATTTCATCAAACCACCAACCTATCATTCACTATCGTAATTATTGGAATTACTTGGTCTTCCCTTAGTATCCTATATTTATGACCTTAAATATGGGCATCATGGCTCTGTTCATCACATTTTCCACATGGACAAGTTCTTCTTCATAATTAGTAACTTTTTGATCATTACTCACATATACCCTTTATCTACCAACTGAAAACATGCTAGGAGAACACGTGTGGTTTGTACACACATATTTTCCCCTCTTCAAATGATCTATTAGGCCCACCCTCATCTCAAATAAAAGTAAAAAATATATGCATGAATGCACACTATCAAAAATATAGATTGGTCCCTCGAAGGACAACTGTTAATAAAAATATATCAAAATATAGACCAATCCCTTGAAGTATAGCTATTTAAAATTAAAATAAAAAATTGTAGACCACTCCCTCAAAGGATGGCTACCGAAAATCATTTCAAAAAGGCTTCCCACATTGATCATCCTTCGTATCAAAGTCAAAACATGAAAAAATGCATAGGAAATCTTCCCGCATAGATCAAATTTCCCATTAAAAAGAAAATTTCCCGCATCGATTAGTTTGCACAATAAAAATATAGTTGGGGCATAAGCCTATAATCCATCAAAGGAGAACCTAATCCTCCATACAAACTACATATGAACCCTTCTCATATTCATAAGAAGGTATATAATCTCATTTTCACATATATCCACGATCCTACATGCGTTTAATTATTATTAGTTATGTATTAACATTTGTTACTAGGCTTCAAGTGCATTGTCATTTTAATTAAAAAATACCATCCCATCATATATGTACTAAATCTAGTTTAAAAGAAAACATTTCACATTTATTCTTAACCATGATAAAATACATTTTTAAACATAAATTAGATCACCACATTTGAAGTCACGTCGCATCAATAATTTAACATCATATCCAATATCTAATCTATCCAACATCATATCAAAACATCATCACAAATTCATACATAACATCACGTCAAACTTAATCAACATAGATCACATGAATCTAAAATCATAATCATATAGATAAAAAATTCATGTACATCATCATGGGCCTCAAAAACCCTGGGTATCAAAACATACACATCAAAAAAGGAATAAAAAATATCCTCGTGTGCATAATGGGCTTCAGAAGATCTTTATACAATAAAAAAACCATCATATCTATATGTACTAAGTGAACTGAATTTTCGTCAGTAACCGACACCCCCTCGGGAACTACTATCCCTTGATCATGACCAAGACCCCCATATGATCCTCTATCTTGTCCTCTCGGTACCTTGACCAACACTTGCAACACTACATGTGATGGTGCCACCTACCTCCGTACTAGATAAACCGCATAGTGAGGCTCATCGGGTAACCTCCATTGTACTATTTCCTCATAGTACCTAAGCTCCACACATAATGATTGGTAGTTGGCCAAACCAAAATTACCAAGGTGGCCCCATCTAACCACTAGCCCGATCTCTCACCACTTGTAGTTCAACCCCCAAAATAGAAGAATTTTTCACTCCAAATTCCTTTCGCAAGGCCTCTCTATCTACTACCAATATCAATCTTGGTCAACTATAGCCTGAGTAAGCTCCTGCATGTAAAATAGTGAGATGACTGACTCAAATCGTATCTCTCAACAACCAATGTGGACTTCTCGCCCCCCAAAGAAGATATGGTAGCTTCTAACACCACTATCTTATCCTCCCCATATCCGCCCTCACCACCACCACTCTACCTTTCTGAGGTGGCACATCTACATGAGCCCACACCTATCTATCAAAGCCACCTAACTGCCCCTACCACAATGAAACATAGGCCTTTTTCACCCCCATATCATCATGCACAATCACTACTATCTTGGCATCCAACCAACACACCAAATACCTCCTCATCATCCATATCCACTACCTCATGAACAACTTGCAGTGCTACATTTATCTCAACACCATTCCTTTGGTAGAACACTACTTCTTCTGACACATCATGCACTAGACCAAAATGTCATTTGACATAACCAAATCTCACTAACTACCACTCACCCTCCCTCCAACCTAACACCCACCTCTCCTATTGCATCGCCATCAGATCCCTCACTATATCATGACATACTAGGAAGCAAGTATATGACCTCCAAATCACACTTACTTACTTGCAGACCAGCTAGGAGATTCTTATAGTAATCCTCATCCCTGACAGGCCATGTGTGTGCCATGATCTAACCTATCCATCTCAGAAAAAATATTAAATAATCCAAATCCACCCATATCATCCATGAAAGTCCTGTCATTCGAGCCACTACAATATGATCTCGTAAGCCCAACACTCTAACAAAAATGATACATCAACATAAAATCTGTATTTGGTCATCGAGGACCATAACTCTCTCTAAACCTACGCTAAAAAAGTAGGATACCCAAGTAAAAAATGTCGTATGCTCCAACATACCCCCTATCACACCCATTAACATACATGAAAAATTACCTCAGATAAATCTGGTAGGGCGTGGAAGATGATACCCAACATCATCATTGTCACTAAAATATGGTCCTACCTCCTCATCATGATATAAGGACCTATATGAGAACCCTCCAACATAAAAACAACCTCCAATCCATCATACCCATACAAATGTTGCATCACAGTGTCCCATCCTACCTCATCAATAGTAAAAATCTTGTCACCATGTATTGGTAAGCATAGAATCTGGTGGACATCCTCCAAGGTAACTATCATCTCTCCTCTCGGTAACCAAAAATTACATGTAACAAGGTTCCCACTTCTCAAACAAAGCCAACAAAAATCCAACATCCCTACTGGATATGATCGGTAAAGATACATCCCACTTAGTCCCACCTCTTTTAGGTGCCTCCACTCCTTATCTGATAGTTAGTCATGAACCTCATCAAGAATATTTGGGACTTTAGCCCATGTAATCAATTGATATTAGGTCTGCATCCACAAAACAACAAACAAATATTAGATATCATCGAAATAACTTAATTAAAATCAAACATCTAGTAGTTATCTATCCAAATCAACCCAATCACCAACGATTTTACCAAATCATTGGCAATCCATCCCAATCACCATCAATCATATGGATCACTGGTGATTTCATACAAAATTGTTGATGATCCCATAACTAAGATCCAAAAAAATAATAATATATACAAAAATGATGAAATTTCAAGTACAACACCTACCTTGTCATGCATGGGTCTTCCACATCTCTGTCCAACCCCAACTACCTCCATCTCACCCAGTCAATGTTAAAAATCAAAAAAATAACACTCCAAGTTTCTTAGTCTCACGAAAAATAATGGTTCAAATGAACCTCGTGTTACCATTATATATTTAATTATTTTCCGCCCACATGATTTCCAATGAATCACTGATGATCCATGGTAATCACTGACAATTATTTATCTAAATCATCTGGTACGACCTTGTATTATCAAAATCAAATTTTGATCCCTTGATATTATCAAACCATCATTTTCATCATCCCCTACCAAACATTACAAATTTTCTATGCGCTCCCTTTTAGGACCCCCAAGCCTCTTTAAAAGAATAAGAAACAATCAATATATAAAATCCCACCTTTATCAAATCCACCTCAGGTTCTCATATCCCTTTTAAGAAAACATTTCCTTTTCGTCCATTAAGTCATATGTTTATAGGACATGAACCCATTGGTTCCCCTATCACTTAACTTCTTGGCCACGTAAGCCCACCATTGTGACAACATGGTTTATAAAAAAATTGTGTCTCTCGATACACCATGGATAGCTTACCTAGTTAGGATCATTCTCCCATTACTTACTTATGATTCATACACCTATAGGTTATGAACCCCTTGATCCCCCTATCATTTTAATCCATGGTAGCATAATTCAACCTTTGTGGCAATCTAGTTTTCATGCCTAGTCTTGGGGCATCTTAAATCAAAACACACCATCATACAAACCTATCTCATCCAATAAATTGTTCAAACCGATGATCATTTGACTTCGTCACAATAACTCCTAGTTTGGGGGGGGCACCTATCTAAATCAAAAATCTAATCATCTCACTCATTTTTCTCCAGTAGTTTGTCCATTAAAACCACTTAGATAAAAAGGGGAAAATGTAGACATCAGGTTTTTATTACCTAGGTGACCTGCATACATCCCACACACATAAATCATTAAACCTATCATTCTAAGCATAACCTAGTCACTACCCTCACCCCTATAAAATCACATTTTTACCCCTCGTAAACCTTACTTACCTACCTTAATCTCCCTAAATCTACCTAACCATCCACCAACCAATCTAAACCCATTTTTATCCCACCACCCAACCTCTTAACACCCTTAACCACATTACCTTGTATCCCCACCCAAGAAAGACCAACTTGGAAGTGGATAAATCCACTTCCAAGCGCCTTTCCCCAATTTTTTTGGATTGCCAGCAATCCTAACAAATCACCGACGATTATAAATAAAAATTCAAAGTTCCTATGTTTTGGGGATCTCAAAACCATTAAGCAACAAATCTTTATTACGTTAGTGAACTAGATGACATCATCACCAACTTCCAGATGTCCTCAATGCTTCTGTTAATCCGTCAAATGCTATACAAATCTTATGTAGGAAGTTTTCAATCTATCTAGTCAATTTTTTCATATAAGGTAATCAATTCCTCATTTCTATCTATATTCACTTCATTTGCATATCAGATAAAATCCAAATCAATCATCATAAATCTCTGTTTCAGAAAAATCCTCTTATTATCAATAAATCAATTTTTACAAATATCATTATGGATTTACAGAATCGCTAATGATTCTATCAAATCACCCATGATCCTTATGGATCACCAATGATCCCTGTCAATTTATTCATTTTACATAATATTATACATTTATCATACTTTTGTCAATCTATTTTTGGTCTGATCAATTGTTTGCAAGATGTATGTTACTTGTAGATGATTGTTTCAGGTCCATCACACCCCATCACCAAGCATATACAATCTTCTGATCATCAACATCCTTTTTGTGGGAACAGTTTCGACATCATCCATGAGGTCTTCCTGTGTGTCCATTTCACCTCACACCTGACCAATCAAAGACATTGAGGATCAACTTGAGGTCATACAAGAAGAACAGAGAAGTTATGGAAAAATTTGTTACTACTATTTCCTAGGACTTCAAGCTTACCACAAACCTTGCCTAGGCCACTTACAACATTGAACACTATATTTCCATCCATATTAAGTTCTAGATCATTGTCATTTATCTTACCTTATCATTATATATCTTGATTATATAATGCGAGTTGACATCCTTCAAGGAAGTCCTTCATATTCCTGGGATTTTCATTCACTGAAAAACTTGTTACATCCTTATCAAATATTTGTCTGTTTAGTTGTCTTTGTACACAAGTACTCTCACTTGACAATAGGAGGAGTCTCTTTCATCCTCATGTACCCAATCATCCTGAAATTGTGTTTGTTAGCACAGGTATTAGTAAACCCTACTTTATTTGAGTGTTATGTATTTCAGCATTATAACAACTAACCAAAATTCACCATAAACACCTACATTTGTTTTACCCATCTTGACTATCATTGATAATATAAATTCCTTAAATAAAATTATCCATCTACATATGCACCCATGTAATACTACTTTTTTATCCAAAATTTTCAGTACCATTTAATTAGTATAGAAGAAAAATGTTATATCTAGAAGATATTTTATAAACGTCTTTACTGCATAAACCTTTGAAATCCCTTATTTTTTGTTGTAGAATAATTGTTTTCTACAAGTATATATTTTCTACTTAGTAAAAATAAGTATATCCCCTAACATTTTTCCTTATGCATCCATGTGTACATGAAATGGATTATTCCAATCAAGAACCATAATATTGGCACATTAGAGAGGTGCTCATTCAATTCTTCACATACCTCTTATTGTTCTATGTCCCATTCAAATTGTCTTTGTTCCTTTAATAAATTCTTTAACGATGTGACTATTTTCACATATCCTCCTATGAAATTTTAATTATACCCACAGTTTTTAAGGAATGTGTGCAAGTCCCTTTATGTTTTTGGGATCTCTAACTACAAAATGACTACAATATTTATTGGATCAATAAGTCATCTTTACAAATTATGTCCCAAAAATGATCTTCGTAAACATCAAGCATAAATATTCACAATGATATATTACCAATACATATACCCTCCAATAATCTAGACATACTTATAATAATTTAAGTATGAAGTATTCAAACACGACTGTAATAATTTGTGATAAGAATGTGAGTGTGTTCTTCATCCCAAACAACATAACTATGTAATAAAATGATTCCCATTCTAATATCAAAAAGGTTTTATTCATCTATCTAGACTTTATGATATCCAGAAAACCCATATGTGAAAGTATAAATATCCCTTCTAACCACTCCTTCCAATATTTTTTTAGTAAAAGGTATAGGATAAGGGCCTACAACACACATTACATTTAGCATGTGATAGTAAACACAAATTATAATGCTCCCATCCTTTTTATACTTATCAACATTAAGATTACCCAATCTGACTCTTCAATTAGAATAATAACTCCAAATGCTAACATTCCATATATTTCCTCCTTAAATTTCCCACGTATGTTTGGGTTAATCCTCTATGGTCATTTATGCGCTAGTTTGGTGCCTTCAACTAACTTGATATGAATTTTACCCAAGTATGGGTGTAAGCCTTCCATATCTTAATAAGTTTTTGGGAAAATGTCCTCATAGTCATGCAATATTTCTATTATTTTTGTAATTTTGTCTTCAGACTGATAATCTCCAATTTTTACAACTTTTGGGGTCTCTCCAGTTTCTATGTTTGTATTTTTATACTCGAGAGACTCATTATACAGTGCATTTTACTTTCCCATCTTATCTACCACCTCCCTTGAGCTAGTAGTTTTAAAATCCAAATGGTTTATATCTACTTCTTCATAAATTTGATAAACAATCTAATATTTTCCTTTGTGCTTCTAGTTCCACTCTATCCAAACAACATCATCTTCTTCACTAGAATCATAAATGGTATTCTATTCTTCAAACATATTTGGCATTACCATACCTTTCTCATTATGAATCTTTATCATTCAGTCTTCCATTACAACCCCATTTCCAAATATTGTTCTCTTGATGCTTTGGAGTGATGGATTCATCCTAGGTACCTTATATGTAAAGGAGAATGTTTGCACAAAATTGGTTTTTAGGAATTTATAGCTAGATGTTCCTTGATGCACTTCTTAATCCGCATACCATGCACATGCCCAAATTCATAGTGTGTGATGGAAGTTATGAACCCATAGTTATGGTTTAATATTTATGTCACCCAAGATCCAAGCCTATTCACATTGCTTTATATGTGCTTCTAGTTTTGTTACTCCATTATAACTTGGAAGTATTAAAATATGATTTCCATTTTCAAACCTTATTTGCATAGCTTAACTTATCTAGTTCCATTTTTGTAAGTTTTTTTAATGAGTCTCCTGATATCTATCCATTATACCTCATATTGTATGTAAACAATGCAATTTATTTACACTTTTTCTAAGGGTATATATGTCTCCATTTGTATTAGATATTTGTGGATGCTTCCACCACCTTGACATATGAGATTCTGAACCTTATTTTTCTTGCTAATCCTTTTTACATAACTTCTAATAGAAATTTGTTTTGTTTTAATTTTTATTTTATTACTTAATTTTATGGTGTCGTAATCACAACCAATCAATTCATAAGACCCATGAAACCAATTTTTACATGTCACATTGGTAGTATCTGAGACTACTATAGAACCATGTCTTGGATTAGTTTAAAGTTCTATAATACTTCAATACTTATGTTGTAGATATTCTATAGGACTTTGTGATCTTCAACATCTTTGACATACGACATGCCTTACTTAGGATCCATTGGAAGAATCAGGGGTTGTGCAAAATTTTCAAAATTTATACAATGCTTCATAAAGTGAAGATCGAAACTATTTTTATAATACCATGGTAGTATGAGAAACACTAGAAAAAAAATTTCTTCAAAAAAATTTACCACTTCAAATTATCTAAAGAACATTACTCCTAGTATGCTAATGACAATGTGCTTTAATACCCCAATACATACAACACGTGTTGGGAAATTGGGACTGTGGAATAGTGCTATGATTCAATAATAAACAAAATCATGCACAGAGGATCTAAAAAATTCCCCAAAATCTATAGTAGTGGAAGTATAAACTAGAATAATCGAAATCAAGACAAAGTACACACACATAACATAGCATGTACTATGGTTCACCCAATGCTGGCTACGTCCACCAAAGATAGAGATCTCATATATATAATAAAATACGAGTAAAAACCAACTCTTCCAATACAAGAGTACAATGCATCTCTCGAAGAGTATCTCCTCTCCTCCAGATATCTAAACGGATCTCCATGAGTGCACTACAACTGTGCCTCTAAACACCACTAGTAGATCTCACATAACCATGAACTATTGCATCTCTGAACTGCTACCAGGTTCTCTATGGATCTACAAACAAGACCTCTCACATGGGTCTACCATATGTGTAAATATGACTATGCACCAAGAAGTAAGTTTTTCTCTCCATCACTGCATAGCCTGTGCAAACATAAAGACAACTTCCTCTACAATATCTAGATCTACATGGATCTATAATACAATATGATCTCATGGATCTACAATACAAGATCTCACAACAACTTGTGGATCTAACAATATAAGACTAGATCTACATAGATCTATAATACAAGATCTCACCAACATGTGGATCTACAAGAAGAAACTCTATGTGCTTTGCATATTATGCAAGCCATTACAATGAGACAATAACTATACAAAGAAAATACAATAGAAGATGTTACCCTCTTCTCACCATTCAGATGTACCTACTATTTCCTTCTGTCTAGCTCCTCTCCATGGAGACTTTGTCTTCATGTAACCTGTTCTTTCTTTCTCTTCTTCTTCTTCATCTTCATCCTCTCAATCTAGGAGAATCAAGGATCTAATTCAATCCTTCTCTTAATTCTTATTCTAAACCTTATCTTTCATGATTTTATAGGCATATATAAACTTAGTGAACTTTTCCATGCAATTACATCCAATAAATCTACTTTAATGCTAAAGATAGATTTAATTCCTGGGAGTTAATTAAAACATCATCGCACAGGTAACCAATGCCAGTTACCCTTAACTACGGCTAGTTCCTACTTGCTCTGACTGATGTCGGTCCTACCTGACCGATGCAAGTCCTGGGTAACTGATGTCATTTCCCCCTTGATCGATGACAGTTGTTGTATATTCCAGCAACTTTGTAACACATGCTTTAGTGAAGATATTTATCTCCACAACCTAACAACACACATCTTATTTCCATAAATAGAATGTGAGGTTATGGGTGGAGCACTACTCACCCCATTTTATTCCACAAATCCATTGTAAGAATGTCTCTGTTGGAGCTCAAATATGCACCCATGCCCAAATCATAGAAAATTCGGGATTTGAGACAACATGGGACTATCTCTCAGTTGTGGGACCTGAAAAATGAGACAAAGCTTCGGAGAAGGCCAACTTCCTCTACCTATTTCTAATGCTAACACTAATCCTAATACTAAAATAAAATCCTAACTTAAACATGCCAAGGGACCAGGGATAAAAGGAGATGCAGAGAAGGGGAAATCCTAAGCTAAGAGGGGTAGTGATAACACTAGGAAAAAGGTTTGATCACTCTCCACGAAGGAAAATGAAGGAAAACACAACAGAGAGGGTGAACAAGCACACCACATTCAAGAACCATGCAGACCATGCATTCACACATGCGAAAAACACATGAAATGGAGATTGCAAGTAAGGAGAACACACAACATGCCAATAAATGCAAACATAGAGGAAAGGAGAAATAAAATGTGAGACCAAGGCATAGAGATAACCAAAAAATCCAATTTTATTTCTTAAGGGATACATAGTTGTTTACATTCATAGTAGAAGGTGAAAATGCATTACAGAGACCAATTCTAAGGTCTTAAACCCATGGGAAGTAAGCCACCATTTTGACATAGTGGCATTACAACAAAAAGGGATATTTTAATGAGAAGATATCTTACATTTATAGAAGAAGGAGAGAAGAAGAGGAGAAAGAGAGGAGACTAGAAATCAAATTTCCAACCACAAAAAGTAAGAAATAAATGCCTTGAAATATTTGGGTGCCTTTGATTATCAACTACCACACGCCTTTTACCTTGTTGGGTGCTCATGTTGCATTAAATTTTGGTGGTTACACCACATGGAAGTGTATCTTTTACATGCTGGATAATTATTCCACCTTTACGTATATCTATCCTAAACAAAATTAAGAAATCCATTTTTATTGCATAGAGGAAGTTGAGAAATTTTCATCGATATAAATTTTGCAAAGATCGGATCATCCGATCAAAAGATATGGCTATTTTAGTCTCCCTCGAAAAACTATTGTTTTCCTTTGATACACAGCTTTCTCCTTTTAGTCTTGCATGAATTTTGGCTTCTGCGGATTTTCTTTGTGTGTTGCAGATCTTTCCAAGATTTTGTGGCTTTTAGTGTAGTGCATATTTTGTCAAAGGTTTATGCGGCATGATTCTGTGGTGTGGTTTGTTTCCTTTATGCCACGGCTTTGCTAACTTCTCTATTTTTACCCACAACCTCTTCTAGTTTGGCATGGCTTTGAATCATCACCCACAATTCCTTTTCTTCATTCTTCAGCATTCCATTTGCATCTAAAACCTTACTCTTTTTACCCATGGCTATGTTTAGCTTCCCGCGGTTTTTCCAAAACCTCCAAGTTTGTGTTCTTCTGGTTGTGGATCCTTTTGTTTCTCCCTTGAAGCCTATGAAACTTCCCAAGCTCAATTTTATCAAGTTGTCTAAATTTTGCAAGGGGTGCAGAAATGGACAACAGTTTCCTTTGGAACATTTTTCTACCAATATATATTGTTAATGTTTCATCCATCTATGTAGACATCAATTAATATTTACTTATCACAATCCTCCTTCCTTGATAACTTTTTCTCTTTCTTCTATGTCTTCCCATAGTTGCTTTTCAAATTCCCTAATGTGTATTTGATGAGATAACCATTGGATGAGTAAAGGGATTACTCCTTCAGTGCATACCATCATAAAAACTTCATGGAATTCATTCCTCTCTACATTTTCAAAGTTAGGCATCCTTTGTACTTCATTCTTGGTGTGTTCTTCTTCCCTTAATAACTCAATTTCATCTTATAGTTTGTGCACTAGTTCTTTGGTTTCCTATAGGATCTCTTTTTGTTGCTTCATGTTTGAATAGCCATTTCCAATGTGAGGGTTTTCACATTGTATATTCTCTATTGGTGATTCATATGCTCACTCTCATGTTGAAACTTCAATAGTTTTAATCTAAATCTTAGCACTTTTATTGAACTTCTGTGTAATTACATTTTCTGTGGTCTCCATTATATACCAAACAATCTTGATCATCCCCACACCTTTTTCACTTTTCTCCATCATAGTTGTGAAGAGGTCAAGACAATATTATACCTTGTGTTCATTCCCATAGTATCTGCATATGGGGAACACAAGGAAATCACATTGGTAATGATCTAGTAAGCCACACTTATAGCAAGTGTTTAGTGTAAACCTTCAAATACCTCAAAAACCTCTTCCATGCCCTCATCCATGCATGTCTCCATTATTTTCCACATTTTTATTCTTGTTATTTTGCTTTTTATTATTTTTCTTCTCACAGTTATTTGTCTCAACACAAAGGATCGTGCTTCATGAATTTTGTTGATTATGTGGTATTCCTCAGTATTATGTGGATGCACATCACATAAATTATAGTAGTATGCCACCTTTGTTTTTATTACACATTGCAGTAGTGGACATTTTTGACATCATGTATGTCTTTACATATTTCGTAAGCCATAAGCATTGATTTAATGCTCTTTCGAGGGAAATTATTTTTGGGATGCCCCTCCACTTGACATTTTATGCACCATATATCACTACACATCTCCCTAGAACTATTTGTAGTCAAATTTTTTAACTGGATCTTTAGTGATGTAATTTACACCTCCAAGATTCTAGTGTCAATATTTCAAACTACTTCTACATGTAATACTTCTTTCAAATATTCACATTTTTAATGTCTTTTGTGAAATTGCATGTCAAAATAGAAAGATTAATCCTCCAATAAACCATTTTTCATGATAAGTTGGATAGATCTTATAAGAAAAATTCAAGATCAAGGTCTTAAAACATGCATCATACGTGTGCAAAATTTTATTAATTTATTGTTTGATCTCCTTTAGCACCGATATGATTTTTTGTTTGAATTAAAGTATGTCAAACTCTTTTAGAAAACATATTTTAGTTGATCACAATAAACAACTTATCGTTGTGGTTTTTTTTTTCTCTACTAAGTATGCACTCAATCTAATAAAGTAGAAGTGAATTGGTTTTCCATATGAACTCACAATTGTGCACATGATCTATAGCATTTTTAACCCCTTGATATTTTGGTAAATGTAAAAACATATCATAGAAAATTTGGGGTGATGGAACTTATTGTGTAGCTACTATAACCTATTTTTATGGACCACTACTAGCTTGGAGTGTCTTGGAAGTACCACTTCCTCCACATCTAGTATTTTTATAGTAAATTTTAATGTTTGTTCCATTGGGGAAGTACTTCTTGGTGTGTTATTTCCTAGGGTGGGACTTGTTTATGCACCTATTTGCACACTCGATTGTGCCTAATATGTTTAGGTGTTGCTCATCATTCCAAACCTTTGTACTTTTGGAGTATTTGGTTACTAAATCATCTTTGGTATTAGTGTAATTTGTTGTAATACGAATGGGAACCTATTATCTAGTACCTCTTTTCCTTTTACTTTTTTCACTTCCTCATCACTATCAATTTCAATGAGTATTTTGTCATTTTTACTATGAGATCCATTTGCATGAGTAGGCATAGTAGGTCATGAAAGGATTTTTATAATAATAATTAAATATTTTTCATACATGTATCTTCATCCTCTTGATTAATTTACTCAACATGCATCTCATCATTTTCTTGGTATGCTTCATCACTCTATTTGTCCTCTTGTGTGAGCCAATGTCCCTATTCCCTCTCAACAATTCTTGAGGTTGAATCTTCCCTTCAAAGTATTTCCCATTTATCTATGGCCTTTCACCGCACTTCTTCATACCACAACCTTCTCAACATGCGCTCATATGAAGAATCTATATTTCATTCAAGTATTAAGCTTGCTTTCCATTTTTATACGTGTTACTCATGTAGGTGGAACACTTAGTCATCATAGGGAAGTTACCAATACCTAGATCTACCATGATTTTCTTAATTTATAGTAGAATTTTCCTCAAGAATGATGAACACAACTCATGAAATAAGTTGAATTTTGCTTCATTGGCACAAGATAAATTTTACATTGTATATTCAAGGACATAGTTGTAAGTGCACCCTTCCACCAATATTCCACAACACACATCCAAATTTTTTCATGATTTTTAAGTATCTTGGCACGCTTTATATTCCAATGATATTTCCTTACAAAATTCAAACTATTTTTTAGATAATACAATGTTAACCAATAGAGATTCCCAATAATTTCACTAAAGATATTTTTGTAGATCTCACCATATAAGTTATTCTCCACCCAAGTTGGAGGGTAATTGGGAGAGTACTTGTTGTAACTAGGATGATTCTGTTTGAAATATTATTCTATCTCATCCTATCATAGATCAATATTCTCTTGCATGAATTAGAACATATTATTCTGTCTCATCATTATACCTTAATAGTGAAGGGTCCTTAAACCATAACCAAAATGGTGCACATCTATATTGACCATTCATGCACACCAAAATTTTACTAACATTATGTGTGCCAATATCACTATCTCTCGATCTTGCCTATCACGCTAAGGTAGGTAACCTTAGTGTTCTCACCGAGGTGAGAGATATTTTATACTCCCATTTTATTTAGTGTTTTAACAGTGATGTGTTTAACAAATTAATACATCTAGGAACAATCACACTTACAATAGAAGAAATACAAAACATAAGTGCATAATCATACAAAAAATAGATCCATAATATACTACTCTGTATTAATCAGTTAGACATAGTCTACATCAATGCACATATTTATGTTCACAATTCATGCTCTTATATTTTTTATCACAAATAATATAACAATAATAGTTTTTTATCACATCTCCATATATCTATCTCTCATCTCTCCATACACATATATTAAACTAATGCTGAGGAATCTATATTTACCCCTGATAAATCCATCTCTTCAATCACTATCTCATCTTTATCTGGGGTTTTACCCGGAGTAACCGAATTCTTTTTTGCTCTTGTGGAAGGCCCTGCCATGATATCAAACCTTAGGGTTTAGGGTTTCTATACAAATTCATCCAAACAGGAAAAAACACAGAGAAGATACTAATACTATTTTTTCAAAGCTTTCTGAAAATGTAAAGAACTTGAAAAAATTCCACAATTTACACCCTAGGAAGCAAATTTACGAAAAACCATAAATTTGTAATAACTTGTGAAAAATAAATCAAAAAAGTCTGAAATTTTTAGGGAATCTTACTTGAAATGTTTTTCAACTCTGGTAAAAATATCTCCTACCAATTCTCTCTGGTTCAAAATATATTTTGGAAACAAAAAATTAGGGTTTTGGCCCAGATCGCAACTCTGATACCACTTGTAATGAAATTACTAGTACAATTCAGATTATGAGCAACAATATAACACTAAATAACACAATATTTAAGAATAATGATCTCAATATGAAATTTTAATAGCTTCGCCACTTCGAGGGGGTAACCTCCAAACCATATAATAAGACTCAAATGCTCAAAATAATGAACTACTACCTATAATCCTCTATATATACTATTCATATGTTATGGCCATCACCCAGGCCGACCTATTAAGCATGAGAAAGTATAAATGATATGGTAATCCACAATTCAGCTACTCATATCCTAATACAAGCAATAGGTTAAGGGCGTAGCTTACACAAGGTCCCATGCAAATCACTCAATTCAGTGTGAGCATCAGAAGGTACAATTTGAGCTAGAAAACACCCTTTTTTGGACCTTGTTTCACTAAAACTGACATATCTTGCAATTCCCATTTCATAATGATTCCAATTTTTTCTCACACCTCTATGACACCTATTTTCACCATCTCTAGTAATTACCATGTCACAAATATCTCTCCATTTTTCCATCTCATCTCATTTGCATGGTTATCCCTTAGGGTTTTACACAGTTTAGGCTAGGGTCAACTAAAATAACATCATAAATCACCATGAAACCTCTCCAAAAGGTCCTATCATACCTTAAAAACCATGTATAACATCATTTAATGCTTATAGGAGATCACATGTCTCCAAAACTTAACCTCATACCTCACAGCACCCATACTTAGTCCAAATGAGCACCTGAAACTTGGTCTTCAACATGTATATGCATCTTAAAACTCATGTGAGTGCCTAAACACTCCCCAAACATTTTCTACATGATATCAACATGATCCTAAATCTACCAAGAATATCCATTGACCATTTACCATAACTTAAGCTAGCTAGGTCACCTGTTAAGGCTTGTTAGGACAAGCCATTTTTACTTAATCAACTCATGTAACCAAGAACCACTTGAAACTCCATGTCACCATCATAATGAGCATGCCCCAACTATACTCCATCATTCTCTTTTTCATTAATGGGATTTTACATCAATGACAACACCTATATCACAACATGCCAATAGGGACTTGTCACTCACTAGCTTGAAAAAGACTATTATTAACCTTAAGTTCCAAAAATAACTATTAACTATTACATTGGGGTGGTGTTTATGCTAGTTTTCATCATCTCATTTCTTCTTGACTTGCATGGAAACCCTTCTTCTTTGATTTGCTTAATTTTTTTCCTTGCATACTTTCTAATCTATCTTTAAGATCGCTATATTTAGACCAACTAGTTTTCTCTATGTGTTGCCTACTTTTTTCTCTTATGCATGTGTTCCTACTAATGATTTTCTATCTTTTGACTCCCTATTATTAGCACACTGGTAGATATTTTGAAATTAATTCGTACTTCCAAATATTGTAAAGATTAAAGACTTAAGCATTATTTCCCAATGTGGAACTTAACAAATGAATAAGACAATTTTGGGGCACAACAATAATATATTATGTATATTATTAGTGAGTTGTGGAAAAAACTCACAAAGAAATTTAGGTGATATAAATTGGGAAGGAATATAGGTTGTTAGAAAAACCTTCATTGATTAGAGTTAATGGTTTTTAGAAGAGTTATTGGAGTTAGATATTAATTTTGATATATTTTTAACATGTCTAATAGAACATTATATTGATTAAATGTTTTATTGAGCTTATGCTCTTCTGGATATGGGGTAAAACCTAAATTCTATCCTTGTTACATTTGATTTCCATGATACATCTACTATAGGTATCTCTAACCATTATGACATGTCATTAATACACTAGATATTACTTTGGCTAGATTATATCTTTCACATTATGTGACATCCAATAGTAATTACTATCTATCTTGTTGAATGTTGATTTACTTACTTTATTTTCTTTACAGCTTCGATCTATGAGAAATATATCTTGACAACCAGGTCGATCCTTTTGTAACTATCACTACATATTTGGACATGAAAATAATCATTATAAGGTACTCGTTACTAATATTACTATGTTAAAATTTGATGGTATCATCATCATATATCATATATATGCTTTAAATGTTCACTTCTTAAAATGTCCATGTTTTGATGTTTCCACATGCCTACATACTATTCATAGACAATACCAGACACTTGATCCAACTAATTTTAGTATTAACATGACTGTAATCCCTCCTTTTGGTTTTACCCCCTTAGATATTATTGAATTTGACCCAGACATAGATTATCTCCATGATGACCAGTAGTCTCTTTTTCTATCCCTTTATTTGTACATATTATTTTTAATACAATTTAAAAACATTTAAATAATCACATAATTCATGAACACGTAAATATCTGAAAAAATACCAAAATAGGACATTCTTATGCCTTGATTGGATAGCTTATTACTTTATACATGTTTTTTATCACATTGGTTTTATAGATAACATATCTACTTTTTACACACATGCACTCACAAGGTCTATTGAGTTTGATGAAGGACGTAGATATATTGATACATGATGATAGGTGTCACATTGGTTCCTTACACTACTCTTTGGGGGAATACCCCCATGATTTTCATGTGTTTTGATCTCATTATAAGTCACTTTACACCTTCCCAATCATGTTTGGCTATATATGTAGTTCTCATTATTATATATTGAGCTAACGTGATTAATACATCTGTCATGTACAACATTAACCTATATTGTTATTTTTTTTGTTTCTATCAATTTGTTCTATATTTGTTTCATATATATGGTTGTCACTAATTAATTATGCATATTATTTCCTTGCTTGATTACCTATATTTTTTGACCCGTTGCTTATGGATGACTATTTCCTTATATCGTTAAAATTATATCATTATTTTCTTTATATGGTACGAGTGCCTTGATTATCTTGTAACAACATGGGTGTCCCATGTTTTTGTCTCTATTCATATCTTACATGTATATAATTTTTCCTATGTATATGGCACATCATGTGTCTTATTGTGATTGTCTTATGACATCGTGTGTGTCCCATATTTCAATTTTTATGCCTATATATGACTATATGTTTCTATATGTACTACTTCTTACTTCTCTCTACATTTTTGATCTACTATTATGCTCTTATTAATATTGTTCATGAAATTCTAGGTTAGTAATCTATTATTGATATACTAATGTTACTACTATAGTTTACAAAATGCTTGATTACTACTTTGATGTTTCTATACTATTATCACTCTATCTTATGACATGATTGACACTTATCTATGATTTTTTTACTTTTATACACATCTTTTATTGATTATTAAATTTTTCATGTTTATTTCTATGCATGTAATGGTTTCCACTAGGCACAACCCCTTTTACAGGTATAGATCCCCACACAATGGCCACCATTACAGTCTTCTATGTGATCTTACTTAGATTATCAAACTTATTATACATGTATACACATCTATTCTTATGAGACACACACACACACACACACAAATACTTTATCACGTGTTCCTTGAAATAAGGGGCATTCATTGGGATATATCCTAGATCTATAGATAGATTAAAGACACGGGAAAACATTTTTATAGGGTTTAGATCCTCATAAAAAGACAGATACTAAAATTTGATATAATTCAAATTAGTTCAAAAGTGTACCATAAAATTAGGATCGTGGTACAGACTTAAACAAAATGGATGTTCCCATGTGATCTGGAAATGGATACTATACAAACTAACTCAGTTACAATTTTTGTGGACACTTAATTAATTTCTCTAATTCATGTATTATGTTAAATTCGGCATGTAAAAACTTTGAAATTGATGAGTAAAATACAAATAAACATTATCCCACAAATTTTTCATTGATTCCCTTCATTTCTCAATTTCCCGTAAAAACTTGTAAATTATTTAAATTGGATTGTAAAATTTTTAATTAGATCATAACTGATTTAAAATAGTCGAATAATGGAGGAAATCAATATAAACCTAGTGACATTCTATATGGATTTTAATAATACTAATGTCAATCCTATCCATACTTATACATCATTAGAAAAACCTTCATGGACATCCTAGTTCTTTCAAGATTTAGTAGCCTTTGAAAATAGTCTCTAACCACCTTTTTTTCAAAAATTTCAAGTGGATCAATTATATTTCAACTTTGGATTTTATTTTTCAACAGAAGATATCCTGACCCCAGTAACATCTGCATAGTTACATTTCCACCACTTATATTTCTTTATGTTTTCTTTTTTACTATCATATCCATTGAGATTATTAGGCCCCATTAGCCTCTGCATTGTTCCATAAAGTTATTTATATATTTGTAACCTCATACTTGACTATATCACCCTTATAATCATTTGTGTGACCTCATATTTTACTATGTCATCCTTATCGCGAGTATTCCTTATTTTAACTTCAAAATTGACTTTGTTCCTCTTCTTTGTAAGTGTGTTACATGAGCTCCTACTTGATAAATATCACATCACTATACTAGTTATAGTTTTCATGGATTTCTCCTTGATAAAGGCTACCCCCCATGAAAAGTACAAAGTTTTGGAATTGCATAACAAGGAGCACATCTCTCCAATAAATTTAACTGGTTACTCTAATCAATGCATATACTCCCCATGGAACTCTAGAAATTATTTTTCAAGTTGTTGCAACATCAATCCATTTATTAGGTGTATTTGTTCCTATGCTCATACAAATTTTAAGTTTTCAAGATATACAATTATGTAAAACTAAAAAAATCAATTTTTCCAAATATTAGCTATGGAAAATTCAAAAATTTAAGTTTTGAAGACATTAAATTATAAAATTTTAAGTTTCAAGTTTCAAGATTTATACATATTTATTGGTCACTAATTTACTTATGATTTGTGTGTGTTTACATTCAAGAAAAGATAAAATATTAGTTTTAATCACAATAATCTTATGAATAAGATCTTTAAGGTTTGCATTTCCTTTTCCTTATAATATACACTTTTTTGATACTATATTAAAATAGAGAAATTTTTAGTACCTAAAATTTGGCTCGAGGAACTTGACAATTACACTATTTATCTTTACAAAAAATCTCCACATACACATAAGTGGAATTATTCACACATATTTATATTTTTTATAAATTTGTAATTTAATAGGTTAACTTTATTCTTTAGCTTTTTACATCAATATAACCAATTCATTCTATATAGCAGTTGAATTGTATACTATAAAAAACATCACACATATTTTGGTTATGAGTTTCATTACTGTTGGATGGGTTTGTGGGCCATATAAAATTTTAGTCCCAAAATTTCCACATGTCACAAACCATTTCTTCACATGCCTAGCATTCACAATTTTGAATGGGTAACTTTATCTATGCATGCTTAACATGATTTTAGGGTCGATTCAATGGTTAAACTAATGGATGATCAGATATTTAAGAAAATTATCCTTGATACATTTAATCTAAATAAGAATAATCTAGACATAACCTTATCCATTAGAAACACTACACATAAAGAGACAAATATTCCAAAATAAGTTGTGTATCAATTAAGTGAATGAATATGAAGTATAAACAGGTTAAATTTTTGTTGTCAAGTTCAAATGTCAAATTAAGGGTTTCATTATAAGTTTATTTACTTCTATAATGTTAGTTTCATATCATCATAGGATATTGGAAGAAATAAGTGGGTTTGAGGCCATTTTGGTGCATTGTTATGTTGGAAATTCTCAACCATTAGGGGTGGTTAGGGACATTCTAGCCCAAAACACTTACTATATTTTATTTTCTTTCATGTTCAAGATGAAATGAGATCATTTTTAACAAAGGAGAAGATAATCTAGATATATCGCATAGTCATCATGGAATTCTATAACTAGAAACCAAAAATACGCATCTAATTTAAATTTTACTAGAAATTTGAGCTCTACATAATTACTCTTAGAAAGGTTTTTGGACTCTAGAAAAGGTTGGACCTAATAAAGTATAGCATAAACATGCTCATTCTCAAATAGGTTCTATCATTTTCCTAATTTTTATGCACCCATTGTCAGTCCCTAATTTTTTATGAGCATCTTGATGATATTTTGCATACCTTGTGTTCAACATTTGATCATCCTATTTCATCGTCTAACAACTTGCACTAGTAATCTGATTTCATTTTTATTCTCTAATCGATGTCATAATATTGTTAAATAGATCAACCACTTTCAAATATTAATATTTAACTTGATTCATATTGTGTTAGGAATGTCCTTTGTTACTATACTTTTATATTTCAATGGTATGCTTGAATCATACCTCTGGTATGAATCTATGCATTATAGTATTCAAATGTGCACAAATAATATAAAAATTTAAGTGAACAAAGAAGTGGTATATCAAATTTTATTGAATTTCTATAAATTTATAGTACAAAAGAAATGTAAATTACATATATTTACACCACAAATGAATTCAAGGAAAAAAATCACATGATGGCACAAATTTGAACATATTCCCAATGCGAATCACACTTGACGTAGTAGTGTCACCAAGGAATGAGATGATCATTTAGAATCAGAGGATGAATAATTAATTTCTCGGTGACCCACATCTACATAATTGTCTCATGTTAATGTCATAATAACCAGTGAATTTCATAGTAATTTGTTTAAAAAGAATGGTTCTAACAAGTTTATGTTCATCACAAATATAAATTATCTATTCCTAATTTTCCCTCAACCAATCAACATCTCCAAGAATTTATTTCATATGATTTCTCACTAGGGATTGAATTTGGGATTTTTAATTCATCTTTTATTTCAATTAGTCAATTTAAGTTTGAAAGTATATTATTAAGAATATGTATTTGGAATACTATTACATTATTAATATAAAAAATTCTCCAAAATATATGATGGGCTACATACAATAAGGTTTGAAATGTCATATTTTCGAATTTCAAAAATATATCTATTCAACATTTATAAATTGGTGAAATATCACATCAAAAATATTATGATGGTTGATAAGTTAAGTTTCATAATGAATATGTGGCTACTAAACATGTTTTTTACATATATACTATTTTCCACTTATATACAACCTCCTTATACACAACATTAGTCTCTCTTAACTATGAATTAAAAAAATTATTTGCATTTACCTATTTTTACAACTAGCATAAATATCTTAAATACATATATCTAAAAGACACCAAGATATATCAATCTTGAGGTGCCTATATTGGTATTTTCACATAAGTTAGGCACCTCAACATTGATATCTCTCAATGTCTTTTAGATAGGTGTATTTACGATATCTGTGCTAGTTTTGTTGATAACAACCTTTGCAATATTTGGATTCTTCCCAACTAAAGCACCATGGTAATCCTTGGTCTCTCCCCACTTGAAGAGGATAAAAAAAAGTGTCAAACTAGAATCATATAAATATGATAAGTAATTAAACTTTAAATGAGACAAAATTAAAAGATATGATTTTTAACACCCCAATTTTTAAATGAGAAATTGAATAGTCAAAACCCATGTTTACTTGGATAGAAATTTGATGTGATGGGAAAACACAAGTTCAAAATAAATCACCAACATTTCTTTGGTTGTGTTTATTTAGAAGCTCATAGAATAAGTTATTATGTTGAGTGACATATACGATTATATATTGAGTGCGGGAGTCTATGTCCTGTAAATAAAAACTAATTTTGAAAATAAAAATAAATTTTAAAAAATAGAGCCCCGGCCTTTAAAGAATAAGTAATACATATGGGTTAAATAGAAAAATAAATGGGTTAAAACAATTACACGGTAATACATAGTAATACATATATTACTTAAAAATAGGTAAATAAGTTTAACATATTACATAATAAGTAAATACATATAATATATTAGGTGAATAAGTAAATAAACTTAAAATGAGACAAAATTAAAGGATGCGATTTTTAACCCCCCAATTTTTAAATGAGAAATTGAATAGTCAAAACCCATGTTTACTTGCATAGAATTTTGATGGGACGGGAAAACACAAGTTCAAAATAAATCACCAACATTTCTTTGGTTGTGTTGATTTAGAAGCTCATAGAATAAGTTATTATGCCTAGAGACATATACAATTGTATATTGAGTAGAGGAGTCATATTAAATATTTATAAAAAGGTAAATAAGTAAATAAGTTATACATATGGGTTAAATAATAAATAGAAAATATGGGTTACATAGGTAAATAAATAAATAAGTTTAACATATTAAAGAAAAATGAATAAATAGAAAATAAATTTAACATATGGGTTACATAGGTAAATAAATAGAAAATAAGTTTGACATATGGGTTACACCCTAATACATTAGAAATGGGTAAAAACAATTATACGATAATACATATGGGTTAAATAAAAAAATAAGTTCAAAATATTAAAGAAAAATGAGGACCTGTATTTTAAAAATTAAAGATTAATAAAAAAAGTAAATAAGTTTGAGATATTAAATAAGTAAATAAGTTTAACATGTGGGTTAAATAATAAATAGACAATAAGTTTAACATATAGGTTACACGCTAATACATTAGAAATGGGTAAAAACAATTACACTGTAATACATATAGGTTAAATAGAAAAATTAATGGGTTAAAACAAATACACGGTAATGCATAGCAATACATATGGGTTAAATAAATTTTTAAAAAAACATTAACAAACATGAATTTATTTTATTAACAAAAAATAAAAAATAGTAATTACATTAAATTATTTAAATAGGTATCCAACGGGTAGTGGTGTAATGATTCTTAGGTCTCCTAGTAATTGAGAGGTTCAAGGTTCAAATCTTGGCTTTGTGTTAAGGCGGCCTACTACTGACAGTTTGGATACCCCAATGATGGGGCACCACGATAATGTGGTTTAATCCGCAGGCTAGCCAAGAGCTTAAACTCTCATCCTTATATGGTTCCATGGCCGGTGTGGGATGGTGATGCCACAAAGGACTAGGGCCCTCTCCCTAGGTAACCTCAACAAAAAAATTTATTTAAATAGGTAAATAAGTTTAAAATATTATATAATAAGTAAATACATATAATATATTAGGTGAATAAGCAAATAAATTATTTACATAGGTAAATAAGTTTAAATAGGTAACATATTAGGTAAATAAATAAATAAATAATACGAATTACATTAAATTATTATTGGATTATGGTAAAAGTGAGGTTTTTGATAGGACCCCACATCCTTGTTACATAAGGCCCTTACTAGCCAGATAAACTTGATATGCCATAATAGTAGCTAGCCTAACGACAAAAAGTAAACCATAATCCAAAAAATTTGCAAAAATCCCACACCCTGGGTTTTATAGGTATATTATTTTAAAGTTCATTAATACCATTCTTCACAGTAGAGTCCTCATTTTTTCTAATAAAATTTTCAGCAACATTTAACAGATCCTTACAACTATTTTGAAGATGGAGCCAGGTGGCATCCATAGTGATTTTCCAGTTCCTAATGACATTAAAAACAGTGGTAATGTTACCAAGAATGCCATGAATTAGTTCCACAACAGCTTCCGCATGCTTGTCAACATCATCACTGGGTTCCAAATCAACTTCTTGGGTGGGCATGTCCTCAGCAGCATCCTCTGCACAGTCCTCAAAAACTCATTTCTCATCAACATCTTCGGCAATTTCCTCAGTGACGTCCTTAGTGACATTCTCCTCTACATAGTATTCTTCGTCCACATTATCTTCATTAGCTTCAAAACCATAATCCTCTTCCATCTCCTCAGAAACTTCCAATTTTCCTCTAGATCCATATTTATTCGGGGACTCATGGTAGGCACTAGTCAGTTCGAGTAATATATCAGGAATTGGGTCATGTTTAACAGTATCCAAAGCATCCAAACTAGGAGGAACAACACTCCCTGAAATAAGAGTGGGGGACACAGTAGAGGAATGGGAAGCAATTGTCGGGGTGGAAGAAACCAAAAGTGGGGGTGGAGAGTGAGAAGGGGGAGAAGAGGTAGCATCATGGTGACCAGTAATTTCCACTTACTGGCTAGAGGAAGGGGAAGATTCAGGCGGCGAGTGATAGGGAAAGGAGGAGGTGGAGGATGGGGGAAGTGGAAATCTGAGCCAATGATAGTGGGAAAGTGATTTAGGGCACGTGAATCTACAACATGCTTAAATAGAATATAAATAAGACCTTGGTGGAGTAAATTTCCTTCACCTGCTCTTGCCTTTTGTATGGATAAAACCAGAGACTAATAAAGGAATTTGGCAAGATTAACCTTACCCCCATTACGAAAGTGAGCTAGGATGAATATTCGGGGCCCCTAAACCTATTTGTATCTTCCCTCCAAAGTAATGTACCTCATAATTTTTTTATCTACATGATCCTAGGGCTCCTTCAGAGAGGTTTTTTCATAGCTCGACTTATAAATGAAGACATCTCTTTCCTTTTGGCCAAAAAAGCTGCCATTTCAGCTTTTAGATACCTCTTAAAATAAATATCCCCTTTGTTAGGAAGCCTAGTCACTTCAGAAATGCTCTCCACGGTAATTTCAAACTTTTTTTAACCCACAAAAATATTGGCCTCCTTCTAGGTGGACAGAACACTGCTAAAAACCACCACAGAGTTCCCTAAGAGTCTTTCAATGACATTTTCCACCCCTTTTTCCACCAGGATCTTCTAGACATCTTCATCTTGTTTGAGATCATCACAATTCATGAGCTCAAGTTGAACTAGAGAACCCCCAATATTTTCCAGAATCGAGAAACAGAAATAACAAATAGAACAAAAGGTATGAAATGAAGTTTTAACGCAGGTATAAATAAACAAACCCAAATCTCTAATGACATGTTCCCATGAGATAAAAGATTGCTTGAAATTATTTTTGAAAATCTGCATTAATGATTCAAATTTCGCTTGCTCGGCTTCCCACATGCGACGAAGGTAATCAATAAAATAAACTTTCCAATCATCATAAATGTGATCATTATTAGCGGTGAGGGAATCATACAGCCAAAAGAAATAAAATCCCAAGTAATCATGATAAGAGGTGCCAACCTTATACACACAAAACTTAGCAATGTTTATGATAGTAATCCTTAACTTCTTTTAGAATTAATTCAGGAAGATTCCCTATCCATTGTTGTTGATTCTGCTACGAACTCCAAGGTTAGCAAGCAAATCGGACACTTTTTTTCCTTCCCTAAAAACATGTTGATATTGAATGTTGCTAAATTGAGATTGAGGAGTCCTATGTTTGATATGAGACTTCTGATAGTCCATCTAGAGAAACCCTTGTTATTTAGAATATTAATCAACTTTAGTGATTCACTTTCCACAATTCTGTTAATCTTGCCAAAATTAGTGGCCAGTTCAAGACCCTTTAAAATAGTCAAAGCTTCAGCTCTATGGTTAGTGCCCAAATAAAAAAAGGAGGTAGAAGTTGCCATCAGTTGTCCCAATTCATCCCTAATAGAAGTTCCCCCACCAA
This sequence comes from Taxus chinensis, assembly GCA_019776745.2. Lineage (NCBI taxonomy): Eukaryota > Viridiplantae > Streptophyta > Pinopsida > Cupressales > Taxaceae > Taxus > Taxus chinensis. Next base: position 179,347,993 of record CM034153.1, on the reverse strand, counting down.
AGAGGCCCGTATTACCTTTTGCATCCTTGTTTGTATTTACTTTAAGCCATCCAATAGAGGGATGTTAAAAAATTCACAATAATATAATAAATAATCACCAAATACTTTCATCTACAAATTGAATTTATTCAGGATAATAATACAATGATATAGATTACATTTTATAGAGTTTACACTCCTACATTCATAGAGTCAAACATCGTCTCAAATCCCTAAACTAACTCAATAGAATCTCTCAACAACTCTTATTCTAGTGGTGAGATAAACTCACGTACACAAATACAATCCTATATTATTATCAATGAGTTGTATTATCATGAAAAATCTATTAATAATAATATTACAAAGCTATGAGTTGTAAATACAACTCATCACACACATTATAAACAATATAATCCATAATAAACTAATGTGAGCACTAACAACATCTATATATTTGTAACAGGGGAGGGATCCAGGTAGTAATAGCCCTTAAAGCAATAGAGTTGGGAGGCTGAAGGGGTACCATGAGTTGTTGTAACCACTGTCTTTCCATGTTGAGAAAAATTTTACACTTGTATTGTTTCCAAATGCTACAATTCAAATTTTCTTGAAGACCAATTATTATCAAAGGGAAGACTTGTTGGGGGGTACTTTGTTTATCCTTAAATATTCTTTTTTTTTTTTTTTCCATATGTTCCATAGGGTGTGTGGGAGAAGTAATTTCTAGGATAGATTGACAATTTGATGATGAAATAATGGAATCCATTGATCGATAACTTCCGGGATTGTATTACAAAAAAACCAAGACACTCCAAAAACTATTAAATAGAAGACTCCAAACAGAGGAGTAATTACAATGAAATATTAAATGGGTCAAAGATTCAAGAGCGTTAATACAAAGCATGAACTTGGTAGGTAATGAGTATCTCCTCCTTTTTAGGTTTTCTCCTGATAGGAATGTGTCTCTAGAAGCGAGCCAAGTGAAAAATCCCAGCTTAGGGATTACCTGAAGCATCCATATTTGATGTAATACAAGGTCCTTCGAGTGGTGTGGAAGGGAGAGGTAGGAAGCTTTGACAGAAAAGGAGATCGAAACCGAAAGAGACCATATTCTAGCATCCTCAAACAAAGAAGCAGGTAAAAAATTTTGCACCAGTAAGAGCTTCAAATTTTCTATCAATTGCATCTGAAGGCAGTTGGTGCCTTCCCAAATAGGTAAAGACAAACTTGGGTATAATAATGATCTATCGACATAAAGACCATAGGTTCTAAAAGTCTAGCTCTTATAGGATCACATAAGGGGTCATTATATAATGCCTTGTCTCCCATCCATTTTTCATTCTAGAAGGCAACCATGTGACCATTGCCAATTTTCCATTTAGTGCTTACTTGAATCAAAATTTTGGTGCTCTTAATGGAATTCCAGATAGCCGAGCCATTTGGGGTATTTTCATCATACAAGTCCTCAACTGAAGAAATATATTTAGAGATCATCATCTAATTCTAAGAGGCTCTTCCATTGTTATCAATTTCCTAACCTAATGTGGTGAGCATGGCAGCATTCATATCAACAATTCTACACAAACCCAATCCCCCTAAAGTTGTAGGTTTACAAACCAATTTCCAAGAATCTAACTGAATTCTCTTTCTTTCTTCAGATCCTGACCAAAGGAACTTTTTTTGGATTTTATCAATAGTGGCAGCCACAGAGGTAGGGATTTTCAGTAAGGACATAAAGTCGATCAGAAAATTTTGCAATGTGGCCTTAACTAGTTGTAGCTTACATGCCTGATTGAGGAGGGAGCATTTCCATCCTGCTAGTTCATTTTTGAATATGTCGATAATAGAATTCTAGAGGAACTTAGTTTGTCTTCCCAAAAAAAGCAAAAGACCTAGGTATGCAGAAGGGAGATCTATAATCATGTAGCCAAATATTTCAGCAATCTTTCTTTGTCTTCTAGTTGGGGTATTAATGAAATAAATTCTACTCTTCGCAAAGTTTATCTTTTGACCTGAATCCGATTGATAACAATCCAAAATACGTTTCAAAACTTTTTCCTCTTGGACTGAAGCTAAACCCAACAGAAGGGTGTCATTAGTGAATTGGTTGTGAGTGGAAGTTGGGACCCTAGAAGTGGTAGTGATAACTTTGATGTTGCATTCACCTTTAGTTGCTTCCAAATCTCTATTGAGAGTATCTACCATAAGTATAAACAAGAAGGGGGATAAAGGATCCCCTTGCCTAATTCCCTTACTAGAGTTAAAATATCCTTGAGGGATACTATTAATGAGAATGGAGAATTTAGGCATTTAAATAATTTTATAAATCCAGGATCTCCATTTATCCCCAAAACCAAATTTCTTAAGGAGTCGAAGTAAGGAAGGTCAGCTAACTCTATCAAACGCCTTTTGCATGTTAAGTTTAAGGATCATACAAGCCAATTTTTTGAGTGAAGCCAACCACATCACCTCGTGAATAGTAATGATACATCCTTGGATCAACCTACCTCCAATGAACCCATTTTGTTGTTCTGAAATTAAACTCATCATAACTGGTTTGAGTCTGGAGGTAATTTTTTTTGTAATAGTATTATAAGAGGTGTTACATAGGCTAATGGGCCTATAATTAGTGATCAATTTAGATCCCATTAACTTAGGCGCAAGGGAAATAAAGGTATTATTCCATTCCTTTAACAGAAGGTATTTTTGTTAAAACTCAAGAATAATTGCATGTAGATCAACTTTTATGATGTGCCAGAAAGGTTGAAAAATATCCGCAAGGAATCCATCAGAGCCAGGCCCTTCATATTGAAGACATCTTTCCTTATTTCATCAATAGAGAAGGGTTGGGTGATTATGACATTCATATCATCATTAATAAAATTAGGAATATTACTGAGCATTTCCTGATAATCCTCTTCATTCGAGGGAGGGCCCTTATGTAAAAGGTTAGCATAGCAGTTGATAATTTCAGCAGCAACTACATCATCTTTGTTAATGTACGTGTTATCCACCATGACTAACTCTTTTATTTTTTCTCTACTCTTATGTTTCGTAGTAGTCAATTTCATGTTTCAATCTCTCTGTTGAAGCCAGGTGGCTCGTAATATTATACACCAATAGATTTCTTCCTTAGCCAAAGTTTTGTGATAGTCACTAAGTAGGGAAAGTTCCTGATGATGAAGCTGAGGGGATCTTCCTTTCAAATCAATCTCCTCTGAAATATCAACAAGCTTTAGAGATACCAAATCCTTTCTTTTACAGATAACCCCAAAAACATGAGTTTTTCAATTCTTCAGCTTATTCTTGACATAGCTAAGCTTCTTAGCGAACCTATACATAGCCATTCCCTAAATATCCATCTACCACTAGTCCTTGATAAGAGCTTCTAATTGATGATTTTGTAACCAAGCCAACTCAAAATGAAAGGGAGGATGTTTTGATTTTTGAGCTTGTGAGGCGGTAAGAAGCAGAGGAAAATGATCAGAGGCTATCCTAGGCAAAGCCTGCAAATATAAATTGTTAAAGTTAGCCATCAAATCCATAGAAACAAGGAATTTGTTCAATTTACATTGAATGTGGTTGTTTCACAGCATTCTGTTAGACCAGGTAAAACTAGCTCTATGCATATCAATATCCAAAAATGCCCCCATTTTGATAAAGTCAGCAATAAATTTTGTGTTAGAAGTGTTTACGGTGGTTCCACCTAGCTTATCAAAAATATATAAAAGAGTATTAAAATATCCTACTTTCAACCAGGGATGATGCTTGCAAGTATAATGAAAATCCAGTAGGTCAGCCCAAAGTTTTTCTCTCTGATACTTAGTGTTAGGAACATAAATATTAACAGCAATCCAACCCAAATTAGACCTAATTTCTTGGAAGAAAATTCCTAAGAAATGGGGGGATTTGATGATACATTCCCCAAAGATAATCTTCGGATTCCAAAAAGTGCATAAACCTCCAACATTACCAGCCAACTCTTGGGAAACCAAAAATGCATTGGGCCAACGTTATTAAGAAAATTCTCCTCTTTCAATTTAGTTTCTTGAAGCATCAAAATATCTAGAAAATGTTTGAGTCTAAAATCCTTAAGGATTATTTTTTTTTCCGAGGACCATTCAGTCCCCAAACATTCCAAGAGAAAATCTTCATTTCTTTGTTATTGGCTTACCTCCACTTGGGATGGCAAGGATTCCCTGTGTTCCTTGAGCCATATTGAGAAATGATTTCTCATGAAGCTTTGCTTGATTTGTGATTCTCCCATTGGTTTTCTTAGTTCCCACATCAATCTTTTCCTTAGTGTTGTTTGTGGTATTCTTAGTGGGACTACTATCAACAGATAATGAAGCAGAAGGAGAGATGATGGCATTCTCACGTAGAGGGGAACGAGTAACAGCAGTTCTAATAGACCAAATAGAAGGAACACAATGGAGGACAGGCTCCAAAAATTCGTAAAGAGAAGAGGAGGAGAGGAGTAGAGGAGGCAGAAGGGGGTGAGCCAAAAAGAGGAAAGGTGAGAGGAAGATTGAAGGAGGGGGAGGAAGCCGGAGACAGAGTAGAGGGAGAAGGAAAAGTAGAAGGGAGGGAAGGAGAAAATGAGAAGGGGAGGAGGTAGAGGGAAAAAAAACAAAACAAACATGTGGAAAGGAGGAAACCACCAATAGGGAAGAGGAAGCAGGAGGGGGTGGTGTGGAGATAGTCGGAACCACAAAAGGAGACAAGGAAGAAAAGGGAAGTGAGGAAGAACCAGAAGGGAGAACAATATCCTCTAAAAGAACATCAAATGGATTAGCAGTACTAACAACATTAGAGTTTTTGGGAATGTACTTGTCTTTGTTCAACGGTGACCAAGCTATTTCTTTAGAAGATTGAGCTAGCTTTGTTGGGCAAGCCATAGCCCGATGTCCAATGCTTTTGCAGTTAGAGTAAGCTTGAGGAATATATTCATATTTAATGGGCTTAACCCAAGTTCCTAACTTAGAGTGAAGATTAATAGAGGATGGCAGAGGTGAGCTTACGTTAGCATTGACACAGAATCTAGCGTGAATGAATCTGGAGCCCACCTTGGTAGCTTGATCAATAGGTATTAGAGTACCAATGGATTTCGTGATGCCTTCAATGACTGCAGAGTACCAAAACTCAAAAGGAAGGTTGGAAAGAAAAACCCAAACTAGATCTTGAGTCATTGTTTCAGTCTTAGCATTGAACCTGGGTGTCCAGTGACGGATATAAAAGCCTCTCCTTCCGAATAACCAAGGTCCACCCAAAAGATCCTGAGAAAAGTATTCTTTATGAGAGAAATTGAACAACATGAACCCATTGGAAAGAGCAGCAATATCTACCAGACCACATGGGGGCCATTTATTAGATACCCATTTGTGTATCTCCTCAAAATGCAGTTTGAGACCCATAAGCTTTCCTATCAATGACAGTTCCCTAGAGGCTTGCATTGCTACAGTGATCATGGAAGGTGTTTGAAGAGATAAATTCCCATTAATGCTCTGAGGTTGGAGTTTTCCAAGGTCTGCAGGTTTCGAAGAGCCAGCAGCAACGTCCTTCTAGGAGATGACAAAGACGTCAACAGAGTCAGGAAGGGGATCAAGCGTCAGACTAGATGGATCTATCATTGAAGTAGGAGGCAGTCACAACAAAAATTCAAAAATTTGTAGAGCGGGAAAAAAACCTTCCAAACGGTGCCACTATTATCATTGAGTGGTGGTACAATGCATTACATTAAATTATTATTGGTGAGTATATAGATAAATAAATTATTATTGTAATATATTAACATTAATCTATAAATTAATGTTAATATGTATAAATTATAGTATTATACATAAATAACGATTATAAGATATTAATATTAATTTATAATAACTATTAATATTTTTTATTTAAAAAATTAATAATTAATAATTCTAATGTTGTTATTATTAATATTATCAATATTATATTGTTATTAGAATTTTATTGGCAATGATAGTGACATCAAGATTGTGAACCTCGATAGCATCCATAAGCAGCTCCATAATAGCATTCATGTGGATTTCTATACGCAAACAATATCTAGAGCTGAGTCATGATCTTTGGGTGTGGATCAGCATCAATAATACTCCCACACGTATTAACTTAATGAATATGATGATGCAAATCATGTCAAATAAACATGTTAGTGTGAAATATATGGGGAACTCCAAGTGGAGTTACATTGATTTGAAAATCGCGCATGCGGGCTGCATTGCGACTGCTAAAAGCTGGATACAAAGCTACATGGAAACCGAAGACAGTAGTAATGTGATTGATGACAGGGAGCGGGCTATTCCCACATGTGATTTTCCACAGGCTCAGATCAGCAGACATGCAGCCATTCGTGGGAAAAGCAACGGCTCTCATTTCCAATCTTGTGCGGATTACAATAGCAAGAAGCGGACGAGTTTCAGCGCTCACAAGAATTTGGGAATTTTTTGCAATCAGTTAAGCACAGAGAAGATGGGGGGACCTCCCTGCCAAATTGAGCCAAGTGTGGACCCAGACTAGAAGCATAATTTTCAGCTATGGAGCATTCTCAGCAAGGGTGGCATTACCAACTTCATGGAGAAGGTTCAGGGGCATGATCAAAGCATTTCTGTGCATTTTGCAAAGGAATGGAAGGAGTGGACTGTTGATTATGGGGGGTAGAAGATCTTGGTCAATGAAGAACTTGTTGCTGAAGCGACTGGCCTTAGTTTGGAAGGATACCGTTTCGTTAACAAAAGGGTCTATAGAGATGCTGAAGAGAGGAGATTTGTGGAAGGATCTGAGAAGCTAATATATGTTACAGCAGGCCTACTTGTTAGCTTGATTCCTCCACCCTATGATGAGGTTACTCGCATGATGATACGGTTCATCTCCTTGGAAGGTAGGTTTGTCACTGTTCCTGCTAAACATCTTATCTTTCTTAACCACTTCCGTAGGAATCATTTGGTTTGTTTTCCCCATTACTTGTTGAACTCTCTTGAACGCTCCATTTTGGAGTTTCAGAAGCATACCCAGGCGGTTCCCTTACACCAAGGGCTTATTTTGTTGCTCCATAAATGTTGTCTTCTTAAGTACGCTGGTCTCCCTTCCTCTCCTAGCTCGGTTCCCCCTCTGTCGGGCTTTGCTGCTGCCATCCCTGTTTCTCCATCTGCCCCCGCCACTACTGCAGTCACCCCCCTGCCGGCTATCCAAGCTTATCCTTCCATTCCCCCTTCTGTTTCTCCCACCACCCACCTCGCCTCTACCTCTAGAAGACCGGTTACCAGGCCTCTAGAAAGCTTAACCTTGAGACTCTTGGTATGGAGAAGGGACCTCATGAAATTGAAATTGCACATGACCTTCTGAATATCAGCAGTGCTAGTCCCCGGGATGTGCATATGGAAAGTTCTTCAAAAAGTTTGGATGCCTTAGAGGCTGATATGAAACTGCTGAAGGATGAGGTTAAGAACTTGGCTAAACAGAAAGGTAAAAGAAAAAAGGAGGGGGAGGATTTTTATAGCAGCCAGATTGGTGATATCTACAAGAAGCTGACCTCCTTAGACTTCCATTTAGGGAAGGCCAAAACTTCACATGATTACAACATGGCCATCTTTAGGGTGATTAAGGAGTTCATCGAACAACATGTCAAAAGTGTCTCCAACCTCAGCGGAGTTTCGGCTACACTTTGGGGTAACGATAAGGAAAGCAAAAGGACCATTAAGCAGCTAGATAATACTGACGCTGCCCACATGACAACTTTGGGTATGTTCCATTCCTGGAAGAATATCAAGACCAGCATTGACAAAGCTACCAAAAAGTAGTTGTAGATGCTTTAGTTGTTCTTGTATGTTTTTATGCTATTTTTTTGCGGTCTCTCTACTGCTTTTTTGCAGTATTTTTGTTGTTTTGTCTCGTTTGGGTAGCTGTTTTTAGGCTACTTCGAGCTTCATTGTAACACTTGGATTTTGATCCTTTTCTTTCTGGTTCACACTGCTATTTTGGCTCCTAGGCCATATTTTGTTCTCAAGGGTATAGTCCCTTTCAAAAAACTATTTGCCAATAATAAAAAAAAAGATTGTGAACCTCGTCATTATCATCATGGTTATTGTCATTTTCTTTGTTTTCATTTTCACCGTCATTATGGTCATCGTTCTCATCTTTTTTGGCATCATCATCGTCATCGTCACCATGATAGTCATCATTGTCATTGTAGACACCCAAAATTAGGTTACAACCCTCTAAGCCCCTTTAATTAATTAATTCGACACATCCCTTGATCATGGCCCCTTCCACACATTATAATTAATTTAATCACTTATATCAAATTAATTACTACCTCACATCATTATTAATTTAATTACCTAAATTAAATTAATTTCTACCTCACCTTGGACCCATTCCCAAACCCTAACCACTAACCCTAACTTAACAACTTGCCTTAACTAGCCATAACTCATTCTAAACCTGACTAATACTTATTATAGACCTTTCATTAATGACTAACTACGTACTCCTATCAAAATCTTGCCACTACAAGCAAGAATCAATCTTCTTGACCCGAACCATTCTCAATCACGTTAGAAAGGGGAAAAAATCAACTATTTTTAGAAAAAAAAAGCAACCATTTTTCCCTAACCAACGCTAGTTTTTCCTCAGCTGGCACCGGTCATAAAGCCACTATCAGTCCTGTTAAGAAGACAATCCCAAAGTTCATTCACCCAATTTGGAATCTATTCTTGGGATTTTTAGGGCATTCTTGCATTTGTATTCTCGAGAATTCAAGTGACCTCACAATGAACTAGAGATCATTCCAAGCATTCATAACCTCCACCAAACATCAACAGTTTGTTCTAGATCATAAGACCACTCACATGGAATTCTAGAGCCTTATGTTGTTGTTGCACGAGATTAGGACTTGTCTCTCCTTCAACCACAACTATTCTTTCTACAACCAACTTCCAAATTGCAAGTAAGTGATTTCTACCTTGTCATTTCTTTCAGTATTTCAGTTGTTAATCATTTATTTACTTTCTTTCACGTTCTACCCTTCTTGGATCTCTTTCATCTCACCTCCACCCAACCACTTTCCCATTTGACCTCTATACCCATCCCAAATACATATTTCTTCATCTCCGAGTCTTTAATAAAATCCTAACACCTTACCTAATCCTCCCCAACTCTCTATGAAATCACAAAGATCTCAAAAACCACCTCATTTTAATATTTGCACCCAATTGCCCCTACTGGCATCGGTCATCTAACTGGCGTCAGCTATTACCAGGTACTGGCATTAGTCACCCAACTGATACCAATCTCTATGACTAGTGATTTATCTCAGACCAACGAGCTCCTAACTTACCCAAAACTTTCAAAAACCTCACCCAATATCACCCAGACCTTCCTAAACACCTCTGCCACACCTGCCATCCTTGACAACACCCTACCTTCTCTAGATTTAGTTTTATATTTAATATTTAACTTAAATCTAGTATATTGTTAGCATATGAGATACCTAAATCATATCGTTATAATAGGACCTTTCTTTTACTATCATTTATTTACATCAAATTGTTTTTAAACAGTGGATTAATGACCTTTCTAGGAAGTATCACACTTCTCTAATCTAGCATACGCTAGACAGTCCACTATCATATGCTATTTAACTCTATTTGCTAGTATTATTTTGATTCTACATGTAGTCCTTCCTAGCCAAAAAGGAGCTCTTCACGATCAGCCTGGTCTTCTCAATGGTGCACAACCTTCTTCAACTTCACAAGTATTCCTCCTCACCTCACCTTTACCTTATTTGTTTTATACACAACATTATGGTGAAACAGTCATCTCGATCATCACCATCATCATCATTATTTTCCTTATCATCATTGTCACAATCATCTTCATCAACCTTAATATATTGATATTAATTTATAATAATTATTAATAGTTTTTTTTAAATAATTATTACTAATTTTAATTTTGTTATTATTAATATTATATTGTTATTAAAATTTTATTAGCAATGATAGTGACATCATGATCGTCAACATCATCTTTATCATCATGGTTATTGTCATCTTCTTTGTTTTCATTTTCACCGTCATCATAGTCATGGTTCTCAATTTTTGTCATCATCATCACCATGATCGTCATCATTGTCATCTTAATCATCACCATCATCATCGTTTTTTTCCTTATCATCATCATAATTTTCTTCGTCAGTGTCTTCTTCATCATTTTCATTTTCATCGTCATCATAACAATCGCTAATATAATCATCGTCTAATCGTGATCATGATTTTTACCTTCACAGTCATGGTAATTTTCATCTTCCATCATCATCATTATCATTGGCATAGTTATCACACATGATTAGGGTTTAATGTTTGCAAATTTTGGTTTTGTACAACGTTTTATGTAGTTTAGGATGAGTGTTAATATTGAGAATGTCACATACATTTTTTAGGGATCCAATGAGATTTTAATGTTTAAATTTATCATTTATGGGGTATCAACCATACCATTGGGGTCTACCATTAACTACAAATAGGCCAAGTAAATAAAAATATACAAGTGGAATCCTTAACACTAAACATGAATTTTTAATCTTGAATTCAAAAACCAAACACTAACGTAACTCTGTAAACACTCATGCAAATATCCAAATACAAAACCCTAAACCCTAGACACAAACCCTAATCTTGAGCCCACATTTAGGATTTATGGTTTATAAAACATCATGGTTATTGTCATCTTAATCATAACCATCATCCTCATTGTCATTTTCATCGTTATCACAATTACATTTATCATCGTCTTCATCATTGTTTACATTTTCATCATCATCACAGTCATCGTCATGATTTTAATTTTCAATATGTTCATCATCATATCATGATCATTATTATGATCTTTGTAGTCATGGTTATTTTCATCCATCATCATTATCATCACCATCATTATCGTACATTTTTAAGGTTTAAGGTTTACATATTGTGACATAGTCTTCATATTTTCCATCATCATCACCATCATTGTTGTCATTTTCATTATCATCACCATCAACACCACCACCATCAAAAAAAATTCATCATCATCATCGTGAGTATTAATCTTATTAGTATCATTAATATTATTATGTGAATTTGTAAATAAATCAAATATTATAATCATAGTCAGATCATGATTGTCATCTTCATAGTAATTTTCATTATTATATGTCATCATCATCGTTATCATCACCATAGTTATCGTACATGTTTAGAATTTAAGGTTTAACAATTGTGGTTTTGTATAATTTAATGTGTTGTTGAGAATAAGTATTAATATTGGAAATTTCACACCGGTTTATTAGGAATCCAATGAGATTTAAAGGTTTTACATTATCATTTATGGTGTGTCATTGTCATCATTCTCATTTTTCTTGTCATCATCATCGTCATTCTCACCATGATCATCATCATTGTTATCTTAATCTTCACATTCATCCTCATTATTTTCATTGTCATCATCATCACAATTTTCTTTGTCAATGTCTTCTTCATAATTTTCATTTTCACCATCATCATCATGATTTTCATCATTTTCATGATTGTCATCATTGATATAATCATCGTCTAATCATGATCATGATTTTCATCTTCATAGTCATGGTAATTTTCATCTTCCATCATCATCATTATCATCACCATCATTATCGTACATGATTGGGATTTAAGGTTTGCAAAAAAAATTGTACGGTTTTGTGTGTTGTTTAGGATGAGTGCTAATATTGAAATCGTCACATTGATTTTTTAGGGATCCAATGCGGTTTTAAGGTTTGACGTTATCATTTATTAAGTAATGACCATGCCATTAAGGGTCTACCGTAAACCATAAATAGAGACAAGTAAAGAAAACCCTATGTGTGGAATCTTAAATGCTTAACATGTTTTTTTATCCCTGAATCCAAAAACCAAACACTAACGTAACTCTATAAACACTCATCATTATCATCACCATTGTTATTGTACATTTTTTGGGTTTAAGGTTTACAAATAATGTCATAGTTTTCATCTCTATCATCATCCTCATCATCATTATCACCACCGTCAACACCACCACCATCAACATGTTTTTGATTTACAATTTTTGGTTTTGTACAACTTTTTGTGTTGTTTAGGATGAGAGCCCCTAATATTGAGAAAATCAAATTGATTTGTAAGGGATCCAATGATATTTTTATGTTTGGCATTATAATTTATGGGGCAGTGACTATGGCATTGAGATATACTATAAATTGTAAATAGGATAAGTAAATAAAATCCTACAAGTGGAATTATAAACACTAGACATGAATTTTTAACCCTTTAATTCAGACACTAAACACTAATATAGTACCTAAGAACTTTGTGTATTATAGACATGGAATTTTTATTACCCATGCTTATTCTATGAATCGAGATGATTCCCTCATCAAATGCCTCTATGAATTCCTTTTTAAGATATTTGGGTTTAAAAGGATTAATTGTTAACCTTTTCTCATATTTAGTTGTTGTTTGTGACATTTTTATCGAGATCAATATTTGAAAAGATTATTAAATACACTAACTAAATGCTCGCCTTCTTTTCCTAAATTTATTTTTTGTATCACATTATGTATAATGCAACTCCTGCGAATGCTAATAGCATACATATCTTATATAAATATATGTAAAATATGCCGAGAGGTATAATGCGCAAGGCGCTTATACCTTTTGGCATATTATACAAACCCTATTTTTTATTTATGTTTATATAAATCTATGTATGTAAAATATGTTGAGAGGTATTAGCGCCTTGCAAACTATACCTCTCGGCATATTTTACATATATTTATATAAGATATGTATTCTAGTAATTACTTAGATGAGTATAAGAATATCTTATATCATTCCATAATGGGCATGTGTAGAGAAAATGGTCCTCATTATCCATTTCATTTGAGTTATACAGAGCACAATTTTTTTTAATTTATTTTGAGAACTTTCATCAACTATTTTGGCCTTCATTTTTCTAAGAAACATATAACATGTGGATGTTTTTACATTTTTATGATGCATGCAAACATACCTCATGCATACCATCCATTTTTTGTGTGTGATGAACCCAAAAAATTAAAAAAGTGTGGGGAAAGGGGAAAATTTATCTTACTTAATTCCATATTAAAGTTAGAAATAGGACATATATTCATATCACTAATTGAGCATTAACAATCAAATAAAAATTTGTATTTATAAAAATTGCAAGATAGATCAATTAGAACATATTCTATATATAGTAAGACACAAAATCATAAGTACACTTATATATTTAGATGATTTGGAATATAATATGGGTGTGATATATAGATGAAATGGATGTAAATGTTCTATAAATGCTTCTTCTATTATTTTGGAAGTGTGGAGTCTTCTGGGATGAAACCCTTAATTATAGAATAAACTATTTATTGGTTCCATATTTATCTATAAATTCCATCTAGGGTGTTAGTAGATAATTGTAATTCTTAATGCCTCTTTAAGTAACTATAATATGCTTAATTATAACATGTTAAGTATCACAAATGTGTGAAACCGTCTATAATCAATCGAAATTACCCAAAAAACTAGCCATGGGTAAAACCCCTACAAAAGGTTAGTGTTTAGGATAACATATAAAATTGGAACTACTATAAAGATGTGTCAAACCACACATGGCTCCCTGTCTAGATATACAATACTATATGGATGTAATAACATTTGATAATTTGATCACTTGATGATTATGTATAATAACAAGTCCTAATTGTGCTTCACTTGGATTTGATGGCCCTTTGGTTAGGAAGCTCAACTCTTAAACCTATTTTGTAGTGTTTTAGACTTGTTTGGGGTATTTTCCTAACATCTACTTATTCTTTAGGAAATTTAGAAATTTGTATGCCTCATTGAGTGGTATTTCTAGTAAGTGTTAGGTAATGCCAAGTGAGTAAATTAGTGAATTTAAATTTCTTATATAGGGTTCCATACATATGATTTCAGATTAAGTCCTACCAATATGGGAATTACCAAAAAATACAAAATATCAAATTAATAAATGACCATTGAGTGGCCAAAGACAAAAAAATATTTTATACCAAAATTTTGCATAGTTTGGTTAAGGAAGGGAGTGTAATATTCTAAAATTTTGTGCATCATAATTATGAAAAATGTACTAATTTTGACTAATTTAAGTTTTTTGTGATTTATTGAGAAGTAAAATGAGGAGATATAGTCTTATAATGGGACTAGGTTATATTTAGGATAAAAATAAGTCCACAAGTCATGATTTAGTGATTAAATCAATTTTGACATTATTAAGAGGTATATAACCAAATTTAGGTGTCTAAATTTCCCTCGCTTTAAGATAGGAAATAAAATTTACTTTCTTAAAATCAAACATCCCTGATTGTGTAAAGAAACGTAATCTTTTATCTATTATTTTCCTACTTGATATGATTGGTAGGTTGTGAGATCCTAAAGTAAAAACCTACAACCCATAGTGCAGTCAAGGACCATATAACGAGAACTAAAATTCAATGCTAAACTGAATCTAAATTTAGAATTGGAGGGTTGAAAGAGAACAAATCATGGAAGGAACACAACTATTTTCATTGTAAAATAAGGAACTTCATTTTTGAAGCACTTGGAGAGGGGGATTAGAACCTTTCCATTGAAGGATTAGGGGTGACTAATCTCCAATTTAGAGAAGTAACTAAAATTAAGAGGGAATATGGTGTTTCAACACAAATTAAGGGCGTCATATGTAATCTAGTCACCCCCAAAACCATTATAATATAGTGAGAGGAAGGTTTTCATGGGTTTCCTAACCACCCCAAGAACCTTTCAAATAGAGTGACAGGAATGGTTTCACAATACATCTATACACTCTAATAAGCTTCCACCCATGAAACCACACTATTGTAGATGGATCTAGGTCCCAAATGTGAAAACACATGCAAAGATAAAAGAGAATGAATACCCATTCCCCCTCATTATACATTATATAGGTGATAATGTGCCAAATTTACAAAGTAGAAAGGGAATGAAGCATACTCATTCCCCCACACCAAAAAATGTAGAAGTGATTAGATTCCAAGATGAAAAAATTTGAAAGTGAATGAAGTACATTCATGCCTCACGCATTTTGTAATAAAATATAGCTAACTCCACTATGAAATATGTATATATCCCTAAATATATACTAGAGATCTATAAAAACTTGTATGTCCTGGACAATTCTAAATTGGATGTTAAAATGTTTCCTAAGATGGTAGCATCCATTTAGGATAGTAATGTCTATTGGTTCTATTCCTTTTTGATAGTTTTATTCAAAGTGAAATTATATAATTAATTTTTATATGTTTGTACTCATGTTTCCCTATATTATTTTCTATTATATATTTTTAATCTACAATATTTATATGTACCTAAGAATGCATTGAGATTCATGTGATTACCCTAATACTTACCCACTGTTTTGAGGTGAGAGATATTTTGTAAATCACTTTGCTTAAAATAATTAAAGTGTTTCCATGTCAGATTTCTTATGTAGTCATTTTTGGATCACATATAATATAGGTGTAGGTGGCCACCATTTAGAAGTTATACTTGCAGGAGAGTACATAGTAATAAACATGGCATAAAGATATAGTAGAAATAAAAATAATACATGTACACAACCATAAAATAAAAATATATAAAATAATAACAATCAATGTAACATATATAGTCGTAGAAAAGGCCAAGAGCCACATACAAAGGACACGATAGTGTTGCACACACAAATAAGGGACACCTAAGTGTCATGCACACTATAGAAGGCCAAAGGCCACACATATAAGATAAAATAATAATAAATCTAATGTGTGATTATAAAAAGTAGACAATAGCCCATAAACACATG
Source organism: Taxus chinensis (assembly GCA_019776745.2). NCBI lineage: Eukaryota > Viridiplantae > Streptophyta > Pinopsida > Cupressales > Taxaceae > Taxus > Taxus chinensis. Next base: position 179,332,078 of record CM034153.1, on the reverse strand, counting down.
GAACAATATAGTTGAGCCTTGTATAGTCCAAATTTTAGTCCCATAAATCAGGATAGATAACATATATCACAACATATAATATAATAATAATAATAAGGATGTGAAGGAATATTGTGTAATAAATGGAACAATAGAACCTAATATTTTAGAAGATGCCCCATATTAGCAAGGCCATTTGGTATGATGGAAAATTCAATATATTTAAGTGTATAGAATCCTTTGTCTCATGCACCATGTTCACGTATCTCATGAAATATATGTATGTAATATATATTATTTTATCAATTAAACCATGTGAAAAACAACATATGGAGAGTAGAGAAGTAGTAGAAGTAGTATAAACCGCAAAAAAAAGCAAAAAAACAAGCAAGAGCAACTAAAGCACCTACAACTACTTCTTGGCAGCTTTTTCGATGTTGGTTTTAATGTTCTTCCAGGATCTGAATATTCCCAAAGTTGTCATGTGGGCAGCGTCAGTCTTATCCAGCTGATCAATGGTCCTTTTGCTTTCTTTATCATTGCCCCAAAGTGTTGGCGGAACTCCGCTGAGATTAGAGACACTTCTTACATGTTGCTCAATGAATTCCTCAATCGCACTAAAAATGGCCATATTGTAGTCATGACGAGTTTTGGCCTTCCCTAAACGGGAGTCTAAGGAGTTCAGCTTCTTGTAGATATCTTCAATCTGGTTGTTATCAATATCCACCTCCTCCTCCTTCTTCCTCTTTCCTTTTTGTTTTGCCAAGTTCTTAACCTCATCCTTCAATAGCTTCATTTCAGCTTCTAAGGCATCCAAACTTTTTGTAGAGCTCTGCATATGCACATCTCGGGGACTAGCACTGCTAATATTCAGGAGGTCATGTGCAATTTCAATTTCATGAGGGCCCTTCCAGTATATCATTATTAGCACCATGATAGTAGTTATTATCCAAAACATATTTTTGTTCTGAATTAATTATTTTTCAATCAAATTTAGTGGAGTAAGCAAAACTTTCTTGGAGTTATCAATATGTACCCCATTCATAGTTTCATGTGGTTGTGTTAATAAACATTTATTAGGCTTAAGGGGTGGTTTCACAAGAGGCTCAATTTCATTGGTATTTATTTATTCACTAACCTCATATTGTGTAACTTACCAGAAGGAACAGTGCTAGAGGTATGACAATATGCTCACTAGAAGAAGAATAAAAATAATAATAATACTTGAAATGTTCATTATCTATTGTAACAATATATTCATGACCATCATATACAAATATGACATGTTGATGAAGATTATATGGAATGGATTCCATAGCATGGATCTAGGGATGACCCAATAGGGAATTGTAAAGAAGAGCATTTTCCATAACATGAAATATGGTGGGGATATTTCTTAGGTCCAAATATAACATTCAAAATAATGTTACCAAGTGTAGATTATGAGTAGTTATCAAAACCTTTAACAAAAATATGAGTCATATCAATAGTATTCATGGAGATACCCATTCATGGGAGAAAAGAGATATGGAGGAAATTTAATGTAAATTCATTATCAAATAGTACCATTTTAATAATAACCCTATGAATATGTGTAGTAACAAGTAGCAATTTACATTGATATCTTATATGCTTAGGAGGTAATTGTGTAGGACGAAAATTAATAGTCATATTCATGATTTGAAACGGGTTTGCGATATGCGGAATGGGAGATGGCAATGTTTTGGTAGGAAGAGAATAATATTACTTAGGGGTGGCCTTGAATTTGATAGATTTTGTGTCAATTAGATCTTGTATAATATTTATAAGATTCAAATATTTGTTCTTACAATGCCCTATATATACATATATGGTAGTCACAATAGGCATTATAATCAAAATATTTGGATCAAGGATTTCTTGTATTAACCTCAACATGTAAAGGGAGAGATAAGAGGTTACACTCAAGTAATTATTGTAATATTACATGTGGAGAAGAAGGAAACCACGTGAACTTCCCTTTAGGAGAATATTGTAATTTAAATTGTGTAAAATGAGGATTTACAAAATGAGTATAAAGAAATGTATTAGTGAGGGGTTGGTAACTGAAACCAATCCATGGAAGAGTAGCATCAAGTATGTGAAGCTTAGGAAACTCTAAAAATAAGAGGATATCATCAATTTTCAGTAGAGAATATGATTGATCAATAGCCTTTATGGCATCCTAGGATAGTAAAAAGTGAGTATATTGGCTTATATTGCAAGTGGATTGTTCCATTCTTATTGGCTAAAAATGGTAGGGGATAGATTAAAGGGATGATAACTCAAACCATTTCAAGGGAAAATAATTTGAAACCTCATGTAATATTCATTAACCTTTTCCACTGGAGAAGTGCGATTCATGACAACATAAATGAGGACAAATCCTAATATAATGGTAAGGCCATGCACTAAGGAACAAATAGAAACCCTAGGGTATGTAAGTTTTTAGTAATAAAAGACCTAGTTAGGGTAAGAAACCTATGGTAATGAGGTCAAGAATTTAATCAATAAGTGGGTTCACCTAATAATTCAATTAAGAAAATTAATAAAGTGTGGAGAAATATGAGAAATTCCTTTACTTAATTTCATATTGAGGGAAACATGATGTATATTCAAAATATCAATTAAGAATTAACATTCAAATATGAATATATACAACAATTATAAGATAGATCAATTAGAATATGTGCTAAATATAGTAAGACATGAGAAGATAAGTGCACTTAGCCATTTGATTGATCTGGAAGTTGGTCTAGGTGTGTTAGATAGATGAAATGGATAGAAATGTATTTCAAATATTTCATCTCTAATTCTAGAAGTGTGAATTCGATTGGATGAAATCATTATTCACAAAATAAACCATTTGGAAACTTTTCTCGTGCTTTTCTAGTGGTTTTATTTAGGGTGCTAGTGGGTGCTAGGGTGCAACATTGTATGCCTTTGTTAGTGACTATAATATGTTTTGTTATAAGATGTTAGGTCTTACAAGTGTTTGAAACCTTCTGTAATTAATTGAAATGACCCAAAACTCTAACCATGGGTAAAACCCCTACAAAAAATTTAGTTTTTGGGTTGAATTGAAATATTTACATTATCTATGTCGAAATTACTCAAAAGAGGCCTCAAACCACGTGTATTTCCCCACCTAGAGATATAATACTATATGGATGCAACTACATTTGATAATATGATCACTTGATCTAATGATTTATAATGGCTTGAATTGTTTTTGCTTCACTTGGCTTTGAGGGATCTTGGCTTGGGAAGATTGACTTTTGAAAGAGGTTTAAAGTACTTCAAACATGTGTGGGGGATGCTCCTAATGTTTGCTACTACCTTAGGGAAATATATGAGAGTTTTGTATGTTTTTTGAGTGATATTTTCTAGTAAATGTTAAGTGAATTCTATGTAAGTAAATGAGTGCATTTCAATTGCTTATATAATGTTCTATAGGTATAAATTTTCATTGATGCCAACCCATAAAAGATACTAAATTGAGAAAATGACCATTGGGTGACCCTAGAAAAAACCACTATTTTTCGGACCAAATCGCTTGATTGTTTTGTGTCATTTAGCTGGTTTGGTCGAAGAGGGGAGTGCAATGTTATAAAGTTTTGTGCATGATAATTACTAATAATGGACTTCTTTTGATTAATTTAAGCATGTCTAGGAGAGATTGAGTTGTGAAATGAGGAGAGTAAGTCTTGGGATGGGACTAAGATATAGCAATTAGGCTCGAATTAGGTACATAATTCATAATTTTGGGATCACGTTGATATTGACCTTATCAAGTGATAATTTACAAAATTTAGGTGTCTACAACATGAAACCTGAACATATTTTAAAAAAAACTCCAAAATACTAACCATGCATATCAAACAAGTCAAGTTTGGTAACCTAAAATAAATTTAAACATGATTCAACATGTCGTAATAATAGTTTGGCTTCACCATTCACATCCACTATAACTTTTAAAATAATGTTAACGATAATATTAAAAATGATGATTTTTGAATTCCTTTAAACCTAAATGGTCCACATAACCCAAGAAAGTGTGTAGAAAATGCAGTGTCTCTTTTAATTCTCTCTACAAAGAATGATTTGTAGTTTAATTTATTGACGCTGACATTTGTAATTTTTGAACTCTTCCTAGCTAAAGTACCATGGTAATCCTTGGTATCTCCCCACTTGAAGTACTTAGAAAAATAAATACAAAATTAGAAACATATATATATATATATATATATATATATATATATATATATATATATATATATATATATATATATATATATATATATATATATATATATATATATATATATCGTAAGTAAGTAAATTTAAAATGAAACACAATTTAGAGAAATAATTTTTAACAACCCAATTACTAAATGAAAACTTGAATAGTTAACAACCATGTTTACTACCATAGACATTTGATACGATATTGATTTAATATAAGTACATATTTGAGTGTATCTTATATCATTACAAAATGAACATGTTTACAACCTCATCATCCATTTCATTTTTATACAGAGCTCACAAATTCTTATTTCGAAAGGTATTTTGAGAAATGTCACCAACTTTTATAGTCTTCATTTATCTAATGAAACATCTAGGTTACAAAAGAAATCAATTTTCTTGATTTCATTTCTTACAAAAAAAACATCTAGGTTACAAAAGAAATAAATTTTCTTAATTTACATAAATATCAGTAGTTTCTTCTCCTTTCTCTTCTGCAAAATCTACCTCCTTTCCTTGGGCTTGACTAGAATATTCACTTAATATTATTGATTCAATCAGATCCTTCGCAACAAAATTTATATTGAAAAGTATTTTACATTCTGCATTTGTTGCATCCCCTACTGAAGCTAAACTAGGATCTGAATTAGTTTTCTTCTTCAATAAAATATTTGGATCCATTCCATGATCCTTGATAATTCTTTATAGAGAATTATTCTGCTTGTATAAAAGAACAAACTTTTCTTTTAACCGAATGAATCTATTCAAACTTTTCTTCACATTTTACATGTGCATATTAAGCACTTGTATCTCATTCTTCATATTATGATACTTGGACTACATTTAGAAAATAAACAATAGTAAGACAAATTTTTTTAAATAACCATAATTAATTATTATTAACTTTATAAATATTATTATAACCTGCCACAACCTTTTCTTTCTCTGCATTCACAATCACAATAAGGCTCTTGTCTCTGGACCATTGATTATAGTAGGTCTGGGCTTCTACATTTAAATTTTCTATTATGTTTAACATTATATCTGATTAACTAAAATGTGGAAGAATGGTAGTTAATCTAAAGTAGGAACAACAATAAATAACGGTAAAAAAATGTAGTAAATAAATATATAAAGTGACTCAAGCAACTAAGTAAATAACAATGTGAAACCCTGATTAACAAGTAGGGTCGGAAGGAGCTTAGCTGATTCGACAATTGTTTGGGACTGTGTCATAGAATAAACTAGATGAACAAAATGCAAATATGACCACATAGGAGCTCCAAAAGAACAAAAATCTAAGCATTTTTTGATAGACTGGGGTGCCTGGGAAAGGATTAGGGCACCCATGGGTGCCCTAGTCTATGCATGAGGTCCAAAAACTAGCTATGTAAGGTTGGAAGATGATATGAATCCCTTGTTGTCTATCACGTGTAACCCTTTGCTCTGTGTTGAATGTCACCAATGATCAATGAGGGAGGATAGACCCTCTTATGCTTGTGTGATGCAGATGAACCAACCTTGTCACTTGTGATGAGCTAGATGGATGTAAATGAGCTCTAGATGGATGCGACCTTAGATGAAGATAGTAGTTTCTAGTGTTTGGTCCCTCATTATGGTCTTATAACTTTATATTTATATGACCCTCTTGTTCTAATTTCGTAATTAACCCCGAAGAGGTCGACCACCAAAAAGAGAGAATGCTCAAATGGCTAGAAAGTGTCCAAAAAGTGGTGGAAAAGTGTAATAAGGATCAGGGTGCCCCGATTAGGACCAGGACACCCACGAGTGCCCCATTCAAGGATAAAATGATGGAAATTGACAAAAATAGACTGGGCATATATGCGGTGAAAGTCGGGAATTATGACAGAAAAAAAATTAAAATAACGAAAAAGATGGGGGTTAATTAGTACTTTCTTCACTCAAAAACCATATGAATAGTAGTATGAGACTGAGACTAAATAATACCCAAATTGTGTGATTTAGCGTTTACATTTCCCCCACTTTATGCTAGTGAGTGGAACGCTTGGTAACATAAAGTAGATAAAGATGTGTACATGATGTCAATGTAGATTGATGTAGAAAACACACCGAAGGACTACACAAAGTGTGGAGTGGAAAAATGATGATGTAACGTGGAAACTAAAGATGAAAAAGAGAAAAAAGTGATGAGAGTGAACCTAGGACAGAAACGTGTGTGTAGTTACAGATGTGTGATGTACCTACAAGGTTAGTATGGTGTGTGTTAAACCGCATAAGTATTGTTGTTGTTGATTTACATTTTTATGATGCATATGAGTGTGCTATCCAATTTTCTTGTATGTGAAACCTGACCATATTAAAAAATCACTCCAAATTACCAACAAACCAAATTTGGTAGTCTCAAATGAATTTAATCATGATTCAACATGTCTTAATAATCATTTTCATTCACCATTCATGTCCATTAAACTTATATTTTTTAAGTCCTATAGATTTAATTGGTCCATAAAACCTAAGAAAATGTGGAGAAAATGTGGTTTTTCTTCAAAATCCATGTACAAAGAGTAGTTTTTAGTTGTATTTTTTGATGCAAACTCTGAAAATCTTTGGACTCTTACCAATTAGAGTATTACATGGTAATCTTGTGTCTTTCCTCGTTTCAAGTATTTATCTATAAATTAGAAACATGCAAAGATAGTAATTAATTATACTTAAAATGAAATAAAATTGAGATAGTAATAATTTTAAACACTCTACCCTAGAAAATGGTCGCCACGCGTGCCCATTCTACACAGAAACCAGTGAGCCCTATTTGTCCCTGCACAAACCCTAAATGGGGCATTGATTCTGTCCATTTCCATGGTGACGGTGGCGGCGGCAGCGGTGACCTCCGGGCACAATTCAATAATGTACATTAGGAAAATTCAAGACAACCTGCAGTTGGAGGCAGCACGGCTTTGGGGGATGAGGACTCGGCCCTGTCCTGGATCAATCTTGCTTTCAATACCCGCGAAGGCTCCATTATTACTTCTTCTGAGGATGGCGGCACATTCACCGGATAGGCTCCCTCTGTTCTTGACGGGACTAGCCATGGCGCACCTATTCACGGCCCCACTGTAACCTCATTTAAAGATGCATCAAGGGGCAAGGATTCTCCTATGAAGCCTACAGATTGTACCCCATGCATTACATTTGTGGAGGAGGTCATTTCAAATGAAAATTAGTATAAGGAACATGCTCTCATCTGTAGATTTGGAGGACTTTGGTCGAGCCTTCCTGATCTACACGCATGGATCTCCAAGCACTGGACTCCATTGATCGCTGGGAGGTTAGACTTATACCCGTGTGCTAAAGGTATTTTCATAGTAACTTTTTCTTCAATAGCTGAAAAAAACTCCATTGCTTCCAAGCTTTGGGTTTGCCAATCTAAGCACCTAGTCATTAAATCCTGGTTCCCCTCTTTTAACCCGCTCACTGAGTCTTTTTCATGCAAACCTGTTTGGATCCGATTACCCCATTTACCCCTCCAATTCTGGAGTGGTGAATGTTTGAAATCTATTGGAAACACCCTGGGAACTACACTTTCTATAGATTCTCAAACATCTGATTATACCCATACTACCTATGCTCGGATCTTGGTAGAACTAGACATGGCTAAAAACCTTCCTGAAACCATTGATCTCAGAGTGCAAAACAGAACTTGGCCACAACCTTTAGATTATGAAGGTCTTCCATTCCGATGCAGAAGATGTTTCTGTTTAGGTCACACCTCTACTAATTGTGGGATGGAAAAACACCAACATGGGAAACGCAGCTGGTGGAAAGATGCTTGTTGTAAATATCTTCCCCCCGGGTAGATATAGACAAGCATAAGGAAATGGAAATCAAAGAAACTCAAAGCCTGATGTTTAATGCACCAAGGCGCAGGTAAGAGGCGCTCAGCAAGGAATGTCGACATGTAAATGGATGCGCCAAGGCACACGTAAGAGGTGCTCAGCAAGGAATTTCGACATGTAAACGGATGTGCCAAGGCACACGTAAGAGGCGCTCAACAAGGAATGTCGACATGCAAAAGGATGCGCCAAGGCGCAGGTAAGAGGCGCTCAGCAAGGAATGTCGACATACAAAAGGATGCGCCAAGGCGCAGGTAAGAGGCGCTCAACAAGGAATGTCGACATGTAAACGGATGCGCCATGGCGTATGTAAGAGGTGCTCAGAAAGGTTGTCGACACAAATATGGATGCGCCTATGGTGCACCTTCAGGAGGCGCAACATTCTGAGTGCTGACAGGAAGCAGACCCTGACCCAGATATTCAGACGGCCATAACTTTTCACAGGGAGCTCAGATTCATGCAAGGTTGGACTTTTCGGAAAGCTTACGAGGTCCTCTGTCCAACTACGACTGGATATCTTTAATTGGGTGGGAACAAGTTCCTAAAAATACAAAATACATTTCGCCACTTTTTAAGTTTGCTAGGGTTCTCACCTACCACCATAATGAGATAAATTAAATGCAACCTGGAGGTGGTTGGGGTAGATTTGGATTTCCTCTCTCTTCCCTCTCTCATTCTTCCTATAAATTGTAAGGAGGGGCTTCTTTCTAAAGGTTGGACATTCTTGTTTCGCCCCTCCCTTCTTCTCTTTGGTAGGTGAATTTGTGGAGTTCAAACCTCCCACCTAAAACTGTAATGCAACTTTGCCTCTTGGCATTTTATAGTGTATTGTATCAATCTTTGGAGCAAATAATATATGTTTGTGGATGATTCTCAACCCTCTCTGTGTTCATTTGCATCCTCTTGATCTTTCACTACAAATCAGTTATCTGTGCATGATCTTGCATTGCATTTTAATGGTCTATGTTTATTGGCAAGATAGGTGTTCTTCATTCCTCGGTGCATCACCTTTGTAGTTTAGGTTTTATTTTATGCATTTTCTTACCATGTCTCCTTGGCAAGTTAGATTAGGTTTTTTAGTAAACCCTCTGCATTTTTACGTGTGCATCTAAATAGAGTAATAGGAATCGGCCTTCATCCGGAGAGCTTTTCTGATTTCGCAAGGTCCCACACTTGGGAAAAGCTCCATGTTATGCAATCACACTAAGAGTCTCAACCCATCGAGTTGCAGACACACAGGGGTGCTGTGATTCGCCATCAACAATGCCCTCCCGGAACACTTGGTTTTCGGTACAAAAGTGGACCTAGAATCAAACTCAAATGCAGAGGCTGAATCTGATTTATTCCCTGAAACCTCTTTATCGGAAAATCCTATTGCCAATAGCAAGGAAGATGCAACAAATTTATCTCATTTAGTTGTTGACAGCAAGGAAAAATTATCTCATGAAAACAATGATGTTGTTTCAGTTGGAACTATTGCAACTATGGAAAATACTCCTTTTTCTAACCCTCCATTCATGGAGGCATCATCAGGTTAGGTAACTATCCATAAAAAGAAAAAGTTTATTTTAAAGAATGCCACTTCTCCGCCTCAATGATTTGTCTCTCTTTTGGTGTTCGGCTATTCTACATTGTCCCTTGTCTTTGCCGAACAGTGGTTTTTGGATCTGCCATGGTGCTGCGGTGCTGTTGCAGACTGGTTGTTGTTTTTCAGCTATTTTTTTGCTGAATTGATGTTGGGTGTTGGTACTTTTCTGAGCAAATTGTTTTCTGTTGTTGGGCTTCCATGATTCAATCTTGGCTTTTGAGCCTTCCTATACAAGGATATAGTCCCTTTCAAAAAACTATTTACCAATAATAAAAAATAATAATTTTAAACACTCTAATTGTTAAATGAGAAATTTGACACTCAACAACCATACTTATTTATGTAGATAACTGATTCAATAGACAATTTTGATGTTGAATAAAATTACTAAACTTCGTTTGGTTATCTTGATTTAAAATTCATTAACCAAGTTATAGTTGCAGATATGAATGTAAACATATCATATATCATTATATAGTGGGTACATGTTATGAGAAAATGTGTTACATCCTCCATTTCATTTGAGCTACATAGAGCTTATAGATTCTTTTTTATGAAGATGGGAAATGATATCAATTATTTGAGTCTTCATTGGTTTAATTATTTGAGAGGCGTCCTACAATGACAACTGGCAGTGTTAGTGGATTGTAATGTTTGTGAGTTAACAATTAATGGTTAACTTAAAATATGACATATTAGTTATACTATTGAGTTTAAAGCCGTTTTTTCTTATAAATACTTTTGGAAGTTTGACATAGTAATGCAACTAGATTAAGGTTATCTATCACAAATCAACCATTTTTTAAATAGTAAAAATATTAATCAATGTGATATGTGACAAATTGAAGATAAATACGTCTTAACATTTTTCAAATAAATATATTTAGGCCATAGGCTATATTATGTGGGAAAGAGGCTTTCCCAAAAAATACCTGAAAAAGACTTATCTCATGCTAGGAAAATTGTCTCATGTCAGAACATATATTTTATGTCGCCAGGAAAAATATGCAGCTGCCTACACATTTAAATTTTATGGCCGTTTACATGTCTTTATTGTTTTTCATATTTCCTTTTCCCTTACACACATGCATTAACATCCTCCTTATTGCACGAAAATGGGAGTTTCAAAGCAAGTTATTGACATCCATCAAAGTATTATGGAAAGCATATGTTGTCACTTTAGTTTTAGGCGCCCCTAATAGATATGTATGTAAATGTGGCACCTGACACAAATCTTTTGAGCAACTGTAATATGTTAAAAGAGATGGAGGGACCTAAGAGGTGTTTGGCATGGCATTGGGTGAGGCAACAAACCCATATGACATGGTAAGGGTGCATGGATGTTAAGGAGAGGTGTTGGTGGTGCCACGGTCTTTCAATATGCACTCTAAAAACTAGCTTGAAACTCAAAAAGTTGGATCACACTTTAAAGGCCTTCCATGTATTTATTGATCACATATGAAGTCGTCGTGGTTCTTAGAGGCTTTCACACCAATAACCCACAAAAAAAATTTGACAAGTTGAATAATTAAATATAAGAAATATAATGTGTGTGTGTGTGTGTGTGTGTGTGTCTAACAAACTAATAAAGTTACTCCAAAATAATAATGACTCTAATTCATGCAAACACACACAAAATTTGGGTTGATATAAAATGATCTTGAAGTGCTAAGAAAAAATATTTGATGCCCACACACCATCTTGTTTAAGCCTACACACTTATAAAATATATCTTCATTTTTATGAGAGGTTTCATTTTAAATATTAGGTGGACAAATATACATCGATTAATTTATACAACGGCTTGTTGTACATAAAGATCAAGCTAGCATTGTGAACAAAATACATGTTTGATTTATACAACTTGTTTGCTAGATTAAAATTGATTTGATAAATAATAAATAGTTTAATTCTTTGTTGTTTAATGTAGGTATTTTTTTAAAGTGCCCTTTCAGTAACATACTCTAAAAATCTACATTTAATCAAAAAATCAAATCCACATATTAATTGGTCAGCGAGCTTAGTATGGTTACTTCCTCGGTCTTCCCCTCTCCTCCCTTGTAGTTTCACAAAAATCAAAACATTCTCTAAATTGTTTCTTGATACGTGTCTTATTACCTAAGTCGGAAATGTCTCTTCAACACATCTTGAAATTGCTTCTATGACTCTAAAAAGCCTCATTCAATAAAAAAATTAATCCCATGTTAGTTGGTTGATTGTTTTGGTGCAGAGTAACTTATACACTCCTATATATCACAATCCTTATGTCAACATAAGTGAAGTTACAATGGAAATGATTCTCTCACTAACATAATATATCAACAAGAATGAACCTCAACATAAGTGATGTTACAATGGAAATGACTCTCTCACTAACACAGTATATCAAGAAAGGTGACGCCTCATATTTGACTATCGATATAACCACTCCACCCCCTTTTACACAGGTGCTAAGTACTAATTATTAAATATTATAAAACTTATAAAACGTCACACTCTTAGAATGCATGCCCCATGCATACCACCACAATACGTGAAGGTGACCCCATTAGAACAAGGACCAATCATTTTTTAAAATTTAAATAATAAAAGCATACGAAACAAGCCTAGTTTGGTGACCTAATTCCACCTTTGTCAACTTTGATGTGACACTCCAAGAGATTGACAAATCCTCTTTACTAAAACTCGAAAAGGGTGGCAATCAGGTCATTTAATAAACACATTTATGAAAAGTATATAAGCGCAAAGGGCTTTCATGATTTATCCCAATATTTAAGGCGGGAGAGAGGTGTCATGATGTGGGGAGGGTCCCACCATTAGCTAAAGCTAAATATTTTTAGATTTATGTTACCCATAAAGCGGACTAGACAATAAGTCATGCTTTTCCCGGCTTAAAATATTAAATCCGGACAAAAACACACCCACTAAAGTTATCCAATCCATGTTAGCGAGGATTGGTACCATTTTTGAAACTTATTGGTACCATTTTTTTGGAACTTATTCCATCTTACATGTAAGCTATTTTAGTTGTATTCTCTTTTTGAAACTTATTGCTACCCATTTTATCTTCTCTTTTTGCACATGTCAAACATTGACAAAAAGGTTTAGAAATGGTACACTTTGCGCCCAACATGAATGATTTTGAAATGGCTTGATGGAACAAGTTTTCACCTTTTTATATGTGAAGAAAGGGCATGGTCTAAAGGGGAGATTGACTTGGCTCCTATAATGTTTGTGGGGGTTTCATTATTGATGTATTTCGATGAGACATTTGATGTTGGGTGTTGCCCTGGAAATTGACACGCTGTAGGCTTTTTTTTGTGATTTTAACGGTATATTACAGGTGAATTTTTTTAAAAACCGTAGACAATGACATGCTGAAAATTTTGAAAACTGTAATTTTTTTTAAAGTGGTTTATATAAAGACATAGCACACACACACACACACACACACACACACACACACACACACATATTACTAGAATTTACAGCGACTTGAAAGAGCCAAGCCGTCAACAAATTTTGATTTGACAGGCACAGAGAATTTGAAATTCCAGCCCTGGTTGGGTGTAAGTTGCAGGTGAACCTAAAATAATCACTTTTAATTTTGATAGTTATTTTATTATTATTTTATTGGATTTAAAGTTTTTATAGGTTAGGTATACGTAGTTTTTAAGTTTAGTTGTTAAAGATTGAGGGTTTCCTATTTCATCAAATTCGTTAAGGACACGATCACAACTTCATCTCTTGTTATTTGGTATTTTTAAGAATGTGTATCTTGGTAGATGGCTAGGCAACATCTTTTGCACCATCATACATATCATTGGACTACAACCCATTTGATATAGTTATTTGTTTTAGGGTATTTGTGTGTTTATTGATCATTGATATATTTTTTATTTTAGCTTTCAAATGTTATATTTCTCTCATGTTCTTTCGCATTCCTTATTTATCTTTAATTATCTATTTTCCTTCTCTTTCCCATGCTCTCTTATTGTTCTAAGTTTTTACTAGAATTGCAATTGTACGGTTATGAAACTTTTCTTCATTTGGGCTCTTCTAACACATCTTTGGGTTCCTCACAAGTTTTGCGCCTTATTTGTTAGCTTTCCTTCTTGTGTGTGTCGACATGCATTCCAATAAAGTCCTAGTTTTAATTCAAGAAGTTTATACATATGTAGGTGTATTAGTACATTTAGGACGATGATGTATATCAATAATGAGCAAGTAATAGAGACGTATACTCGTACCAAAACCAATTACATGCATCCATAGAACACATTCAAGATTTAAATGAATATTAAAGAACATCTAACATTTATTGTGTTATATCAAGCATTGGTTAGAGCATTGAAAGTGATAGGGTTGAGTACTTTCATTACACTAGACTACATGGTTACTTGTAGTCCACGTGATGTGCTCACTTTAAAGAAGTGTTCAAATCAAAAGGTATGATAATAGTGGAGGGATAACACAAGCCCCTCAAAACATTCCCCATTTTTAGTGTGTTTTTAAAAGGTTTTATTGATCTATTAGGGTCACAAGGAATGAGATACATTTCCTAGAGATGCATGTAAAATATTGAAAAAAAGAGCAAGGACTTTGGAGGCCCAAAGATGATGAGCAAGGTAAAATGAGTGCAAATAAAGAGCCTTCTTTATAACCATTAGTGCACTCTCACAATACCATTAGTGTATGTTTATAAAAACTACCAACTAGCGAAGAATTGATCATACCACCCATTTTTTTGTGAATTATCTTGTATCATTTTACTTGTTAATTTAATATAAGATCTTAATCATCAAAAAAATTGAATAGGTTATCTATACATAGTTTTTAGGTTTAGTTGTTAAAGATTGATGGTGTCCCATTTCACCAAATTCGTTAGGGACATGATCACAACCTCATTCCTTATTATTTGGCGTTTTTAACGATTTGTATAGTGGTAGATGGCTAGGCAACATCTTTTACACTATCATACATACCATTGGACTACAACCCATTTGGTATAGTTATTTGTTTTAGGGTATTTGTGTGTTTATTGATCATTGATACATTTTTTATTTGGGATTTTAATGTTATATTTCTCTCATGTTATCTCTTGCATTCCATATTTATCTTTGCTTATCTATTTTCCTTTTCTCTCACATATTCTCTTATTCTTCTAAGTTTTTACTAGAATTGTAATTGTATGGTTCTGAAACTTTTCTTTGTGTGGGCTCTTCTAACACATCTTTGGGTCCCTCAGGAGTTTTGCACCTTATTTGTTATCTTTCCTTCTTGTTGTGTGTCGACATGCATTCCAATAAGGTCCTAGTTTGAAGTCGAGAAGTTTATAAATGTGTAGGTATTAGCACATTTAGGACAAGGATGTATATCAATAACGAGCAAGTAATAGAGATGTATACCTTATCAATACTAATTAACTTAGTTATACAGAGAAGACATTCAAGCTTTAAATGAAGATTAAAGAACATCTAGCATTTATTGTGTTATATCAAGCATTGGTGAGAGCATTAAAAGTGATCAGGGTTGAGTACTTTCATTACACTAGACTACATGGTTACTTGTAGTACAAGTGTTATGCTCACTTTAAAGAAGTGTTCAAATCAAAAGGTATGATAATAGTGAAGGGATAACACAAACCCCTCAAAACATTCCCCATTTCTAGTGTGTTTTTAAAAGGTGTTATTGATCTATTAGGGTCATAAGGATTGGGATGCATTTCCTAAAGATACGTGTAAAATTATGAAAAAAAGAGGGAGGACTTTGGAGCCCCAAAAATGATGAGTGAGGTAATGATATCAATTATTCCCTATTTGGTAGGTTTTATAAATGTACACTAATGGTATTGAGATGGTACACTATTGGTTATATAGAAGGATCTTTATTTGCACACATTTTACATGTCATCTTCACCTCACTATCTGGAATTGCTCTGCACCATTTGTTTTTGACGTTTATGATTTGCGAATAATCATATATTACTCTAAAACATCATCTTTCCTATCTTTATTAAAGATGAAATATTATTTTATGCAATTGAGTTTGGTTTTACTATATTTAATCTCTTTAGATTTGAATTGCAATATTATGTGTATATGCAATGTTTATGGGGTGTATAACAAATTGATGTAAAAATCACTTTCCAATTAATTATTTTAATGAACCCAAATTGTATTAACCCAACCTTAGGGTTTTACCTATTTATGAACTTTTATTATTGTGCATGATTGATATGCTTCTAGGGCCATATCTTGCTTCCTTGGTGATGCATTTGATTATCATAGGGATTATTCAATTTTATTTGTGTCGGATCTATTATACTTGGCTATCGTGTGTTTGTGGAATACGGTAACAATCAAAGTACAATAGGAATGTTGTAAAAAGTAAATATTTGTCGTAAGTGGTCCGGTAATGTTAAAATGTCAAAGTTTGGGTAATTAGAAGTAGGGTCTACGTGATTAGGAATTAGAAATATTATATTGGTAATAAGGACAAGGAGTGAGGTCATAAATATTTTGTGTATTTTATTTGTAAAAAGTCTAAAAATGTGGAACCCATGTAAAATGATAAGGTTTATCTTATCTTAACAGATAAGCTTACATGTACAGATAAGAGTTAAGGTATGGAATATGATTCGTCAGAGTGGATTTCTTATCCTATCTTAGAGATAAGATGGATAAGCCTGGAAGTTCTATAAATAGAGAGGCTACCCCCCTCATTTAGCATAGAAAGAAGTAGTGAGAAATATTGTAGGAAGTGTGCAAAGGAAGCCATCAGTTAAAGGTGTGTTGAAGAAGCCATCAAGAGGTGTAATTGTAAAGTTTCTCCCATAGTCTTGTTGAAGTACCTCATGGGTGAGATTGTAACAATTTTATGTTAATATTATAATTTACTTTGATATTTCAGATTTGTCATCATTTCGTCTTATCATAGTCGATGGTATTCTTGTGTTCGGTTGTTGTTTTGTTTCCAGATTACATCCACCAAACTAAAGGTTGTGCATTAGTAAATAATCATAGCACGAGGAGTTCCCGGTGAAGAATTATCATAGTGCCGGATTGGTGATGACATTTTGGTTCCATTGCCGGGACCATTCCTCGTTGGTGGATTTTCTGGAGAGATATTCCCACTTAGTCAAAAATCAATTAGAGGGTAACCTTGTTTTTACTGTGCATAGTAGTTACCATGGTAAAGTCATTTTTACCGTGAATAGTAGTTACCATGATAAAGTCATTTTTGCTGTGAATAGTATTTATCAGTAAAGTCACTTTTTACCGTGAATAGTATTTACCACAGTAACTTCACTTTTTACCGTGAATAGTGTTTACCACAGTAAAGTCAGTTTTTACCGCAGTAAGTTAAGTTTTACCATAGTTTACCGTGGTCATTTCTATTTTAATGTAGAAAGGTGTAAAGTCACTTTCTAGTATAGTGATTCCAATTATTTGTGCACATAAGTCTTGTTAATTGTACTTGTGGGTTGGTATTTCACGGTGGTTACTTTTGAAAATGGGAAAGATTCCTATTTTTTCAGCTCAATCTAATGAAGATGCTTCTTCTTTCATTCAAGAGTTTAAATGATCTTGTATTTGTAATGGCCTTATAAGAAGGGAACAATGGACTGAATTTTTTCCTACCTTTTTGGATGGTTCAGCACTTAGGTGGTTTGAAACACTAGGTGATAATGTGAAAAATTCATGGGATTTATTAACTGAAAGTTTTCTTGAAGAATTTGGTGAACAACAGAAATATGCAGATCTCATGATCGAGATCACAAAGCTATCCCAAGGAGAGAAGGAGAAGATAAGGGATTATCATGCTCATGTTCTAGAGCTAAGGAGGAAGCTCGATGCCCAGATCCGGAAGGAAGGATTAGCGGATGGGTTGATGAATGGCGTGGATAATCTCCTCTGTAAGCACTTCATTCTTGGGATGAAGCCAGAGATCAGACAACGAGTGAAGTATGACCACCCAGCTACCATTGAACAAGCAAAGGAGATTGCAAGAAGGCAAGAAGAAAGCATGGAAGAGGAGCCCAAAGAAATTGTGGCTAAAGTAGAGCCTACACCAGCGCCTTTGGTCCAGAATCCACAACCACTCCCGGTGAGCACAAATATTTCTCCTAGTACATCTACTGAGTATGAAGATCTGCTCAAAAAGATGGGTCAGTTAACTATTAATCTTCTTCAAGGAAAGGAATTTAGTTCTCAGGGAGGAGATAGAGGTCCAAAAAGAAATATTTCTGAAGTTGTTTGTTATGGTTGTTATAAAAAGGGTCATTATAAGTATAATTGTCCAGATAGAGCTTCTACATCTGGTAAAGGAGATAATGATAAAGGAAAAGCACCTGTGAATTCTTTTGATGTAGTAGATAAGAGCAGAAATAATGAAGTAGATGTGTTTGTAACAAAAAGAAAGAAAGAAAAAGATAATCAAGATGGAAATGATCCTAAGAAGATGAAAGAAGAAACTAGTAAGAAACATAGGAGAAGAAAGTTGGGTGTGCAGGATTTTCTGATTTCACAGGGGCAAGGACCATACTCCATCTTGGAAGATCTGTCCAAAAGGCCTGCAAATATTACATATGGTCAACTCTTGGCTATGTCTTCTGAGAAGAGGCGGGAGTTGCGAGGTGGACTCAATGCTCAAAGAAGGAAGGAGGTTGAGGTCCCTGTTTTGGAGGCAGAGGCAGATCCCTATGCTCCACAAGCTGAGGTATTATGTAATGGTATTTCAATTCATGATGTCTTAGTTGATGGAGGTGCTGCAGTTAATGTAATGACCGAGTCTGTAATGAATATGTTGGGTTTAAAAATTGATCGCCCTTCAACACTTATGTTAAGGTCATTAAATAAGGGAAAAACTAAACCAGAAGGTGTAGTTTCAAATGTGGCAATATCTGTTATGGGTGTTGTATGTGTGGTAGACTTTCAGGTGATGAAAAATGGTACTGTTGCATACCCAATGCTGCTGGGAAGACCATGGCTAAGGAGAGTTTATGCAAGAAACTACTGGAATGAAGGTTTCATGACACTTGGACGTGGTAGAGAGAGGGTGAAGATAAATGTGATCCCTCGACATCATAAAGCAGAACCTGTGGATTCAAGTGATGAAACTGATGATTGGACATCCTCTGATTACTCTAGTACCAGTGAAGTGGACACTGAAGATGAAGAAAGCGAGGTGGATGTTTCAGTCATGGATATCCTTCCAGTCACACCAACTCATGACCCCATAAAATTATCTGAAGAAGAAGTTGATGATCATCTCCAACAAATAAAGATTGGTGATGCTGTGATGGAGAGTGAGAAGGAATCCTACCTCCAGCTCTTTCGAAGGTACATACACCTATTCACTTTTGATTACAAGGAACTCCGTCAAGTAAGTTGGGTAGAACATTGTATTGAGCTAGTAGATGGTGCTAAGCCCATAAAGCAAATGCCATATAGAATGAATCCTAATTTTTCCAAGACTGTAAAAGAAGAAATAGATAAGTTGCTTGATGCAGGATTCATATTTGCTGTGGAGAATTCAGAATGGGTTTCTCCCATTGTGATCTCAATAAAAAAGAATGGGAAGCTACGCATTTGTGTTGATTACAGGAAGCTCAATAAGGCAACAAAGAAGGATCATTACCCTCTTCCATTTTCAGATCAGATCTTGGACGAAGTAGCTGGCCAGGAGTGCTATAGTTTTGCTGATGGATATAGTGGCTACAATCAAGTTCGTATAGCAGAAAAAGATCAGTTGAAGACCACGTTCACCACTCCTTGGGGAACGTTTGCTTATAGAGTTATGCCTTTTGGGTTGTGTAATGCTCCAGCAACATTCCAGCGTTTGATGAATAGGGTGTTTGAACCCTACATTGGGACCTTCATCAGAGTATTTCTGGATGATTTTTGCATCTATGGGAGCAAGTTGGACCACCTGCACCAGATGGAGACAGAATTTCAAAGGTTAGATGAAGCACAAGCCTCACTAAACCCTACAAAGTGTGTCTTTGGATGTTCTAAAGGCGTTTTGTTAGGGCATGTTGTATCCAGAGATGGTATTGGTACTGATCCTGATAAAGTTTCAAAAATCAAAGATTTACCATTTCCTATTAATAGAAGTAAGTTGAGATCATTTTTAGGCCATGTGGGTTACTATAGAAGGTTCATCAAGAATTTCTCAAAGATTACACAGCCACTAACCCAATTCTTGAAGAAGGATGTTACTTATGAACCAGGAAATAAGGCACATGAAGCTTTTGGACAACTGAAGGAAGCCCTGGTGTCTTCACCTGTTTTGAAGAATCCAGATTGGAGCAAGCCATTCATTGTGTACACTGATGCCTCAGATGCAGCACTAGGAAGTACTTTGAGCCAAAAGGATGAAAATGGGAATGAACATCCAATTTACTTTGGGAGCAGACAAATGAGCAGTGCTGAGGTAAATTATACTGTAACTGAAAAAGAGGCTCTGGCTATCATTTTTGCTGTAAAAAAGTTTAGAAATTACTTGCTAGGGAAAAAATTTCTAGTTGTAACAGACCATCAGGCTCTAAAATATATTGTAAATAAGCCTAACCCATCAGGGAGGATAGCAAGATGGATAATTTTGCTACAAGAATTTGAATTTGATATTATAGATAGGCCAGGAAAGAAGCATGTCAATGCAGATGCACTCTCTCGAGCCTATGATGGTTTAGGATCATCTTGTGATGATGATGATTTCCCCGATGCAACATTGTTATCCCTTGACACAATCCCTAGTGAATACATAGATATTTGGAATTATCTGAATGAATTCAAGTTTCCTGATGGTGCCAATGCAAAGACTAAGAGAAAGATTACTCAAGCCAGTCGTCCATATTCTATTCTGCATGGAGTATTATTTCGAATAGGACCTGATGGACAGTACAAGAGGGCAGTTGGACGTGATCAAGGGAAGGAACTGCTAGAAGAATTCCACAATGGTACATGTGGAGGGCACTTCTCTGGACAACTTACAACAAGAAGGATCTTGGATGCAGGTTATCACTGGCCCACTCTTTTTAAAGATTGTTATAATTATTGTAAGACATGTGATATTTGTCAAACACATGGTAACCGTAAGACTTCATCAGCTCCATTATGTCCTATTCTTCCCCTTGGTCCCTTTGAAAAGTGGGGAATAGACATTGTAGGTCCACTTCCAACTACATCACGCCAAAATAAGTATATTGTAGTTGCCACAGATTATTTAACCAAGTGGGTTGAAGCTAGGCCATTGAAAACAACTTCCATGGATGAAGTGGCAAGGTTCATGTATGAACGCATTGTCACCAGATTTGGTTGCCCATTAGAAATTGTAACAGATCAAGGAAGCCACTTCATTAATGAGGTGGTAGAAGCCCTAGTCAATAAGTTTTCTATTAAGCACAGGAAGGCAACAACATACAAGCCAAGCACAAATGGACAGGTGGAACGAACAAATTTTGTGTTGTGTCAAATTCTAGCAAAAGATGCAGCCTTGCAGGTACATAAATGGGATAAAAGGATTCATGCAGCATTGTGGGCATATAGGGCAACATCAAAGTCAGCAACAGGATACTCCCCATTTCAGTTGGCCTATGGCATTGATCCAGTTCTTCCTATTGAGTTTGATATTCCCACTGTAAGAGTTATGAAAAATGAAAGGATGGATGAAAGTGATTCAGTAAAAGAAAGGTTAGTACATCTTCATTTGCTGGAGGAAATGAGAGAATCAGCAAAGGATACAAGCCATAAGAAGAAAATGAAGTAGAAGGAGTACTTTGATCAAAAGATCCGGTGGTCTCCATTTCATGTGAATGACTTGGTTCTAGTATATGATTCCAGATACAAAAAAAGAAGACAGAGAAAATTTCTTCCAAAATGGATGGGGCCCTACAAAATAGCAGTTGTGCATGAAAATGGTACGGCACTCCCATTACGAAATGGGTCAACCACGACAAGTTGAAGATTTTCCAAGCACCAGAAGAATCTACTCTGAGGACGGAGTAGAAGCTAGGAAGGGGGAAGATGTCGACACTAAAATTTTCCTCCATAATTTCTATTTCATTAATGTATGTATTAGGAATAGGATGTTGTTAAGTATAATTAGTAGTAGCGTCTGATAGAAGATAACGGTGCCGTCAGTACAGTGCCACCAATAATGTGGAATATGGTAACAGTCAAAGTACAATAGGAATGTTGTAAAAAGTAAATATTTGTCGTAAGTGGTCCGGTAATGTTAAAATGTCAAAGTTTGGGTAATTAGAAGTAGGGTCTACGTGATTAGGAATTAGAAATATTATATTGGTAATAAGGACAAGGAGTGAGGTCATAAATATTTTGTGTATTTTATTTGTAAAAAGTCTAAAAATGTGGAACCCATGTAAAATGATAAGGTTTATCTTATCTTAACAGATAAGCTTACATGTACAGATAAGAGTTAAGGTATGGAATATGATTCGTCATAGTGGATTTCTTATCCTATCTTAGAGATAAGATGGATAAGCCTGGAAGTTCTATAAATAGAGAGGCTACCCCCCTCATTTAGCATAGAAAGAAGTAGTGAGAAATATTGTAGGAAGTGTGCAAAGGAAGCCATCAGTTAAAGGTGTGTTGAAGAAGCCATCAAGAGGTGTAATTGTAAAGTTTCTCCCATAGTCTTGTTGAAGTACCTCATGGGTGAGATTGTAACAATTTTATGTTAATATTATAATTTACTTTGATATTTCAGATTTGTCATCATTCCGTCTTATCATAGTCGATGGTATTCTTGTGTTCGGTTGTTGTTTTGTTTCCAGATTACATCCACCAAACTAAAGGCTGTGCATTAGTAAATAATCATAGCACGAGGAGTTCCCGGTGAAGAATTATCATAGTGCCGGATTGGTGATGACATAACCATGTTTATTTATTGAATTTCCTTTTGTTAATCCTAAAGCTTGTGTGAAATAGAAAACAAATTCTACAAATAATTTTAATGTTGTTCTTGAGGTTATGGTTTATTGCCAATTGCTGTTTCTTTGAATGAAAATGTTGTGAGTGGCTATCAAAATCATAGTGATTATGAGGGTCCTCATGGGAAATAAATTTTCTTAGACAAGAAATAAAGGTTTTAAGAGTCTTGATAATATCTTTTATATGGTATAGTGAAACAACTAATTTATGAATATATTGACTGATTTTTTCAACGTCAAACCCTAGGTCAAGATTGTTAGAGCAGGTATTTACCTTAGCTCATGTTCACCTAGGTACATTATTGTATTTATCCTCGCCCACTTATGTGTGTGGATATTTCTTTTTATTTATTTAGATATTAGGAGATATTATCTAGTAGTTAGGTATAGTTCTTTCCTTGATCTATGGTATTGACTAGATCCTTGATGTCCAGTTCTCTCATAAATATATGGATTTGACTAGTTCTTTCCATGATTTATGGCTTGATCTACGACCTTGACTGGTTCTTAGATTGTTATTCCTTGCCTAAATAAGCAAGGCCTATTCTCATTGTATTTCATTGAGTTCCATAGTAATATATGATATTGTTGCTCATTTGTTTGCAAAGGTTTATGTAAAGTTATTCTAACAAATTGCTTTCATCTTATTGATCGTGATGTTTGATTAACATTTGTGTTCTTGGCTTGGCACGATCTGGTTATCGTTCCTTTTAAAGATGCTCAAAATGGGTCTTTCATACAAGATAAACCCTACAAGGTGAACAATATATATTTAAATGTCAGCATATGACAATCACACATTTAGAGGATCACCTTTTATGTCAAGTCATGGGCTCATTTATTAAATTTCTCTTCAAACTATTTCTCCTCGTGCTTCTTCTATTGCTAATGATTCTTTTTCTTTTCAAGTTCCTAAACACATTGGATACTTTATTATTCTCTTTTTCTTAAAAAATCTCAAAGTTCTCAAATTCTATCCATTATTGAAAATGCTTATAAAATTGATAATTTTCCCAATGCTTTTACTACAACTTATTCTAATACTACTTCTATTCCAACACCTAAAATGAATATAATAATGAATTTTATGTGTGACATGTAAAATAAATTTATGTAAGTCTAACTCCTCATTTTGCATCTTTTTTTTTTGGGTTTTGATGTAGTTTTAGGGTTTTGTAGGTCTTTATCTCTTTGCAAGTTTCAGGAACATTTGGCGATCATCCAGCAACATAAAGGCAACCAAAAGCAATAACTAGTGACTTTTTACAACACCAAAAAATTCAGGTTCTGAGCTCTTGCGCAGTCACAGGTGCCCAATAGAGGTCTCCAGTGCCTAGGCACCCCTAACCCAATCTAGGCACCCTAGTCCAGGCTCATCCGACAATTAAAAAAATTATTGAGTACATTTGTGACAACCTACCCTTCTAGTTTCTCAATCTCTCCAGTGACACAAGAGTTCACCCCGACATGAGAAATGAATTTGAGTCTCTTAAGTGAAAACTGAGGTGGTTAGAAAATGTTATACACTCACCTAACCCCACCTACCCCCTTCCTCATGATGAGAAGACCCTATGCACGCTTGGAGTATGTTGATGTCCATTTTTTCCTTTTCTAAAGGGACATGGGGGACACAAAAGTACGCCACCTTAGAGGAGGGAAAGTTTTGTCACTTAAAGTTCACAACATGGGGTGTTAGAAAAATGTTTTAAACTCACCTTCATGACATGTTTTGGCCCCTTCTTCATGAGGCTTCCACCCTTGGTTAATTTTCGCACCCTTGATGTCCCTTTGTACCTTACTAAATTTGGTAAGATACATGGGGACATCTGAGACCCATTTAGTAAGTTTTAATCTCACTCTCTTATGCTATCTAAGTCAGGTTAAGTAGAGTGAGTCAAAATAAGAGTTAACTAGATTTATGAAAGGGGGAAGGTATAAATATCATACTTATTCATTCCTAATTAATTTTTCATGTTTTTAACTCCTCCATTTCATGATCCCTTGCTGTTATGCTGCCAAAATTTCCCCAAAAACCCTCATGCTCCAAAAAATAAATTTTCACATTGTTCCCAAACCCCTGCTCTAAATTGCCATTAAATTTGGAATGTAGAATCCTTGAGAAAATGCCTTTAAAGGGTGTATTTACATGATTCCATTAACCACCCCTTCCATCTTCTACAACCATGATAATTTTTCAGCTAAAAATATTTGATTTCCTTATCTACACAAACTTGACGATTCAAATCCTCTGAAAATTGGAGCAAAGGCCCAAAATGCAAAACATAAACTTATGTAAGTGATTTCGTTTGAATCTGACACTGTGAAGATAAATTTATATTTTTAGTAAGTAATCAATATAGAACTTAATAATAAATTAATCCTGAGAAAAATGTGAATCCAAATACCTCATTCCATTCCCTCATGATCGAGACACTCAAAATTGGGAAAAATTGGCAAGATTGGTGAATTGGCCAAAAATGGCTAAAATGGGACAATCATGATGAACATGCTAAAAACATTAAATGGATGAAATAATCTCAAAATTATCATATATTATTCCTTAATAATTTTTCTTATAATCTTAACACTCACATGATTCTTTCTCTCAATTCTCAAACAAATTCCCGCTTTCCTCGATGCGGTGATCACAAAGTGCCTAAATGGGAAACTGCCAGTTTTGTCTCAAGAAAAATTTCACTTCTCCTCACATGGAGTGCATGATCATAAGATGGATGGAATTAAGTTTTGTCCCTTTCTTCTTCCCTTACTCTAGTATTAGATGGATTTAGTTTCATTCTTCATTCACCATCAGTGCTCTCACGGTAATAGAATCATGATCATGGTTATGTAAGTAAAATGCACCAAATTATCCCCATGTGAATGATTGTTCATAAAGATGTGGCAGTGTCTCAAGAATTATAAGGATTATATCAATGATGGAAGTCATCTTTCAATACTCTTGATCGTCTACCTATCAAGTGTTCATCACTTCCCTTCTCGGTGTCCAAACAATGTCATAGAGGTTCATCATTTCAAGAGTTTTCAAATGGGGCCAAAGTGTTCAAAATATCTTCATCGAAGCTCTTCATTGGTGCATCATAGTGGAGGGTCATCATGTATCAATTTCTCATCTTCATCATCATCGGAGCTGATCTACATCAAGGGAAAAGGAATCTTCATCCATGCTTTAGAGCATATTTTCTCTCCTCCCTTCGTTCTTTCTCCTCTTCTCTCCCCCTTTCTAATTCTTCATTGTACACAATCATGGTATTTTGTCTTATTCACTTAAGTGACTCTCTATTTTTCATTGTAAAATTCCCTTTTGATTTATAAAAATGGGACTCATTTACTCACTTCATAGGAAGATGACATGTCACAAGTTGAATAAAAACATGAATAGTCATGTGGGGGGCAGAAGAATAGTTGCATTGTAAAGCTATAAATTGGGAGAGCCTCTTCACTTCAAAGGAGGGTTATAATTTTTTAATATCTCCCATATTATCTCTAGAATTAAGTAATCAAATTCCTCTATCTCATTTTTGATAATAATGGTATAGCTTAGATACCAAATGATAGAATAGAATAAGATTGCAATGACCAAAGAGGGACGGAAGCCTCACAAATATTATTGATCATGAAATCAGATTACATTACAATGCAAGAGCTGTAATATTTATAGATATTAGACAGCCTCATATGGATAGACATGACACCCTAGCAGACACCAACTACAAGATGATAAGACCCATCTCACATGCACATGTAATTACTACTAATACCAATATTGAATGTTATCTAACATAACAATATTGAATGCAAGTCACTAGACTAGAGTGTACATGTTGCACATTATTAAATAAAAGACAATGCAATAAATATGCCTATGCTAAATTATGCTAACATTCCCCCCTTAATTTTGCATAGTTTCCAATGAAGTGGAGAGGAACTCTCTGAACAGTGTGAATTTGTCACGTGCAAGTGACTTAGTGAAAACATCTGCCTTCTGTTCAACTGTAGGACAGAACTGGAGCTGTATGTTGTGCTTCAAGACATGCTCGCGTATGAAATGAACCTGTACTTCAATATGCTTGGTTCTCTCATGAAATACTGGATTGCGAACAAGCTTTAGAACTCCTTCATTATCAACATATACTGGAGTAGATTTCTGTTGTGGTAGACCAATTCCTTCCAGTATTCGGCATAGCCATATTGCTTCACAAACAACTTCACTTGCAGCTCGATACTCTGCTTCTGTAGAAGAGCGAGAAACAAAGTTCTGTTTCTTGCTTCCCCATGATATCGGTCCAGATCCCATAAAGAAGACGAAGCTTGATGTTGACTTCCTATCATCCATGTTTCCTGCATGATCTGAATCTGAATATCCTGTCAAGAAGAAATTGTCATTCTTCTTGTACTCTAGACTAAGGTCAACTATACCCTTTAGATATCTTAGTATTCTCTTTGCTGCTTTCCAATGACATATTTTTGGTTATTGCATGAAGCGTGATAAATAGCTGACTGCAAAGCTGATATCTGGTCTAGTATATGTCAGGTAAATGAGACTCCTGATCAATTGCCGATAGAGAGTTGCATTCACCGGTGGTGATGGATCAGAACGAGATAATTGAAGTCTTGCTTCCATAGGTGTAGTAATAGGAGTGCAGTCCATCATCCTGAATTTCTCGAGCGTTGTCTTGGTGTATTTCAACTGTGACACAGAGATATGATTCTCTTTTTTCCATACTTCCAACCTAAGACAATAGTGCATGAGCTCGAGATCTGTCATGTTGAATGATCGATTAAAATCCTTCTTTGTTGCATCGATCATCTTCACAGAACTACCTGTAATGACTAGATCATCGACATAAACAACCACAATGACAATCTTCCCCCCTTTCTTTTTGAGGTAGAGATTGGGGTCATAAGGATTCCTTTCGAATCCATGACTTATGAGATGCTCATCAATTTTGATGTACCATGCCCGGGGTGCCTGTTTTAGGCCATATAGAGATTTTATGAGTCTGCATACCATCATCTCTTTTCCTGGTATTGCATAACCCTCTGGCTGAGTCATATAGACTTCTTCTTGCAAATCTCCATTAAGAAAGGCACTTTTCACATCCATTTGGTGGACTTTCCAACCAAATTGTGTAGCTAGAGCAAAGATCATCCTGATTGTCTTGATCTTGGCTGTGGGAGCAAATGTCTCCTCATAATCAATGCCTTCTTGTTGTTCATACCCCTTTGCTACAAGCCTTGCTTTATACTTGTCAATAGTCCCATCTGATTTGTACTTAGTCTTGACTATCCATCTGCATCCAATGGGTTTCTTCCCTGGTGGAAGGTCGACAAGTTACCATGTGTTGTTCTTCATCACTGACTGATACTCTGAATCCATGGCATATTTCCAAGCTTTTGATTGTAGGGCTTCTTGAACTATAGATGGCTCAACTGTTTCAACAACTCTACTCATTAGGGCATAATTGACCTCTTCACGAGCTTGACTGCGAGTTCTAGGTCCAGGATTGGATGATGTGCTAGGTGCTTCATCCAAATTTGCATCTCTCATTAATTGAGTATACCATTTAGCTAACTTCTTAGTTGTTCCATTGGCTTGTGGTGGATCCAAGTTTTCACCATCATCCAATTCATCACTATCATCTTTAGTGGGAACATCAAATTCTGTCTTCACAAGAGGTGTATTCTGCATATTTGTTGAGTCGTTGAGTGGAGCATCTACTTGTTTCTTCTCAAAGAACTCAACATCCCTACTTGTGTATACTTTCTTTGCTTTTGGATCCCATAATCTGTACCTAAGTGCTTCTTCACTGTATCCAATGAATATCAGTTTCTCAGCTTTCATATCCAACTTGTTCCTATTCTTCTTGGGTATGTGCATGCTAGCTTTACACCCAAATACTCTTAGGTGTGCAATTGATAGTTTCCGATTTGACCATGCTTCTTGAGGTGTCACTCCTTCAAGAGCTACTGTGGGCACTCTATTCAACAAATAGACTGTAGTTCTTGCAGCTTCTGCCCAAAATGTCTTTGTTAAACCTGAGTCGTCAATCATACATCGCACCATTTCCATGATAGTATGATTCCTTCTCTCAACTATACCATTCTGTTGTGGTGTGTGAGTAGGAGGCATTTGTCTATGAATCCCATGAGCTTCTAGGTAAGTCTTGAACTCATTGCTTGTGAATTTCCCCCCTCGATCTGAGCGGAGAGTTTTGATCTTGCAACCAACTTCATTCTCAACAAGTGCTTTGAACTTCTGAAATGTCTCAAAGGCTTAACTCTTGTTTCTTAGACAATATATCCACATCTTTCTTGAGTAGTCATCAACAAAAAGCATGAAGTATTGACATCCAGAATGACTTGGTTGCATGGGCCCGCAAAGATCGGTGTGCACCAAATCAAGCTTTCCCTTAGCTCTATATGTGTTCTTTTGGAAGGGTACTCTGTGTTGCTTTCCAGCTAGGCAATTATGACACTTGTCAGTGTTGTGCTTGAGTGTAGGCAATCCTTTCACCATGTTTCCCTTTTAAAGTGTTTTGAGATATCCAAAACTGATGTGACCATATCTATGATGTCATAGTTCTGCAGATTGCGTGTCTTTGGCCACTAGAGCTTGATCATCCTTGTGGACAAAATCAAGTTGGAACATGCATCCCACATTGGAGGCTCTTGCTACAATCTTGGAACCTCTTGACTTATCTCTTATCAAGCACACTTTTTCTCCAGTCAAAATCCAACTTCAAGTTGTGATCAAGGAGTTGACTAACTGATAGTAAATTCTTGGTCAACCCAGGTACATACAATACATTTGTGATTTTGCAGTCATGCTTTCCAAGAGGTAGTGAAATGTTTCCAATCCCCTTGACACTGTATGATGAGTCATCACCTAATGACACATGGTTCTTGTTAGGTGAGTCACGTAGTGTGTAGAACCAATCCTTACATCCAGTCATGTGTCGAGTTGCACCCGAGTCAACATACCAGATATCTTGTGTGGACTTGGTTTCTTCATCAAATTGAGCAGAATACATGTGGTGTCCTTCATCTGAATCATCCTCATATTCGGCAATGTACCCTTGTTGTTTGGGTTTTCTTTGCCAATTACCATTTTTCTACCCTTGATTGTTGTTGTTGTTGGACTTCCCTTTATTTGAATTATTGTTACCATGTTGGTTATTGGGTTTTGAATTGTTTGATGAACCCTTTTTGTAGGAATTGTACCAACAATCTTTGATGTCATGTCCCCCTCTATTGCAAATGGGACACTTCTTGGTGTTGTCTCATTGACTTTGGTTTTGTTGGGACTTCTTGTTATTGGACTGAAATTTTTCCTTTCCTTTATGATTGGAAGATAGTGCTTGCTCATCTTCTTGATCTTTGTTGTTCATTGCCTCTTCTTGTTGGAGTAGATTGACCAACTTCTCAAAGGTGACTGTGTGTTCACTCATATTGATAGTTGTCACAAAGATTCTGTAGGAAGGAGGAAGTGCTCGCAACACAATTGGTACGAGGTCTTCATCACTTATCTCTTTTCCCAATGCCAATAGAGATGCCCTCAAAGTAGCAACTCGTCTCAAAAAAACTTCAACCTTCTCATTGTGTTTGAACTTGAGAGTATGCAGTTGTGATAGTAGGTTGAGGATGGCATTCTTGTTCTTTGCCTCATAGACTGTGCTCAACTTATCTCATGCATCCTTGGCCGATGTGGCATCTCTAATGTGGGGTTGCACATCGTCTGTTACGCTAAACAAGATGATTAACTTGGCCTTTTGATTGGCCCTGTCAAATTGAACTTGTTGTCTTCCATCATCAAGTGATCTTGTTGTTTGTCCATCTACAACTGTCCATAGGTCTTCAAACTTAAGTAACACCTTGATCTTCTGTTTCCATGTAGCATAGTTGTCTCCTCTAAGCAGTTGTGAATCTGGCAAGAAGAACTTTGGTGCTTGTGCACCCATTTCTGCAATCTGAATTTCTGACAAAAGGCAAGGCTCTTATCACTCCAGGTTTATGGTCTCCCTCTCAATATACCATCAGGCCGATATACCAAACCTTTCTATATATGCTCCCTTCCGATATACCCGTCGGTACGTGGAAGAAGATCACCCTTTCAATATACCCGTCAGTACGGAAAGAGGTGTTAACATACGTGAAAGAATTTAGTACGTGGTACTTAGACAGTACGTAGAGGGGTTTGTGCAAGCACAAATGGATGGGAGGGCTCAAATATGTGTGTATTGTGTCCTTATTACTCCTCGTCGATTTTATAGGGTCTATGCCCAGACGACGTTTAGGCAGCTGTGTTAGCCGTTAAGTGCAGTAGTAGTCACGACGGTATCACCCGTAAGCACTTCCCAGAGGCACCGTATATACCGAACGCTGCTATGAGATCAAAGATCTCGTGTGATAGAACCAAACATAAAATTAAAAATGTGCACTTTTTTTTTCACTTTATGCACCAAGATTAGTACAACATCCTATCAAAGTACATCAAAATGAAGTTTTTGTGTTCCCCCTCTTTACAAAAAAGGGTCTAGAATCACAAAATACACAATTTAGGCCAAAAATATTTTTTTACCCCCAATAGGTGTTTTTCCGCTAAATTTAGCGGTGGCTCTAAATGTGTTTGGTGAGCTTCTAAATTTGGAAATCTCCCAAAATTTATTAATTTCTCCAAATTTTCCAAAAAAATAATTTAAGATAAAATATGGAGAGAATGAGAATTGAACCGCTGACCTGTTTGTTCCCAAGATCCAAACAAACAATCTGAATATTGTTTTCACCTTTTCTCACAAACCGTGATCTGAGTTTTTCTAAAATTTTGACAGCAACATCATACAATATTTTTCTTGAAACCCACAAAATTTCAGAAGAATCAAAATCTTAGTTTTTGAGATCTTACTAATTTACCAGCGAGATCTGATTTTTTTAGAAAAAAAATGATCCGACTTGTACAGACTTTTCGTCACATGTAGAGGCCGAATTTGAAGATGATGTAAACTGAAAAGTTGTGCGCCTCCTTCTTATCTTTCCAGAAAAAAAACGGCACATCAATCTGACATTGTATGAAAAAGTTACGTCCTTTTTTCTAAGAGCTATCTACTGGAATTTTGTTGACGGGACTGCTTCAACCTTTGCTCCCGAATTCTTCACACCTCCACTTTCAGATCTGATTTTTTTTTTTAGATCTGATCTTTTTTTTTTCTTTTGATCTGCAATTTTTTTCAAGATCTCTCTCCTTTTTTTTTTTCACAAATCTTTTTTTTTAGATCTGCAATTTTTTTCAAGATCTTTCTCCTTTTTTTAAAAAAAAATCTCCAAATCTGAAATATTCTACCAATATGTTAGATCAATTGGCTATGCCAATGACTAATAAAAAAAATTTACCTTCCAAATAAGTGGATAGGTCAAATTTTAGTTGATGGATGCTTGGGAGGAGTGGAGGATGCGGGATGCTTCAATGGCTCTCCTTTGATGCAGATCTTCTTCTCCAATGGATCATCTCCAATAGTGCTCCTCTTCAACCTTGTTTGGATAGAACCTGCTCTGATACCAAATGATAATAATGGTATAGCTTAGATACCAAATGATATAATAGAATAAGATTGCAATGACCAAAGAGGGACAGAAGCCTCACAAATATTATTGATCATGAAATCAGATTACATTACAATGCAAGAGCTGTAATATTTATAGATATTAGACAGCCTCATATGGATAGACATGACACCATAGCAGACACCAACTACAAGATGATAGACCCATCTCACATGCACATGTAATTACTACTAATACCAATATTGAATGTTATCCAACATAACAATATTGAATGCAAGTCACTAGACTAGAGTGCACATGTTGCACATTATTAAATAAAAGACAATGCAATAAATATGCCTATGCTAAATTATGCTAACAATTTTCATATGTTTCCTCTCCATCTTAACTACTTTCCATGAGCATGTACTTGTTGAATATTATGCATTGAGACTTTGTGCTTCATGTGTTGTGTTCTTTGTTTTATGTGAATGGTGTCTTTTCATTGAAATCATGGATATGTTCTAGTTTTGAGCAATAAACTCTGTAATATTTATTGTGCAAAACCTTCCTTACTATTCTCTTCACACCTCTCTCTCAAGCTTTTTCCTCCCTTGTAGTTTCTACATGAATTTTTCCACAGGTGTAGGAAACTACCCCTATGTGATCCCCAGTTAAAAGGAAACCCCCAAGCAATTAGAATAGTGTAAATATTTCCCTATTTTCAATAAATGGATCTACCATACTCAAGCATAGGGACTTATTCCTAGAGCATTGGCGAGAGTTCCCCAATTTTCCCACGTGACAAATTATTTTGCCAACATAATTCTACCTTGACATATTTGTGTTTATATTTTTAATCTTTCATAGGTATATAAACGTATTGATATTTGAATTAAGGTTAACACATCAATCATATAACTTGTTCATAAATCTAACTTGGTCTTAGATCCATGCTACATGATGGATTTTCTAACCTTAATTAAATGCCCACATACATATGTATACCTATGAAACATCAAATTAATATAAACATAGATATGCCAAGGTAGAATTGCTACCACTATATTAAGATTATATGTGTGGTATGACCAATGGACCTTCTCATAGGATTATTATAATTAATCTCTATTCCACATTGAATACCTTAGACACTACATATCTATGTTTATTATAAAAAGAAGTAGAGGATTTTTGGAATAATATTTTGTCAAGGAAATATGCAAGTTTTATCAATGTTCGTGGGACTATGTCCCTCTTCTTCAAGATGGGGTGGCTCTCATTTATGAAAAGATGGAAAAATATTTACACTAAGCTATCTTCTAGGGTGGTCTTAGATCGGAAAATGTGCAGAAACACCCTTATTGTGACTACAACAATGTGTAAGAGAGAGGGAACATTGTAGATAAGCAAGGTGAGAAAAATGAGGAGGAGAATTGTATTAGTGAGCTGAACCCAAATTTCATTAACTACAATCTAGAGAGCTTTCCCATTTCAATCGAAAGACATATGAAAGAATAACAAAAATTGACACAAAGTTCAACAATTGATTTTCATTCCATTCCAATAGGCACAAAGTGCTTCTATCCTTCTAAATTTCCATACATTTGGAAAAGTGAAAAGAGGGAGAATGGAGGGAAAATTCTATGTAGGAAATAGAAGAATCAAAGCATGCTCTAGAGAGTAAAAATTGATGCCTTTAGAATGGAGAGAACACTCCAAATTATAGTTGTTTTCCTAAAAATTTAACTCATCAAAGTTTTAAATTTTTTGAAACATTTTCGAATTAACGTGCTTCACCAACTTATTTTCTTACATCATTTAAAAACATCCTTGTTCTTCGTCCTCTCCTGTGGCCTAGTCATTATTGCCATGCTATTATTTTCACCATTGCATTCTTGTTGCCATATCCTCATTCCTCGCCCTACATACCCTGCTTCCCTCACAAATTAATTCTAACTATTTAATTAATGATTTTAATATAATTATTAATTAATTAATTAATAATAGT
Organism: Taxus chinensis; assembly: GCA_019776745.2. Taxonomy (NCBI): domain Eukaryota; kingdom Viridiplantae; phylum Streptophyta; class Pinopsida; order Cupressales; family Taxaceae; genus Taxus; species Taxus chinensis. Next base: position 179,297,846 of record CM034153.1, on the reverse strand, counting down.
AATTCGATTAATATTATTAACCTTATTAATTAAATTAACATTATTAATTAATATTGCATGATTTAGTTAACAATTGATTGACGTTATTTAATTTGTTATTATTAATTAACGTTATTAATCAAATTCCTCATTTAATTATTGAAATTCATAACATTGATCTTATTAATAACATTAATTAATTAAATTTATAAACAATATATAATGAAGTGGGAGTTCACTCTCACTTCACAATTTGTCACTTATTCAATGGATAAAAATTAAAACTTTCCCGCATGAAACCCATGCAGGGACCGACTCTCCATGTGGAAGTTTTCCAAAAGCCAAAATTGGCAAATGGAAAACTTCTCCCCACTTCTTGCTTCCCATCTCTCTCCCCTACATTAACTCTCCCACTCCCCAATATTGACAAAAACACTTGGAAGAGGCATGAAACTAATTGATGTTAATTAGATTCCTCATTTAATTATTAAAATTAATAACATTGATCTTATTAATAACGTTAATTAATTAAATTTATAAACGGCAGCTAGTGAAGTAGAGTTCACTCTCACTTCACCATCCGTCACTTATTCGATGGATAAAAATTAAAACTTTCCCACATGAAACCCATGCGGAAACTGACTTTCCATGTGGAAGTTTTCCAAAAGCTAAATTTGGCAAATGGAAAACTTCTTCCCGCTTCTTGCTTCTCATCTCTCTCTCTTGCATTAACTCTCCCACTCCCCAATATTGACGAAAACAGTTGGAAGAGTTGGAAGAGGCATGAAACTAATTGATATTATTTTTCCATTTCTATTCTTCACGCTTCATGTGTTGGAGAAACATGTATTTACAACATATTAAATGTCATAACTTGGAGATATCAATGTGGAAAATCACAATTGAAATATCAAATGAATATTGAAGAATACAAAGTATAAAGTGGTTGTTGACACAAGCGCATGCAGCATAAATATCATGGTAAGAAAATAATACAAGTGCATGTCATGGAAAGAACGTTGGTCAATAACAAAGACATTATTAAAGCTTGCACGTGAGGAGGATAATATAAAACAAGAAGTTTAAACCCGAAGACATAGAAAACAACACGAGCAAGGAAAATTTGCAAAACCTCATGTAAGGAAAAATTATGTAACCAACGTAGAAGGAATCATGGGTTTTCAAAAGCTCAACATGGATGGAAATGTATAGAATGAAATTAATGTATGGCGAATAAAATAACAATGAATAAAAATACATACATGTCAAATATTTCAGGTACTAACCAAGCTTTGGAATGATACGAACAAAGCAAAAATTGAACCATTCAAGAATTGGATTAAAATATTTAGTTTCTTTTTGTCCATAAAATGGGAATGGAAATATTGTATTATCATAACACTGCCAAATTTGAATAAATCCTATTTTTCTCTTTGTGGTGGACTCGGAGACGGTGACTCGACACCATGAGTTTTATTTTCACTGTTTATTTTTACCCCAATTTTACATCAAAATGTCAACATCCAACAAATCAACATTAAAATATGATTTCCAAGATGTAATGTACAAGTCCATACTCATTTCGAACTATGACTACATAACTAACACAAACCTAAAGCATGTTATTATGGTCAATTTTGTGATAGAACATGGTCAAACAACCATATATTATTTTATCAATGCATGTACCCTAGAAATTTTCTATAGGCAACAACCTTTGCAGTGTCATTTCAATGCCCCAAGCTTGTCATTACATATGTAGAATATTACGACCCTAAAATAGAGGTGATTATAGAAACAATAATGAGCCCATTCTCCTAATCATCCCTGAACACATTGGAGAGACACTTTGAATCCCTGAATAAGAGGAGATCTCTAAAACCACAAAGGAAGTTGTACAATAATATTAGGATGAAGACCCAATATGATGATTCAAAGTCGTGAACAAGAACTAGTCTGTCACCAAGAGAACTCACACCAATCAGCTTCCCAAATAACAGTCATGCATTGATTTTTGAGTTGAAATTGGAGACATGATCATCTTAGTGAGTAGAGTGTTTGACATCCCTTATACACTAAATTCCATCCATGGATATATAAGTTCACTTACTCCATATTTGATCCGTAAACTAACATTGATCCTGTGTTATAAAAAGTTTGCCAAAATGAATCCTTAAATTGTTTTAAAATTTCTTAGAAATTAACCCCATACATAATCAATCAAAATATCATAAAAAACATCAAACACTGTAACACATGCAAAAGAGATTAGGGTAAGTGCACTGATCTGGGGGGCCAAAAGGGGGTCTTAAGTGGATGCATTTTTTTGAAAAATAAAAAACTTCAACTTGTATGAGTTTTTTGAAATAGTTACACTCAAAATTGGAAGATTTTGTATAAACATGAATCATATCATTTTGAGTCTAGTTTCTAATCTACTATTTTTTTTTGAAAACAGATAAATTTAAGTGGGTCAAATAACTAAAATACCAACAAGTGGTCTTATTTTTGTTAAAAAACATAATAGAGTGACTTTTGTGTGCCTCACCATTTTTTTAGCACCATTTAGTATTTTTGAAAACCCTTAGGTAGAAAGATTGCTAGGAGCATCTAGTTTAGGCTCCAATTTTTTAGATTTTTTTAGCGAGTATTTTTTAATGATTTTTCTAGTATAGAAATTATAAATTTTGAAAAGTAATGGAGCTCTGACCATGCACCCCCCAAACTACCTCAAAAGATGTCAAAAATTAGAATTTTTTTTTAATATGTATAGAATTAGGCCTAGTTTGGGCTAGTACATTTTTTTTTTCAATTTCGATGAGCCAAAAAAAGATACATGACAAAAGATAGACATGTTTAAACTTTAAAAAATAGCTATAAAAATCAGATTTAGAAAATAAATAATATGGAAACCTTATATTAGTCCAAAAATTTGAAAATTTATATTTTTAGAAAGAAGAAATTCTACTCTACGTCATGTGGTATAATTTTTTTTAAACGAATCGATCATTTTATGTTGATTTATCATGGCGGAAGTGGCATTTTTGTTTTTTCCTACAAAAACGCGTTGTTTACTGTGTTTGTGTAGGTCCATGCCTCAGGTTTGGGGATCCAAATCAGATCCAAGCCTTGAGGCATGCCTTCGAAAAAGGAAAAGCACAAAACACGTACCCGTTATAATGTGTACACGTTCCTAGGAATATATGTATTATACGTGTTTTTGGCATGCTTCTATTTACAAAAATAAATGTTTAAGTATAAGAAATAATAATATATATATAATAATAAATGAAAAACATAAGAAATTAGGTCACTCTACACCTTATGGAACTAGTCTCACAACTCCATGAGTCACGGTTTAGGAGATAGTTTTTTATAGTATAATCTGATTCGTACATAGGTAAATTTTCAGGATTTTAGCATTTAGTCTAAATATTTTAGCGTTTATATTCTACAATCGAAATCCTAAACCCTGAATCATGATCCCTAAACCCTAAACCCTAAACCTTAAACCTTAAACATTCGGCCCTTACCCGTGAGTCCTAAATCGTAAACCCTAATCCTTAAGCCCTAAACTCTGAGCCCTAAGCCTTAAAACCTAAACCCTAAACCCTAAATGCTAAAACCTAAACGCTAATCCATGAACCATGAGCCCTAAATGCTAAACCCTAAACCCTAAAAACTAAATCCTAAACCCTAAACCCTGACCCTTAAACCCTAAACTTTGATCCCTAAACCGTAAACCCTAAACCATGAGCCCTAAACACTAAACCCTAAACCTTGAAATCTATGACCTAAACCCTTAACCTTGAGCCCTAACCCCTAAACCCTAAAACCAAAATAATAAACCCTAAACACTAAATCCTGAACTATAAACTGTAAACCATAAACCATAAACCGTAAATCTTGAACCCTAAGCCCTAAATCATGAGCCCTGAGCTCTAAACCCTAAACCTTAAACCTGTAACTTTGAACCCTGAAACATGAGCCATAAACGTTGAACCATGAACCTTAAACCCTAAACCCTAAGCCTTAAACCCTATACTGTGATCCCTAATCCATAATCCCTAAACCTTGAGCCCTAAACCATAAACCCTAAATCTTAAGCCCTAAATGCTCAGTCTTAAACCCTAAAACCTAAACCCTAAACCCTAAACACTAAATCATCAACCCTAAAACCTAAACCCTAAACCATAAAACCTAATCCCTAAACCCTAAACCTTGATCGTTAAACCATAACCATAAACCCTAAAACCTACACCCTAAACCTTAAACCCTAAAACCTAAACCCTAAACCCTAAACCTAAACCCTAAATCCTAAACTATTAAACCTAAACCTTGAACCCTGAACCCTAAACATTAACCCCTAAACCTTAAATCTTGAACCATGAGCCCTAAACCCTAAACCCTAAACCCCAAACCTTGAGCCCAGAGAGCTAAACCCTAAACTTTAAACCCTAAACCCTATGTCATAAACATAAACCCTAAACCCTAAACCTTGAGCCCTTAACCCTAAACCCTAATCCTTGAATTGTGATCCCTAAACCATAAACCATATACCCTAAGCCCTAAGCCCCAAGCCTTAAACATTTAACCCTTACTCATGAGCCCTAAACCCTAAACCATGAGCCTTAAGCCCTAAACCCTAGCCCTAAGCCCTAAACCATGAACCATGAGCCTTAAATGCTAAACCCTAAACCATAATCCCTAAAAACTAAATCCTAAACCCTAAACACTAAAAACTTAACCCTAAACCCTAAACATTGAATCCTAAAACCTAAACCATGAGCCCTAAACCCTAAACCCTAAACCTTAAACTATAAACCCTAAGCCCTAAACAATAAACCTGAAACCCTGAACTCCGCGACCTAAACCCTAAACCTTCAAACCTTAACCCTGAGCCCTAAACCCTAAACTATAAACCCTAAACCCTAAAATAAATATAATAAACCCTGAACACTAAATCATAAAAATTAAACCCTAAACCCTAAATCCTAAACCCTTACCCCTAAACACTAAACCCTAAACCTTGAATCATAAACCTTGAGCCCTAGACCCTAAATGCAGAGCCCTGAGCTCTAACACCTAAACTCTAAACCCGTAGCTCTGAACCCTGAACCCTGAGCCATAAACCCTGAACCATGAACCCTAAACCCTAAGCCTTGAACCCTACACCCTGATCCTTGATCCCTGATCCCTAAAACCTAAACCGTAAGCCCTAAACCATGTACCCTAAGCTCTAAACCCTAAACCCTAAACTCTAATACCTAATCCCTAATCCTTAAGCCCTAAACGCTAAATCCTAAACCCTAAACCATGATCCCTAAACCCTAAACACTAAATCTTCAACCCTAAACCCTAAACCCTAAACCCCAAACCCCAAACCCCAAACCCTTAACCCTTAACCGTGAGCCCTAAAACCTAACCATAAACCCTAAAACTTAAACCCTAAACCCTTAAACCTAAACCCTAAATCCAAAACCTGATGCTAAATCTCTAGCTTTGCATAAATAAATTAAGAAATAATTAATTGAAATCAACACATGAAATGAAAACTACAAAATATAGAAACCAAATGTAAATAGAATGAAGTAATTTGTATTAAATATGAGAGGACATTTTATACAATTGTTTGCTTCTAAAATCATGGAGTCAAGTCTTATCATTTTATCCCCATATCTCTCTTTTATTCCCTAGTCTTACTCTTAATCCCAAGATATTCTCACACATTCCTATCTCTATGAGTTGTGCATGACAACTAATTGTGCACACTCACATATTATTTAAATATTAAATAATACTAATATTCAAACCACATTTTCACACTATGAACACTAATTTCCTAACATTCACCCCCTTAGTGTGAATATGGGTGTGTTCTGTCTAGTTCCTTCTCATGTTCTACAATACAATGGTTTTCAAAGAGTACTATCAACTCCAACAGGTTTTCTAGTGGAACCATTAACCACTTTATATGTGATTTTCAAAGAGATTCACAAACTCTCAAATTGGTTTTCTAGTGGACCACCAACCACTTTCATAACAACATACACATTTCCCTATCCATATTTTACAAAAGAGAACAAAATATAGGAAAATATGTTCTTAACTATGAACAAGAATTATCCATCTATTCTTATTTACTACCACACATGCTAAAAGCAAACACACAACTAAAAATGAAGTCACAATAGTAAAATGTGACCCCATCATTGGTGACTGACGAGATGCACTAATCACCCTCCTTCCTCTGTTACCTCCTGCCTCCATCGAGTGATGCTATTTAGTATAAGTAGTCATCTTCATCTTCCTTATGTTCAGGTTCTTCTTCTTCTTCAGTGATTTCTTCATTAGCTGCATAGGCCTCATCTATCTTGAGCTTACCCAATAAAATATCTTTGGCATGAACAATATTGAAAGAAGACTTGTGTCCTTTTTTCTTGCAATAAAATCATTCTAATTATTTTTTGTTTCTTGAAGAACTAGGATACTTTTTCTTTATATAGAGGGCAACTCTTCCTCAATATCTTCTTTTTTCTTTTCTCTTCAGCTAGTAATTCATAAATCATACCTTCAAGTGAATGAGAAGGCATTTGACCAAGAGTAAAAACTACATTACTACATTTTAGAGGTAAGCTATTTAACAAAATATCTTTTGCATCTTCATCATCTACCTGAGCACTTACTTCTATTAGTTTTCTTAGAATGTATCTAAGATCATTAATATGACTTGACATAATTGCACCCTCATTCATTTTCAACTTGAATAAATGCAACTTAAGTGTAAATTTAGTATTCACAACTTTTGCACCAAATGTATGACTAAGTAAATCCCATATGTCTTTAGAATTTTTTTCTAAGTCTACATAATGCAACTCAGTGTTAGATAAAGCAAGCCCAATAATGGATTTTGATTTATCATCCCTAGTTTTCCACTGTAGTAATTTTTTTTTCATCAGTTGGTTTAGTTTCTTTTCCATTTACAATTCCCCATATATTTTTGTTCATTAGTTGAATTTTTATTTTCACCTTCCATGTGTGAAAATTTAATCTATTAAATTTATCTAGAGGGATTTCCATGATGGGTGTCAAACACAATAAAAAATGCACAATTACAATAATAATTAGATTTATATTTAACCAAAATAATAAAGCTTATCAGAGTTTAATTGTCGGAAATCATTGACTATTTTTTTCCAAGATTTATCTTAAAATACGAACTGGGTTTCTATAAATTTTTGAATTTTTTTTCTCATAATACAAATAAACAAACCCGAAAAAATTCATCAAATTATGAATCTGGGTTTGTGAGAAAAACATGATTTACCAGTCTTTTTTTGGAAGATCAGAATTCGGAAAATGGCAACAAAAGCTTCAATACTCTCAGATCTACATCCGAGAGGCTGCAGTTTTTTCCTACAATCACTCTTATAGCTTTTCCTTTCTTGCACTGATACCAGATGATGCTAAATCTCTATATTCACATAAATAAATTAAGCAATAATTAATTGAAATAAACACATGAAATGAAAACTACAGAAGATAGAAACCAAATGTAAATAGAATGGAGCAATTTCTATTGAATATGAGAGGGTATTTTATACAATTGCTTGCTCCTAAAATCAAGGATTCGAGTCTTATCATTTTATCCCCATATCTCTCCTTTATTCCCTAGTCTTACTCCCAATCCCAAGATATTCTCACACATTCCTATCTCTATGAGTTGTGCATGACAACTAATTGTGCACACTCACATATTATTTAAATATTAAATAATACTAATATTCAAACCATATGTTCACACTATGAACACTAATTTCCTAACAAAACCTAAACCTTAAATCCTAAACCATTAACCTTGAACCTTGAGCCCTGAGCCCTAAACCCCGAACCTTGGAGATTGTTTTAAAAACCCCTTGAGTCTACAGTAGTGATTATAAAGTGAAAACAACTCTTGATCTTCTGCACTTCAAGGATCGGAAAACCTCATATATTTCCAGTAGGTCTCACGAGTGAGTTCATATTTTTGAATATCAATATTAGGACCACATTTCCTAGTTTCGTGCCAAGAACCATCATTGAGTCTGCTTGTACAACTACCTTGTTTATGAGAGGTGAGACAAGTAACTAATTGGATATGTCATCTACCTTATGCCTTGTAATGCATATTACACATATCTACAAAACCTATTTCTCCCCACATATAGTTACAGTCTTAAATGCCAATTTCTTCACACTCTGAAACAAATTTCACATTTCTCATATTTCCATGTATGGTATTATGCAAGCCACGACAACCCATTAGAAGATGGAAAAAATAACCATCTCAACACAAAAATTAATCTCAAAAGAAATGGAAGAAACATAAAGAATATACCAACGCGGAGGTGTAGGATCAAAATTGAATTTCCTGCAGTATCCTCTCCTTTGGAGAAAGAGAAAGATCTTTTGCTACTGGAATGGATAGAAAATTTGACAAAACTTCCTAAAGTGTTTAAAATAAGCATACCAATAGGGGAATGGTTAAGAACACAAAAAGGTTATCAATCACCTATTAAATATTTCTTGTTTAGTTCTAAATGGGAGTCAGCTGGCCTACAAATTAGTGACCTTCCATTCATTGATAATTCCTTCCATGATAAATCTGTGGATGCTTTCAAAAGTTCCTTCAAAAAGATAGGGGTATTCGTCAAGCCTAGTGAAGGGTGTGATGTGATTTCCAAAAAAATTGAAATGCATACAAATTTAGAGGTCATAACATGAGTTTACAAATATCTCCATCATTATAAATGGAAGCCAAGTAATGGTAATCCATGTATCTAAGGATTGAGAACTACTAGGGTCTATGGCAAGATTGGACATTCAAGAAACATCGAGTGTCTGAATCAGAATGTCGTTTCATTTGGAGATACATTTTCAAACATTGGAGTAATGCATCTTGGAAAATAAAATTGAACCTCATAAATCGTGTCAAATTTCTAGCTTACACAAGCAATTGACATATAAAGCTTTGTTATTTGAATGAAACCTTCATTTCTGACAATTTGAAACTAAAAAGAATTATTCAAAAGAGCGTAAAAAATATTTCTTTGTACAAAAATTTTCTTGGATATCTGGCATTTCTCCCCTTCAAAATATCAACATATGAAAGGTATCAAATTGTGATGAATCTCTTTAAATGTTCTGCCTATGAAGCAGATGAACCCTTTTCACATGAATACTGTCTATCAATACTAATAAGAATGGGTAAGACACATAACATTACAATGAATGAAATAGTTCCCATGTAATGGGAAAAAGAAGATATCTATATTTGGTAACATTTCTTTGTACTGAATTATTCTTGGATATTTGGCATTTCCCTCCTTCAAAATATCAGCATATGAAAGGCATCAAATTGTGATGACTCTCTTTGAATGGTTCTTCCTACAAAGCAGATTAACCCTTTTTAGTTGAATACTCTCTATCAATACTAATAAGAATGGGTAAGACACGAAACATTACAGTGAGTGGATGGGTAAGCCTAAACCCTGAGCCCTAAACCATAACCCCTAACTCCTAAACCCTAAACCCTTTGATCCTTAAACCCTAATCCCTAAACCCTATGCCCTAAAACTTGAATGTTGACCCTTAAACCTTAAACCGTAATCTATAAACCCTAAACTCTAAAATCTAAACCCTTAACCCTAAACCTTAAACCTTCAGCCCTAAACCCTAGACCCTAAAATGAGCTAGTTGTGCCACTGAGGTATTCATGACCATCATGTGTGAAGTATTAAGGAATATTATATATCCATGAGATACATATGAGAAAAGACACATCCATGAGAATCTTGAATTTGATTTCATGAAAGGATGATTTTAGAGCTAGGAAAGGTGAAGGGATGATCTTTATAGGGGGCACCCTATTTCTAAGTGAGAAATAATCTGAGTTGGCTTGATGCAATTCACTTGGTACTATTTGTAAAAAAATAATTCAACACATAGTAGTGTGATCAAGCCTTAAGGAGGAGGCACATTACAATTGCCTCATTTTTGCCATATGACATGAATCCCATTCATGGAGCAATCCTTTGTCTACAAAGTGAGGATCTCATTTTAGTAAGAAGTAGAAAAGCATCAAAGAGCTTATTCGTGGTCACTAAAGTGAATTATGGACCAAATTTAAAATTTGGTACCAATTCAAGCAGTGGAAGGGCCAAAATCTAATCTAGAAGGTAAAAAAACCTACAAAACAACTATATGTTTTCCCAAAACAAAGACTGACTACAATATATATGGCTTGAAAGTTATAGGTCATTGCTAAAATTCTAAAAAGAGTAAGTACTAACCAGATTAGATTTTGAAAAACCATATTCTAGATTATAACTTTTAGAGCTATGGGACCAATTCCATCAGGTGAAGAATGACCCTAACTACTTATATTTACTAAAATAAGTATAAGAAGTAATCAAATTATAAATAAATAATAAAATTATAAATAAATAATAAAATAAATCTTATACTTAACATTTATTTTAGTAAATATGGCTCCTTCAGGCCCTTGTAAACTTCATATAACTCAAAACGTATACACATTTCAGATCACTAGAAACACATGCACGTTATAGCATGTATGCGTTATAATGCGTACACATTTTAGGTTTGTGAATTATCGAGCCTAAGAAAACATAACGCGTACGGGTTATTGCAAAACATGATCGCGTTTAGCTCATTTTCGCTTTATTTTCCACTTTTTTCCCCCCAGATTGGTGCACTTACCCATTGATAACAAATTTTAGTGATGAATTCTTACTCTCTAAGTTCATTTAACTAAAAAACCAATCCATTAAAAATGATTGCAAGAATAACAATAAAATTTACACTACAATAATGGATAATATAAACCTATAAAACTATGCTCACATACCTTCTAGAAGACCTTAATAACCTTCAATGATGTGCTTCAACATTCTTGTAGCACCTGGAAAATTAGAAATGGGAAAATTTTCCTTCAACAAGAATGAAGAATACTTCGGCAAGGTCTCTCCACAGCTCCTCTAGAACCTTAGACCTTCTCAAAATGCCAAAATAATGTCTTTAATCTCCTTATACAATGCCTCTTAATCAAAATATAGAACGATAATATGCCTTCTTTAATTACAATGGCATAATGTTTTCCCAAAAAGTTCCATTCCCATAAAAATGCCTAAAAGGGGCCTTTTATAGGCTTGTACAGTCCCAAATTTCATGTTAAAACCCATATCGTACATGTTAAACATAACATGCATGCGAATGGTAGAGTAGGCAAGTCACTTATGAGGGAAGTGACAGGTAGGGTGTTCAAATCCCAAATTTTATGCGGCCTTGGATAAGTGCATTTGACATGGTGAATGGGATGTTTATCCTACAATTGGTGGGTAACACTCCATTAAAGTATTTAAATAGATTTTCACTCCCATATGTCCTTGTAAAATTTTGTTAGATGGGGTAACTCCCTACTCCGCTCAATTGATTTATGAGTTGGAATGGACCATTATATGTGGCTTGGACATGGTGACTATTGCTTTGAATCTCATCAAGATGGATGGGATGTGCAATGAAATTGGTCTCCAAAAGTTGGGCTTACATGCAGGTTGTGGTTTGGTTTTTGCATCCATCTCTTTGGTGAGTTGTGCATTGGTTCAAATGGTTAGATCAATTTAGTGATGTGGCACTAAGAATTGAGAAGTAATATGTGGTTCTCCCTAGCTCACCCCTTAGCTTGGTCCGAGCTCAATTGCCTAATTCAGTGAGTTTGGAGACTTTGAACAACTCAGGACTTAGTACCACATGCACCATATTGTGGCTTACACATGAAGTGACACTTGTCCTCCTAAGAGCTTGTTATGTGTCCTTCCTAGACTCATCACATCACCATATAAGCATACCACTTGTCAACTAGAAAAGGCACCAAATAACATAGTGCAAATGGGATAATTAACATCACCATTAATAATATGGTGATTAGGTCTCCTTCTAAAACAAGAGTGGACCCTATTATTGAAACCCAAAATTTTACACATGCCTATCAAAGACATGAGTATAAAAAACTCGAATAGTATTTTTCCCATGCAATTTTTTCACATCGCCACTTGTTGACTTCTGATAGGTCGATTAGCTATTCATTGTGCTTGTTGGGGTACCAACACTTGTTATCTTTCTGTTAATCATGCACAGTTTGTATTTTACACATATGATATCCATTTTAACCCGTTTAAAGTGTAATGGAAAGATAACTCCAAGCCCTTTCGTAAATAATAGGTAATGAGAATTTTTCGGAACATTTATTTTCTTTAAATGACCTTTAGATAACTTCTCCCCATTAGGAAGGCTTTTGGTCTCCAAAATTCTAATTTCCAAACTGAAACTAAATAAACAAGGTACTTGAAACCCCTTCATAAGGTTTCTATTATTCTTCTCTACCTAAAACATATCGAGCTACACAAAAAAAACATACAAGAGAAAAATATCAAAGATAAAAATGAATGTAAGTCATCTAATGCCATCACCAAAAATGGAGTAGTATATAATAGACAACAAAATGCCTCTCAACAAGTGTCCAACTAAATCCCTATGATTCATCCAATAACTAAAAATGTACAATCTTACCCAAAACAAATTAGTATAAAATAGACAACACAACGCCATATAACAAGTTATCCAACTGACCCTGTGAGATTGCCAAATCAATGCATCTATATAATATCACCCAATTAGATCAGTGTAAAACAAACAACAATACGCCTACTAGAGGAATGTATCCAATTGACCTTGCGTGAAACCACCATTGCAAGTGAAATATCTACCCCTTATAGAGTTGAGGACAAAAAAAGTTTGTCTACATAAATGTCACATTACAAATGGTGTGAAAAACCACCAAATGAAACTACAAAAAAAATGTTCCCAAATGTGGGTCTTATATATGTGCACTATAAATTTCATAATTTACTGACCAAAAATGTGTCTTATAAAAACATTCTAACTTGCACATATACCAAAATAGATGCAATCGATACATCCTTAAAAATAACAATTAATCTGAATGCAAGTATCATATAGGCACATTGTAACATGCCCTAAAACCACCTGCGTAAAATGTTGTAAAAAAATCCAAGCTGGAAATAAAGTTAAACTCCTTTACCAAAATGTATCAGGAAACTTAAAAGCTTGTCAAGAGTTATTCAAAAATTAGAGCTTATCAAATCCATAAACATGAGAAGATAATATAAGCATGATAAGCCTATCACAAAGTTATTCTCATCAGGAAACTCTAAATTATTCAAAACTTAAAACATGGAAAATTCCCCTTTATCAATCAACTAGAACTCCAAAAATGCTTTGAAAAATGCGTAGGAATCAATAAATATCATCTATGCCAATCTATCCATCAATACCAATGATCTTTTACCATCAAATTCAAAACTAAATGGACTCATCTGTGGATTTTCTATAGATAGATCATGGGTTTATTTAATATCAATTTCATTAATTTGAACCTTATCATGAGGTTCGTAATACATCTTCTCCTTACCTTTTCCAAGATGGTGTTATGGATGAAGTTTCCAAAAAATTTCAACCTAATGCCCACTCACTTGAAAATGAGTGCAAACTTTCCTCTTTCCCTTCTTCTAGGGTGAGGAATAATGTTTTCCATTTATTTCCTTTGAATGATGAGATTGGTATTTATCACCTTCCTCACTTCTCAAAAAAGGAAACTTCTTCAAAATATCTTTTCTCTTGTAACAATAGACAAAAAAATGATTACTTAGCCCACAAAAAGTGTAAGGAAAAGATTGGAAAATATTATGTATATAATAGCCATATCATTTAAACTAAAAGAGAGGATTATAAGTTTCAAAATTTATAATATTTTTGGTACTATTTTTAGTGTAAGTACGAGGAGGTGGTATTTGATTACCTCTTCTTTTTGTATGAATACACTTCTCATCAACCTGTAAGGTTTTATTCCTTTGAATGGAGGAATCCTACATAGAAAGTGGTGTAAAAAATTGGTTGTTAGAAGCTTGTGTTCCTTTAGAAAATTTGGAACTCTCTTGAATTGCCACTTTCTCACTAGCATAACCCAAACTTGCAAATTGAGGATGACCCACTACATGTAATGGGTTAATAATACCTAGGTTGTTCTTAGCAAGGAATCTTCCATAAAATTCCATTTTAAACAAATTTTTAGACCCAATTCCTCTAGTATGTTGTTCAAATCTACAAATAGAATCATCTAAAACTGAAGGGAAGGAAGTACTTTATGGTGAACAACTTACATTGCATTCATCTTTCATTTTTCCTACATCTGATGTGGAAGGCATATCCTTCACCCGTTTACCACTCTATAGTCTTGCCAAGATCTCATCCTCAGCTTGTAACTCAATTTTCAAGTGTTCAACCTCCTCTTCCAAGGAGTAGAATTTTGATCTCAGGAAAAATTTCTCCTCATGGATTTGGAGATTAACCGCTTCAAGCTTATCAAGTTTCTCTTGTTTTGACATCCTACTCATATTTCACATGTGCCTATATCTCACACAAAAATTGAACCAATGCCATAATAACATTATATCTATCAAACTAAATTGTTAAAAACATGCAACCAATACTGTTAAAAATTCCTTGATTAACCTACTCTAATACCAAACTCGATCCATAAACTAACACTGATCACGTGATATAAAAATTTTACTAAAATGAATCCTTAAATTGTTTAAAAAATTCCCATAAATTAACCCCATATATAATCAATCAAAATAACATGAAAGTCAGAAAAAACCATAACACATGTAAATGAGATTGATAACAGAGTTTGGTGATGAATGCCTACTCTTTGGGTTCGTTTAACTGACGAACCAATCCATAAAAATGATTGCAAGAATAACTATAAACCTTACAATAAAATAATGGATAATAAACATGTAAAACTATGCTCATAGACCTTCTGGAAGACCTTAATCACCTTTAATGAAGTCCTTCAACTTTCATGTAGCACCTATAAAATTCTAAATGGGTAAATTTTCGTTCAATGAGAATGAAAGCTACTCCGGTAAGGTATTTCCACAACTCCTCTAGAACCTCAAACCTTCTCAAAACGCCAACATAATGTCTATAATATCCCTATACAATTTCCTCTTAATCAAAATACATAATTATAATATGCCTTCATCAAGTACATTGGCATAATTTTTTTCCAAAAAGTTCCATTCCCATAACATGCCTAAAGGGGGCCTTTTATAGGCCTGTACAGTCCCAATTTTCATGTTAAAACCCATATCATATATGCTAAACATAACATACGTGTAGATGGTGGAGCGGTTAGGCCACTTGCATGGGAAGTGGAAGGTCAGGTATTCAAATCCCAAATTTCACGTGGCCTTGGATAAGTACTTTTCGAGTGTATTTGGCATGGTGAGTCGGATTTTTATCCCTTGTTAGGAAAATAATGCTCCATTGAAGTCTTTAAATATAATTTCACTCCCATATTTGAATGTGGCTTTGGTCATATCCTTGCAACATTTCATTAGATGGGGTAGTTCCCTGCTCCTCTTGGTTGATTCATAATTTTACGTGGACCCTTGTATATGGCTTGGCCATGGTGACTATGGCATTGAATCTTGCTGAGTGGTATGTGTTGTACATTGAACTTGGTCTCGATGAGTTGGGATTGCATGTGGCTCATGAGTTGGTTATTGCAACCAACTCCCCGATGAGTTGTGCATTGGTTCATATGGTTAGCTCAACTTAGTGATGTGGCACTATGACTTGAAAAGTAATATGTGGCTCACCCCTTAGCTTGGTCCCAACTCAACAACCTAACTCATTGAGTTGGGAGACTTTGAATAAATTGGGACTTAGTCCCACATACACCATACTCTAGATTACACATAAAGTGCCACTTGTCCTCCTAGGAGCCTCCTGGGTGTTTTCCCTAGACTCGTCACATCACCATGTAATCCTACAACTTGTTAACTTGAATTTTCATTAAATAACATAGTGCAAATGGGATAATTAACATCACCATTAATAATATGATGACCAGGTATCCTCCTAAAACAAGATTAGACCCTACTATTAAAAACCAAAATTTTACATACACCTGTAAAAAATTGGAGTATTAAAATTCAAACATTGTTTTTACCCTCCTCTACTTATACATCTCCCTTTTCAACTTCTGATAGGTCGATCAACTTCTCACTGTGCTTGGTGACTTACTTACACCTGTTATCTTCTTGCTAATCTCGCACAAAATATATTTTTCACATATGGTATCCATTTTAATCCATTCAAAGTGCGATGGAAAGCTTACTCTGAGCTCTTCCATAAGGAACAAGTACTGAGAAATTATGGGAACATTTGTTCACCTGAAATGACCTCAAGATCAATATTAGATTAAAAATTTCACATTAACTAGGATACAATCATAAGTGACATATTGCATAAGTAATTGATTGAAGTAAAGATGCAAAGAAATTTCTACATGAATTCTTATCATTTCTATGGTGTGGCATGAAGAAGAAGCTTCACTAGTTTTGAAACTAGAGGCACAATGAAACCGGGTCAAAAATAGTGTTTTTCATTACTAAGTGTAGCTAGAATTCAAAGAAAGCATACATCACTTATGGCATGCCAATGTTTCTTTCCTCTTCTATATCACAAAACAAGGCATTCCATTTTATTGACAATTTATATTTATGTCTATATAGATGTAGGAAAAACAAGTTTATCTCTACTTATTATATTATTATGGCTTCAGCCACATCCTTGCAACATTTGGTTATATGGGGTAATTCCCTTCTCTGCTTGGTTGATTGATAAGTTTACGTGGACCCCTTTATGTGGCTTGGCCGTGGTGACTATTGCATTGAATCTTGCTAAGTGGGATGGGATGTACATTGAAATTGGTCTCGATGAGTTGGGCTTGCATGTGGCTAGCGAGTTGGTTGTTATAACCAGCTCCCCAATGAGTTGTGCATTGGTTAAAATGGTTAGATCAACTTAGTGATGTGGAACTATGACTTGAAAAGTAATATATGGCTCACCCCTTATCTTGGTCCCAACTTGACTGCCTAACTCATTGAGTTGGGAGATTTTTAACAACTTAGGACTTAGTCCTATATGCACCATACTCTAGATTACACATAAAGTGTAACTTTTCCTCCTTCGAGCCTCATATATGTCCTCCCTAGACTCGTCATGTCACTATGTAAGCCTACAAGTTGTTAATTACAATTTGTACTAAATAACATAATGCAAATGGGGTAATTAACATCACCATTAATAATATGGTGGCCAGATCTCCTTCCGAAATAAGAGTATACCCCATTGTTGAAAGCCAAAATATTACATAAACTTGTTGAAAATCAAAGTATTAAAACTCTAACATTGTTTTAACCCTCCTTTGCTTATACATCTCCACTTGTCAACTTCTGATAGGTCAATCATCTTCTCACTATTCTTCGCGAGGTACCTGCACCTGTTATTTTCCTGTTAATCATGCAAAAACTATATTTTTGCACATATGGTATCCATTTTAATCCATTTAAAGTGTGATGGAAATATTACTCTGAGCTCTTCCATAAGGAACAAGTACTGGAAAATTCTGGGAACATTTGTTCACCTAAAATGACCTCAAGATCAATCTTAGATCAAAAATTTCACATTATCTAAGATACAATCATAAGTGACACATTGCATAAATAGTTGATTAAAGTAAAGATGAAAAACAATTTATACATGAATTATTACCTTTTCTATGGTGTGACATGAAGAAGAATCTTCACTGGTTTGGAAACTAGAGTCACAATGACACAAGGTCAAAATAGTGTTTTCATTACTAAGTGTAGCTAGAATTCAAAGAAAGCATACATCAATTATGACATGTCAACGTTTCTTTCCTCTTCTATATCATTATAATGCTCAAGAATAATCCAAAATATATACTTTCAGATCAGGCCAAAGAGGTGATCTCAAGATGGGGCACATGGTTCATTCAATTTCCCACATTTTCATACATCAATGTCTATGGATATAATGGAGATCCCTGCATTTTCCAAAGTATGTAAGTGATAGATGGGCCCTCAAGGATTTTTTTTAATAATTTGCATTATTAAACCAATTCCTAGGTGAGAAACACAAAAGAGATTTACATTTTCCAATTTCCATTGGTGTGTGCAAATGTTCATCATTCTACAGTACATAGATGATGGATAAAGAGATGAAAATTGTAAGACACCACCCATTCATGAGAAGGTGATAATTTGATATTTTTGGATTTATGGAAATAGTTCTTGGCCCAAAATAAAAACATCATGCAAAGGTGGAATACTATTAGGCTAGTTTTGTAGATAAATTTGAAGTTCAACATTGTGACTACAATATATTCAAATAATGATATTCAAATTGAAATATGTCCCATGAGGAGTTACATATGATTTTATTGCATCATCACCTCTCCCTAAAATTATTTTTTCTAAGATAGATGATACATATCTTGAATATAGGATTCAACAAGTGATCAAGAGAAGTCTCACTGGGTATGAGAGAGAATTAGCCAAGTGTGCCACAAGTGAAAGAAACACACATGAAGATCACAGTCCAACCAACCAGAGTGATAATATAATTTCAAAATTTACTCAATCATCCTATTATCTCTCCACACAATATTCATCACATACTTAAGTAGGTAATAAGCAATGGAAACTAAAGTCAGCTCATTGTCTACCTTATGTGACTAGTGAACCTAAACAGAGGAAAGAAGACAATGAGGGTCCAAAGAAAATATTTATGGGATCTCACAATCAATCCAACATTCATCAACTCACATAATTTTAGGTTTTCAAGGGATTATTAAGAACACCACTGTGCAATTTTTGGTATTGTAAGAAATATCATATTTACTATATTGTGTTAGCATGTACTATTGTGATGAATACATTGTATATTGTGAATGACGACTCTACTAGATGTAAATTATAGAATGACCAATTGTGTTGGACAAGAGAAACTTATATTATATATAATGAAATGATAACCTTTATTTCTTTGATACCAAATTTATTTCCCACACATGAAGGACCAAAATACAAGATGAAATAAACCAAGATATATATTCTTTGTCTTTAATTCACTGTTATACAACAACACATGGGCTTACTTAGAATATATCCACATCACATGAAACACTTGTATAAACACAAACCCATTTATACATCAGGATAACACAAGATGCACATCAATTTCATGCTTTCTCAAATGAACAATTACAACATAATGACCCAACCATAATATGGAATGAAGGATAGACATATTCCACAACACACAATTTTCATGTTAGTATTACCTTATGTAATGGAAGTGAAATAAAAATCCAAGTAAATATGATTTAGGGAGAAATAAATATTATCTTGAGATTGAGTGTTAGGTGTCTCATATGTGATTATAAATGTAGTTTAGAGAATTGGGATATATGCCCTTACATGTTAATTGCTATTTAAACCTACAAGGATAAATAATAAGAACTTAATGGAAATAATGCAAGTTATGGTAATTCAAATCTCCAAGTCACATAAGATTTCACATCCTCAAGATATTTCACTATCTCCTCTCATATATCATGAAGACATTGTGGAAAAACCTCATCCTTGGAATGAAGACTCCATTCAAGACCCACTTGAATTTGAATATTTGCTACAAACACTTGAAAACTCCCACCCAATGAAAGAACTCTATGTGGTGAGCTAATTGAATAAGTACCCTCTTAAATGCATGGAGAAATCAAGAATGGGAAAAGATTTTTCAAACCTATCACAATTGAAATTGAATCTATTTCATTAATGAAATATTATTTCAATCCCAAGAAGCCCAATGTCATTTCCAAATTTGTAATCAATGAGCATGGAATTTTGTATGCTGACATAACATCACCAATTATTAATAAGGACAAAAGTGAAATGAATATTACTAATTATGAAGTTATTGGAGCTCAAAATTACACCCGTACCTAAATCAGAAATTCAAGTATTTGAGGAAACACGTGATTGTCTCCAAGTTGTGGGGATTTCTCTTGAGACAAACCTCTAGATAAGGACAACTTCCTCTACTTAACCCTAATGCTAAAACAACTCATACTGCTATAAATATAATTATCTACTCCTAATCTAACTATCTAAGGGACCAGGGGAAAAGAAAGATGTGTGAAATGGGAAATCCTAAAATAATAGAAGTGATAACATGAATATAAAGGGGAAAGACACTCTTAAATGAGGGAAAATGGGAGGAAAAAGAAGGAGGAGAGGGCAGGCACAAGTGCCACAGTCCATAACAACATTATAACTTTCCTTTTCACCCAAAACACTACAATAATGGAACCTACAAATGGAAGAGAAAGATGCACACCACACCACCACTAATCAAAGAGAGGTAAACATGCAAATAAAACAAGCTAGGGTAGAGAATAACCTCAATTTTTTTATTGCTTAAGATATGCATAGTCCATTACATTGAAGTGGAAGAAAGTAATAAAACACATGGTAGATGGCCAAAATGAAGGCCTGTAACTCATATCTACTCCTGTAACCATTTTGATATTGTGCCTTTACAAATTGAGAGGATCCACCCACTACAAATGATCTTCATTCTATAATATATAAAAGAATGGGGAAGACAGGGGAGGGAAAAGAGAGGGAAACTCGAATTCTTTCCTTTAACCAAAAATAAGATGTATTGAATGTTCGAAAACCATCATAGGAACCCTTGCAAGACTACTCCTCCACATGAATTTTCTTGTAGGAGAAGGAAGGATCACTGTATTTTATTAGTGTGGGTGGTTGAGCCATCTGTAACTACATATTCAATCCATGGACTATTTTCCTTATTTTATACCTAACAAGTCTCACCAAAATATGATTTACTTTATTCTCAACTTATGATCCAAGGATACCTTTTCAATGAGATCAATATTACGTAATTTTGAGCTCTAGAGTGAAATTTATGGCCATTTGAATTTTTACAGGTCAGGAGGAACAAAAAGTTGACATGTGGTAGCTTTAGGTGGTCATGGAGATTTTCTCTTGCACTATTTACATCGCCTACATGTATAGCTCAAATTTGTGTGGGGTTTCAGATTTTAGACTATAGGGGTTGTTTGTTAGCCACCACATGTCACGTTTGTATTGGATCAGGGACCAATGGCCTTAGATGCAAGCCTTGTGAGTTAGGGTGAGAATGCATGAGAGCAGAAATGCAACAATTCAAAGGAATCCTGCAAAGGAATGCTATGGAACTCAAGGGCATATGAGAAAGTATGTACAATGCATGTTGAGATGCACAAGGGTCATGAGGACCCCCAAGTGAGATCGTTGAGTTCGGGTTGAAAATGTATATGCACATAGACCACAGACTAGCAAGGAAAGTTCATGGGGCTTGGGACATAAAATGCATGCTCGCATAAGCATGTAATGATGCAAAGGAATCCCGTGAGCCTAAAAAGGAATATCATAGAGCTTAGAGTCTGCCTTACAATTGTGCATTGGTGCAACCTTTTCTCTCTTGTGTCTATTTCAATGTTCTATGGGTTTGAGAAATCCCACATGACACTAAAATTTAAAAACCTAAGGCACTTAGATTCTCTACCTTCTACCAGGGACTTAGCTTCTTTAGTGTTGTAAAATATAAGGAATGTCACACAACACTGAACTATGATCAAATCCACCTGAATCTCTATGATGCTAATTTATTTGTTCCATGGGTTAGAAGAACCCGCGGGACACTAAGTTTTTGCACTTCATGGGAGGATAAGTTAGTCTTCTGCAGATTTCTTGAGAAAAGGTGGTTACGTCCATTTTTGATGAGTTATTCAAAATTATAGGGGGTGCAATTTTGGATAACATTTTGATGAATTTCAGGGGTCCACTTCCTACTAGATGGGAATACCAGTATTCTTGAACATCCATTAGGTATGGATTCGATCTTGATATACTTTAAAAATGATCAGCTACTTGAAAAATCTTACCCCTGAATTCGCATGACGCAACATTGGACTTGACATTAATATTTTTTACTAAAAGGATAACTTATTCATTGAATATGTTATGAATTAGATTTAACGATAGTGTAAAACTGAAATAAATTTGATTTTCCACTTCATTTCCCTAAAAAATATGAATAAAATCACAACAGTACCCCTCTCTAATTTAAATGCAAGTAAGTTGATATGAATTCTACATTAGTGCCTTAAGATGCTATGAAAGATGATTTCTTGGGAGTTTTGATTAAAAATTTACAAATTATCCCAAAACCAAAAAAAAATTCTAAGAAAGGAGCATGGACAACATGCATATGTAGCTAATCTTGGGGTTGAAAGAACAAACATCCAAACTATCCCAAAACTCCTCACTTCCTACCCTCTGAAATGGTTTGAATGAAGTTTATCTTTGTGGACTCTGAATAAATCTTGGAAATTTCCCAAATTATCTATTTTTTCCATGAATTGAACTATGGAATAGTAACAAGGAAAAAAAAACTATATTCAAACATGGAAAATCATACATGTCAAAATGGAACATTGAAATGCAACTTTTTCCCTCGACAAAAATTGATAATCCTTGAAAAAAATCTATTTACTGAAGTCTAATACAGTTTTACATTTTAATACCATTTAAAATGAGAAAGATAAATCGAATTATAACTATATTTGATTAATAAAAATACCGTGTTGAGTTAAAAAATTCGTGGGCTATGGTTAAGTTTGATTAACTAAAGTTTGAAACGTAATTAACTAGGGTTTAGACTAGAGACACATGTCAAGATTTTGCGAGTCTCCTAAAAAAAATTATCCTACAGACTTCAAGTCCTGAAATCAACCAAAGACCAAATAATTTCAGACCCAGAAGGATTTGCAAAGACAAAACAAAAAGATAGGTGGCTAAATTTCATTGGCAAAGGTTATATACGCATGACATTGCAAAAAACAGTGTATACGTGTTTCTTTGTTATTAGTTCGCACTTTGTTGGACCCTAAATATTGGCTAAGTACCAAGATGTGCATGCACATGAGTAGTAAATAGAAGGTAACTCAGGGAAAAGGTGCACATGAAAAAGGTTTAAGTGAAAGAAAGACGTGCACGGGAGGCAGAATAAGGTTTTAAAGGACTTAGCCAAATTTGGCATGATGGAGTCTCTTGAGGAAAAACGTGAGGACCCGAATAGGCATGAAAAGTGGATAAGGTATCATCCTAGAACCTTGGACGACAATAAAATGATATTCCACATAGGGAATATTCTTAGAGGCATCATTATAGTTAGTAGAATGTTTTTTAAAGAGAATAAACATTCACCAATGGAGGACCACATTGACACTTGGCACGTGATCTACTCATGAGAGAAGTCATGGTGGTGATGTTGATCCTATTTAAATAAGTTCTTGGGACAAAAACAAGAGGAGGGGAGAAGGTAGTGTGAAGGTGCTAAAAGGTACGGGAGTGCTAAGAGAAGGAGGGTAACGAGGTGTTGCAAAAATGTTAGGAAATGCTAAGGGTTTGGATCTCATGATGCTAGGGTTTAGAGTTCTTGTTGCTAGAGGGTTATAAGAGATATCGTTAAGCATATCTATGGGTACTAAGGTCTATAACAAGGGTTATAATGGGGAAACTATAGTTCGGATCTCTGATCAAATGAGTTTTCAGGGGTTAGATCTTTGTCATTTGATGTGTATGGTTTGAGATGACCCTTTTATGTAGAGTGGCTACTAGAAACTTTTTAAAATCAATATGCATGGATCTATTCTATACATCTTGTTTATGGGTGTAAAACCTCATATTATTTGGCTTGTCATGACTCAAATTGGGTTCTTTGTGCTTCATATAATGTTTATTTACCTTTTATGATGCATTGATGTGTAGATCTGTTAGTTATATCTTCTTCCTTTTAAGTAGATGCATGTACTTCTGTTTTTGCAAATAACCCTCAATTAATGGTAGAACTCTCTTGCAAAGATTACATAAAGGATGGGCTTGGCACCCGCGTGTGCCTTAGGTGAGCACCCAACATATGTTGTGTGATAGGCCGACGTGCTTGGGTTTAGAAAAAGGTATTGAGGGTAAAATAATGACTACACACTTCATAGTGTAGGATAACAAAAAAAGATCATTTAATAGAAAGACAAACCATTAAAATCCATATACATGTGGAGTCATCTAAACGGTTTGATTTTCACACACTAACAAGGTTATGATAAAGGAAAACTAATATGAAAAATAATCTGGACAATTTTAATTGGCTTGCATTCTGTCCAACATCTACATGTAAAATCAATAGCTTAATCTTATTGGTTTAGGTTTCTCATTGGCAGAATACAAGTTATCACAAGTCTAAATTTGTGAAGAACATGGAGTGTTTTCATTAGTTCCAACTTCGCAATATTATATATTACTTTGGTGTTGGGTGGACTTAGAAGCACGAGATTAAATTTATCTAAGGAAACTCTTGGGTTTGACAGGAAAGATAAAAGACACGTCAATGACAATAGGGATAAGTGTACTAACCAGAGAGTGACACTTGGTGATGATCGAGTGAGCGAAGGTGTATATGTGGAAGAATTCTACCAAGTTTTTGAGAGATGGCTCTGGTCGGACATAAGTCCCTGAAATAAGTAAAAATTAAAAGAGTTTCAGGTCCGCAATCAACCAAATAGATAATTCAGCCCGAAAAAACCATTTAAATTGCAAGATTATACTCTAAATACGATCAATTCTTATTATGTATTAATTATACAATATATATTTTTAAAATAACAGACATACATATTGCAAATTACATATTTCATTAATTTAATCCTACAATTCACTATTCTTGACAAAACAATTGCATATTTTAATAATATACATAGTAAAATAGACAAAATACATTCACTTTCATGCTATCCAACATAAAAGAATAATTATCTTCTTTCAGTTAAATTCCAACAGAGATTTACATAGTTACAGAGAGAGAACTTATTTGAGTCAAATTATCTAGAATTCTAATACCAAAATTCCTATGTAGAGAGAGAATTTATCTGAGATAATGATAAAGAATTCTAGTACAAAATTCCAATACACCCCAAGGTAACATACACTAGACTATGGCCACACTATGAGAGGAAATGTTATATACCCCATGTATATTCACCTTGCCATGGATAGGAACCATCTAAGGTTGTACTCTATACCCCTAGTTAGGACACTGTTATTACCCCTCTCTCTCACCCACTGCCTGCCTGTAACTTGGGCTGGCCTTGGAATTACTTCCATAGATTAAACCCACAAATTCCTTAAGACAAATTTTCAGTTTATGTCTCTCTCTCATAATCACAAGAAAAATTCCTTATCTCCTCCTTTCTCAGAATAAGTCATATGCCTTTTATAATACATCACAGGTTGTTACAAACCAACACAATGGTTTCCACAACTTTTCATAAATCAATTAAGCATATTTAATCAAATTCTTGGGATATTCATTCCTACATTAATCAAATAGCTTATTGTAGCATCTTTGTTACAATTAGTCTCAAGTCAAACTAGACTTTAACAATCTAACAAGTCTTTAATTATTTAAAAGATTCGGGGATTTAGTCACATAAAATTTCCCCCATTGAATAAGCTACTATCCTCAGTAGTGCTAAGTCTGTTATTTTGAAAATCACATAACAAAACACAATTCATTAGTTAAATAATTCAGGGTTTTAATTTTTTAGGAAATCTTCTCTTTCCAATGTAACACTTGTAACATCACATAAAGTTCATTTTACTTAACCTCTTTAATTTTTTTATTTCAAAGGTTCTTAGTCCTTTCTAGAATCAATTCAGATTCAATTTTGAATCCACATGTAGGCTCAATAATTATATTTTTCTAATCAATAACATGGTTAGCATCATACACATATTTCTTTAACAAGCTTACATGAACCACATTATGAATTCTAGACACTTTAAGAGGTAAAACAAGTCTATAAGCAAGAGTTCATACTCTTTACACAATTTCAAAAGGTCCACAATAGTGAGGAGTTAAATTAGTATATTTACCTAATTATAAATAAATTTTATTTGTTTTAACTCTAAGAAATACTTGATCACCTATTTCAAATTCTCTAACATAAATTTTTGAATCAGCCCAATGTTTATACCTATCTTGGGAAGATTTCATGTTTTGTTTTGCTTTAGTTATAAATTATTCCATTTTTTAAAGTTATGATTTGCATATCAATATCTATGTTTAGGATTTGACCATGAAATAGGAGTAGTACAATTACTACCATAAACAACTTCAAAAGGTGTCATTTTTGTTGTAGTGTGATAACCCTGATTGCAAGTAAACTCAATCAAATGCATATATGGTTCCCAATTCCCAGGTTTTTCACCTATATACATTCTAAGCATATCTTATAAAATTTTATTTATCGTTTCAATTTTTCCATCAGACTCAGGGTGATAAGTAGTACTAAAAATCAAACTAGTACCCAACTCATCAAACAAAGATCTCCAGAAAGAAGAAGTAAATCTAGGATATCTATTAATTACCAAATCTTTAGGAAGATCATGCAAATGAAATATTTCCTTAGAAAAAAAAGAGCTATATCAAAATCAAAGGTCTTGAATTTGGTTGGTATAAAATGTGCCAATTTTTTCAATCTATCAACCACCATAAAAATAACATCATGAACATTCTTGGTCTTAGGTAAACCTATAATAAAATCCATACTAACTGACTCCCATTTCCAATCAGGAATAGACAAAGGTTACAATTGGCCAAGTTTACTACATTGTTCAGTTTTAACCTTTTGACGAGCCAGATACTATTGCACATAATTCCTAATGTCTTGTTTCAACCTAGGCTAGAAACAATTCTTTTTGACTGATAAATAATTCTTTTGAAAACCAGGATGTCCAGCTATGGGAATGTCATGAGAATCTCTCAATTTTTTGTCTTAAGTTAGGAAGATTAGGAATACACAATCTACCTTTATAATAAAACAATCCATTCACACCAAAAAAATAAGAAACATGACTATCCTTTAAATAAACATTTGTAGTTCCATTTTTCAAACCAGAATACTATAAGTTTGGATTAGATTGCGGAGATTAAACAAAACAATAAAACATCTGTATATTACTCACAATAATACTGTACTCTATATTATTCACTCTATATCACTCTCACAATACATTTGGCTATTATATAGCCATATACATAGCCAAAACAACCTCCTACAAAATAGGGAGGTGTTATAACAATTAACCCTATTTAGTTGTGATTGTTACTCCCGTAACAATACACAACTCAACACCAATAATATATTATTGTTTATATAACAATAATATATTAATAACATATTAAATATATAATAATAATTACCAATGTAATTATTATCTTACACAATGTAAATACTAATTCCTAACATTCCCCCCTTAGTGTTTACATGGTTCAATATATCTCATTCTTTTCTTGTAGCGTGCCACCTCTGTGTGCTCATGATCAACTCTGCAAATGTGCAGCATCGAGCTTGCACAAAACTTGAACATGTGCCAACGCACATTTCTTCCACTTATGGTTTTCTTTGGCTTCTACCAACAACCTTACCAAATTGGTTTTTTAGGTGTACCAATAACCTTTCACAATTGGTTTTGCAGGTTCACCAAAACCTTTCACAATTGGTTTGACAGGTTCACCAAAAACCTTACACAATTGGTTTTACAGGTTCACCAAAAACCTTACACAATTGGTTTTCCTGGTTTACCAAAAACCTTCACATCATGATTGCTACAATACTTTTTGATCAATATTATACAATGTCTCTACAAAAGGGAATCATGTAGGAAATACTGCTTTCAAAACTGAACAATAAAACATAATGGAAATGGAACAATGAGACCATGTTCCCCCCCTCAATGTGAACATTTCACTTATTCAAAACATGAACTCTGAAATCATACTACACACAACAAACTACAATTCTGAAATGAAAGAAAACTCACACACACACTGTCACCATAGCTTCATGCGGCCCCATCATTGGCAACTGATGAGAGGTTATTGATTGACCTCCTACCTCCTGTGCCTCCATCCTCCATTGCAAAATCATTTAATAGAGAAAATCTTCATCACTTTGATTTTCTGTATGTGATGTATTTCCTTCCTCTTCATTTTCTCCTTCTTCATCAACAATCATGGCATTATCTTGTAGTTTCCCATTGAGTAAGTCTTGTGCTCTTTTTCTGCAATTGTTAGATATATGACCAAGTTGTTTACAATAGTAGCATGTAAATTATTTCTTTGTTCCTCTAGAGGTTGAACCATATTTGGGATTTTTACCAAATGCCTTCTTATTTCTGCCAAACATTGCAGTCTCCTCTGGTTCAACAACCATAATTATTTTTTCTTCATCTAACAAAGAAGAAATAAGTTCTTCTAGACTTGGATTTATTTTGCTTAATGTAAAGACCATATTAGAATAACATGAAGGCATGTCTATTAAGTAATACTGCTTTAGCATCATCATCAGGTACATCTACTTTTATACCAGCAAGTTGATTACAGATAGAATGAAACTTACTGATATGCTCCACCATGCTCTCACCTTCTTCCATCTTGAGGCCGAACAATCTTTGCTTCAAAGATATCACTGCGCTTCCCATTTGTGATCCAAACAACTTGTTCAATGTCACCCAGATTGTATGAGAGGACTTTTTTAAGTCTATATGATGTAGATAAGCATCTGATAGACCCAATCCAGATAATCATCTGTAGCCTTTCTATCTCTGCTATCCCATTTTGCTGCTTCATCTGTATTTGTCAGTTTTTTTCTTTTCCATCAACAATATCCCATAAGTCTTTGTTGATTAGGAATAATTGAGTTTGCACTTGCCAGGTATGAAAATATTTTCCTTCAAATTTTTCAATGTGACTCAACTTATCCATTATGAATTTTCACAAAATTTGGACGTCAGATTCTACCAAGAATGCGTCTGTGTGATAACTTGTAAACAGTAATTAAATATTACTTTTTAATACAATAGAATGATGAAACAAAGATAAAAAAAGTATCCTGTACATGAAATGAAGAAACGTGGTTTGTGGTAATGATTTTTAAAAAATTAAAAAAGTTTACTCACTGTATGCTGCAATTGATTTGTTTACCGCCTTGTGTTGGAACGACGTGTGGGAGTTGTTACTTTACTGCTGTGTCCTGAGATTGATTGCATGGCTGGGAAACTTCAAAGATTGAGAAAATTTTCAACATGAATAACATGGATGTAAATTCTGCCTATGCAATGAATACTGTAGGTGATTCCAAATCTTTCACCCCACGAGACAAGGAATGTCACGTACAACCAACAACTATCAAACAACTCAGACCTGCAACCATGTTTTTGACGTTTCTCAAAATATACAATGTGGGTTCATCTGAAATTTTGACAGTATTTTACATGGATATTTATCTTCAACCCCTCAAAAATCACAGAAACCCAGATCACAAAAAAAATAATGACCTGTTTTGTAGACTATACAATGATGTGATCTGCAAAAGATAGCTCCAAGTTGAATGACCGCAGAAAACTGGGAGGATGCGTTGGATTCAATGCAACAATATTTCAATGCATACTCTTCTCTAGACCACTCATGCTTCTGTTATACCCTTGGCCAGCTTTGAATAGGATGCTTTGATTGCCTTCACATGGTTGATCCTCTCTAGCTGTCTACACGGGAATAATTCTACACGGAAATGACGTTCAATAGTAGGAAGTCATTGGAGTTGTCTACAACTGTAACTCTCAACATAAACAATTATAATATGGCTCTCCCAATCCATGCAACAGGCTTCACATCTTTGACTGCCAATGCACAGATCACACTATGCAACTCACCCACCTTGATGTGAAGACACGTTGAACAACATAAGACTATAACAATAAACTCAAAAACAAATGTATAGGCAACTATGAATCATAATGGATCTGTCCAAATACTATTGAAGATCTCATAATCTCTCTGATACCAAATATAAATTTGGATCAGATTGCAGAGATTAAACAAAACAATAAAACATTTGTATATTACTCACAATGATATTGTACTCTATATTATTCACTCTATATCACTCTCACAATACATTTGGCTATTATATAGCCATATACATAGCCAAAACAACCTCCTACAAAATAGGAAGGTGTTATAACAATTAACCCTATTTAGTTGTGATTGTTACTCCCGTAACAATACACAACTCAACACCACTAATATATTATTGATTATATAACAATAATATATTAATATCATATTAAACCATATAATAATAATTACCAACGTAATTATTATCTTACACAATGTAAATACTAATTCCTAACAAATAAAATTAAACAAAATGAATATCATTAGGCAATGCATCTTTTATTTCTTGATCAAATTGACTTATTTCTAAGGACAAAGCATTTACAAACATTCTTTTACTATTTAAAGCATCTAAAAACAAGTTTTATTTACTAGGGACATATTGTATTTCAAAATCATACTGAATTAGTAATTCTATCCATCTTCTTTGTCTCATATTTAACAAGGGCCGAGTAAAAATATACTGTAGACCTGTATGATCATTTTTTAAGAAAAATTGCAACCCAATAAATAATGTCTTCAATTTTTCAAAGCATGAATTATCCCTAAGAATTCCAAGTTATGGGTAGGATAATTCTTTTCAGCAGGAAACAATTTTCTATACCCAAAGCATAGAACTCTACTATCTTTCATTAATACACACCTAATACTAGAACCACAAACATCAGTAGCGAAAAAAGGGCTTAGAAAATCAGGGATACATAATATAGGTGCACTTGTTAATTTCTCTTTTAATTTATTAAAAAAACTTCACATTCCTCAGACCAATGATATGGGTTAATTTTCCTTGTTAATTCTATGAGAGGACTAGCTATTTTAGAATAGTTCTTAATAAATCTTCTATAGAAACCAGACAAACAAACAAAACTTCTAATTTCTTGTACATCTTTGGGTGTATCCCAATCTTGTACTAATTTAAATTTAGAAGGATATGGGGAAATTCTTTTTTAGAGATAATTTGTCCTAAATAAGAGACTTCATTTTTAAATAATTCACATTTACTTAGCTTACCATACTACTGATGTTTTCTTAAAATTTCAAGCACTTGTCTAACTTGTTTCTCATGTTCTTCTTCATTTTTAGAATAGATAAAGATATCATCTAATAATATAATCACAAATACATGTAGAAAAGGTCTAAAAACATCATGCATCAAGGTCATGAAGGTGGTTGGAGTATTTTTTAACCCAAAATGAATAAAAAAAAATGCAAAATGACCATATCTAGTTCTAAAATATGTCTTTGCAATATCAACATCCTTTATTCTAATATGATGATATCCAAAACATAAATCAACCTTAAAAAACATCTAGCACCATTCAATTAATATAGAAAATCATAAATTCTAGGCAAAGGGTATTTGTTCATAATGGTTAGCTTATTTAATTTTCTATAATTAATACACAATGTCATAGTACCACATTTCTTTTTAACAAATAATACTGGTGCACCCCAAGGAGAAACAATAGGTTTAATTTTTCCTTGCTTTAATAATCCAGTTATTAAGCTCAACTAATTTAGGTATAAACTGTCTATAAGGTGATTTTGATACTGGTTCAGTTTCAAGAATAAGGTCAATAAAATGTTCTACATATCTCCTAGGTGGCAATTCTTCAACATTAGAAGGAAAGACATCCATAAACTCTTGGAATATGGGGTGAACATGTATGTTTATTTTAAGCTTATCATTTAGAGTAATCAAAGCACAAAAAACTTTACATTTTTCTTTAAGACTTATTTTAAGTTGAACAACAGAAAGAGTTTTTAAGGTTTGTTGTATTTTAGTTCCTTGCAAAATATGAGTATTCTCAAATTGATATTGAATACAAACTTGTTTATTTTCATAGTTAATAAGAGCATGGTTCATTTCTAACCAGGTCATTCCTAAAATAACATCATATTGACCTAATTTCAGCACATGTAAAGATTCACTAGATACAATGTTATCAATTTGAAAATTTAAGCCTTCTACTAAAAATCCTATTTTCCTGACTATCCTTCCATCAACCATTTCTACAGCTACTGGTTCAATTTTATTGCCAACTAAGTTAGGAGATATAAAACTATGACTACTACCAGAATCAATCAATAAAATAAGGGCTTCATTTTTAATAGACCCCTTTACTTCAATCAGAGACACTTGCTTATGTACTGTTCCTGTATCTACAACAACATAATTTTTCATATTTTGATTACCTTCTTCTGGTTTATCATTAGTTTTCTTATTATTATTCCTATCCTATTTTTTTTTTTTCTGAGGACAACCCCTAGCATAATGGTTATCTCCATAATTCCAACATTTGATCTCTTCTGGTTTAGATTTGACATACTCTTATTTATTTTACTGGTTTCTAATATGAGTATTTTTGCACGAAATTTTTTCATTAAATGGTATTTTCTATCCTTAAAAATGGAAATTAGAGTTATTTTTCTTATAATATTCCTTCTTTTGACGAACCATAGCCTTGTATTTTTCAAATTGTTTAGCTATTTTTATAGCCTCATCTACCAAAGTAGGTTTTCCACACCACACACTAGCCTTATATTCTTCTCTTAGACCATTCATAAACCTAACAAATATGTTTGTTCCATAGATAAAAGGAATAAATCTATTTAAGTTCTCAAAATATTATTTATACTCATTCACAATCTTTAAACATTTTTTTAAATCAAAGAATTCATTTTTCCTTTTGATTAACTAAAAATGCAAAGATAATAGTAGTTAATCTAATTCTAGAACAACATGTAAATACAATAAATAAATCAGTAAACAAATATATAAAGAAACCCAAACAACTATGAAGGTGAAAATGCAAAACCCTAGAGTACTAAGAGATTCATAATGAACTTAGTTGATTAGAGGAGCTCGTTGGACTGTGTTGTAGAAGTGATTGGAGAAACATAACTCAGGAACGATTGTGGAGAGGCTATGAAATGAAAGGATTAGAGATATCTAGGTGGATTGAAGTGCCTAAAGAGGGATTATGGTGCCTTTGGGTGCCCTAGTTTGTAGAATGGGCACCCTGATATGTGTGAAAGGTCCAAAAATGAGTTCCATAGGTTCTGTATGTGATATGAAACCTTCACTGTCTGTCACATCAAGTTCGCTACAATGCATTAGATGTCTCTAATAATCCAAGATGAATAGAATACCTGTAAAATACCAGAAGAATAATAAAAACCCTAAAAAATAAGAATGCATATGAATAGGTCAGATTGACCTCAGATGCCACAATAGTGGTCTTACTAACTTAGCACTGCACTACATTTCATACCCAAATGTAGTTATTATGTGTGTGTGAATCATGTTCCCTAGGTGCTCTTGTGCCACTCACACTTTGTAGTAGAGAGAAATAACTAGATGTAAAATTTTTGTAGAATTATGGATGGAATATAAAAGAATCCCATCCTATGCTTATGTGATGCAGATTAACTAGCCTTATCCCTTGTGATGGAGCTAAATGAATGCAAATGATCTCCAAATGCCTTTGATAGATGCAACCCTAGTTGGATGGTATTAGTGACTAGTTCTTGGTCCCTAATTATGGTCTCATAACTTTATATTTATATGGTTCTCCTGATCTAATTTCATAAATAACCCCGAAATGAATGACCACCAAAATTATAAGAAGTTGAAATGGCTAGAAAGTGCCCAAAAAGTGGTGGGAAAGTGTAAAAATGATAATGGCTCCCAAACTGGGACCATGATGCTGACGTGCGCCCTAGTACTAGCCCAAGGGTGCCCCAGTCAAGGATAAAATGACAGAAAGTGTCAAAAACAGATTGGGGATATGTGTGGTGAAGGTTAGGAATTATGACAGAAAGTAAATAAAAATGACCAAGAGACATGGGTTAGTTAGTACTTTCTTGACTCAAAAATCATATGAATAGTAGTATAAGATCACGACTAAATATTGTCTAAAGTGCATGTTTTTGTGTCTACACCTTTATTATAAGAAATGATCAGAAAAATATTTTTTCTTAAACAACTTATTAAATTTACTCCATGAAACCTTATGAACTTTAAGTTTCTCGGATCTAAGGGTATCTTCCTATTAGTTAAGGGTAGCATTTTTCAATTGATAGGAAGTTATTTGTGTTATGTGAAGCTTACTAGTTTTCTTTAGTTCAAAATATCTCTCTAAACTAGAAAGCCAAGTTCTAGCTTGATCTCCTGTTCCTACTTCCCTTGCATATTCATGCAATTATATTTTTCTATAAATTTTTTGAATTTATTTAGATTTCTTACTTGAACTTGCTTATTCTTTATTAGAAGAATCAAAAGACCTAGAAGAATAAGAATCTTTTGCTTTGTTAAAAATAGAATCATCATCTAAAGAGGAGTGTTTTTGAATTTTTTTCTTTCTTTTTTGAAATAGAGCATTTCCTTTCTGATTTAGTACTTCTATCTAATTTATCAGACTTATCAATTTTATCAATCACAACTTCTACAAATTATCTTTTCAAAGTTTCTAGTTTCTCAAAAAGATAGTTTACTTCCCTTCCCACTTGTTGGTTTTGCCGCTCCAATTCATTGTAATCCATGTCATTCTATGAATCCATACCATTCAAATTTTATTTGTCTTCCATTATCTGAGTATATGTATAACTTTACCTTTATGAGAAAATCACCATAATATTTTACTTCACAACATATTTACTTTCCTTTCATCAATTCAACAACGGAACCTCTTTTAATGAGGATAATTAGCTCTGATACCAAATGAAATGCAAAATTTTCCCTCGAAAAAATTTGATAATCCTTGACAAAATATATATTCATGGAAGTATGATATGCTTTTACATTTTAATATCATTTAAACTAAGGAAGCTAAGTCAAATTATAACTATATTTGGTTAATAAAAATATTGTGTTGAATTTAAAAATATGTGGGCTATGGTTAAGCGTGATTAATTTAAGCATTAAATGTAATTAACTAGGATTTAGATCAGAGACACGTGTTAAGATTCCATGAGTCTCCAAAACAATTTTTTCCCGCGGAGTTTAGGCCCCATAATTAACCAAAGACCAAATAATTTCAGATCCAGACAAATTTGTGAAGACAAACGATAAAGATAGGTGCCAAATTTCATTGGAAAGTTTTGTATAAGTCTGACATTGTGAAAAATAGTGTATATGTGTATATTTTTTTATTAGTTAGCACTTTGTATTGCAAGATAATAGACAAAAGATCATTTAATAGCAAGATAGACCTTTAAAATCCATATACACATGGAGTCATTTGAATGGCCCACTTTTCGCACACTAACAAGGTTATGATAAAGGATAGTCAATATGCAAAAGAATGTGGAAAATTTTAATTGGCTTGAATTCTATCTAACATTTGACATACAAAATTGATGGCTTAATCTTATTGGATCGGGTTTCTTATTGGAAGGATACAAGTTAACAAAAGTCTAAATTTGTGAAGAACATGGAGTATTCTCATTGGTTATAACTTCACAATATTATACATTACTTTGGTTTCGGTCAGACTTAGAAGCACAAGGTAAACCATATCTAAGACAACTCTCAAGGCCAACAAGAAAGAAAAAAGAAACATCAACAACAACAGGGATAAGCATACTAACAAGAGAGAGAAAATTCGTGACGATCGAGCGAGTGAAGGTGGATACGTGGCAAAATTCTGCCAATTTTTCGCGATATGGCTCCAGCCAGACATAAGTCCCTATTATAAGCCAAAATTAAAAGAGTTTCGAGTTCGCAATCAACCAAAAAAATAGTTCAGCCTGGAAATACCATTTCAATTGCAAGATTATACTCTAAATATGATCAATTCTTACTATGCATTAATTATACAAGATTTTTTTAAAATAATAGACACACATTCTAAATCACACATTTCATTAGTTTAATCATGCAATTCACTATTCTTGACAAAATAATATGTATTTTAACAGTATACATAGGAAAATAGATAAAATACATTCACTTGCTCGTTATCCAACATAACAAAACATGTAACTTCTTTCCATTAACTTTCAATAGATATTTACATAGTTATAAAGTGAGAAATTATCTTAGTCAAACTATCTAGAATTCTAATACAAAAATTCCAATGCAGAGAGAATTTATCTAAGATAATGATCAAGAATTCTAGTACAAAATTCCAATGCACCCCTAGGTTAACATACACTAAACTATGGCCGCACTATGAGAGGAAATGTTATACACCCCGTGTATATTCACCTTTCCCTAGCCAGGAACCATTCAAGGTTGTAATCTGTACCCTTGGTTAGGACACTATTGGTGCCCCTCTCTCTTACCCACCTCTTGCTTTTAACCTATGCTATCCTTAGAATTACTTCCATGGACTAAATTTAAAAATTCCTTAAGATTATTTTTCAATTTATTTCCCTCTCTCAGAATCATAAACACAATTCATCATCTCCTCCTTTCTTAACATAAGTCATATGCCTTTTATAATACATCACAGGTGGTTACAAACCATCACAATGGTTTCCACACCTCTTCATAAATCAATTAAGCATCTTTAATTTGAAAAGGCCTAGGATATTCATTCCCACATTAATCAAATAGCTTAGTAAACCATCTTTGTAACAATTGATCTTAAGTCAAACTTGTCTTTAAAAATCCAAAAATTCTTTAATGCTTTGTGGATTTAGTCACATAAAAAACATGTAGACTGTGCATATGCACTTGTTACAAATAAAACCTACACTAACAACAAAATAATGTGCTAAAAGCACTTGAAGGAATTGAAACTACTCTAATATGTACAAGATGCAATGAAAAAACTTTAACGGAAATGCTTAAGCTAGATTCCATTGACTAGGATTTGTAATGCATATTCATCAAGGTCAGATAACTCAAAAGAGTTGGCTTATTTACAAGAAATAATGATATACAGACCAGTCTAGATTGTATTAAACTTACAATGTCACCTTGGTTTAGCTCTGTTTGCATCCCATTTCAAGACCAAATCACCCAATTTGAAAACCTAAGCTCTGGAATTCTTATCAAACCACCACTTGTTTAATCTTTGATGCTCCTCTAATATTATCATGGAAGAATTCACTAATTATTCAAGTTTAACTAGTTCTACATCTTGATCTCTCTCTGATCCGCACCTTCCAATTCCAATTGTTGGGCTAGCTCTAATGAAGGGATTTCAAAAGACAAAGGAATCATAGCTTCTCATCCATAAACAAGTTTTTAGGGAGAAGTGCCCATTTATTTCTTTGTTTTGATTCTGCCAGCCTAAAGAACATTTCTCACCTTTGTATGCCACTACCTTTGGTTAATATTCATTTTTCTCTTCGTGAATCTAATCAAATTCTTGTTAGTATATTATACCAAACCATTACCCTGAGGGTAATAATTGGAAGAAGTATTTAAATAAATTCTAAGTCTAAGATCCCAACTAGAAATTTAAAATCCTAGAATTGCATTATTAGAGAAGATGGTTTCATGAATGCCAAACCTTGTTATAATGTCCTAAAGGAAGTCTAGGATAAATGATTCATTAGCTTCTTTAAGTTCCACTACTTCTGTCTACCTAGTTAAATAATTTGTTGTTGTTAAGACCCTTTTGTGACCAACACTTGATGAAGGATTAATCATGTCAATGAAGTTAATACCCCATCGAGAGAATGGATGATCTTCTTGGATTGGATTAAGTGAAAGGGATGTTAACCTCTTTTTACCAGTGAAGAAAGCACATTATTTACATTTTCTGACCCATTTATGAGCATCAACAAATAGTGTGGGCTAGAAGTAATTTGCCTTTATGATTTTCATTGTTGTGGATTTGGTAGAGAATTATCCCCTAGAGAAACCATTATATAATTTTTTCAACACCTTGTCTACTTGATTACCTTTAATACATCTTAACAACACTCCATCAAATTATTTTGAAGATAAATCCATCAATCAATGCATATGGAATTGATTGCAACCTCAAATTCCTTATTTTTTTTTGTATAGGATAAGAGGATATGTGCCAATAGATAAGAATGTTTTCCATCCATCTAACTATAGAGACTGGGATGAATTGTTTTGTCCCACGAGTCACATATTATTTGTTATTTTTATTCCTTCATGATTTTCTTGAGAATATTTCATGAGCTGCTCACACATTTCTCTTCCTCTTACCAGATTTGTGACTTTGATAGTAGCATCATACTCCATGATTTTGGTCACCTATCTAGATCCTTTCTCACTGATTTCTACTCCCATAATGAAGTCTCTCAAACTGGAGTGTGAAACTATAAATTTGATACAATTAGTGACAAACATACTTTTAAATTTCTTGAGATCTCTCATGATGGAAAAGACCCATTTTTTAACATGACTATATCTTAATTCATAATCCTTTAGTGTCTAGATGAAGAAATCCACAAAGTGTTCTAAAATTTGATCATTTTGTTGTGTCAGAATAACAACAATAATAGATTCATCTCCATATGCATACAAGAAAAAATATTTGGCATAGTTAGGGTTGATAAGTGTAGGGGCTTCATCAATTTATTCTTTAATCTTAACTAACCTTTCTTTTCCTACTACTGTCCATTTGAAAAATGAATCCTTTTTGAGCATTAGATTGACAAGTCTAGCCAATCCTACAAAATTAGGAATAAATCTCCTAAAAAAATTGAATGATTGTAAATTTTTTTGTGACTTGGAAAGGAGAGAGAAATAATGTTTGAGATTATTTCTGGATCAATAGAAATACCATATTTTGAAACAATATGCCATAAGAATGTGCCCGTAGGGACTGCAAAGTTGCACTTCATGGGGTTAAGAGACACTCCAAATCCCCCACATCTCTGAAATACTTTCTCAAGATGACTGATATGATCTTTACTATGCTTTGACTAAATGGTGATATCATACAGATAGAAAATGATGAATTCATTGATGTACCCCTTGAAAGCAATATCCATTTCTCTTTGGAATGCGGAACCTGCATTTGATAAGCCAAAGGGCATATTTTGATATGCATATGTTTCCCTTTTGGTTATAAATATAGTTTTGAACTAATCCTATTCTATGACCTTGATTTGATTGAAACCTGAATATCCATCAAATATATAGAACATTTTAAATCCTGCTATAGTTTGTATAATTTTCTCCATACAAGGTAGAAGATAATGATCATTTAGGGAATCCTTGTTCAAATCATTGAAGTCAACAAAAAGTCTGATTTATTCATTCTTCTTCCTCACCGGAACTAGATTTTCCACCCAAGTAGAGTATTTGATAGGAAATATTATTTTTGTCTCAATCAACTTGGATAATTTCTTACTGATGAGGGGTTCTATCTTGGGATTGACGTGTCTTTGCCTTTTTGTAATTGTCTTGACATTAGGATCAAGATCAATGGAATTTTGGATAATTATTGGATTAAACCCTTTAAGGTGTTCATAATCCCATGAGAATATATGATTAAAATATTGAAATAAGGAGATAAATGCTTACTTCTCATCTTTATTACATACCTTTCCAAGAAATAACTCCTTTCCTTGTGCAATAGTGACTGGTTGACAGTCCTCTTGCCTTGCTATTATGTTTATTTCTTCTCCTTTGAACTCATCACCAGGACTAAAAATATGCTCAAAAATGACCAATCCTTTAGGAAGTTTGATTATCCTTAGCTAAATAACTTGATGACTATATTTTCATGCAAATCAGACTATAATTTTTGAAGAAAACTCAGCTTCATTCTAAATAAATTGAACAATTTTTTCATCAATGTCAAATACCTGCTAATTGGTTTCAATGTCTAGAACTGATTGCCTTAAATTAGATCTTCAACTAGTGAAAATTTTGATCCAAGGGATGCCATATGGCCTACTTATTTTTTCAATTTCCTTAGCACCACTTGTTGATTGAGAGCATCAAAACTCTCTAAGACGTCCCAAAATTTATGTTTATAAGATTTTAGAAGCTTATTTTTAGTGGCACACTTCACTCTTACTTGGTGGATGACCAATTCAGTGTCTCCAAATATTTGTAATGTTTTGATTTGTATATTTTCATTAATAAGAGGAACATACAATAATTCCTCATATTCTTCTATGTTGTTTGAACATAAAAACTACAACCTATGAGAAAAGACTAATTTCTCATTTTTTGGAGAAATTAATAAAACACCTACCCCAACTCCATTTCTGCTTCTAGAACCATCAAAGAACATTTTCCATAATCCAAAATCATGATATTATTTCTTGAATGGTATGGGGAAAGTAGATTCTTCTTTATGAATGCATGGGGTTCCAAGCATAGTTTCCATAGCTGTATCACAAGGATCAAAATCATAATATTATTTGGCCCATTCATCTAGTAAAAGATTAGGAATTAAATGAGGGATAGGTTGATCTTTTAAAATTGACTTATGTTCTTGCTATTGATGTAGGAGACAATTATATTGGAGAGGAGTGGGTTCATAAGACTAAACATGATAGGAAAATATAGGCTCAGCCTGGATGGTAAATATAGTACCATATCTAGTTTTTAGGATCATGTGAGACCATTATGAAGACAAATAACAACCCACCTTAGCTATAAAGTCTCTTGATAGGAAAATGGAAAACAAAGGAGGAAAGTCAATGACTGATACATCTTGAGTTATGGTTAGACTTGAAAAAGTATGAATGGTTAAATCAAGATATTTGATCACTTTTAAGATGTTGAGAGTTGAACCATCAACCTGTAAAACACCTTTCGAAACAGGGATGTACTTAACACCTAGGATATCAACAATTTTTAAGGAATTACAAAAGTACTAGACACTAAGGAAATCACACAATTATGAACAATATGTTTTCCTATAATCAAATACATATTAAAGGGTGAGGGATTTAAAAAAATTCTTACTTACTCCTCCTTTTCTTGAGATAAATGGAAAAAAATATGAGTCTTTAGAGATACCAGATCAACTCAAGGGAGATGTTTTAAAGCTTCATGCAAGAGATCCCTTTGAGATGGAATAGCTAGGGCATCCCACACTGTCACATTCATGTTTTTCTTCTTCAACTGCTCAACAATGTTGAAAGGAAGGCCAATGGATTTTTGAATTTGAGGTATGGTATTATCCTTGGTTTTTTGTTTGATATGTGGAATTTCTTTAGTTAGCAGAACTTGTGTGTTCCGTAGGTCTGCAATGTTACACAAGTTTGAATATCCTAAATAAGTTATTCATTTTTTAGCTTTTGAGTGATCCGTGGAAAAATATATGAGAATACAATATTACTCAAATCCATGGGATGATTATGATTATCATGCAAGATTGGGGTAGTACATGAAGGAGACCTTACATCCATTTACCTTTTCTTTGACCTTGTGGTATCTGCCACATGAAGTTATAACCTGTCTGAGTGATTCACATATCGATTAACTACACAGAACTCATCAACCCTAAATAACATAATATCAGTTTCTATATTTGATGCCTTCCTAGCTCAACTCCATGCAAATAAGGTAACCATGCAAATCATTCATCATTAGAGCCCAAAATTCTTTTTCTATTGTTTAATGTCCTATCTTGATTAGAGAAGATCATAATGGACTTTATGGAGATAATTGACTGTGTTCACCTTTTTCTCCAAGATCTTCATACTTGAATTAAATATTTATAATTGAATAATGATCCATATCTAAATACATATTGACAATGATCCATAATCAACTAAATTACCATCTTACATTTTTTCTCTAATTTTCTCTTCCCTTCACTTCACTAGTTTCTTGACTACAACCAAACAAATTTTTGGTCATTTTATAACTAAACGACCTATGTAAATCTTGTACCCTATTATTCATTCACAATTTTTTTAGATCAATCACTAATTTTTATTCAAAAGGATAAAAAAATCACCTTTCATTTATCTTACTCAAGACTACCAGTTTGTGCTCCCAAGAACACATAGTCTGCAACAATTTTTTGTCATGTACATATTTTCTGCACAAGTCCAATTACTCCAAAACATTTATATATTTTATCAGTCCCTAAGAGGATCACATGTTAAAATTTTCATCCATTATCATTAATCTATTTGAAAGTTATGACTATTTTCCCAGATAGACATTATAACAAACAATTTACATGCATTCTCAAACCAGATAAGAAAACGCTTCATTACTTCAAAAATACCCCAAATTATTATAAAATAATAAAAATAAATCGAATTCAACAAGATTAATGTAACAATAATGGAAGTGGAAGTGAGAGTGGGAAGCATAATTTTGAATGCAGTGGAGGCGGGAAATCTTGGTTTGAATGGTGGAAGTGGGAGAAATGGAAGCCATGTTATGGATTATGTAGAATTTGTGATTCCTCATAAGCCATTGTAGGAGCACGTGCCTGACCCAGGTAAGGAAAATAGAGTGGAGATAGATGTGGAATCCACATGGGTGGAAATATTGGTTGAGAAAAATATAGAAAGAAATGCCTTGGAAGGATTACAGGATTCTAAAGATAAGGGCCTTCTGGCTCTTAAAATACCAGACTCTCTCTTGGTGTGAGCCAAGGAAAATATGGAAGGAGATTTATTCACCAAATGTTCTTGATCTCCTCCCAACATTGATTTCTTCCACACCTGGGCTAAGAGAAGATGGGAAAAAAATGGATCTATTGAGGTAACTGCATATGGAAATGAGTTTTTCTTAATTTCTCTTCCTAGTAAAGACCATGTCTTAAGAATTATATCTAGAGGGCCTTGGTTTAATTATAAATCGCATGTGGTTTTGTAAAAATGGGAACCGTCCTTCAACCCCTTTGGAAAATCCATCTCTGAATATCCTATTTGGGTTAATCTCCCTGGTGTTCTTGAGTTATGGGAACATGAGGTCCTTATTAGTATAGCCAAAATCCTAGGAACCCCGATGGTGATTGATCATGCTACTCAATCTAGAACCAGGGTTACGCATGTGAGGTTTTGAGTTAATATGAAATAATAAGTTGTGCTTGAAGAAACTATCACTTTGATATCAAAGTTTGGGGATTAGGTGCAAAGATTTGAGTATGCTCCATCCCCTTTTGTTTTTTACAAATGTAAATCTATAGGGCATGATCCTCGAAAGTGCCCAACA
This sequence comes from Taxus chinensis, assembly GCA_019776745.2. Classification (NCBI taxonomy): domain Eukaryota; kingdom Viridiplantae; phylum Streptophyta; class Pinopsida; order Cupressales; family Taxaceae; genus Taxus; species Taxus chinensis. Next base: position 179,254,627 of record CM034153.1, on the reverse strand, counting down.
TAGAAGAATAAGTAGGAATTAGGTCCAAGATCTCATTCTATGGGTCCTAATAAAGATAACACAGAATGGAGAAAAGTTGGGAAAAATATAAGAACTTTCAGGAAGGACCCAAGAAGGGACCAATAGGTTCCAAAGGAGACTACAGTTGTTGAAACACAAATTGTGGCTGAGGCTGAAGCTGAAGCTGAAGAAGACAATCCAAAGAACAAGGTTGAATGGGGTAAAGTATAAAATGAGAATATTTGTGAAGAGAATTTTAATCCAAATCTAAAATAGAAGGAAACTGAGTATTTGTCTGATATAGAAGGGAACTATGAGCTAAAAGTGACTCAAGTTCTTTCTTTGGAAGATCTATCCATGATTGGACAAATATCTTTCAGCCAAATATAGGAGGAAGGCATCTTGACTTCTAATGATTTTGACCTCTTGATGGGAGGTATTTATTTGGATTTTGTTGATCTAGTTTCCTCCCCTGTTACTCCCGTAACAAGTTCTAAGCCTTTTACTAGAAATAATTTAAGAGATGATGTGGGTAAATATTTAAATCCTAAAGGAAGAAAATATAATAAGGAGAAGAGGGAGACCTTGGTTAAGAAATACATGGATAAAGTGTTACAAAACCCACTTAGGTTTCCTCAACCAAAGAATAAATGATCATACTCTCTTGGAATATTAGAGGGTCGAATAACCCCAATAAGCAAAGAATCCTAAAATATTTTAGGAACAAATACAAACCTGATATCCTGATGATACAAGAAACAAAGATGAGTACAGAAAGATTCAAAGAAGTGGGAAAGATGGTCTAGAAAGATGAGTATGGGAAGGGGTAAGCTCAGAAGGGGATTCAGAAGGAATTTTCACCCTCTGGAATCCCCTCTTGGTTAAAGGCATGGTTCTCTTGTCATCATCCAACCACCTAACCATGGGTTTTACTGATTTAACTTTAAACAAGTCCTGGATTGTTTCTAATATCTATGCCCCCAACTCTGTGATTGGTAGAAGGAATATTTGCAGAGAAATTTCTAAGGGGAGTTCCCTTTTTAAATATGGTGATTGGATTGTTAGAGGAGACTTCAATACTCCTCTTTCCCTGGGGAAAAAAAGGTGGAGCCATTTCCTATATAGATAACATGGATGAGTTAGCAATTTTTTAGTTAATAATGATCTTGTGGACCTTGAGCTTGGAGGGTCCAAATTTACTTGGGCTAATAGAAGAACTGGACATGACCTTTATACAAATCAAACTAGACATATTTTTGGTGAGCCATTCTTGCATGATTAATCAATTCTACTCTCTTTCCACCTTGCCTAAAATTGGATCTGACCACAACCCGATCATTCTCAAGCTGGGTATGGCTATTCCTAAAAAATATAGACCTTTTATATTTGAAAAAATGTGGCTCCAACATCCTGACATCCTCTTGATAATTTAGGAGTGGTGGGGGATCACAGTCCATGGCGTTCCGATGTACAAATTAAGTTTAAAGTTGAAGCATGTTAAAAAAAATCTGGAAACTTGGAATAAGGAAATTTTTGGGAACATTTTTCAGTCTAAGAGAAGAATAGAGGAAGAATTAAGGACTATTGAGGAACTGATGGAGGAAAATGGGCTCAACCAAGAACTTAAAAGTCAATAGAAATATCTCCTCATTGAATACCATGATATCTTGGCTAAGGAGGAAGTCTACTGGAAGCAAAAATCTAGAGTTAAATGGCTAAAGGAGGGTGATAGAAACACTAAATTCTTCCACTTCTCTGCCACCTCTAAGAAAAATCATCTCAAGATCAAGGAGATTAGGAAAAATGATGGTAAGAAATCAATGAAGTTATTTTCAATTATTTTAAGGACCTCTTTCTCCATGGGGCTGATCCAAATATAACATATCTTGGGAGAAGGCCCTCGAACTCTTCCAAAATGTCATTTGGGATCAAGAAAATAGATATCTCATGCTCATTCCTGTGGAGGAAGAAATCAGATATGCCATTTTTGACATGGAACTGGATAAATCTCCTAGACCAGATGGGTTCCCAGATTTCTTTTTCCAATAGTTTTGGGAAGTGGTCAAGAATGAGGTCATTGAGATGATCCATATTTTCTTCAGTAATGGTCAAATTCTCAGGAAGATCAATAACACTTTCCTAGTCCTTATTCCCAAGATGATAGGGGCCAATGATGTGAAATATTTTAGATCCATTAGTCTGTGCAACACTAAATACAAATTGATAACCAAAATAATTACTTTCATGCTCAGGAAAGTGCTGTCCAATTTTATTTCTCCTAATCAAGGAGCTTTTAGTCCTGGGAGATAAATTCTTGACAAAATTGTGGTCATCCAAGAAGCCATTCAGGTAATTGAAATTTTAGGAAGATCCACCATGTTTTTCAAGCTGGATATGCACAAAGTGTATGAAATAGTTTCATGGGCTGTCTTCTTATGCCATTCTATCCAAGTTGGGGTTTGATGCCTTCTTCATCAATATGGTTATGGTATGCATTTCTTCTGCCAGTTTCTCTATTATGATCAATGGTAAAATAGAAGGCTTCTTTCAAGATGGTAGAGGTCTCAGACAGGGAGACCCCCTCTCTCCCTTCCTCTATATGATTTTGGTGGAAAATTTAAGAAGACTATGAAATCAGGCAGTTTCCCTTAACCTCTTGCAAGGTTTCGAAATTTGTAATGGCCTTTAGCCTACCTACCTCAACCAATTTTTGGATGACAATTTCTTGATGGGGAAGGCATCTATACAGGAAGCCTATATCTTCAAAGAGGTTCTGAATGAGTATGAGGAGGTCTCTGGCTAGCTGGTCAACTTCCTCAAAAGTGTTATTTTCTTCATAAATGTGGAAGAGAATTTCCAAGAGATATTGGCCCGCATTTTTGGCTATAAGATAAAGAATTTTCCAAACTCCTATTTGGGAATGCCCCTCATTCACAAAAAACTGAATCATTCCATCTAGAACACTCTGCTTGAGAGAGTTTCAAATAATTTATCTTCTTGGAAGGGGATTCTCCTATCTCAAGCTGGAAAAATTCAACTCCTCCAAATATCTCTTCAAGGTGTTCCAATCTATGTCATGTCCCTTTTTTGGCTTCCGGGTAAGATTTTGGAAGCTCTTGAAAAAATTCAAAAAAGGTTCCTGTGGGCTGGGGTTGAGGAGAAATTCAAATTTCCTCTTGTGGCCTGGGAAAAAGTGACCAAGCCTAAGGATTATGGGGGGATAAGATTAAATAATATGAGACTCATGAATGAAGCTCTTATGGCTAAATCTGGTTGGAGAGTGATAAAGGAAGAGGGCCTATGGATTGATATCATCAAAAGGAAATATTTAAGGAATACTGGCAGAATAGAGACTTTCTTTTTACAGGACAATATCCCTAAGGGATCCTTTTTTTTGGAATTATTTTCTCTCTTCTAGGGAGATCCTGAGTAGGGGTATTAAATGGAACATTGGGAAAGGTGATAGAATTCACTTTTGGAGGGATTGTTGGATCTCTGATAAACCTCTTGTGGAGGATGATCCCATGAGAACTGTGGTATAGTTCTTTGAAGACAATGGTAAAGTTTGGGTTAAGGACTATTGGAGCTTCTCCAACAATCTTGTTCTTTAAGAGAAGGTGATTCCCCCTCCCAAATTCATTAGGGACACTCAGTTTTTTGATGAACTCAACTCAAAGTTAAAGAACATGTATATTCCTCTTTTCCAAAAAATTGAGGACTCTATTATTTGGAAGGAAGAGGATTCTTGTAAATTTCTCTGTTAAATCTTCTTACCTCCTTAACTTTAAGAATTCTAGCCAAAAATATTACTGGAGTAAACTTTGGGTAAAATACCTTCTACCTAAAGTTAACATTTTCCTATGGTTGGCTGCTCAGAATAAAATCCTCACTGTGGAAAATTTGAGGAAACATGGCATGCTCCTCCCCAATAGGTGTGTCCTTTGCAAAAAAGAGGAGGAAAGTGTCAACCACCTCCTCATCTCATGCCCCTTTGCTTGAGTGGTGTTGTCCAAGGTGTTGGAGCTTTTCAAGGTCTAATGGGTCTATCCTAATTCCATTGAAGAATGTTGGTTACAATGGGATTTCCCTTTTAGGTATCCCTTTCTTATGGCTACCTAGAAAATGGCCCTGCCACACTTCTTCTGGAGCTTATGGAAGGAAAGAAATGCTCTCATCTTAAGAAATCAGAAAGCTAATTTTAGAAAGGTCAATGTTGGGTTGATTTCCTCAATTAAAGAGAAATCCAAACTCATTAAGGTGAAGTCTAAAAAGGCTCCATTTCTAGTAGAGAAGAGGAAGTGCTCAAAAAATTTACCTTCATTCTGCCTCAAGTCAATTTCCCATCCACTAAAATTAAATGGTCCAAACCTGAAAGGGGAAAAGTCAAACTTAATTTTGATGGGGATTCTAAAGGTAACCCTGGCCTAGCTGGTGGAGGAGGCATAATTAGGGATCATAATGGGGACTAGATCTTAGCCTATCCTAGGTCCTTTGGGGACTCAGAGCAATAATGTGGCCGAATATTGTGCTCTTCTCAAAGGTATTAGTCTTGCAAGGGAGAAAGTAATTAAACATATTCTTATTGAGGGCGATTCTCTTCTCATTTTAAATGCAATCAGTAAGAATAGTCACAATAATTGGATCTTGGGAAATATTATTAATGATATTAAAGAACACCTTAAGTACTTTGATTCCCATATCATTTCTCATATCCCTTGCATAGGCAAATTCTTGTGCTAATAGATTGGAAAATGAGGGAGTTAAAAATAATGATTACAAGGTCTGGTAAAAAGGTGAGGTCATACCTGCTCATATTAATGATATTATCAATCATGAAAATTTGTAAGCACTTCACCTTAAGTAGCGTGAGGGATAATAATGGGTTCAGTTTTCCAATATTTCAAAAGCATTTCTGGCTTAAGATATTCTTGGAAAGAAAAGTCTAATTTCAAAAATTACAGACCTCAAAGTGTTGTGCATTATCTGGCTACCATGGGTGGTGATAGAACCAGATTCAAGCCATCCAGCCATGGGCGTATTGTGGAGGATAAGTCTATGTGGCACCTTTTTTGAATTGGGGGTTTCAGGAACTTTATCACTAGACTCCAAGGGCATGATCCCTCACTGACTATGGAGTTTGGGCAAGCATGGAAGGAAGGGAAAGTAGTGATTTGTGGCATGGAAATAGAAATGTCAGAGGAAGCCATAGCTTGTGCTACTACAATGGAAATGGAAGGTTTGAAAATATTCAAGGATGGGAATTAGAGAGAGTATGAAATCAATAATTTATTTATTGGAAAGGAAAATTGTCTATTACTTCATCGATGGTATTTCTTGTTCCTACATTCCTGGGGTGTGGAGAGAGGTCTTCTACACATCATGAAGTATCTGACTCTGGAGGGTAAGTATTGCAAGATATATACCCACCACTTGTCGTTTCTGAACATGTTTAGACATAAGAAGTTTATCAGTATCCCCTTCTATATTTTTATATCTCTGACCACCTTGGTGAGGGATTTCCAATGGAGTAAGGTGGAGTCTCCCATCTACGAGGGCCTCATTATTCTCTTATTTTGCAATGGGAATCCGGCCTAGGATAAACAAATGCCCCTAATTGAAGATGAGGAGGATATTTACCCTAGATGAGTGTCTATATCAAAATGAGGGAAGAAAATCTAGGTTCTAAGTATATGGGTGATGGGAAGAATGGGGAAGGGATGGAAAATTATGAAGCTGGTCCATCGAAGGGGAAGGATAAAATTACCTTGGAAGGAGAGCATGGTATTGATATGTGGAAGAAAAAATTTCAATACTTGGAGATGGTTGTCCAGGTCCTAGAAGAGACTAACTTGGTGGTGAGAAAGGGAATGATTGATAGTATCAAAGCCACCAAGCAAATATTTTTGGCCCAGAAGAACATCCATGGGAATATCAAGCAGTTGGATTCTCTGGTTCAAGATTTGGGCGTTCGTCTAGATGCTGTGGAAAAAGAGAAGCGAAAAAGGAGGTGGATCAGTTCCGATGAAGAGGAAGAGGATAGGAGGACAGGCAGTCTGAGGAGGACATCAAGGAAACTCCCTAGATGAAGCTGAATTCAGATTCTAGCATGAAAGAGGAGACCAGGGAGGTTATACCCTCCAAAAAAAGTAAAGCTAACTAATGGAACTTCTTCTGAATTGTCTGCGGACTTTCGGGGAAATTTCTCTATTTTTTCTTGTTTAATGTCTTAGATCTCTTCTAATCATTATTTCTTGGACCCCCTTCTCTATTTTGGAGTTAAGTTTGTTTAACTCTGGGGGTCCTTTTCCTTTTTTTTCGAGCTTTGCTTCTATCACGATGTAGTTTTTTGTACTCAGCCTCTGGGAGCATATCCCTAATTTTTACCCTATCTAATAAAAATTAAAAATACATCTAGATAATGACCTATTTCACCTAAATACAAAATTTTAGGTCATTTGGAGTTGGGACTAAAACGTTATGATTAATTATTTGAACCCATGTTTTAAGGAAACAATGAACAAACAACATAGTAAAATTTGTTTGGAAGTAGATCATGAAAAATTAAGCATTTTCATTGAAATATGAACTCATATAATTGAAATTAATTCCATAGGCACTTGAGGGATGAGGTAAAACAAAAATTATTACATTTATAAGCTCTAACCTTCTTATGACATGAATTTACCAAGTCTGTAACCTTACATTCTTTCATGATTTCCATATTCTTTGCTCATCTTCTATGAGCTCCTTTATCCTCTGCATACTAATTCCTTCCTAATATCCATCTGGACATTGTAGCTCGATCCCTAGACCATGGATATCTCTTGATAATTACATAAATATATATATTGATCTTGTTTCTAAGTTAAGGCTTTGACTCCCTAATTATTGAGATTTTTACTCAACTTACAAATAAGAATAGGCAAGCCTGTTTTTATAACTAAGATATAGTTGTGCCAAATCCTATATTATTTCTAATATATCCTATAAAAAATGATCCTCCTCCTCCTCCTATGTATCATAGGAATGAGAACACTCATATCCACCTAGACAACTAACTTTCAATTTTTACGATTTTATCAGAAAGAGTAATTACTTTACATAATTCAAATATTCAAACTATGACATTCTTGGAGGGAAACTAATTTGAAACACATAGTACATGTTATTCATGCATTGAACAACTTATTATATTTGTTTTATTCGTCACCAAACATGATGAAGGATGCTCCTGCATCAATATTGACCTCTTAATTTTCTTCCATGTTAGATTTGACTATTTATAGCAATGGTTCGTGCTGTTTGGAATAATTTTGAACCATAAGGGCCCGATTTTGTAATGTATTTGCACAAATATACTGACCACATGGCTGATTGCATAAAAACATCATTATGTCTCTTGTATAACATTACTTTTTACTGGAACCAATTATTTACTTGAGCTAGCAACATGAAGTGATTGAGTAGGAACAACTGTTTGAAGGGGAAGATGTTGATTTTCACATTTTTATCTATCATTTTTATGATTCTTCCCATATTTCTGAATTGAATATTGATTTATATAAGGTTGATAACCTTGATTGAATCCTTGGTTAGAATATTTCCCTTAGTTAGTATTTGGGTAATTTCTATAAGATTGGGCTTGTTGTTTTTCCAAGGATATAACTTTATTTGATAATTTTTTGATCAAAGCTTTCATTTCATCATCATCCTTTTGTTTTTAAGGAGCATAGGATGGGGAGGGAATAGATTGGTAATTTTTCTCAAGAATGGGAGCAATGGAAGGTTGTGAAGCTTGAGGTAACTCAAGAAAAAAAGGCATATGTAATCTAGGGGATATTTTTGTAGCTTGTATCAAAAAATTCTCATCCCTAATGGCTATTAGATAAGCATAAGGTAATTTCATAATACCCATAAATTTTATCATAACTACTATATCAAAATTTAATGATATTAAGAAGTAAAGGAAAGCACCTTGTGGAGTTGGTCTTAAGAGAATTAGAATTTTCTACCATGTATTATGAAATCTAAAATCAAAATAAGCCATAAGCTCATTGGGATACCTTTTGATGGTTGTTAGTTTCTCTAAAAAGGATTTTTTTTCTGATTTCTTCCCAAATTGTTGACACATAGTTGTGTCAAGCTCATCCTAGCTGTGAATGGAAGTTAGTCTCATACTTCTATACCATTGAAGTGATTTTCCCTTATAAGAAGAAGAAAAAAATCTAACTGCAACATCATCTTCAGTAACAAAATTGACTAAACAAAAATTAGTAATATCTTGAATATGATCAGCTGGGGTAGTAATATTTTCACTAGTGAAGAAAGGGATGATTTTAAGTGCAGAAACTGGTATATCATGTTGTGCATTGAGAGCTAAAGGGCTACTAGCATTAAAGTTGAAAAAGGAAAATTTATTTGTTGTGCCATATTAGAATGTCTTAAAACCCTAGATGACAACAAGAAAGGCCTACCGGGAGGAGTGGAAAGAGTTTTGTCTAGAGGAGATGGTGATCTCTAGATGTATTTACCTCTTCTTCTTCTCCTTGGTGACAGTTACAAATAATCCAAAGGATCACAATTAGCTATTATTGATCTTTTCTATATTCTTCTCATGAAAATGGGCACCTTAACTATTGATACCAATAGATATGATGATTGGAGTTGTCATATGTGTTGAAGTGATCCTAAAAATTATAGAAATCACCAAGTCACACACCAAACTCAATGAATAATGAGAATAAATATTTCAAAACTTGTCCCAATGGGAATTCAAGAACTATTGAAGCTCAAAATTACACACACACACACACACACACACACACACACACACACACACACACACACACACACACACACACACTTAAATCGTGGATATTTGAGGATTTGAGGAAACATGGGACTGCCTCCAAGTTAAGGTACTTTATCTTGAGATAGACCTCTAGAGAAGGATGACTTCCTCTACTTAATCCTAATGCTAAAAATACTCCTACTACTGGAAATGTAATTATATAATCCTAATATAGAAATAAAATGGACCATGGGGAAGAGAAAAATGCATGAAAAGGGAAATCGTAAACTAACAGAGGTGATAACACTAAGATAAAGGGGAAAGACACTCTCAAATGAGGGAAAATAGGAGGAAAATGAAGGAGGAGAGGGAAAACATGAGTTCCATTGTCCATAACAACATTCAAACTTTCCTTTTCACACAAAACACAAAAATAATGGAACTTTCAAATGGAAGAGAGAGATGCACAACACACCACTACTAATAAAAGAGAGGAAAGAATGTAAATAAAACAAGCTAGGGTAGATAATAACTTCAAAATAGATTTTATTGCTTGACATATGCACAATCCATTATAGTGAAGTAGAAGAAGGAAAGATAACACATAGTAGATGGAAATAATTAATGTATGTAACTCATATCTACTCCTACAACCATTTTGACATGGTGCCTTTACAAATTAAGAGGATCCAACCACTGTAAATGAGCTTTATTCTATAATATATAGAATAATGGAGAAGAAAAATGAGGGAAAAGAGAGCGAAACTCAAATTATTTCATTGAACCACCAAAAACATGCATTAAATATCTAAAAACCATCATGGGTTCCCTTATAATACTATTCCTCCATGTTAATTTACTTACGGGAGAAGAAAGGGGCACTATATTTCATTAATGCGGGTGGTTGAGCCGTTTGTAACTACACATTTAATACCAAAACTATTTTCCTAATTTTCTTCCCACCAAGCCTAAAAAGTCTGATTTTCTTGATTCCAAGTTGAAGATACCAAGGATACATTTCCAATGAGATCAATTTTTCATGATTTGGAGCTCTAGAGTGAAAGTTATGGCCATTTTAATTTCTGCAAGTTAGGAGGAATAAAAAATTGACACATGACAGATTTTGGTGGTCGTAGAGATTTCCTCTTTCCCTTTGTACATCATCTAGATGGTTTGGGGTTTCATATTTTTGACCACAAGGGTTATTTGTTAGCCACCACATGTTGCATTTGGATTGGAGTGGGAACTAAGGGCCTCAGATGTAAACACATGGAGTTAGTGAAAGAATACATGCAAACAACAATAAGGTAGTGTGAAGGGAGCCCAAAATCCTAGGAAGAAAGGAGGTAGAACTCAGGAGTAAGTATGCACAATGCATGCTTAGATACACAAGGGGGCCACATACCCACCAAGTTAGACCATAGAAATCAGGGTGAAAAATACATATGCATATGAAGCCTAATGAGTTGTAAATAAATCCTGTAGAACCATAAGGAAAGGCCATGGGGTTTGGGATGGAAAATTCATGCTCATATGAGCATGTAATGATGCAAAGGAATCCCATGAGTTTGAAAAGGAAGACCACGGAGCTCAGGCCCCCCTTGAAATTTTTCATCTGCGCGGACTTTTCTCTTTGGTGGTTATTTCATTGTTTTGTAGGTTTGAGAAAACCCATGGGACACTAAAATTTTAAAACTTGAGGAAATCATATTCTCTTATTTATGCTACAGACTAAGCTTTTCATTCTCGTAAACTAGAAATAATGCCGCGCAACACTGAGTTTCATCAATTCTACCTAAGTCCCTGTGTTATCTCATTTCTTTGTCCCACAGGTTAAGAGAACCCGTAGAACACTAAGTTCCTGGATTCTGTTGTAGAATTAAGTTAGTCTTCGCACAAATTTCTTGAGCATGACAATGTTGTTAAGTCCATTTTTGATGAGTTATTCAAAATTATAGGGGGTGTAATTTTGGATGAAAAAATTCTCCAAACTAGTTCTTATCAAGTCAATTATGGAAAGTGATGCTTTCCATGCTAAAAAATCCATTGATATAGTTCTGTAATGGATGGAAAAATATAAAACTCACAAAATTTAGCTTAAGGAAGAAAATATACACTTAATAACATATGTAAAACACCTCATCAATTTGATTTCTTCTTCTACTATTCAAGTTCCTACTGCAGTATCAATACCAGATCAAAAGACCCTCTTCTTGTCTAAATAAATAAATAATATGGGTCGTGTATCCAAATCATGGACTAAGAATGTTCTAACAAAAGGTTTGTGTATCATTGACGAAGCTATGAGAATTTATGATAAGGTTCATACTTATCTAGATTCAATTCTACCTTTTGTAGAGTCTTTAGGGATCATTATTATCACTCTCGATAAAATTTACCCCAACGTGTGAGAACTTACACAAATGGACTTCTCCTCTCTTGTCACCGAGGGAATCCTAAATTTCAAAAACTATAGGTTTCTCATTGAATGGTTAAATTTTACCAAATTTAGGAAAATGGTGCTTGATGATGTCAATTTACAATTTGATGGTGTAAAAGATAAAGGAGAATCAATCATGTGTGCAATCTATGAATTAAATGAGGAAATTCCTTGAAATATCATCGACGGAAACAATCAAAGGATATTTATGAAATCTCTCAAAAAGTAAAACTGACCAATCTAATCAATAATAAGTATTTTTCCTCCAATATTAATTCTCTTGATAAACTCTCCAAAATTTGATATATGTTCACCAACATAGAAGATAAAATGGTGGAGTTTCATATGGTTTCTAGTATGATTTTAGAAATTCAAGTCATTTGTGATACTTTCCTTTCTCCTCATTTCTTCTTGGACAAGTTGAGAATGATGGAATCATTGGAGAAATTTAAGAAATTTAAAATGGCGAGATGTTTGGACATGATATTTTCAAAATAATGTTTCAATTCTATGATGAGGTTTTCCTTAGTGATTTATGAATTGATTTCTCATACGATCGAGATAGGTAAAATCTTGGCCCAATAGATAAGGAGCTAATATTAGATGTCATGTTATATTTTATGTATTTACCTAGTCACTTTTGGTGGAGTCCATATGTACCCACTTATTTAAAATATTTGTAATACTTTTATTAACTCATTCAAGTCATAAATTTATTTTAATAAAGTGACTTTACTTTATTAAAATGAAGTTAATTAATTAAAGGGATATAATTATGTCCTAATATAATGTCATGAATACCCTCACTACTTTGTAACCAAAATTTGGGTTATAAAAGGAAGTTAGTGATCATTTATAAGGGATTTTTGAAATGAGGAAATGTTATTTGTAGAGAGGTAATGAAATTTTTTTTGTTCTTGTGTAAAGAGAAATAAAGAAACATTTATTGAGAAATTTGTGTTTTATATTTGTCTCTTTCTTTAGCATTTATCAGTCTTAAGTTTAATAAATGTAAAAGGATCTTTCTCTGTATGATTTCCCCATATTTAATTTAATTTTCACTTATTATGTTAGTTTTTAAAGTGTATTAAAGATTATGATTTACATTTTCTTAATCTTGCATGCACCCCATTTCTCACTTCTTCATCCACATCTTCCCTTATTCTCCTTTTCTTGTCCATTTCCTTTCTTCCAAAAATTCAACCCCCCAAAAATACAATTTTAAATGTATAGCTGTATATACCTTTATGGTTTTCAATAAGGGAAACCTCACCCATCATTGAGTAGGGACTTTTCCCCCTTCCAATTTTTTCATATTTTTCATATGTGCAAACTTATATGCCAACAATTTTTTGTGACTTCGACGAGGAAACGAAATATGCACTAAGGTTGAATCTTACTGATAGTAGTTCCCTTATAATTTATTTTTACTTTCCTTCACAAATTTATAATTTGAGAAAATGAATCCTAATATAAATCCTCCTATCTTGAAGCCAAATATTTATGTGCTTCAATATACTTAAGAAGGAAAAATATATTTATCTAAGGTGCTTAATTTGGAGAAACTTTCAGAATAACACTCATTTCTATGTTGTGGAAAAATTATTAGACGAGGAAGAATATCATACTCATGCAGTTAGAATAATACAAGCTACTCAAATTAGATGTCAATGAGAAATAATTGAAGCAAAAAGAGGTACATGCATTTCCATGTCTACTCCTTCAGTCCTTGATCTATGACTATTTTATCAATCCAAGTTCTAATCTATCAGCCTAATATTTCCTTTGAATAAATAAATAAAGAAGATATCATGGAAAACCTTCAAGTTTTGGCATGGGATAATCATACAAGTTTTGAGAATTATATGAGATTTGAAAAAATTGTTAATACCAAAATGTATCATGTTGAACTTACAAGAAGAGGTGCTAGACTTATATCCATAAGAATACCAAGAAAAGTTGTAGTATAAGTTGTTTAAGGTTCTACTCCATAACTTCCACCACCTAGAAAATAATAAATATTGATCATTTATTTCAAAATGGATAAGAAAATATTTATGAGAGGTGGTAAATAAAATGGAGTAATTGATCCAATTTTTTATTTTCAACTAAAATTGATTTCAAACTTATTCCCAAAAGAAGAAAGGGTAAAAAAAGTTGTTGAGTCTTACTTCAAGTTCTAAGAAGAATTCAAAAGAAGGTGTCTTAAAAATGCAAGCTCTTCTTCTACATAACACATTTCTCTCATTACACACTATATTTCACAAGATGGCCATTGTACCTTGGGGACCCTCCATTGGCCCATTGGATTTTGGAAAACTTCATGAAATTCCTGGAGACACTAGGAAGAATCTCCTAAAATTTATGGTGATGGTAAAACATCTCCTAATGATCACATGGAACAAATTTTAAGCACATTTAGTGTCCTTGGAATTTAACATAAATATGTTGTTGTTTACTTGTTCGTGGAGAATCTGTAGGAAGGTGATGTTGATTGGTTCTATCATTTTGGATCAAGTACTATCAATAATTATGATACTATAAAACAAATGTTTGAAGAAATATTTGAATCTTCAATAGATGCACATTTACTATTGGCACAACTTTCCAAAATGAAGAAAGAACCATATGAGCCTATATGAGATTTCAATACCAAACTCAAAAATTTGTTGCAAAAAATTCCCCGAGGAGCCATCCTATGATAGATAATCAAAAGTGTTTCTTCATTAATGTACAACTTCCCTAGGTTGGTTTCCTCTTAAGAAGATATAGAGTTTCAAACTTAGATCTTGTAAAAACTCAAACTATTGAAATAGAAGATGATCCCATCATGACTTGGAAACTAAATAAAATCTCTAGTAAAATAAAAAGTCAAGAAACTAGTAAGAGATCTTCTAATGATCTAATAGAAAAATTAGCGAATGATGTGGTGGAATTTAAGAAACATGTCAAATAAAACAAACGGGAATTTCCTTATAAGGATATCCTAACGAGGAATTTTTTTCAAACATAAATTGACTTCCAACTCCTCAACAAATATTTTTAATCAGGGCTACACCTACGAATAATTACAAGTGTGAAATTTTTGAAGAGAGTGACGATGAAAAGGTTAAAGTAATAGAATCTAATAAAGAAGATGATACATGTGTTTTAGTACGCTAATATGAATAAATATAAGGCGACAATATTATTGGCTATTTTTTGTATGTGCTTAATGAAGAATATGATGAGACAACTAGACACCTGAATAGTCATGCTTACATAGTCTTCATGAGATCAAAAAATAAAGACAAGGCTCTCATGAAAGTAGAAAAATAGGATAAAAACAAATAAAATTTAGAAAGAGTCTCAAAGAGAGAAATTTATAAAGGTACTTATTGTAAAGGTTATTTTAAAGAAATGTGATCCTTTACCAGATCAATCTCAAGAAAAAAGTTATTGTAAATAATACTAAAACAACGTCTACTTATCCTCCTCCTGTTACTGCTACTCCAAAATTTAGTACTGTTGCTATGAGAAATCCCTCTCTAATTCAAAAGGAAGCTCTTCATGAAGTTCAAGGTTAAACTAACATACCTAAGTGTGATGTTATTCATCATATAAATAAAATAAATATTTGTATGTCTAAAGAGAAATACCTTAAGTCCATTGCTGATCAAATCAAAAGAGTGATCAAGTTTATTAAAGGTAACTCTTAAATCACTTCTAAGGGAGTATTGAAAACTCCCACAAGTTCAAAAGATCATTATCTCATGACTATAAACAATCTAAAATAAAACAAAGTAGAAACCTTTTATGTCTCTCTTTTTATTGATAGACGCAATTTAAGTAACTACATAATTGATTTTAGAACATTTGATAACATCATGTTGGATAAAGTAGCACGTGATCTTATACTTACATGTACAAGATCATATGAGACATGTTACTAAATGAAGACAAAGTAAGTACCATTGATTGGGAAAATTAAAGATGCTCAAGTAGCCTTAGCCACTTCCCCACAAAAGAAAGTGAAATTGACTATATTCGTAGAAGACATGCCCACATCATATGGAATGTTGCTTAGTAGAAAGTTTTGTAGATATATTAGGGGATAAATTTAGATGGATTGGTCACATGCCATGATTACCGCTCGAAGTAAATTTTAGTGGCAAATATTTGTTAGTTCATAAATATACCTATTTTTAAAATTTGCATTTGGTGATTTATTAAGGTAGGAACTAGGACTTGGTCACCTAAATTTTCTTAGTATAAGTTACTTTTAGGGCTCAATTTACCTAGTTTTTACACCAATAGCTAACTATTTTAATTCGAATCACCATTAGTACAAAATTGAAAATTACCACATTTTCCTTCATATATATACTAATTATGTATTTACACTATCAAGTCCAAATCAAATATTCCTTGCAAGATCGACTGCATATTAGAAACCCTCCAACATTAAGGTATTTTTAATGATATGGTATGACACAAATGTTACTAGATGAAAACACCGTAAATGCTACCGGTCAGTAGCATTAACTATTATAACATCTGGTAGAACTTTAAATGCTATCAAATGACAACATACAATTTATGTTGTCTCCTGGAAGCATAAATTATGATGATGGATGGTAAAATAAACTATATGCTTCCAGACATAGCATTAATAGTGTTACAAGTTGGTAACACAATTAATGCTATTGAACGGTAGAATTTATGGTGCTTATGACCGATAGAACATTTCAAAAAGATTCAAATACTTGTTTATTTCACTATTTGCAATTTTTAAAACATGCTGGTAAAAATATGATCTATTTTGAAAATTTCCTTGAATAGCTACAATGGACTCTATGAATAATAAAAACAAGTAAGATCAATTCAAAAGAAAAAGTAACATATTAAATTATTTTAACAATCACAAAAAAATGCAGACCAAAATCTCATCTACTACAAACATCTAGGTGACATCTAAAAAAATGCCATTAAATTTTTAATTAATTTTTATTACTTTAGTTTAAATTTTAAAGCTCTTTGTCACATTCAAACCCTTCTCGCATTTGAATGTAGAAACCCTTACTGATAATCATATTTAACGTGAAAAAGTTCAGAAACACATATCCCTTAAAGATATAATTAAAATTTTAGTAGATGAAGATATAATTAACGATGACATGCCAGAGCTGGAAGATAATCCTCACTATCAAATACCTCCAATAAATGAAAGTTATATTGAAAATATTCAATTAGAAGATGATATTCATAATACTCTTCCTATAAAGAAATATATGCGAAGGAAGAAAAATAGTTGGACAATTGGAAGGTATTTTAAGGTAGATTGGAAAAAAATATCCATTTGTTGTCCTGAGAATTTGAATGGGCAAAATTCACCTAAGAATAAGACAACTTTACCCACAGTGTTGAAAAGTTTGAAAGTCATACCTTTCCAAGACACCCTAGGTCTAACCATCCCCAACACCAACCTTACCTAGTCAGTCTAATGACCTCCCATGGAATGTTAACTTAATACCCTAGGTGAATTAGGAAAGTCAAGTCAACCCCCTAGGTGATTTTAGAATTTCTTGAAGAATGCTAATTTTGGACAGTGGTGGGAAGGGCTACCACTGGCCTTCCCATGATAGGTGCAACCCCCTGGAGTGGAAAAAAGGAGCCAAATCAAATAAGTGGATGAACTAAAAGTATAGAAACATCATGGAGGTGATTTTAGAAGGTTCAAGAAATATTTTGAAGAGTTGGGGCAGTTTCACAAAAAATAGGGTTCACAGGATTAGGCAGTGCATAGGGCTAAAAGAGCTACTGAGTTTCTGGTGGTGCTTTCAAGATCTCCAAATGGAGTTAGGATCCAAACAAGAAATATGTGGAAAGGGAATTCAAATACCTAAAATATGGTGAAATCATAATTTTCACAACACCTTGGAGAAATAGGTTTGGTTTTTTTCATGGAATTCAAAAATTTTTTTCAGGGATAAATGGAGGAAATGACCATTGGATTAAAAATGTTTTAACTTAATATAAAATTTCATCAAAAATGTCCATTGGGAACACAAGATATCATCATTTCAAGTTTCCGTCAAGGAGCGAGTTCGAGAGTTAGTCAAATTTTGAACAAGACACATGTCAGCTCCAAGAGCCTAGCGAAATTTCATGTACCTTACATGCCTAAAGAAAAGATACATGAGGGACATAAAAATGTTCCTAGCCCCTTAAAGCCCTTTGGATCCTCATAAGACCTCTCAGATTGATTGTTCAGCTCCTAGGTGCTTGTCACACTCATTCCATCACTCGCTTAGATTGTGACAAGTGGTGGCCTCTGGCACACCATGTAATTTGATGTCCTTCATATCTCTTTGAGTCGGGGGACATCAGGGACAATAAAATTCACCCATCCCCCAAGGAGACTCCTGGTCACCCATGTGACCCCTTCAAGAGTAGTTTTCCAGCCCTAAGGAGCTAGTGGAGTCTTCATCCCCTGCCATCAGATCTTCGCCACATGTCATCATGAGGCGTGCCATGAAATTTGATGTCCCCTTTTTCCATTTGTGAAAGAAACATTAGAGACACAAAATTGTGTCTAACTCCAACTCCAAATTTTGAAAATTTTCTAGCTCCTTGTTGCTTTTTATTGCTTCTCCATTGTTATGGCTCTGTGCTTCCTATCACTCAATCCACCATTGTTGTAACTCAAACCATCTCAGCCACAACAACCACATCCTTAAAATCATGAAAACACATAGGCATCTAAAGTAATATGTATTAGGAGATATCAAGGATCAAATAACGAAAGAGAAACAGAGAAATCATCTGAAAATCCTCATTGTCGTAAAATGAAAATTCAAAGATATATTGCAAACCGGTGTACGAAATGAAGAACCGTTTGCTGTTGTGTTCTTCAATCTTGAAGGCCATTAAAAATTCATCTTTAAATCTCCCTTCCACTTCAAAAATCCTCATTGTCGTAAAATGAAAATTCAAAGATATATCTTACGAAACGAAGAACTATTTGTTGTTGTGTTCTTCATTCTTGAAGGCCATTAAAAATTCATCTTTAAATCTCCCTTCCACTTTAGTAATTTCTTGTAGTGAAGAAATATTACTCTCATCCCAATGAAGACAAAATTCATATTTCCCATCAAATTGGCAATCGGTTTGAAGATAAACTTCATCAGTAGAACGAGAAACAAAAAACCCATATCAAGAATATGATTTTCATTGTGAAAAGAGAAGAAAAAAAGACCTAAATTTTTTGAAATCTCCATTAATGGCTGCCATGACATAGCAGTGATAAAATCAGTGAGCTAACTCTCCACTTCTCAAGGTTACAGTAGGCGTAATCGTGCGAAAATCGGTGGAAAAAATCCTTGAAAAATCTAGTTTCACGTGAACTAGTTTTCACGCCATGAAGTCCATATTTTTAAGGGATATGGAGGGCTGTGTTTTTTTATCAGCATTCTATCCTCTTTTCAAAGAAATTTTCAAATTCCCTAAAGATCTAGTGGGTGAAATCATCCGAAATTCAGAGGAGAGGGTCTCCAAAAAAATCTAGTTTCTCTCAAACTAGTTTTTGCACAATGAAGTTGCCAATTTCTCAAGATATGAAGGAATGCTTTTTTTATCAATATTCTACCTTAGTAACTCCATGCCCGAAGCTCTTATAAGGAATAAATTTTCATTTTTCATTTTTGAGCTTTTTGGAAAGTGAATCATAATGAAAATTGGAGCACGAATTCATGACAAAGACCCAAATCCAAAAATTTGTTCCTGTCGCAAACCAAGGTCATTTTCACCACTTACTAAAAATAGCATATTTTATACTTCCTCACATGCTATAAATGGAAAATCCCATTGAATTGCAAGTTTGATCACTCGGGACAATCAGAAAAGGGGTAAAATGGAAAGTAAGAAAAAAGGAGTTCTTTCCAAAATAGCAGGTCCCCAAATAACAACCCGCTAAAAATAGAAATGTGCTAAAAATAGCAATATCTCAGGAAATAGAGGGGTTGGAATATGCTCGAAGGTTCAAAAGGTGAAATTGGAGAAAGACAAGTGCTAAGTACCAGAATAGGAGAATATGGGATCATGTTCTAAAAATAGAAAGGGATCATTTTAGAAGTGGAAAGTTTCATACCACTTGGTTTCAACTTACCTTACTACTTTTTGAACTCACCTTTAGAGAATGAGATGGTTTAATGGGTCAAATAGAGGAATGAGACCTTCATAGAGGTCTTGGAAGCATCATCTTGAGTTCAATGGTTTACATAAGAGGAAAAAGCACATCAAGGCATCATCAAGGAACATCATGTTGAATTCAACGAGTCTTTCATCACTTAAGGAGGGTTATTGTGGGCATTGTTAGTGTTCATCTCAAGCTGATTCAAAGTTATTCAAGGGAGTCATCTTCATCAGTGTAGAGGGTCACTAGTGGCATAAATCTTCACTCAAAGGTTCATGACTGCATCAAGGAATTCTAATCATTTCATCAAAAGGATTTTTTTCCCTCCATTCATTCCTTCTTCCTCTCTTTCCCTCTCTACTTTCTCTCTCCATTCTAATTCTTCATTATGCGTCATCATTACATTTCGTCCTATTTACTTAAGTGACCTATTTTAAATTTGTAAAAAGTATTTTCTCAAAATTATAAGAGAAATTCTAATTCATGGAAAATGAAAGGTCACAAGTGGATATAGAAACAAAGAGTCAAGTGAGGGAGGTGAAAGGACAATTCAGATTGCTATAAATTGGGATGGCTTCTTCATTCTAAAGGATTCCAAATTTTTAAGAACTCTCTATGTAACATTGTGAATTGTGATAGCTTGGTTGAAGCTTTGTAATCATTTTGTACACATGGAATAAAAGAGTACAACTTTTCTATTTCCCTTTCTTGTTTTTCAGACTATTTCTCTCTTTCATGCACTTTGCAAGATTAGTTGATCCTATATGGAATTCGAGAGTTTTACTGTCCTTTTTAGATGAATTTAAAAAATTGGTCTTTTAATTTTTTGGTCCCTCTAGCTTCATTGTGATTTCCTCTATATTGAAGGTGAACTAAATTGGTTAGCTGGGTGTGAGCTCTTAATCTACTCACCTGCAACATTAATCTTCCTTGCATAATTTCCCCCTTTCCCACTCATCGAAAAAGTATTTCGTCCCTTGTACCCCTGTAGAAAATTTTCCGCACAGGTTCAGTGGAGTGTCCCTATGTGATCCCCAACCATTTGGCCACCCACAACATTTAGATAGGATTAGGATTAGTTTATGCAATAATGGGATAGTTGTACCATTCAATGTAGAGGGGAGTAGCCCAAGTGAATTTGGCAAGACATCTGATTTTTCCACCAAAATTTTTTCTCACCAACAAAAATTTAATGACTCTGTTGGGGAGAGATTTTCCTAAGTTTACCCAAAAAATATTTTTAAAATATCAAAAAATACAAAAAAAGTATATATTAAAAAAGTCCCATAAATTTTAAAGGATTTCCTACCTAAGGCTATCACTCCATCAAGGAACAAACCCCTGTCACTTTTTGATCCCGAACCATGAAGAAATTTAAATATTGGAGATGAAGTACCAATGATTGACAGTGAAGAAGAAGAATAAGATGTCTTCCTGGAAAAGAAGATTGTTGATCAACCATGGTTCTAGAACAGTCCTTACAAAAAGGACAATTCAAGAACAGTAAAATGGTCTCCTACTTCAAGAAATAATCCTTTAATTTTATTTACAACACATTTCCATAGGAAACTTGTCAGTGGAGAAGAAGATAAAGAATGGTTGAAAGAGGTAACAAAGAAGATACAAGATGTTATGTGCAATTAAGAAGATTGATATGACAAAGGAAATACTCTCAGTTATGCCTAAACTAAATGATTTAAAGTTGGGAGCCATGTTTTTCATCACCCTCCCTTTGTGATTTCCTTGCATATAGGAATGATAAAATGGGAGTCTTAAAACTTGAGTATATGGAAAGAATCACGAAATCATTCATAATGTAAGGCAATTAATAGTCCCCAAATCTACCTTTGAAATGCTGAAATATACCTGAAGATTTAAGAGATTAACACAGCAACTTGAAGAGTTCATAAAACATCTTCCTTAGAAGATACTTGTTGTATGGAAGAATATCCTTGAAATATTCATTCATACTTATCAAGGTGTTCATACCCATGAAAGGTTAGTATTTAATGCATACTTTGAATGAAGATCTTATCAATCAGGTTCTATGATTTCAAAATCAAACCAACATTTCTCTAAAGAAGATGATGAAAGATAAAGTGGTGCAACAACCAACAACCTCTTCTTGTACTAGAAGAATTTTTAACCTCACAATCTCACTACAAAATTGAGAACATTTTTTCTTCTGACCCTCAATAGATGAATTCCTCAAATATATGATGAAGAAATGAATGTTCTAAAAAGAGAATACATAAAGGCTTCAGTAGCACAATAGAAGGAAAACTTCTCCTTCCCCAAAGTCTTTGATGAATGGATTAGGAGGTACCCTTTATCTCTATTCAGCTAGAAGAATAAACATCTTCACCACATCAAATGAGGAAGAAGACTTGAGACATGCCTTATGGAGGAAGACCCTGATGGCTTCCCATACTATGAGGTTTTCATTCCAGAAGATTCTTGCATGCTAATTTTCTCTGAAGAAGATATTTTCATGGAACCTTCATTTTGAAAGCCAAACCATACCGAAAGTCATGGAGGAAGAAGTAGAAGACATGAAGATATAATCACCATTTCAAAAATTCCATCTAGGCTCCAGGCATAACCTATAGGGGGAATAATATATTCAATAAAGGAAGATCCTTGTTACATAATGGATGATCCAATGCTCTCAAAGACTCCACCAATGATGAAGAAGATGACCAATTCAGGAAGTAAGCATGAATGATCTCCTTTAAAATTTGGATCTTTTAATTAATGATGAAATGGAGATATGCGAAGAAGTGTAAGAAATCCACCTGACATCATGGACCCAAAATGATGAATTTAGGATAGTCATGGATGATTTTACCTCCTATTTTTATCTTTCAAGTGATGTAGAGATGTTGCATGAAGAAATTAAAATAGTCAAAGAACCATATTCTCTTCCCGATACCATTGATGATATGATGGAAGAATCTCACTTCCTTTTCAGTCAGTCAAAGAATGAAAGTTCTTCACAATCTCTTCCCACTCAAGGACCAGAGTGATCATCTTGAAGAAAAAACCTTTCATTTTTCATACGAGCAAGAAGTTTCAATAATGAATGGTCAATATGTAGCTGAAAATTCTTCTCATACTGCTGAACCCAACATGGTTCTAGTGTCCCTACCAAGAAGAAGATGATATGGATTTTGAAACTTGAAGGAGTGCCCTTCACACGAAAGGACCTCTTCTCCTTGTCAGAAGGTGTCATGAATCAAGTATGCATTTTGTTTGAAGCAAAGTGAACCTTGGGAAACCAAAGCATGGAAGACCATTCCCTAGGATTTTCAAATGAGATCATGGGCCCCACATGGATCATATTTTTAACCATCTACTAGAGGCACAACACGGATATTATTCTAATAAGGATGAAGATGAACCTATGAAAAAATTAGAAGAACCTTCAGTACAAGACTAATTTTGAAGGCTGCAGAAGAAACTGAAGATCCTCAAATAACTCTCTCCTCTTGACTCAGCCATGGAAATGCACCGTAGGTATGAGGCCATTCGTGTTTGTCTTTTTGATAAACCAATGCTTGATACCAAAACAGAGCCAATGCATGAACAAGATGACTTCCCCAATGCCTTGGTTGATGAGAATGGATGTGAAAATATGCCTTTTCCTTTCACACAATGTGAAGAGGTTTGTGAGTGCAAAAGAAGGAAGGTTATTGAATCTTATTTGAATATTATTAATCTTGAAGAAAACATCCCTGCTATGGAGGATGATAATAAGGAAAATATTAGTTGATTTAACAAGAGAATTTTTCCAGGAAACAAAGTGGGACATCCAAAGAAGTTGGTGGATGGAAAAAAATCAGTTTGTTCTCTCTCCTTTTGAGTGCCTTGTTGATGTAGGAGAATATTTAAAGTGGTAATTCAAAGAGGAAAAATATCTTCCCACTCTTGAAGAAATGAAATAATGACGTCTCATGATCGCAGGGCATCAAGCGGGAGCATCAAGGTACAAGAGCTCACAGAAGATAATGAAGTGTTCATTGGATACAAGAACATTATCTATGCAGTATGAGTATGAAGATGGAATCTTGGTCAGCCTTCTTCTTCTCAAGCCATGCAATGCCATCAAAAAATCATGCTTTGATAAAATAATTTTTTTTCGTGCTTCAAAGGTTTTTACCTTTTCATCTCAAATTGTTTCATGATGTCATGTACTTCTCCCAACCCATTTTTGGGTATGTGTATATTATTCCCCCTCCTCTTTAAATTTCCCTCCCATTTGTTCCTTATAATTTAAATTTCCTTGTTGTGTGTTTTTTCCCATTTCATGTGTTTCCCTTCTTCGTTTGTGTTTTTGTGTGTGTGTGTGTGTGAAATAAACTCAGTGAATATGATTGTGTCTTATGTAATAAGGGAAGGTAGCCTATCTTTCTAATGACTCCGCATAATCCCAATGGATAAGGTACTGGTCATTATTATGAAATTTGAGATATAGGATTATTCATCTCATGTCTTCACTATGCTAATAGTCCATAACATGTCCCCAAGCTAGACCCAACTATTACAAATGAGAATTTTATGGGAAACTTCCACCTTCGAGAACAAAACAACTAGTACCCAAGTGTCAAAAAGTTTGAAATTCGTACCTTTCCAAGACACCCCAGGTCTACCCATCCTTAACACCGACCTTATCTAGTTAGTCCAATGACCTCCCAGTGAATTTTAACTCAATCCCCTAGGTGAATTAGGAAAATCAAATTAACCCTCCTAGGTGATTTTAGGAGTTCTTGAAGAATGCTAATTTTGGATAGTGTTGGGAAGGACTACCACTAGCCTTCCAAGATTTAAGAGTCCCCCAACCTGGAGTGGAAAAAAGGATCCAAATACAACATGTTCAGAATTAAAGGTATATAAACATCATGGAGGTTATTTTGGAAGGTTTAAGAAATATTTTGGGGCAATTTCATCAAAAATAGGGTTCATAGGTTTAGGCAGTGCACAGGGCCAAAAGAGCTACTGAGCTTCGAGAGGTGATTCTGGGATCTCTGAATGGAGTTAGGAGAAAAAAAATACATATTAGGAAAGGGAATTCAAATCCCTACAAAATGATGAAATTGGATTTTTCACAACACCTTGGCGCAACAAGTTTTCAAGATCAGTTTTTTCATGCACATGTATCGAGACCAGATCAAAAATATGATTTTTTAGGGATTAAATGGAGGAATCAAGATCTGATACCCCACCATTGGATTCAAAATTCCATTTTCAGTCAATATCATATAAAATTTCATCAAAAAATTCCATTGGGAGCTCAAGATATCATCATTTCAAATTATCGTTAAGGAGTGAGTTCAGGAGTTAGTCAAATTTTGAACAGGACACGTGTCAGCTCCAGGAGCCTGGCATAATTTCATGTCCCTTACATCCCTCAAGAAAAGGTACATGAGGGACATAAAAATGAGCCCAAACCCTAAAATCCCTTTGGATCCTTATACGACCTCTCGGACCGCCAGTTCAGCTCCCAGGTGCTTGCTAAGTTCATTCCCTTGCTCGCTCAGATCATGACAAGTGGTAGCTTCTGGCACACTATGAAATTTGATGTCCCTCATGTCCCTTTGTTCTAGGGGACATCAGGGACAAGAAAATGTATCCATCACCCAAGGAGACTCTTGGTCACCCATGTGACCCCTTGAAGAGTAGTTTTCCAGCCCCTGGGAGCTAGTGGAGCCTTCATCCTCAACCGTCGAGATCATGCCACATGTCATCATGAGGTGCACCATGTAATTTTATGTCCCCTTTTTCCCTTTGTGAAAAGTGACATCAGGGACACAAAATTGTGCCCGACTCTAGCTCCAAATTTTGAAAATTATCTAACTCCTTACTGCTTCTTACTGCTTCTCCATTGCCATAGTTGTGTGCTTCCTGTCACTCAGTCCACCATTTTTGTACCTCAAACCAGCTCAACCAAAGTAAAAAAGTCCTAAAAATCATGAAAACACACAGGTATCTAAAGGAATATTGATTAGGAAAGCTAAAGGATCGAAGAACAAAAGATAGAAATGGAGAAATCATCTGAAAAATCCTCACTGCCGTAAAATGAAGATTCAAAGATATCTTGCAAACCGGTGTAGGAAATGAAGAACCATTTTCTATTGTGTTATTGATTCTTGAAGGCCATAAAAAAAAAATCTTCAAATCTCTCTTCCACTCCATGAATTTCTCTCAGCGAAGAAATCTTACTCTCGGCCCAACGAAGACAAAAGTCATATTTCCCTTCAAATTGGTAATCAGTTTGAAGAGAAACTTCACCGGTAGAACAAGAAATAAGAAACCCATATCAAGAATATTATTTTCATCACAAAAAGAGAAAAAAACCAGAAATTAAATTTTTTAATCTCCATTAATGGCTGCCATGACACAACAGTGAAAAAATCAGTGAGCTAACTCTCCACTTCTCAAGGTTCTAGTAGGCGTAATCGTGCGAAAATCGGTGGAAACGATCCTTGAAAAATATAGTTTCACGTGAACTAGTTTTCACGCCATGAAGTCCCTATTTTTTAGGGATATGGAGGGATGTGTTTTTTGTCAGAATTCTTCCCTCTTTTAAGAAATTTTGAAAATCCTACCTTCACTTCTCAATATCTAGCGGGTGAAAGCATCTGAAATTTAGAGGGGAGGGTCTCCAAAAAATCTAGTTCCTCTCAAACTAGTTTTTGCACGATGAAGTTGCCAATTTCTAAAGATATAAAGGACTGATTTTTTATCAATATTCTACCCTGGTAGCTCCATGCCTGAAGCTCTTACCAGGTGTAAATTTTCATTTTTTATTTCTGAGCTTTCTGGTAAGCGAATCATGATGAAAATTGGAGCATGAATTCGTAACGAAGAGCCGAATCCAAAAACATTGTTCCCATTGTAAACCAAGGTCATTGTCACCAATTAATAAAAATAGCATATTATGTACTTCCTCACATGCTATAAATGGCAGTTCCCACTGAATTGCAAGTTTGATCACTTGGGACAATAAAAAAGGGGTAAAATGGAAAGTAAGATAGAAAACAACTTCTTCCCAAAATAATAGGTCCCTTAACAACCTAAAAATAGTAATGTGGTTTCTAAAATTAGTAATTCTATCTAAATAGACCAGGATGGAATATGGAAGAAGGCTTAGAAGGTGAAATTGGAGCAAGACAGGTGATATGTACTAGAATAACATAACATGGGTTGATGTTCTAAAAGTAGAAAAAATTCACTTTGGGAGTGGAAAGTTTCATATGAATTTGTTTCTACTCACCTTACTACTTTTTGAACTCCCTTTTAGATAATGAGATTCTTTCATGAGTCAAATGGATGAATGAGACATTCACAGAGGTCCTGGAAGCATCATCTTGAGTTCAATGGTATACAGAGGCAAATTAGGGCATCGCAAGGCACATCGTGTGAATTCACCTTCTCACTTACAGTAAGTGTCAGGGAAACATGATTCAAATTTATTTAAGGGAGCCATCTTCATCAGTGTAGAGGATCACTAGTGGTAGAAATATTCACTCAAAGTTCATGACTGCATCAAGGCATTCAAAGTATTTTTTCACAAGGAGTGTTTTCCCTCCATCCCTTCCTTCTTCCTCTCTTTCTCTCTCTATTATAATTCTTCATTATGCGTCATCATTATATTTCATCCTATTCACTTGAGTGACTTATTTTAAATTTATAAAAATTATTTTCTCAAAATTATAAGAGAAATGCTTAATTCATAGAAAATGAAAAGTCAAGAGTGGAATATGGAAACAAAGAGTCATGTGAAGGAGGTGAAAGGAAAATTCAGATTGCTATAAATTGGGATGGCCTCTCCATTCTAAGGGATTCCAAATTTTTGAAGAACTCTCACTATGTAGCATTGTGATAGCTTGGTTGAAGCTTTGTATTCATCACTACACATGGAATAAAAGATACACTTCTTCTATTTCCCTTTCTTGTTTTTCCTCTATTTCTCTCTTTCATGCACTTTGCAAGATTAGTTGATCCTGTATGGAATTGGAGAGGAACTTAGTGTCCTCGATAGATGAATTTAAAAACTTGGTGTTTTAATTCGTTGGTCCCTCTAGCTTCATTGTGCTTTTCTCTATATTGAAGGCTGAACTACTCCAGTTACTGTGTGTGAGCTCTTCAATCTACTCACAATAGTAATATTCCTTGCATAATTTTGACCTTTTCCCCTTCATTGCTGTAATTTTCTCCCTTATACCCCCATACAAGCACTTTTTCATAGGTTTAGTGGAGTGTCCCTATATGATCCCTGACCCATTTGGCCACCCAAAACATTTAGATAGGATTAGGATTAGTTTAATTTCAATAATGGGAGCTATACCATTCAATGTAGAGGGGTGTAGCCTTGTGAACATTGGTGGAGACACATGATTTGTCCACCTGAAAAATTTTCTCACCAACACCATTAATTGAATTTGTAGAGATAGAAAAATGGTACTAAATACTCTAAAATATTGTAGATGTGTAATTTGGGGTTGGAAATTAGGAAAATAACGTAAAATGTAACTAAATTTGGAAAAAATTAAGAAGCATCATGGAAAATTATAAGTGATAGTCAAGGAAAATGACGGAAAAAAAACAAAGACACATAGATGAAAAAATGTAAAAGAATACATGCATGAAATATATGCAGAGTATGAAAATGAGCAGAAGCATTGTTGAAATCTTATGGAGAAAGGAGGAACAATTAATCTAAATTTTGGAAAATCTCTCAGCGCTAATATTAAGGTAAAACAAACACAATTTTTTATTATATTCTTCATTCTAAAAATGGGAAGACCTATTTAATTTTTTTTCAAAAATTGAATTTTTTTCTTAATTTTAATGGGTTTCCTAAGCATCCAAAATCACATTGGTTAGATAAAAGTGCTTGGGAAACGGATAAATGTCTTACAATGATTAAAAAGGGATATTTGAAAGAGATATTCAAGAATGAAAATTATATCTCCCTTTCCATTTATGAAGTTACAACAATGGACAACACATCTTGGGTTTGCATGTATGTTACACTTTTGAGAACCACACAAGGAGACCTCATCCTCTAGGCTATTCATAAAATGATGGAAAAATGTAATGCTAAAAATATTTGCAAATAAGATATTTTTAATTTGTAGAATATAGTTAGGATGGATGACTATTTAATAGCTACAAAACTTGTATGCATTGGTGTTGATGGTGGATTAGTAATGCAAGGTCATAAAAGTGATCTATGTGATCACTAAAAACCTCAATTTCCCCTTATATGATTCTAATACATTACATGTCACATAAGATGAATCTTGCATACAAAATAGTTAACACATTTGAAAATGTTGCAAAATTGGAAGAGAATATCTGCGAATTGCATGCATATATGTCAAATACTACAAAAATATTTCTAGAGTTTAAGAAATTTACAATTGGTGTGAAAATGGTAAAAAAATTATTAAAGACATTGATACACGATGGATTTCCATGTATGAGCCTGCATGTAGAATTTTTGATGAATATCCATTGTTAGTTGGTTTTTTGTCTAAGTACCATATGGAAGTTGACAAAGAAAAATATTTTATCTACCGCTTAACAAATTTGGAAACATTGATAACACTTTGTGGTATTTTACCCATGTTGAAAGAAATCAATTACTTAAAAAAAATTTCTCAAGAAATATCCATAGACATAGTTAAATCCATTAGGTTGAGAAAATAGGTATGTCAAACACTATATGTTTTATATAAATTTTATGAATGTTTTTAAGGATATGTATTTAGTAGTTGGAAAACTTTAAATTTTTAAAAGGATCCTCAAAACTATTTTAAATTCAATATTAATGGTTATGTTTGTATCCTTGTGAATGGGAATGAGATTCAAATGCACACTTTTAAAAAAGAATGGATATTGTTAGAACATGCATTGAATAAGTACCTGTAACACACACTTTATACGAAGGTCCTATAATTCAAACACAGATAAAATTGAAAACAATTTACAATGATTATCTAGTGATATAAGATAACACTTTAAAATGGATGATATTCTTGAGGACATGGGAGTGGTCAATCCTAAACTTTGGAATCTTGGAGTTGGTAATAAATTTATAAGTGCTTTATATAGAAAACACATGGGTACTATTATCAAGCATTTTGGAAAATTATTAGAATGTAATGGAGTTAAAATTAAAGGTTTTATTTAAAAGGAAATACTTTTGTCTCAATCAACTCATTTAGGAATCAAAATGGTTGAAAAATATGACTTACTAAGTAAACCAACATATAATGGTGCAATTACATGGCTATGAAAAAATTTGTATCCTAGTAGCATCCTATATGACATCATTAGCGAATATTTCCATTGTATGAATGGTTTCAAAAAATGATATTGGGTTAAGTGGAAGAAGAAAGGGTATTTAGAGCATTAACATTTGTTAAATCAAAATATCAAAAAAAATTGGATTAAAATCTTGAGACTTGATTGAGATTGTATGTATCACGATATTTTATGGAATATTTCCTTATGAAAGAGTAATGATAATATGGAATTATCTTGCATAAAGGAGAGGGGTCTATAATGCTAATATAATGGCTAACAAAGAAGATGTGAACATTAACAGTGACACTATGATTGAATATAACAATTAAAGGTTAGATTGGAGTTTGAGTTTTGAAGAGCTGAATAGTCAAGATTTGTTTGAGTTAATTGATCTTGACTAAAGATGTATGAACATAGTGTTTCTAGAAGTACAATTTCATATCACATTATAAGTATGTAACTTACTAGTTATTATATAGTGGTATTTTTTATTGAATAATATTATCAGTGTTGTTGTTTAGTGTTTTTAACCAATAAATGCTATTTTTTTGCGCTCTTTTAAATACAAGATAATATCTTAGCATATTAATGTGTTAAAAGTTAAATCCAACTTCTGAAACAGTGTTTGAAATTGAAAATAATTTAATATCATACATAATTACATATTTCTCATCACAATATTATTTTATCTCGAGAACTTGTGCATGAATTAAATACAAGTATGACACATAACATAGATTGAAACTCTGAATATTATTATACAATAGAGAAGATGAAATTTATAAAAAATAATATATTTATTTATATTCTAAACACAAACATTTTTACAATAGTTTTTTCTAAAATCTAGTTCCAAAGCCATATGTACAAAAGACAATTGTAATAGTTAAATATTGCAGCTTTAACCTTAAGAAGTGGATTATTTTCCTTGTGCTAGTGTTTCTTGTGTACCATAACCTTCCTTTAATACTCTAGATTGAACCAAATCCTTTGAAGTTGCATTGATATTGGAAAGAAGTTCACATTCTAGATTTATTATATCACCAGCTTATAGTAACGTTAGATCTTCTTGAGTTTTCTTTTTCAACAATATTTCAAGATCCATTTCATTCTCCTTTATGATCCTTCTTAAGGTATTGTTCTTCTTGTTTAAAGTAATGTTATCCATTTTGCCCCCTGGAAAAATAGACAACTTGAAAAAATTGGTCTTAGGAAATTGATGGAGCTTCAATAAAGAAATGGTGGAAAATATGTATTTTCATGCTTTGGGGCATTTATAATTATTTTGGTGCACTTTATCCTTCTTTCTAGGCTTAAGAAGAATCTGTAATTAGCCAAAAATATGGAAAAATGGTAAATTTAGATAAATTGGCTTTAGGGAACTTATTCTCTTCCTTTCCCAACTCCCCAACTCTCCACTTGGCCAAAAAATTTAGAAAAATGAGAGAAAGGGAATAAAATGGTCATTTGTAGTGTATTGCGAAAATTTTGGGTCCTGATAGAACAAGAGGAAAAAGTTCACGTAGGTCACAAGATCCTCACATCTCTAAAATTGTCAAAAATCAAAGGATTGAAGTGCAATGTGGGTTGGGAGGTGGTGTGGAGAAAAAGTGAGGATGGGGAATGGTTTTGTGGAACGTTGAGCTCCCTGAAATGGATTGGGAAACAAAGAGTAAATAGGGCAATGAGTTAAGTTTGAAGGCATTGTTGTGTGGAGATGAAAATGTTTAGAGGAACAATGGAACTAGGGAACTAGTTCCCCACAATGGAGGTTGGGCCGCATTGTGAAGGAACAATGAAGTACAAACCAAATGGGTTATGGGGGAACCAGGTACAAGAGGAACTAAGGGCATAGGAATGGTTCCCACATAGGTTAAGCTCCCCGTAAGGCACAGAGAGTTGAAACAAAAAGTAAGTGGGGAGTTCAGTACACTGCAGATAATGCAGGAGAATAAGGAACAAGTGACCCAGTACCCAAAGTTACCTATGTGCCTCAAAAACTTGATCCACCCACATGGAAAATATAAAAAAATTAAAAGAGGAAAATATATTAAAGTGGACTGTGAAAAAGGATTAGGAATCGGTGTTCCTCACGGCACCACCCAGACCCACATGGCCATATATCCCTCTCCAGTTATCTGTTTTTGATAAACTTTATATCACTGGAAATTTATCTTCATCTTCTACACCATGAAAACATAAAATATTGAGTTAGGTGAGAGTAGGTGGGAAAAAAGAAGAAACATCCTCAACATTAAAATATGCACATTTCCAAGTAGTTGAAAAATTAAATTTGATGAGATTTAGTGCTCTTCCTTCTCTAACAAGCAAAAGATCATGGATGGATTGATTTGGTAGGTTGTCAATGCCCCTTTTTAGACAGTTAATGCATATTGTTGGTGGGTGGGGGCATAATTTTAGGATTCTCATCTCTTCTCTCTTTCTCATTTCTTCTATATATTCTAAAAACCTCTCATTTGAGAGGGGGGTATTCTGGGATGTTGGGAAACTCTATCAAAATTGTTTCTCAACACCAATGAGTTGTAACCCTTCACATGGGCCTGAAAAGTGTTCATGTGCCTATATACTTCACATGTAATGGATTGTACATATTCTAAAAGTAATATAATATTCATTTTTTGGTGTTTCCTTTAACCCTAGCTCATGTTTTATTGTATTTCCTTAACTCTCCATTCTTGTTGTTGTATTTTGTGCATGTATTTCTCATTTGCATGTTTAGATTGTTGTGTTTTATGGAGAAAAGATGATGAATGAAGCCTTGGGTCTGTGTCACAGTTGTCTGGCCTCTCCCTTCTCCCTTAGCAAGATATTTCCACACCCTTTTCTTGTTGATATCACCTTTTGTTAGTGTGGGATTTATATTTTCATGCACTTTTCTCTCTCCCTGGTCCCTTGGAAGTTTATAACAAGGTTGGATAGTTGCATTTCCTTCATTATGAGTAGTTTAACATTAGGATTAGGAAGAGTAACTGAACTTATATGGAGGTTTGCCTCAAGTAACAAGTCCCACAACTTGAGAGAAAATCCCATGTTAGAAAAAAGTAGGGATTTGTAATAGGAAAATCCTAGAGTGCTACCTTTTTTCCATAATATTTTTGGCATGCTTGGTGGGATAAGATTGAAGTCATATTTTACAGGTGTTCCATTATAACATCATGGTGTAAATATCATCTCACCAAGTTTGATGTGCTCTTGGTGAGATTTCATCCTTTAGAAGAATTTTTAAGCATATCTGGCAAGTCCACTGGTCTAATCAACCCATTGTCTTAATCAACAGAACATTCCCTTTCTTTCATTCATTTCATTTTTGTTTCCTATGAAGTTATGAAATAATGAGTTCATTTCCTCACTGGAATCATCATTTGCAGCAAAAATACCATTAAAATCCATTTCCAACCTTACAAAATTCTTCTTTAAGATGTTATAAAGCACCACTAGATCAGTTTTATTGGAAAAATCAGAATCAATATGCATATTATTATGAGTTAGGTGTGAATTAGTGTGGTAATTCATCAAACCATGGAGATATTCAAGAGTAGGAGTTTGTAGATTTTTGAGGTCACCCTACACCTGAAGAGGATTTTGAAGGGTGAGTTCAAAGAATGGAGCATATCTTGCAAGTTGTCAAGGAGTAACTAAAAATATTGCAAGATAGACAACCTGGTTTTAGGAAGTCCTGTCCATGGAGAGTTCCTATACCTAGTTGGTTTAGTCCACACCAAAGGATTGAGATAATGAGAAATACTTTCACTCAAATGGTTAATTTTATTACATCATTACAAGCATTATAAGATGACCAGTCTAAGGTTAGAGAAATATATAAATGGGATGTTCCTAAACTTTTACCATACCAGTCTTCAATGCCTATCCCTAACTAACCACCCAAGCGTAAGGTTAAAATTCCTATCTTTCTTAAGGATTCTCCTTCCATTCATTCTCTTCCATAGGAAGATTCTGGACCTTCCCCTTTACCACAAACATTGAAAAATCATGTTGAGACCCAACCCATCCCTCCTCTTGCATTCACAAACCCACTTTGGGAAAAAATAAATTAGAAAATCAGTCAAGAAGGAAAAAAAATTGAATAACCCTACAGAGGAGAACTCAATAAAAAATTTAAAGGTTTGGGCTTCAAAATTTGAAACCAATCAAATGCCACAACTGATTAAGCCTTCAACATAGGCTAGGATTGAAGAAAACAAGGTGGAGACTGATTTTCAAGAAGAGAAAGCACAAGAAGAAGATGAACAACAATATTTATACTTTGAATGTAGTGTACATGATGGCACCATATTAACAGAGGTTGTATATTCATCCTAGCCCACATAATCAAAAGAGGAAGAATTATATTCAAAGAGATAAGAACACAAGGAAGATGATATCCAAAGGGAGTGCTCCATAGAATTTAATCATGAAGATGTTGATTTCTTATCAAATTTGGAAGATTGTATTGGTGAGGATGAAAATATTGAACTCAATAATCTTGATTTTCCATCATTTTTATTTCAATGCAAGGAGCCTCTTTCTACAAAAAAATCTCAAGGATCAGCCATGGAAGAGATCATAGAATAGTTTGTTTCCCAGATTAGTTCTCATGCGGAAGAAAGAGATGTGTTTAATATTCAAACCCCATGGATGAGGGAAAGAAGAAATATGATGACATCATTTCCAACTAAAAATTCATCATGGATAACGAGTTTGATTTTTCATACTTCTTGTTCGAATAAAAGAATCAGTATACAAGTGTTTGGGAAAAGGTGTTTGTGCAGGAATAGAAAAAATAGAGCACAAATAAGTTTACAGACACCCAAGGAAAGGAATAAAGTTCTCTTTGTGACTCCATTCATGGGGTTATAGACAAAGAAGATGGGAAAATTCAAAGGATCATACCTTTCCCAATCAGGTATTTGGCTAGTCTAGAGCCAAAGAAGGAGTTGCAACTAGTCATGCTCATTTTAGAGTATGAGGAAGAGACACAATGTACAAAGGGTAAGTTGTAATGCCTCTAAAATCTAAATATATAACAACTAAAAGAGGTATTCTTATTATTTCCAACTGATACTTTGATGAATAGGGTGGAAGACCAGCTCCATATAAATTTTTCATTCTTACACATGATGATGTTTAGTGCCAAATTAGTAACATGGTCTCAATTTGTGAGAAAGGGAAGCTATTTCTCCATGCCTGTTTCATGATTTTTTAGCTTCTCATTTCTTTGGTTAGATTAGGATAATGTAGGTTTTTTTAGGAAAAATAAGTGATTGTGCACACTCTGCATGTTTCCACTTGGAACACGTATGATTTTAGATTTTGTATATAGTTTTTGCAGTGTTTTGTTGTTGTTGCACAATCCATTGGAGGAAGGTGCATATGAGAGAGAGAGGTGCATATGAGAGAAAGGTTTTGGAGAAATCCCAGGTGTATGTATCAGATCAACATGAAATTCAATACTCTGCAATGCTTCATAGTTGTCAAGAAATCAATGTTTGGGTCCATCTTTGAAAAATATTCAAATCTCAGTAGGGACCAAATTCTTCATTTTCTTTAAACTTGGAAAAATCAGATTTGTGACAGTTTCATATGCTCATTTTTTTCTCAGTAGATCAGTTGTAGAGGAATGGATGAAAATTTAGATTCAAAACAATTTTCCACTCTCATAAAACCTAATTTAATTTTTTTAATAATGAGATAGTCAATTCATGCTTCAGGTTCAGACAGTGCTTCAAGCAGGTTTTAGGGTATGTTCTTCAAGTTTCATATCAATTTCATGGTTATTAGGTTGATTCCATGCCCAATGGATTCTTTAAGGCCATTAATTCCCCCCTGGAAAAATGGAAAAATTGAAAAAATTGGACTTGGGAAGTTGACAAAGCTTCAATAAATAAATGGTGGAAAAATAGGCATTTTCATGCTTTGGGATATTTAGAATTATTTTGGTTTACTTTCTCCTTCTCTCTAGCCTTCGAAAGATTTTATACTTAGCCAAAAATATGGAAAATGGTAAAGTTGGATAAATTGTCTTTGGGACACTTCTTCTCTTCCTTTCCCAACTCCCCAACTCTCCACTTGGCCAAAAATTTTTAGAAAAATTTAGAAAAAAATGGTCATTTGAAGTGTATTGTGACAAATTCGGGTCCCGACGGAACAGGAGGAATAAGTTCCCATGGGCCACAAGTTCCTCCCATCTCCAAAATTTCCAAAAATCAAAGGAGTGAAGTGTAATATATGCTGAGAGGTGGTGTAGAGAACAAGTGCATATGGGGAATGGTTCTGTGGAATGTTGAGTTCCTTGAAATGGCTTGGGAGCCAAAGAGTAAAGAGGGCGGGGAGTTAAGTTTGAAGGAATTGTTGTGCGGAGATGGGGAGGTTTGGAGGAACGATAGTTGAATTTCCTTCCTTATGAGTAGTTTAACATTAGGATTAGGAAGAGGAACCAACCTTCTTTGGAGGTTTGTCTCAAGTAGAAATTCCCACAACTTGAGAGACAATCCCATGTTAGCAAAAACTAGGGATTTGTAACAGAAAAATAATAGGGTGCTACTTTTTTTACCATAACAAGTAACAAGCTTTTGCTTCAAATCAACAGTTACATTTAAAATTTTCCTTGCAGTTTTAAAAGAACATCAAGCATTGTTGCATCATTCTTAAAATTATGATACTTTGACTATATTTAAAATTTTTAAAATAATTGATTAAATTAAAAATATATAAAATCCTATTTAAAATTTTATTAAAACTTACTGAGGCCTTATCCCTCTTTGCATTCATAATAAGTACAAGGCATTTTCCTTTTGACCACATATTGTGGTAGACTTGTTCTTCCACATTTAAATTATCAATTTTGTTCAACATTACATCTATTATATTATCATTGTAAGAATTGGAAACTAAAATAGTGCCAGATACATCCTGTTTCATCAAAATATCAATCTTTACAGGTTCATTTTGAATTGTAGAATATAATAAATATCTCTAGGAGTGGCTATGAATGTCACACCCTGTAAATTCAGTTGTGTTTGCAAAAGGATAAGTCATTCATTGATGAATGATTATGAAAGCTAGGTAACAAATAATATCGCATAGTTGAGTATGCAGCTACATGCATGTGTGTGTACCTTGAATAGGGTATACACACTTATGCGTTGTTGCATACATAACCACACCATAGTGATTTCCGCCAAGTGTTCGTAAATCATTTGACACTTAGGACTTATTATTTCTTCATTCATCGACTATATATACTTGTTGTGAATGATAGTTTGGTACTTGAGTTCTATTGATTATTATATCTGTAACTCATAGATATCTTGCACCTTTCCTTGTTGTATATGATTGAGG
Source organism: Taxus chinensis (assembly GCA_019776745.2). Lineage (NCBI taxonomy): Eukaryota > Viridiplantae > Streptophyta > Pinopsida > Cupressales > Taxaceae > Taxus > Taxus chinensis. The sequence goes on along the minus strand of CM034153.1, from coordinate 179,217,550 downwards.
CAATTGGACACATGCATGGTTGGGGGTACCTATTATTGATAATATTAATTACCTGTCTTAAAGAATTTCTAAAATATGAAAAGGGTGTCTATTCGTGATTATTATAATTCAATGATTTTGTGACCTATTTCTTTATACGACCACTAGATACCTTGTTGGTTGTGGGTTATAACTTTAGGGAAATGGAAATGTTATGCCAGGTAGTCGTTAAGGTGGAAGAAATACTTGGTTGCTTATGATTATGAGGTCTTACTACAATTACTTTCTATTTTCTAAAATTTTATAGACATTAAGTTAATAAAGCTTATATTTACCTCATGAAATAGTAATAATGATTATGATAATGACTTATGACCATGTGGCAAGTTTCATATAATTTATTTTTTGAAGAGATAAAATATAAATTTGGAATTCCATGTTCAAATGCAATAACATTATGACTATTCTTATCATATTGATGCACATTTTGGGGTCCTAGAATAATTAACTAGGGTATGTTAAGAGAACATTAAAAGAATAATATGATCAACACCCTAATATCTAAATTTATAATGTATGGGGCATGGATATTTTAGGAAAAACTAGAGTGATGTGCCTTCAAAACTATAGTCTTTAAAGCTAAGTTTTGGGTATTACATTATGCTAATGGCAAGGTGTTCAACTTAATAATTATTAATGTCGATTTAATCCACCACATTATAGTTATGAAGTTTTTCTAATTAACTAAGGGCTATATGGTAACCTTTGCATGCGTTAAGATTTAAGTTAAACTAAGACTTGACCCCATGTATGGCAGGAAAGGATGAGAAGGTGGTGGAGGGGATTTCAATGCGCCACCAAGTGCCTCTGCTAAAATTAAATGTGAATTAATTAATCTCCACTTAATTCAAACAGGGAGAAGCCTCTAGTTGAAGCTACTGAATGAGACATTGATGGTTTCATTTGATTTTTTTGGAATTTTGAAATCGAGATCTGTGAGCTCTTCATGGCGAATTCTTGTGAATATCTATTTATGATCTGTAATTGTTATTTTGGAGGAGGAAAATGTATACCATGATTTTAGTTGTGATTATTGTGAAATTGATGGATTTTTAATAGGAATATATGAGAATTATTGGGGGTTTGCGGTGAGATATTATTGACTCCTACAAACAAATGATACCCCCAAAAATATCCGAATGAGGGAAAAGTTGAGACATAAGTTGAAATGGTTATTCTTGTGTTCAAACTTGAGTTATTGCGTGAATTGACTTGGGGGAAGTTGTAAGGGTTTTCACTAAAATCTCAGGCATGATTTGTCCCCTTTCCTCCTTTATAGCTTATTTTTTTACAATTTTCTTAAATGAAATCTTTGCAATAGTTTTCTTGTGTTGACCTATGACATTCGGGTGGTATTGCTTCTGGATGTTGTTGGTTGTTTCCTTTATTAAATTTGTGTATGATTAAGACTCTGAGAGCCATTTTATTGTTATAATTTGAGGATTCTATTAACTATGGATTTAATCAATTAAATTATACAACATTAATAAACTATGCAATATTAAATCAATAAACATCACACTATATTGCATAACAAATAAAGAAATACTTACATAAAGTAAATAACAAATGACACATGATTTATAGTGGAAAAAATGATGGTAAAAAACCATTGTGAAAAGTAACATTTATTGTAGAGAACCCTTTTACATCCAATAAATTACCTCCTCCTTTAGAAACCCTAATCACAAAAGTAAAAACACCTTTGATATATATATTTCAATATGTCAAATGAGGACCCGAAGTCCTTTTTATATGAGGTGATTGAGTACGTCTCTTGACCCACATTTTTAACCTAAATGGTTGACACATATACCAAGGTTTAAAATATTTAATAATAGAAATATAACTATTTCTTATTATTAAATATTTAACATAAAGTATATTCCTACGTTTGAATGTTTAATAATAGAAATAGAAATATTTATTATTATTAAATATTTAACCTATAGTATAATGTTGGACCCATATTTAATTAAAGGGTGGTCAACCCACTTAACCATTATGTTCTAACATTTATTAGTGGTTAAAGTTGGTATTTTTCTACCCTACTAGTTTTTTGTAACCCTTCTAATGATTTTTTGTTATTTAGATTATGATGAATATTTATCAAGTTTGAGCCACATCTAGATTCTTGATATATTGTTATATACAGTGATACTACCGTTTAAGGGTATGGGTGGTAAGTTGCTATAACAATAAGTATTTCTTTGGCTACAATTCTATGGAAGCTGTATTGGGTTTCTATAAGTATTAATGTTGAGGTTCTAGTTTGAATATGGGCTTACTTGACTGTATGGAAAATAATGGTTTTGACATGCCATTTAATGGTATGCGTTTAGGTATTTATTAAAGGGGATAGGGTAATATATGGTTTATCATTTGTTAAAAAAACTATGTCCGGGTTTCATTTACAAGACCCACATAGGGTCGAGTGTTATTAAATAGTCTTTTATCAAGATATTATTGGCTTGCTAAAACTTCTTCGTGGAGTAAGCCTGGGAAACCCTAAAGGTAAGGTGTCAGTTTCAGTGAGTCAATACTAGTTCTGTATTTGTATAAATAGAAGGGAATTTTAGATGGGCTTGTAATTTGTATAAGTTTCATAAGATTTCTATGATTACTGTTTGGGGTCTATTTGGATGAATAGGGAAATTATGGGCGACTCAAGTGGGTTTTGACATGGTTAAGGTTTTAAAAAAAGTATTTACCTTAATGTTCTTGAATAGATAAATATAATTATATTGGATATATCATTTCACTTTATACTATGGGCCTTTTCCCCTTGTCATTATGACATCTCTCTTGAGGTGGGATGATGCTTTTTAAGCACATTTTGTTCCTACATTTTGATCATGAGGATGATAGTCCAAGGAATGTCAAGAAAACCTGCATTTCATTCATCTCCTTTCTGGTATTGGTTTTGTAGATTTGATTAAGGGAAATTAGTGGATCTGTTATGATCTTTGTTTCCTTAAGGTTAGTTATACTTACCTCAATAATGTTGAAACACCTTGATAATTATTGTATAAATATGTAATGATTACTTGATATTGTTGAACCAAATATTAAGGATATGTAAATGCTTGTGATGGAATAATATGAAATGATATGGATTCATGTGTTTAGTTTATACTTATGTTAACTATTTTAGGATCATCTATTACTCTTAGTTATAGCCTAACTTTGACCTCAGGAAGATAACAATTTTTCTGTAATAAAATTGCATACATCATAGAGGAGATATGTGTATACAATGAACTCTTTTGATGGGCTTAGAAACTATTTATGTATTAAGGGGTTATTGGGTGATTTGGATATTTGAGATATGTAATGTCATATTTTTTTATGTGGAATATATCTTTAAGGATTTCTTTTTCATAAGATAGTGGTTAGTTCATTGTGACATACAATAAACCATGTTAAGAAATAACAAATGATTTAGAATACTATTAAGTTGCTTATATGAGTTAAATTATAACATTTCATTCATGTAAATATTAAATGGCATAAACCTTTAAGGGGAAATAGGACTTATCATGTCAGTTCGGTTGGAACTGACCATGTACAATGGAATATTTTCCATGAAGGTTATTAACATTACAGGTTGATTATGAAGGAAGACGTACTTACACCTTTTCTCATTGCTATGTATTGATGAAATCTATAAAGATGTTCTTGTTGTGAAAAGATGAAAATAATTATATTTTAGTAAGACATGATGCTTGAAACAAGATGTGATTGTTTTGATAATCAGTTGTGAACTTGTATTAGTGATTATCTTTTGATGATGTTGTTCTAAATTGAGAAATGCAATTAATTGTATTGTATTTGACTAAGAAGCAAAGGTAATTCTTCGCTATGATATTAATGATGGAAAGGTATTTTTTCCAGTTAATAATAAAGTATTATCTTCGATAATACATATTGTATTGCAATCATTCTTATTCCAACAATGAGAATGTTGATAATTTACTACTACTATGTAATAAGTATTGATATAAATTTGGCAAGAGATTAATAAATCATTCATATTATATTTATCTATTATAAACCTTATATTCCGTTTATGTTGACGTAATAATACTACTATAAAGGTGATTTAGATTAATTAGAGGAAATCTAATAAAATAAAACCAGTAATAAAAATAAAATCATATAGATGGATATTAGCTTATTAACTATAGTAGTGAATTATACTTATGGTCCTAGGTAGGACAATTACCATAAATCAACTTATATGATTAATTCCCCTATAGAATAACTGATGTCTTCTACCAGAAGTGACATACAATTACATGGTTGAGTATCACTATCGAACAACCAAATCATGATGGTACGGGGTGAAGTAAAAAGGTACTTCATGGTCGATTCGATAAGTACAAATGTACTTATCAGTATTAGGAAGCTGAATCAACTTAATAATGAATAAAGGACATTAAAGAATGATTAAGTTGTTAACTATGAACATGATAAATTAAGAATTTGAAAAGAATCTATATACCCAAACTAGGTAAAGAACAAGTTCCTAACTACGAATGTGCCATCACGGAACTGAGAATGACATACATGTCTATGAAAATTTGGCCAAAGCAGTGTAAGTTGTTGATTACATTGTCCCGAATTCACCAAGGATCTAAGATGTCAGATTCCCAATGGGATTCAATGATTGAGTTCCAAGTATGAATTTAGAAAAACATTACTTGATTTTCAATGCTTGAAAAAGGAAACCAATAGTATACCTTGTATACACACTCGTAAAGAGTAATCTATGAGCGATTGGTTACTAACCGACTCATGCAACTGCACATGGTTTATGATAGTTATAAGACAGATTCAATTTCATATTTATGGTGGATTTAAATATTGGGTATTTAAATCAGTGAAGCATGAGATTAATGTAAATAAAAAAATATTTCCTAGTTGAGAAGCGTAATAAAGAGGTTGTTACAGTGAAATCGGGGGTTAATTTATTTTATCAAAAATTTAGCCCTAAACTCCCATAATTTTAATTATTAAATCTATTTTCCTACCATATAATTGATATGAGTTTAAACATATTCAACCAAAATAATTTCAACTAAATTTTTTTTCATCATCTGTTAAGGCACTTTTTTCTCAGAGGCGTTCTTGACGTTGGTTCTCTTATTGGAGAAGGCTTCCTTAAACCATGAATCATATCTTACGGATTGAAATTTCTATGGGCTTGAACCCTAATTTCAATCCCAATATATTCATCATACAAATAAATTTCATTTAATATTGAAACACCCCATGCAAACAGGACATTTCCCAATGAAAATTTTGGAAACTCAGATGTAAAATTTAGGGTACCCTTGTTTTTAGTTGTTGTGTGAAAAGAAATATGTTTCCCCATGCCCCATTGTCCTCACATCCTATGGTGTTGATGGTGGTAGTGGAGTCATTTTTCTCAAATGAGTAGATGGATTTGGAGGTAGAGGAGACAAGTTGCAATTGTAAATTATATGAGAAAATTGAAATAAAAAATATAATATGAATTGAATAATTGAAAATTATAAACAATTTTTGATAAAAAAATTACCTATATGGGTACTCGTAGTTTGTAGGTGAGGTGTAGTTGGAGCCTAATTTTATGGTTGAGGAGTAGAGTAAGGATTTTGGGACTAGTATTTGTGATCAAATTCAAACCCTATTTAACCATTAATAATTTAAATTTATCATTTTCTACATTTCAGAAATATAAGAAACTATAAATAAAATATAATTACAAATTAAGTGGGAATGAAAAGACACCTTGAGTGGATGAAGAGTGTTTATTATATTGTGTTTCATCAAATTCATTAACTATCCTAGTTGGGCTACTACCAGAACTTCCACGAGGATACATACTTGTGCTACTGGAGGTAGCAGTATCTGCAACAAAGGCTTATAAAAAATTAATTTTTTTTTTTATGAAATTATATATACATTAAAACAAATTGAAATAAGTAAATACCTTCTAGCAATGAAATTGTAATTTTGTTAGTTAAATGAGGTGTTAAGGAACTCCTCATCCATTTCAGTCTTGATTGTGAGTTTGGGGTTGATATTTCTTTCTCAGGTTACTTTAGAAAACAATATGAATCTCCATACTCTGGTGGAAAATGTCCTCTTCTAGTTTCCTCTCTTCAGGAAGCATTTATATTAACTATGGATTGTTATAATTAAATACACTATTAATAACTAATATAAACTATAAAAGAGTATAAAAATTAATGACAATTATTATGAAACAAGTAATCAAAAAAATTGGACTCGCCTCCTGATGTTTAATTATTATGGATATATATATATATATATGTGTGTGTGTGTGTGTGTGCGTGTGTGTGTGTGTGTGTGTGTGTGTGTGTGTGTGTGTGTGTGTGTGTGTGATATTTATGTGGAGTGTTGTCAAAGAAGATGTGTTGTGTAAATTATAATGAGCTTCATAATATAATGCAAGAATAAATTTTTTTGTTCTAATACAAGCAATGTCATTCAAAAGGTAATAATGGAGGTCAATTCTTATCCTGGAGGATAAAAATGTGTACCAATCATATTTTTGTTTGCTAAAGGTGTAAAAATATATGCCAAGGCCCAATTTGAAATGTATTTCTCTCATCCTTGTAATATAATTCTATCCTAGAAAAATAGAACCATAGTATGCAGAAAAGGGTGACTGAAATCCTATGATGAAAATCCCCTTTTTGAAATATTTGAGGAAGTTGTAAGTGTAATAAAATAAAATTTCGATACAAATTTAGTAAAATAACAAATTAAAATTTTTAAAATAAAAAAAATTGAAATTAAAAATATGATTATGAAAAACATGCAAGTAACTGCATTAAAAGAAAATTCATAGTGAGAATCCATATACTTGATTTCATCATCTGTAAATATGGCCTTTGTTGTGACATGATCCACATCTTTATGTAGTAATCCTATCAAATGATCAATGTTTTTCAGGGGATGTTCCAAAGGATAGTGTGTGGGAGGGAATTTGAATGTGAAAATTACCCAAGGAACTACCAAAATTGGTTAGCAGGTAGTTGAGGGTTTTTGTATTTGTTGAGAAATGAGGTATATAGACTAGACCTATAAAAATTTCCACTTCAATCTAGTATGATAAATAATTGGGATATGAGAGAATCCTCTAGAGTTGGGGGAAGAAAAATTTATTATATAGAAATTTACATATTTGAATGGGTAGGGTTGATTTTGGCTTCCTTTGACGAGGTGTTTTTGCTACAACATAATCATATATGGTCCAATGAATGGGTATTATTATTGGGTTTAGGTTAGGTCCTAGAAGTACAACTTGGGAGGTTGGGAGGTTTTTCTAATGCTAGTGGAATAACTGGTAATTGGTTGTAGTTTTCTAGTTTGTTGTCAGTTGAGTTGTTGCGTGATTACAAAAAGTGAAAATAAAAATGCTAAATACTTCTCTCTATATAAAGGGATTTAGAAACATGGTGGTTGTTGGTTGGTTACCCATTAGGGTTTTAGTCAGAGCATGCTACTGGTCAGTAGTAGTTTTTTATGATGTCGCCATCGACATTTTTTTGGTTACTACTGGATGAAAGCATCCTTAATGTTGTCAGTCAACAACATTTTTGTAATTACTAACTGAATTTTTTTTTGGTACTATTGGCCAAAAGTTACTACTGGCTCACAAAATTTTTAAAACTATTGTTTGAAATCCACCATATTCTAATTCACCAACCCCATGAAACAGGGTTTCCTATGATTCACCATTATTTTGAAATTGGTTTTCAAATATTTGCTAAATATTTTTTACGGGTTTTTGGGGGTTCCTTAAAATTTACCCTATCCCCGTTATGGGAGAGATAAAAAATTGGAAATTAAATCCAAAGCCAAGTATACAGTCACACAATTGGGTGACCCCCATGAAAAATATAAAGTGAAGGAGTGGGTATTGGAAACTATTTGATAAAATTTGTAAGTGAATAAGAAGCCCCCGAACTAATGGAAGTAAATATTAATAATATATGGACTCTATAATTTGATGGAAATTATTTCTCAACAAGATTTAGTGCAAGAGTAGTGATAATCTCACCAAGTACAGAAATATTACAATTTTCATACCATATTAATTTTTCGAAGAAAAATAATACCATAGAATAGGAAGCTTTAATACTTGGCCTTCAAGCTGCTAAGGAAAAAATAATCAAGAATTTGAAAGTATAAGGTGACACAAAATTTATTTTGAAATAGGTTTAGAATCAATTCCAAGTGAAGAATTATTTCCTAAAGTATTACAACAATAAATTTTGGGAATTCATCGAAATATTTGGCACCTTTTTAATAGAATCTATATCCTTCAAAATAAATATGGAAAATAATATTCTCTAGTGGCCTTATTTTCCTTAATGATCCCTCATCTCATGTTTGAAAAAGAGAAATATACTATTGAAATGATTTTTAGACCAAATGTACTTGACAACTTAGAAAAATGATAAGTGTATAATGATGATTAGTAGATCATAGGATTTTCGTTTAAATATGATAATTTTAGTAACATCTATTTTGAAGGAAGTGAGTCAACTTACCGAGAATCTACTTCTTCATCTAGTGAAGAAGGGATTGAGTATGAAGATCAAGGAGATGGGATGATACAACTGAAAGGAAAAATGATCCCTAAAGGTCTTATTTCATTTAAATAACTCTTTGAAAAATATGACAGACTCATTAAGATGAAGATATGAGAAGGAGATTAAATCTCTTAGATTATGAAAAGGTGAACATCGAAACTTAAGAATAATCTCACATGGTGAATATTAGTAAGTGTTACTCATGAAAAGAATGAAGAAGGTATGTTGCATTCCTACTAAAGTATATATATATCCTTACATATTCATATGACGATTTGAAATCCTTAAAATTGAGATAAATGAAACAAATGATCCCATTTAAACCTAATGTTTTTCCTTTGAAATAGAAACAAAGGAAATATAATCCAAAAATAGCTGGGACTATTTTTGAAGAAGTTAAAAAGATGATGAATGAACGAATAATTTTTCTTATTCATCATTCACCATGGATATTGAACATTGTTCCTATGCATAGGAAGAGTTAATAAATAAGTATTTTTGATGATTTTCATAACTTGACTCAAGCATCCCTAAAATAAAATTATCCCCTACCAATCATGGATCAAATGTTCTAGGTTGTCAGGGGATCGAAGATGATGTCTATGCTTGATGGATTATCTATATATAATTAAATTAAGGTATCTATAGAGGAACAATACAAAATTGTATTTACTACCCTGTGGGTTACGTTTGATGGAAAGATATATCACTAACAAAAAAACACAATAGGTTAAAATGACCAAAAAATCAACAAATGGCCTTCTTGTCAAGAAAAACACTCACCTTCCTAGGATAAAACACCTCCCTTCTTAAGGAAAATTTGACCTTATCCACCCAATTGAACTTATATTCTTTTTATTTCTTGTTTCTAGACCTCATACAATGCTTATCTAATCATCAAAGTGAAACAATTCCATCCCTAGCATCAATTCTCTTCGTTCTTCCCAAAATTTCCCTTTTAAAGCTTCTTAAGACTTGCTCCTGGTGGATTCATGGTTGGAGCTATCCATAAATACCTAAAGAAAGAAATAACTTTTAAGCACCCTTTGACCCCCTCAAGGTGTGGGGAAAAATTTCATCGCTCAATTCCTTTTCTAAATATCAATTTCACCTTCACTCCTTTCTTTGTTTGAGTTCCTTCTAGCCTAGCCTTAGGTGTTTTTCTAACCTAACTTTAGTATAAATGGCTCATTTTACAATATAATGACCTTTGGGAATACACATTAGGATCTTTCACTTGTGTGCAAAATTTCAAGATGAATTTCTTTGAAATATTTCCTTCAAATAACTTTGTTCAAGGTTTTAATTACGCCTCTATGTTTCTCAACAGTCTTATAACATAGAATGATACAAATTTAGAAGGTTTTCTTGTTAACACAAACTCTAAAATTTCTTGAATATGGTTTACCTTCCTATTTAGATGATTTTTATAGGTTCTTAGGCTCTGACATAAGGTGTAAATTCTTCAACCATCATTGTTAAGTTGTTCCTAAGCCTAAATCTACTCCTACAAGTCTGCACTTTATATTTTCAACAATAGGAGGAAATTATAATAACTTCAAGAATTAATTATTTGGTAAATTTGTTCCACAATATATCTAGATGATACCTTTAAAATTTCAAACCCTGATTTTCTCCCTATCCCCTTCAAAACAATTTTCTTCATTTAACCCTAGGAGGGTTTCTATATGAGCCCGAAAATAGAAATATTTCAATGAAATCAACTAGAAACAATTTTAAGGTACAATACTTATTCATTAGGTCTGTATGAACTTCCTTAAACTTATAACATTTATAGTGATATTTATTGCTTCATCCAACCGTGGTAACAATTCAAAAATCATCTACCCTGCCCTCTAAAACAAAGTTTCTCAGCCTTAAGAGTTTACTAAACAAAAATACAATCTCCTCTACTGCTGTAAAGGGATCTAAGGGTTTTACTAAGGTGTGGATACGTTATCAATTCATTCAATATCCTTTTACTTAGATATCTCTCCTCAAGCTCGTTCCAAATTTCTTCTTCTTTTTTTGAATAGACTCTATATACACCTGTTACAGGTCTGTTAAAGAAGATCTATCTAATTCATACTCTCAAAATAATGAAATCTCACAAGAACATTATAAGAAATACCAAAATTTCCTTACCAAAATCCATAATTCTTTTCAATCTTCATTAAATAATATGCACAAATTCTTGATCACCAAAAATGTACAAAACCATTGAAATCTACTACCCAAAAACTGTGTATGCACAAAACGTTTCTCCTTCAACTGTCTTAGAGTTATTATTGATTCTCATTCAAATAGAATGAGAAAAATTAGTTACATTTTGGAATTTATATACCTCCATTAAATTTCCAATCAAATACAAGCCTTTAGACCTATTGTTCACATATTTGGCTCTTAACAAACCATTGTGATATACAATTAAAAATCCAAGAACTTAACCTCTAAACACTCATTAAGACCCATAGAAATATATAGATCCTACCAAATTATTGATAGTCCAAGAATTACCTATAGAGTGCATTAAAATTATGTTGTGCAAAAGTGCAACATGGCAATCGACAATTGACAATTTCTGAGTACGAAAACTATATCCCAGTGTTAATTTTTTCAAGTATCATCATTCTAAGACACCCTGAGTCTGTCTAGCCAGTCCAAGTGACCTCCCAATTAATGTTATCTCATCCCCCTAGGTGATTTTATGAGTTCACTTGTAAGCTACACATAATTATGGGAAGGGCTAGCACTGGCCTTCCCAGGACCGAATCAACCCCCCTAGAGTGGAGTGAAAGAGCCATATTCAACATGGAGGTGAATTGAATACCTTAGAACATCATGGAAATAATTTTGGAAGGTTTGGGGAAGTTTTGAAAGGCTTGGAGCAGCCTGAATAAAAAATAAGGTTCACAAGCCTAGGCAGTATATAAGCCTAAAAACAACTACTTAGCTTTAGAAGAAGATTTTGGGACCTTCGGATGGAGTTAGGAGTAAAAAAAAACATCTCCAGAAATAGGATTCCAAAAAATACATGATGATGAAATCATCTTTTTCACAACACTTTGGTGCATTAGATCTATAGGCATTTTTTCTCAGGAACATGTGGAGTACCAAATCACAATTCCTATTTTTTATGGATCAAATGGATGAATCAAGATATGAGACCCACACCATTGGATTCTAAATTCCATTTCCAGTTAGGATCATATATATTTTTTCTAAAACAGTCCATCAGGAGCTCAAGATATCATCATCACAAGTCTCCCTCTTGAAGCGTGTTCGAGACTTAGCCAAATTGTGAGAGGACATGTGTCAGCTCTAGGAGCCTGGTGGGATTTTATGTCCCTAACATCCCTAATTTTAGGTACATAAACCTTGGAAAAATGTGACTAGCCCCCATGTGACCTCTAGGACCCTCATGTGACCTTCAGACTTGACAATTTAGCCCCCAAGTGCATTTTTGGAGCTCAAATTCCCTGTCATCGGATCAAAGACATGTGTCAGCTCCAGGACCACCATGGAATTTGATGTCCCTCACATCCATGAGGTTAGGGATAGAATACATGGAAAAATTCACTCAGCCCCTATGGGGAGTCCTTTGATTATCCATGTGATCGGCTTTCAACCCCCAGTGATTCTAGTGTTTTTTCAAGAAAATCCCTTGTCGTCAGATCAAGGAAACGTGTCATCCTCTTACTCACCATGTTATTTCATGTCCCCCATGTCCCTGAGGTAAAGGAAATCACACATGAAAAAATGCACCCCACCCTTGCATGAGAATTTTTTGAATATTCAAATCCGGCACTTAGCTGTTTCTTCCCCCTCATTTCTCCTTCACAGCTTCTCACCATGCCATGGCCTTATTCTTGTTTGTTTAGACACCTAGTCTACCACTACTGATCTAAACCAGCTCCATCATGGTCACAAAACTCTCCACACCATGAAAAAACATCAATACATGAGAAAAAAGTGCTGAAGAAACAAAGAATGAGAAGAAAATGAAGGTTTTTTGCTAGATAACCATGAAGTCACCAGATTGAGAAATATTCATATCTCACAAGATAAAAGTGGGATCGAGGTGTCATATTCTATAAACTTCCAAATTTTTCAAGATGATCATGATGCACCAAATGGGAGGTCAAATAGTGCTTTAAATTATTTTTTCTAACAAAATCCTCACTTTGTGTACTGGCTCACATTCGTAGGATTTCCCATCATTCTGGCAATGGAAACGAGCTAAAAACTTGTAAAGGAGATCCAAAAGAAAAACCTATCACAATGGAGTTGTTTTTATTGAAAATGGAGATGAAAACCATACTTTTAAATTTCAAGCTCCATTAATGACCTCCATGGCAGCTCCGTGCTCGTAGCCAGGTGGAAATTTTAAATTTTATTTCCCGACATTCTAGTGGGAAAAAATATGTGAAATTCAGAGGACGTGATTGCGATGACGATCTGAATCAATAAAAAATATAATTCATCACAATACAATTACCAAAAATCCACTTTCTAAAAATAGTAATATTTCCTACACATGCTTGCTATTTTTGGTAAGTTTTCTTAAAAAATGGCCGAGGCAAGGGTAGTGTGCAAAGGATCGAATGATGGAGTTCATCACATCACAATGGTCGATAAAAGGTAAAAATCATCTCTCACTAAAAAATAGTAAGCCTTCCATCTGGACACTTACTATTAATAGCAAGTTGTTCTCAAAGGGAAGGTTTGGCATAATGAGGCATAAAGGGATGATCATCTCAAGGAACTAGACAATGTTTTTCGACACTCACTACATAGTTTGGGTTACAATTTTATCATACACATGATGGGAGTTGTGGTCATTAGTGGAATAGTTCACTCAACTTGGTGAGAATTCATGTGCTAATTTGAAGAAGTTTCACAGTGTGTAAGGAGTTTGAAGATTCATAGTTTAACTACATTTGGAGCTTTCCATCAACGAGGACTAACAGACTTCATCGGGAATGAAATATCCTCTTCTTCTCTCTCTATTTCTCTCTCCTCTTCCCCCAACTTTCTCTCACTTTCCAACATTCTAAGTTTGTGTTGGGGTTGCACTTTTTCATATGTCCTAATGTTCCTAATGTAATAAGTCACCTTTATGTTATAAAAAGGGACTTAATATTCTCCTAGGAATTCGAAAAGTTTTAAGTTGCACAAGGACATATGAAAATCCATTGGGGGTAGACGATAGGTCACCTCTCATTCTATAAGTTGTAACACCATTCACATTTTAAAGGGTTGAATATTGATATAGTAAACTCAAGAGTGCATTGTATCTAGAGAAAGAAAAGGAGATAGCCATTTTCTTCTACTTTCCTCCACTCTCAAATTTCTTCCATTCCCACACTATGTACAACTTTGTTTAAACAATCAATACAAGAAGAAGGGGTTCTATATTTATTTGAATAAGGGTTTTCTTGACACTTGGTATTGTTGTTATTTGTAGATTTGTTTCTTCTCATGAATGCATGTGTTGAAATTTTTGACTAGTGTGTGCAGGAATCTAATTTTCTACCTGGAACATTAGTTCCCCTAACTCTTTTCTCACTCCCCTTTCCTGCTCTTCAGAAAAAGTCTCCCCTAACAATAGATTGCTAGATTTTTTGTAGGGTCAGTGGAGTGTCCCTATTGGATCCCTGGTCAAAAGGCCACAATAGAAATCCACCTTTTCATATGCATGCATATACGGTAGCTGCACCGGTTAAGTAGATGGACTTAGATTCCAAGAGTGTTGGCAAGAAATCCATAAGTTTGTCCACTCGATAAATTTTCTCTCCAACAGTTTTTGGCACCCACCGTGGGGAATATTTAGCAACATCTGCACCCAAAATATGACCGCAAGGTCTAAAAGTTAAAAAAAAATCAAATATTGAAAAAAAAAGAGTTCATTAAAATCCATTGCTAAAAAACACACTGCTGATTTCTACATGTGTCTTTTCACCTTCCACAATTTATTTTCATATTCCCATTACAATTTTTTTTTAGTGCCAAAATTTGAAGAAGCAAGGGCTGAAGAAGAAGAAAACAAATGATGGCTAACAAAGTAGAAAGACCTCAACCCGTTGTTACATGGTGAAGGAATACAAGCCCGCTTGCTCTTGAACCACCTCTCTATGATCTACCAACAAGTTCCTGCAAGAACTTGCCAAAGTTCAAAGGTGAAAAACACAACATCCTGAAGAACACATCGCTGCCTTCACAAAATCATGTGGAATTCTTGGGTTCCAACATGACGATGTTACTGTAATAATTTTCATGGAGTCCCTCCAAGAAAAAGTATCAGAATGGTTCTATCTCTTTCCTTCCTGATCCATCACTTGTTGGAGTGACATAAAGAATAAATTTTAGGAAAGATTCAAATCAACTAAAGAATATTAGGACATATTGGTGTAGTTAGCTCAAATGAAGAAAGGATAAAGTGAAACCATGAGAGACTTTTTGGCTTGCTCCAAATGGTTGCTTTGTTGGATACCAGAAGAAGATTCACCATCTAAAAAAATATCAAGAGATTATTCATCAATGTTTAATCATCAGAAGTAGGATTTTTTTTGCAAATATCCCAACCAAGGAACATTTTAGAAGCACAAAGGATGGCCAATGAACTTTATGATGATCTCATCCTCTTTAGAAAGATCAATAATCTTTCAAAGGGCAAGGCCCAACATCTTGGAGATGAGAGAACCAATCCATCATTACAAAAATTGGAAAATGAAATTTTGTTATTGAGGAGGGAGATATTTCAATGAGATTCATCCCAAAGAAGCAATGAAAATCAAATTGCAGGAGAACCCTAAAGGCTTTCCTTAGTGGCCCCACCTGTGAGTGTAAATTTCAGATCTCAATAAAGTGAAGAAGAGCTTGAATAAGAAAGTGAAGGTGGTAACTTCCTAGAGATTGATGAACTTGAGAACGATATACAAATCAGATTTTGTGAGTATTCCGGAGGTAATGAAGAATATGAAGAGGATGTGCCTAGTTTCTCATGTGTGGTCATCACTCATTCTCGGTCCAAGAAAAGAGCATCTCCCTCCACTGCTGCAAACGAAAAGATGGTTGACGATCCTCCTGTGGTGACTCCACAAAATAAAATAATCAGTCGAGGATCCTCACTTCCATCTTCCATGAAGTATGCATTGTTAGAGCCTGATCCCATATCAAGTAATAAGGCTCCCAAAATCCCAAGCAAGTCTTCTGATGTATCTTCCAAGTCTAAATTTAAATCTACTCCTGTAAAATCTAGTACTTTGAAAGCTCCTAGTGTACCTTTCAAAATACCTTCCATTCCCCAAAAATATACTCTTTATTCCAAACTTTTCCTAAATCCAAAATAAATCCCTTCATCACCCCCACCCGCATCTGCTCCTTTTGAATTCATAGAATACATGAACAAATCCAAATTCCAAATTACTGAAATTGAATATTTATGGACTCATCCTAAACAATTTGAGAGGTTCCTCCGATATATTAGGAGTGGTAATATATGAAAGGAATGATAACCAGATCGTACCAATCCAAGAACACATATGCTAATCAAACACCATGATTAATAAGATGAAAGAAATTCACCATAATAGCTTTACATAAAACCTTTGGAAACAAATGAGCAAAAATATCATATACTATTATGGAACTCAATGAAATACAATGAGAATGGAACTTGCTTATATATGCAAGGAATAACAATCTAAGAACCAGTCAAGGTTGTAGATCAAATGATGAATCATGGAAATAACTAGTCATCAAAGAACTAGTCAAGTCCATAGATTTATGAGAGAACTAGACATCAAGGATCTAGTCAATACCATAGATCTAGGAAAGAACTAGTCAATACCATAGATCAAGGAAAGAACTATACCTAAAAACTAAATAATATCTCCTAATATCTAAATAAGATAAAATAAATATCCACATACATAAGTGGGTGAGGATAAATACAATAAAGGTAAATAAAGTACCTAGGTGAACATGAGCTAAGGTAAATACCTACTCTAACAGTATAACACCCATTGTTGTGACTTCTAGTTCCAAAGGCATGTTGCCAAACCCACCTACACCTCCCTCATAGAACATTCTTTCTTTGAATGCATCAAAGAAATATAAATTTGAACCTTTCTATGTCTCCCTTCTTGTTGGAGAATATGTATTGAACAAAGGGAACATAATACGACCCTCTAGGTGATCTCTTTTGAATAATGTCATTCATATGAAGGCGGACAAAGCTGTCAATTGTGCACCAGTAACTGGACCCGAGTAAGGTATGCAATGCAAAAAATTTTGAGTCAAGGAAGAGGTCCCACTATATTGGAGTTAGTTCTAAAGATGAATAGGATTTGGCATTTCACCATATTATTCCAGATTACGCCAGAAAATTTCAGTGAGGATTTTAGTAGCAAATGTCATCACTTGTATTTTGTGGATAGATTATTGTCTATGCCATTTAGAGGGGAATTTTCTTGCTAAGACTTGGTGTGGGAAACTATAAAGATGGATATATGGTAGGGGAACCTACAACCATCCCATCTTAAGGTCAATGCAAATTGTGAATTTAATAACCCTAAAACATGGAAGGTCAGGTTGTTTTGCATCAAATTTATAGATAGCCCAGAAGCTAACATTGGTTTGTATCAAGATAGCTAGGTAGATGAAGCCCATGTTGTGACCAACCAAGGTGGAAGTAGGAATAATATTTTGGCCCCTCTTGACCCTAGTGTTTTGTGAAAAGACAGAGCCTTCACAGAAGATATTTAAGGGAATTTGACTTACCTTTGCTATGGAGATACGAGTTACAGAGATAAGGTCATGCCTGGAGGTGACTCAGACATCTGTATTTCATGAGGTAATGTAGCAGTTGAATCTTGATAATTTTCAAAAAGAATTACAATTCAAGCGGTTTTATGCTTATACTTATTGGTGATTATCTTAGGCCATTCTTTATGTCCCATGTGTAGGGAATGAACATGATAACATCAGTCAATATTTTTCCATATATGGATTTGACAAAATAAGCTTGTGTATGAGCCTCTTCAACAGGTTTGACCAAAATTCTGTAACAATAACTTTTGGCATGTGTAGAAGAAACTCGTATGGACCTTGAGCTTAGTTTCAAAGTCATTATGGGAAGTAGATACACTAACTACAGGAGGCATCAAAGAAGTTAAAGCTGCAAGTTTGCGAAGCCTGAAATAGTGTGAAGGTTGGCCATGATTGAGAGAAGGAAAGATGAAAAATGAGGATGAAACTCTAGGGCTAAGGGTCAATTGATGCCATAAGGTAACATAAAAATACCCTCTTCTTTCCCATTTGAAGATGAATACTCTTTCATATGAAGCAAGTATCAATTGAAGCAAGGAGTGCTGAGAAAGAGGAAGGGATGCAATGCAAAAAAATTTGATGAAGGAAATAAACTAGTATTGGAGTGTAGTGATTCTAAACATGATGAGGCCTAATGGCATTCTAGATACTATGCATTAATGTCAACAATTTTCTTTTTGCAATGTCATACACTAATATTTTGTAGGATAATTATTGTCCATGCCATAACTCCGTGCAAGAATTATTGGATGTAGCTTGGTGTGGGAGAACTATCCCAAGATGGATATATGGTAGGGGAACTATTAACATCCCATGGCTTAGGTTGAACAAGACAAATATGTGAATTCCTAATATTCTCATACCAATACTGGAAGTCCTCATAGTGGTTTTGCATTGGATTTATAGATATTAGAATCTAACTTGGTTCTCATGGACACTATGTTAAGAAGCCCATAGACCTCTGGACCAACAAAGTGGAAGTAAGAATAATATTTTGGCCCCTTACAGATAACAAATCAGCTTTCCTGCAGCGATGAGATGTTCAAGAATGAAAATTAAATCTTTCTGGATAAACATGGAAGAGAAATATGGCATCTATTTTGTGAATAAGGGTTGACCATTAAAGAACATAAAGGTAGTGGATTTTTCAAGCAAGGACAATAAACTAATGGAAAAATTTCATATTGGACTCACTTTTATTTAATGTTGTTTTTTTACAAAGTTACAATGTTAGATGTAATAAGAGAACCTAGCTTTACAAAAAATGTAAAATTGCAGGAGGTGTAGACTACATCTATAATGAAGGAATATGGGAAAAGCTTGGTACCTATGAGATCAATCAGTCTATATCCATAGAATGAAATCTTTAGGGGTCCAACAATAATTTGAGAAATAAGGAATTTCATTCATTGAAAGCGGGTTATACCTATCCTATGATACCATAGTAACATTTCTAGATATGGAACCCTAAAATCCTATTGGAATGTTTCCCCTCTTCGTTGTGTGTCGACTTGAAATTCCTATAGATCATATTATACTTATACAAGACCTCGAATGTGTATAATACTTATTTGTTCTAGAATAACATCTGTCCCTGACCTAGACTCCCTCTCCTGATTGAAACTAATGCTTTGTACATGACTCTATTGGTCCCAATGGCACAAGGCACTACCCCTCGTGCGACAACTTTATGTTGCTCAAGAAAAGATTCTAGAGTAAGTTTTCTTATGCCATGCCTTGGCTATCACTCAAGGTCCAGGTCATGTCTACTACCTAGATTCGAGAAGTTGTCATGCAAAAGATGTCATAGGTCGATTGACCCTTATCGAGCATGTCACCTATACCCCAGATGTTACATATGATCAGAGAACTCAAATACATGGTCTTAGACACTTAGTGTTAACGTGATCACGTTCGACTCCAAAGGGGAGGTTGTAAAAATTAACAAGTCACATAACTTCATATAAAGTGCAGGAAGAAAATAGGAGTGTGATGTGGACAAGTATGAAAAGTACAGACATTGATGACCAAATGAATCCACACCATTTACGTGTCATCCACATGACTATATTTTTCCCTTTTCGATCTGGTTTGGAACGAAAGATGCTTTTAACATTCAATATTAATGTGAATTGAAGATTCCATCTTCACCAAAATTTTGGAAATTAATTTGGGAAGGTTTACAATAAATTTCTTGATAGACATAGCTGCCATTTCTAAATAGAGATTTGTGTAATTCCCCTTGCCTGGGTCAGTAGATGAAAGAATAAGAGACAACTGTCACCAACTTCATAAGAAGATACTGGGAGCTCTGAATGGAGTTAGGAGTAACAAGCTACAACAACCATGATATCTCATGATAACAAGCCCTGAAATGATGGTGAATTTTTATTATTTCTAATACCACTTTTACACCCTCCAAGGCATGTAGCAGAGAAATAGTAATTATCTTAGAGCATAAGTACAGTACCAAATAATGATTCCAATTTTTCAGGGACCAAATGGACTGAAGTCAAGACATGAGACCTAAAAAATTGTGAAAGCAAAAGGATCCACTTACAAAAATGGCTCATGCAAATAATGACTCTTAAACATCAATCAGGAGTTCAAGATATCGAAAAGTCACAAGTCACCCTCTTGGAGTGTGATTCAGGAACTTAGTCTAAATTTAAAAAAAGAAAGGAGTGACGTGCCTAAGATATAACTAAAACCTTCCACCATGCAAGTAACTACCCTAGGAGTGGGATTTTATGTCCTTGATGTCCCTAAGGTAAGGTAAATAAAACTTAGAAAAAATTTCCCAGCCCCCATGTGATCTTTGGGACCCTTATGTGACCTTCAGACTTGACAATTTAGCCCCCAAGTGCATTTTTGGAGCTAAAATTCCCTGTCGTTGGATCAAAGACACGTGTCAGCTCCAAAACCACCATGGAATTTGATTTCCATAAATTCCCTGAGGTCAAGGATAGAAGACATGGAAATATTTACCCATCCCCTATGGGGAGTCATTTGATCATCCACGTGACCAGCTTTTAGCCCCTAATGCTTCTAGTGATTTTTCAAAAAAATCCCCTATTGTCGGATCGAGGACAAGTGTCGTCCTATTACTCACCATGGAATTTAATTTCCCCCACATCCATGAGGTTAGGGAAATTAAACATGAAAAAATGTTCCCCACCCTTGCATGAACATTTTTTGAATATTCAAATCTGGCACTTAGTCATTTCTTCCCCCTCATTTCTCCTTCACAGCTTCTCACCATGTCATGGCCTTGTTGTTGCTTTTCTAGACACCTGGTTTTACATTACTAATCTAAACCAGCTCCATCATGGTAAAAAAACTCTCCACACCTTGAAAACACAACAATATATGAGAAAAAAGTTATGAAGAAATGAAGGTTTTTTGCTAGATAACCGTGAAGTCACCCGATCGAGAAATGTTCATATCTCACAAGATACAAGTCGGATCGAGGTTATGTATTTTACAGATTTCCAAATTTTTCAAGAAGATCATGATGTAACAAATGGGAGGTCAAATGGTGCTCTAAATTAGTTTTTCCAACAAAATCCTCACTTCATTCACCAGCTCACATTCGTCAGATTTCACATCATTCCGGAAATGAAAACGAGCTAAAAACTTGCACACAAGCTCCAAATGAAAAACCTATCACAATGGAGTTATTTTCGTCACAAATAGAGACAAATACCAGAACTGAAAAATTTGAGCTCTATTAATGACCACCATGGTAGCTCCATGCTCAAAGCCATTGCTAAGTGAAAATTTTAAATTTTATTTCCCAACATTCTAGTTGGAAAAATTATGTTAAATTCGAAGGACGTGACCATGACGACGAGCCAAATCCAGAATAATATACTTCATCACAAACTGATCACTAAAAATCCACTTTCTAAAAATAGTAAGCTTTCTTACACATGCTTGCTATTTTTGGTAAGTCTTCATCAAAGGCAGCCGAGGCAAGGGTAGTGTGCACAGAATCGAATGATGGATTTCATTACATCACGATGGTTGAGAAGAGGAAAAATCACCTCTCACTAAAAATAGTAATCCTTCCATCTGGAAACTTAATATTAATAGCAGGTTGTTCTCAAAGGGAAAGTTTGGTACAATGAGGCATAAAGTGATCATCATCTCAGGGAACTAGACAATTTTTTTTGACACTCACTACATAGTTCGGGTCACAAGTATATCAAATGTAGGATGGGAGTTACAGTCATCAGCGGAATAGTTCACTCAACTTGGTGAGTGTTTATGAGCTAATTTGAAGGATTTTCACAGTGTGCAAGGAGGTCAAAGATTCATAGTTTCACTACATTTCGAGCTTTCCATCAATAAGGACCAATAAAATTCATCGGGAATGACATCTCCTCTTCCCCCCAACTTTCTCTCACTTTCCAATATTCTTATTTCATGTTGGGGTTACACTTTTTCATATTTCCTAATGTTCTTAATGTAATAAGTCACCTTTATGTTATAAAAATGGACTTAATATTCTCCTAGGAAGTTGAAAAGTTTTAAGTTGCACAACGACATATGAAAATCCATTGGGGGATAGATGATAAGTCACCTATCATTCTATAAATTGTAACACCATTCCCATTTCAAAGGGCTGGCGATTGATCTTGTAAACTCAAGAGTGCATTGTACCTAGAGAAAGCAAAGGAGATAGCCATTTTCTTCTACTTTCCTCCACTCTCAAATTTCTTCCATTCCCACACTATGTACAAGTTTTGTTTAAATAATCAATACAAAAAGAAGGAGTTTCTATATTTCTTTGGCTAAGGGGTTTCTTGATACTTTGTGATCAATAAATTATATTTGGTCTTGTTTTTATTTATAGAGTTGTTTCTTCTCATGAATGCATGTGCTGAAATTTTTGACTAGTGTGTGTAGGAATCTAATTTTCTACCTGCAACATTAGTTACCCTACCTATTTTCTCACTCCCCTTTCCTATTATTCAAACAAATTATCCCCTAGCAAGATATTTCTAGCTTTTCTGTAGGGTCAGTGGAGTGTCCCTGTTGGATCCCCAGTCAAAAGGCCACCATAGAAATCCACCTTTTCATGCACATGCATATATGACAGCTGCACTGGTTAAGTAGAGGGAATTATATTCCAAGAGAATTGGAAATAAATCCACAAGTTTTTCCACCCAAAATTTTTTCTTGCCAACAAATTCCTAAGCAATCCAAAATAGCCTCCAAAATTCAAATTTGTAGTTTTGGAGGGAAAATGCAAATTTCATATTTCTGAAGGACTAGACTCAAACTATCAATCCTATATGACTCCTAATGACCTCTCAAACCTACCAAAAATCTATCAAAGAAAAATTTACTATTTACAAGACATATTTACATGTTAGGGAGGATGATTCTGCATCATACTCCTAGGGAAAGAGAAAGTTTCCCTATAACTTGTGTTTAGAAACTTGTCTTCTTATTATTCCTTTTCTTCCAACTGTTGATGATCTTCTCAAGATTTTTTTTGACTGTATACCATTGCTTCCATGTCTTCATTAGTTTTTTCATACTACTTACAAGATTATTTATCATTACATTGATCTTGTTCTTGATTAAGTAGGTAGTTTTAATACTATTTTGAGTCTTCTTCACCTTGTATTTGAGCACGTACCCCTAATTCTTGTTCACATGGATTGTATTTCTTTATTTAAAATTACCAAATAGTCTTTTTCATCTTCCTCTAGTCTTTCTTAGCTCACCTCATTATTTAAATTTCAATACACTAGCTTTTTCTTGAATGAATCATCTTTTCTTAATTGCCCCTTCACTTCCTCAACTACTAAGCCTATATATATAACACTTAGAGAGAAATTTGATACCAAATGATGTAGAGATATGTGAGAAAATTTATTTATTGATTCTTGTTCACATGGATTGTATGTTCTTTATTTAAAAATGCCAAGTGATGTAGAGATATATCACTAACAAATAATCAAATAGTTTAGAATGACCAAAAATCCAACAAATGATCTACTTGTAAACCAAAAAACTTAGCTTCCTAGGCTAAAAACCCTCCCTTCTTAAGGAAAACCCAACCTTAACCACCCACTTGAACTTGGAATCTTCTTAATTCTTGTTTCTAGTCCTCATACAATGCTTATCTAATCATCAAAATGGCACAATTCCATCCCTAGCCTTAGTTCTCTTCCTTATTCCCAAAACTTCCCTTTTAGAGTTTCTTTAGGTTTGCTCCTGGTGGATTCATGGTTGGAGCTTTCCAAAACTACCCAAAGAAAAACAAAATCATTTTCAAGTACCCTTTAACCCCCTCAAGGTGTGGGGAAAATTTCATCTCTCAATTCCTTTTCTAAATACCAATTTCACCTTCACTCCTTTCTTTGTTTGAGTTCCTTCTAGCCCTTCCTTAGGTGTTTTTCTGACCTAAATTTAGTATAAATGGATCATTTTACAAAATAATGACATTTGGGAAAACCAATTTGGATCTTTCACTTGTGTACAAAATTTCAAGATGAATTTCTTTGCAATATTTCTTTCAAATCATTTTGTTCAGGGTTTCAATTAGCTTTTTACGTTTCTCAACATTCTAATAACATAAACTGATACAAATTTAGAAGGTTTTCTTGTTAACACCAACTCTAAAATTTCTTGAGTATGGTTTACCATCCTATTGAGATGATGTTTGTAGGTTCGCAGGCTCTGACATAAGGTGTAACTCATTTAACCATCATTTGTAAGTTGTTCCCAAGCCTAAATATATTCCTACAATTTTGTATCTTAGATTGTCAACAATAGGAGGAAATTATAAGCACTTCAAGCCTTAATTATTTTACAATTTTTTTCTAAAATCTATGCAAATGATAACTACAAAATTTCAAACCCTGATTTTCTCCCTATCCCCTTCAAAATACTTTTCTTCTTCTAGCCCTAGGAGGGTTTCTAGATGAGCCTGAGAATAGAAATATTTCAATGAAATAAACTAGAAATAATTTTAAGGTCCAATACTTCTTCCTTAGGTCTGTATAAATTTCCTTGAACTTATAATCTTGGCAGTGAGGTGTCTTGCTTCATCCAACTATGGTAACAATTCAAAACTCACCTACCTTGCCCTCCAAAATAGAGTTTCTCAAACCAAAATACAGTCTCCTCTACCATTTTAAAGGGATCTGAGGGTTTTTATAAGGTATGAATACCTTATCAATTCATTCAATCTCCTTCAACTTAGATCTCTCTCCTCAAACTCGTTCCAATTTTCTTTTTTTTATTTGACTAGACTCTACATACACATGCTACAGGTCTATTAAAGAAGCTCTATCAAAATCATACAATCAAATTGATGAAATATCATAAGAACATTATAAACAACACCAAAATTTCCTTACCATAATATCATCTTTTTCAATCTTCATTAAATAACATACACATGTGATTGATCACCAAAAATGCACAAAATGAATGAAATCTGCTACCCAAACATTATGTATACACAAAAAGTTTCTCCTTCAAATCGTCTTAGAGTGCTTATTGATTCTCATTCGAATGGAATGAGAAAAATACTTATATTTTTAAATTTATAGCCATCCATTTAGTTTCCAAGTGCATACAAGCCTTTAGACCTATTGGTCGCATGCTTGGATCTTAACAAACTATTAGGATATTTAATTAGAAATCCAAGAACGAAACCTCTAAATACTCATTAAGACCCCTAAATATATATAGATCTTACCACATGATTGATAGTCTAAGAATGACCCATAGAGTGCATTAAAATGCCTAAGTAACCCAAAATAGCCTCCAAAATTCAAATTTATAGTTTTGGAGGGAAAATTCAAATTTCAAAATTTTGAAGGACTAGACACACACTATTAATCATAGATTACTCCTAATGACATCTCAAACATACCGAAAAGCTATCATTTTTTTTATGTTTACAAGACATATTTACATGTTAGGGAGGATGATCCTGCATTAATGTTTGTATATATGAGGATGCCATTAGGTATTATCATGTGATAAATATATTTCAAAGGGTGATGGAATAACAATTGATGCTCTTAAAAATAAGGCAATGGTTATATACCTTGATGATCTAATTTTCTTTTCAAAGAAATGTGAAGATTTCCCTGCAACTAGAACAAGTGTTTGAACAATGTTGTCTTCATGGGATTTCATTGAATCTTAAGAATTCGGTATTTGGAATTACTAAGGTAAATTTATTAGGACCCTGGACACAGTGTCTAAGGAAGGGACAAAAATTAACCCCAAAATATTTCAAGCTACAAAGAACTTGTCTCTTCCTACTAGTAAGTTGAATGTTCACTCTTTCTTTGTTAAAGTGAATTTTTTGAGAAGGTTCGTGTCTAAGTTTTTGAACTAATAAAACACATTGCTGACATGATGCAAAAAAAAATGTTTCCAAGTACAAAGCATGTCAAAAAAACAATGACTTATTCTTTGTTAGAAGTTTGACATGAAAATGCAAGTTAATACCCCAACTTAATACTTGTCAAATGTTTGACATGAAAATGCAAGCCAAAACCCTAATTTTATGTTTGAACACATAGTTTATCCCAAATATATATATTTTTGGTATGCAAATTGTTCCTTGGAACTCAATTCGAAATTGTAAATATTCAATATGAAGATGCATAAAATCAAGGTGTATTAAAGGCCACAAGAATCCTAAATTATTCTTTAATTTTTAGTGAAACCATAGTGGGTGACTATAAAAACACACTTGAACCATAATTTTAAATCAACCATATGTAGCAAGGGATGAATATCAATGCATCTCAATTTACTAATCCTACGAATAACATTCAAACACATGTCAAAAGAAATATAAAAATTATACAAGTGGTTCAGAGTTATTTAACATGTTAGATTAAGTTGTGTCATTCATTTTAACTTGTATAGTTTTCTTCCATTATAATCATAAATGAATTAACTACATGTATAACATAAAATGAAAGTACCTAAATGATTCCACATATAATTATTCATCCAATTAAGCTAAGTCATTGTAGTTAATCCTTTAAACCTGTGCATACATTTCCATTCATTCCATTAATGTGAACACAAACATTATAAGAAAAATTTCATTTGATTAGTTTCATTTATTACCTTAGTCATAAAATCATCCATATTGTTAATTTATAAATCACAACATATACGAAAATCTATGTGATTAACTAAAATGTGGGATATGTGTAGTTAATATAATCTAGAACAACATGTAAATACAGTAAATAAATGCAGTAAATGACTATGTAAAATGACATAGGAAAACTAAACTAATGAAGATGAAAACCCTAATATGAAAGAAGAGTAAGGAAGTGACTCAGTTGATTAGAGGAGCTAGCTGGACTGTGTCGCAAAGATGACTAGAGAAACAAGAAGCAGTAACAACTGTGTAGAGCTTCTGAAAAGGCATGATCAAAGATATCTAGATGGACTGGAGCACCTCGAGAGGGATTGGGGTGCCTGTGGGTACCCTAGTCTGTAGAATGGGTGCCCTGTTCTGTAAAAAAGGTATAGAACTAAGTTTCATAGGTTCTGCAAGTGATTTAAAACCCTCGATATCTATCGCATCAACTTCACTCCATTGCACCAGGTGTCACTAATGATCAATGATAAAAGAAAGACCCGTAAGACCCCAAAATAAACATCAAACCCTAAAAAATAAAAATGCAAATGAAGGGGTCAGAATGACCTCAGCTTCCACAATGGTGGACTTACTAGCTAATCACTTCACTACATCTTAAACCTGATGTAGTTCTATGTGTAGGTGTGTGAAATAATGACCTAGGTGCTCTTGTGCCAGTCGCACTTTGTGAAAGTAGCGAGAAATAAATATGTGTAAAAAATGTAATAGAACGTGTGCATGGAAACAATAAACTCCCCTCCTATAAAGTGTGATGTAGATGAACCAAATTTGTGCCTTTCTGATGGAGCTAGACGAATGCAAGATTGGCCTTTAATGGATGCAACCTTAGATGATGATAGTAGTGCTTAGTGCTTGGTCCCTTAGTATGGTCTCATAAATTTATATTTATAGGGTTCTCTTGATCTAATTTCATAATTATCCCTGAAATAGCCAGCCACCAAAAAGATAAGAAGCTAAAACGGTTAGAAAGTTCCCAAAAGGTTGTGGGAAACTTTAAAAATTCTTGGGGCATGCCCAATGGTAGTAGGACACCCATGGGCACCCTAATACTAGCTTGGGTGCCCCAGTCAAATCTAAAATAATGTGAATCGATGAAATTTGATTGGGAATGCAGGTGCAAGAAGTCAGAAATGACTATAGAAAACAAATTAAGATGGCCAAAAAATGGGGGTCAATTGGTACTTTCTTCACTCAACAAACATATGAATAGTAGTATGAGAACGAGACTAAATAATGTATACAGTGTGTGATTTTTTGACTACATTTTCCCCCACTTTATGTTGGTGAGTGAAAAGCTCGGTAGCATAAATTAGATAGAGATGCATACCTAATAATTCATGTATAGTGATGTAGAAATGCATTGAAGGACTAGAAAAATCATGGAATGACAAAAATATGATGGAGCATGGAAACTAAAGATGCAAAAAGTGTAAAAGTGATGAGAGTGAACCTAGGGCGGAAAATTCTTGTGTGTAGTTGCTGCATAGTGTGGTGTACCTACATGAAAATGTGATGTGTGTGCTATAGTGTGCTGTGGTATAGTGTTTTTGTTATTGTTTTTTCCCCATTGTTGTTGTTGTGGTGTTTGTTGACTACTTGTTTCTCATACCTATGGACCTACAAGGAGAAAATGATCAAGTAGTTAAATACACATGTATTATGTGTAAATATGCCATGTAAAAGATGCATGTATATGTACATAATAACATGTAAATGTAAAATATGCAAATGAAAAATGTAAATGGAACATGTGCACCTGATCCATGTCAAGAAAGAGAGTGTAGAAGGATATCCTATACTACCAGGGGTTTTTAGGAGATCTGAAGCTATACGACGAAGAAGTATAAGGAGGAATTTTTTTGTATCCTCCAACCTTTAACTGATTCCTTGAACATGTTTGAAGAAATATTTGTATGTCCTAGTTTTTTTGCTGATCTAACACCACTGACCAAACAAGTATATGTTGGAATTTTGTTGTATCCTCAAACCTTTAACTGCTTACAAGAATTCTAAGGACTACCATGTCCTGTAAAATCTATTGTGTACAGGGTTTGTAGACTAGTCTGAATCCACTCATTGTATGTAACCCACAATGTAAAGGGTGGAAAGTGAAGTGAACTAAACCATTGCAGAAGCACTGTTTAGTATGTAAAAACCCCAAATGATGCCTCCCTCTTTAGGGGCACATGTGATGTCACTAAAAGGAGAATGTGGCCTCAAAAGAGGACCAACCACATGATCTCTATAACTCTGCCCTGCAAGGGTAAGGGAATGCACTTGGTAGAAACCAAGGCACACACAAACAAGAGGCTAGCCAAAGAAAAGTGATAATATAAATAAGTGTGCATGTATTAAAAATGTGTAATCTACGGAAACAATGTATAAGGTACCAAGGAATGTAGTAATGTTAAAATTCAAGAAGACAAAGTAAGACACACAAAGCAGGATGCAAATGTGGGACATCACTAATGATGTCGTAAAACACACAAGGCCATAATGGCCACATATAAACAAAAAATTTTACACACCAAACAAAGGGAAAGGCCCGCATACAAAAACAAACAATATCAGACAATGTAACAAACAAATATGGAATAAAATATCCCTGTAAAAGAAATGTTACACATGAATCACCCGTTAGCATGTTAGATAGATAATGAGTAAGTCAAAAGAATGTAGAACCAAGAAAAGGAAAGTGATAAGTACAAAATGAAATAATAACACCTGCAAGAGATGAATGTGGATACCCACAATGACAAGTGTAGGAAGCGTAGAAGGTGAGCATCCATGTTGTATGTAAGATATCTGTATCTACGAACATAGCTAGAAAAATAAATTAATGTGCATGTGTGTATGATATATATAAATGACATATAAGTAATATAACTAGCATGTGTAATAAAGCGATCGTGAACAAGAAAAACTAAGTAAGAGTGAAAGTAACCATAATATGCAGTATGATGTGGATGGATGGAATGAAATGTAAGATGGATGGTAGGAACTACATGCCCCCCGAGTGAATGGAAATGTATGTAATGAGGTTCATTTAGTTTTCCCCCTCAGCAGTCAAGAATGAATTGTAAACGAGAGTGCATCATCGGGAAATGGTCACATAGTGTGTGTTGTGTTGATCACGTTGTGATGAGTATGTATGTGTAGTGATGATGATATGCAACATATAGATGAAATGGGTGTGAACCTTATAGCCTAAGCGTATATCACGAAAAAATGAATGTATGAGTGATGATTTATCCCTAAAGCATGTATCACTATAATATGAATAGTAGAGAGTGGTGGTGTAGCCTAAAGCGTATACCACTACAAGATTAATATAGTAAGTGATGATTTAGCCTATAACATGTGTCACTATCCTAGAAATGTTTCATAATGAAAGGTTGAATGATGAATTTATAGGTATGATAAGGTCTGTTTGATTTGTAAACCCTCGGAAGTTGAGTATAGACCGAGGAACTAAAGTGCATAATAGGGTAGTGACTGCATCACGTAGAATATGATGTAGTATGTCTAATGAAGATGATAAATGACCATGTGATGTGTATGTAGTGTATAGTGTTGAATGTAATATGTGTAGTGTGCCTAAGAGAGTACACTATGTAGGATGGAATGATATATGAGTATGATGAAGACTAGTATGATGTATAAATATGAAAATATTAAAATGATATGGACTAAATGTATAATGTATGATGCAAGACATGAAACATGATGTGTGGTTTTTATAGTGTAGTGTGTGGGGTTCATGTGTAGTAATCCCTCAACAATAAAGTTTTAACCAAAGCACAAGAGTGTTTCATCGGGTAATGGTCAATGCTAATGTATGCAAGTATGTATATGTTGTATGTGAGAAACTAGATGTAAAATGATGAGAATGTGATATGCATGATCATGCCATAGGGGGGATAAATAAGTGTTATTCCCCCCAAGTGTACTATGATGATGGAGATCTATATAGTGACATGAGAGGTGCCATGTCATTTTGGGAGAGCATTGTCTGTGTTGTGATAAGAGTGAGGGCCAACACAATGGTAGGCTGAAGCAATAGTAGGACCATGCGATGGTGGTGGTATTTTAAATGTGTCTTGACCATGAGTAGAAGGAGTAAATTATTTGAAAAAAGTGATTGGATGAAAAAGTGGAGTAGAATGGGGAGGAATCTTGAATGGTGGTAAATTTGGTGGTATTGGTGATGCTATAGAAGACTTGATATGAGAAGAAGGTTGATTGATTATGGGAGGTGGTGATGTGGTTTGACTTTGTGAGACTATAGATGACTCAGTAAAAGGTGGTGTTGAATTAATTTTGAGGTACAATTTCTTAAGAGGTTCTTGACTTATTGTAGAAGGATCATGAGTAACGGTGACCTAATAATCATTAGATATAGATGGATCAGATTTAAGAACCCAATGGGATTTATCATTTGTATTATAATGTTGTGAAATAAATGAGAGAAAACCATGGAGTGCAAGGTACTTGATGCTTTGCTGTAAAACATAACAATCATTGTCATTATGTCTATTAATTTAGTGATAGTTGCAATATGGAAGACCTTGAAACTTGAGAATCCTATAAGGAGGATAACCATGAGTATATGAAAATATAATGATTCTATGAGTGATGAGATGTGGAATAATATCTTGTTTCTTAGCATTGAGATTAAACTTGAGAGGTGTAATGAGCAGTATGAATTCGGGTTAACTAATATGAGCACATGTAGAAGACATAGGATGATTATGAGAATAAGAACAATTGTGAGCCTGGGAAGTATCCTTAAGTTGTTGCATTTCAAATTTAAGAGATGTGATTATGGATTCCATAGCTTGAAATTTATCTTGAAATAAGTAATGAAGATCTTGAATGGATTTTCAAATAGATTGATTTGATTTGGAATAAAGAGAGTCATTAGAAAGAAAGTCAAAAATAGCATTGAATTGAGTAGGCAACATGTTGATAAGTAAATACATAGTTTCTAAGGTTTTTTTGAGAGTGTCTTTACAAAATGGGTGCATTTGAATCAATTGAAGCAAAGAGATTTGACATACCTTAGAAGCCATGAGAGAGAAAAAAAGAGGATCCTAAGCATGAAATCGATCTCGGGTTCACCAAAATGATTAACTAAAATTTGGTATATGTGTAGTTAATCTAATCTAGAACATCATGTAAATACAATAAATAAATGCAGTAAATGACTATGGAAAATGACACAAGAAAACTAAACTAATGAAGATGAAAACCCTAATATGCAAGAAGAGTAAGGAAGTGACTCAAATTATTAGAGGAGCTTACTGGACTATGTCACAGAGCTGACTGGAGAGATAGGAAGTAGTAACGACTATGTAGAGCCTCCAAAAAGGAAGGATCAAAGATATCTAGATGGACTGGAGAAATTAGAGAAGGACTAGAACACCTATGGATGCCCTTGTCTACAGAATAGGCACCCTAGTCTATTGTAAAGGTCTAGAACTAAGTTTCACATGTGTTGTAAGTGATCTACAACCTTTACTATTTGTCGCATCAAGTTTGCTCCACTGCACCACGTGTCATTAATGATCAATGATAAACGAAATACTTATAAGACCCCAAAACAAGAATCAAACCCTAATAACTAAAAATACAAATGAAGGGGTTATACTTTCCTTAGCTGCCACAATGGTGGACTTACTAACCGAGTGTTGCACTGCATCTCAAACCCAATGTAGTTCTATGTGCAATTGTGTGTAATCATGCCCTAGGTGCTCTTGTACGAGTTGTAATTTTTGAAAGTAGAGAGAAATAATTATGTGTAGAAAATTTAATAGAATGTGTGCATGGAAACAACAGACTCCCCTCTTATGAAGTGTGATGTAGATGAACTAGCTTTGTGCCTTTGTGATGGATCTAGATGGATGCAACCTTAGATGATGATAATAGTGGTTAGTACTTTATCTTTCATGACGGTCTCATAACTTTATATTTAAAGGTTTCCCTTGATCTAATTTCGTAATTAACCTTGAAATGACCGACCACTAAAAATATAAGAAGTTGAAATGGCTAGAAAGTGCCCAAAAAGTGGAAAGAAATTTCAAAAAGGCTCGGAGCACCCCTGGTGGGACTAGGACACCCATGGGCCCCCCAGTACTAGCCTAGGTTCCCGAGTCAAAGCTAAAATAATGTGAAATGATTAAATTTTACTGGGCATGCAGGTGCAAGAGGTCGGGAATGATGAAAGAAAAAAAAGTAAGATGGCCAAAATATGGGGGTTAATTAGTAATTTCTTCACTCAAAAACCATATGAATAGTAGTATGAGACCAGGACTAAATAATGTCTATAATGTGTGATTTTGTGACTACACTATGATATGTGATACAAAATTGTATGATTCTATTCATTCTTAACTTCCATGTGTTATAATATTACATAGGTTTACATCTCAAAATTCATGTCACCTTTTATTACATATGAATAATGTATTCACTTTACATTTTTCTAATACATAATTATTCGCATGGTTCAGTATACAATGTTTATAATTCATTTTTATTGATTTACAATAAATCATATATCATGCATTATAATACATCAAAACTACATTGCGACACAATCGTCACCATTCACTAGATATCCATCCTAATGCCAAATTGTGTCATGAGAGAAAGAGTATTATTGGAGCACTTTACCTCTAACCATGATCCATATGGATACCTATGCACACCCCACATAGTGAGAGTGGACCTACCCTTCATGAGAAGGAATTTTTGAAAAATCAATAAGATAAGATAGAATACCGTGTGTAGTACAGTCACAAAAATAGTGGTATACCTATGAATAGGGTAGGAATATAGCATCCTAGAAATAATAGTAGTAATGAATATGATTTTGTAAAAAAAATTTAGGATAAGAGTAGGTGCACATTCCTAATGAAATATAACACTGTACCAAGGCATGGAGTAATCCTACTCTACTAATCACTACCGAATACCTTGAATCTATTTGCATTCCACCCCTAGTACTTGTCATATGTGAAAATTATACCATACATATCACTCCCTATTCCATAAACACATCTCTCAAAACATTGCCTTCTCCCATAAGTAATTCACAACATGACATCGTTATCTCCAAAATAAAGTAACTTAGGAAAAATAGAAGTAAGAAAAATAATAATAACCTTCCTAAATCTCTTGTGCCACCCATTTACATTATTATTAGAGATCCTAATCCTAGTTTTTAATACCCAAAATAGTACAAGACAAACCATAAATATGGCTCAAGAAATTTCAGCCCTCTTGTATGTCCCATACCATCCAATAAAATTGTTATTATGGGAATCCTAATCTTGGTTTTCCAACACATCAAAAGATATATAATTACCTATAAATATCTTGATATATGGTTTCAAGTTTTACGTGGTTCCAAATTTGGTAATACTTCTCATAAGGTTCAATTGTCAAACAAACTTGTTTTCAATACTTATCCTTTAATATAATTTTTAAACACACTACTTCCATTTATAATCCACTAACTTTTAAACATCCCTTTTTGGATGTTAAAATAATCATAAAGAGTTTATCAATGGTACTATGACACTTATGGGTTATCATATTTTACAAAATACATAAACAATGTATTCATACTAAACAATCAATATTTTCTTGTGTAAGTGTGTAGGTGGAGTGATCTCATTTCCCATAAACCATTTTCTCATGACATGGTTTATTCCATAGAAAATTGTCTTTATGATAATATAAATCCCTCATTTAAAGATTGTGTTGAATTACCCATGTACTCTACGTTCATGTTTTCTATCCATCCATGGGTCTCCCTTCATAAATAATTTACAATGTAATATCTTGTTTACCATTAAACAATTTTTGTTTAACATTGAACTCATATATATATATATATATATATATATATATATATATATATATATATATATATATATATATATTATATATATATATATATATATATATATATATATATTTGATTGGAAATTTTTGGAAAAGGCTCCAAGGTCCATATACAAAAGATATTACAATGAAGGTCACAAGTAGAAAAAAACATATACTAAAGGATATAAGTCAAAAAATATCTAAATCACAGAAAGCCCAAATAGAATCTGCAAACCAAAAGAATAGATGAGAAAAATTTATAGCAAGGGCTACAAAATATAACAAAATATATTCAGCAAAAAGTCAGCATAAGTTCCTCCTCTACAAAAATCCTTCATATAGTTGAACTTGAGCCTTCATCCTTAGATTTTCTTTGTTTAATATCCTCATCATCATTAGAGCTACTAATAACCAACTTCATCTTCTTACCCTTACCACTAGCCTCTCTTTCCTACAGAATTTCAAGCCTCTGACCCATAATAGTAACCTCTGCACTCATTCCCTTAAACTTCTTAAGTAAATACTTATTTTCCTCAATATACTCAACAAAATCTTCCAGATATTCTATTTTGTTAGAATGAAAATTGAAAAGGCTATTTCCAACCTAGAACCCAACCTCCAAACCCTTTTCTAGACTCTGTAATGCCGCAACAACATTAAAATCATATTGTACCTTCATCTTCATTTTCATCAACTTCACTCTATCTGCAAGAGACAAATAATCTTCCCAGTCCTCACCTAACAGATTACCAGGAGTCCTTAAACTTACGACATGGGATCCCACTTTAACAAGAAGTAGAATTAAACCTTGATGAAGGGGCACTACCGCTTCATCTGCTTGGAAATCACGAATACAAACTTGCAGTGAGTTAAAAAGGAAGAAGGGTATACTAATCTTCCTATTTTGGTGGAAATGGTTAAGTAGAGTGAAGTGATGTGTGTGAAGCTTCTTGTATTTCCCATCTAGGGTACTATATTTCATAATGTGATAAAAAATTTCAAGCCAATACCCAAGAAGACATAAGCTTGCAATAACATCGTTCATGTGCACAATATTTTCATCCACATTGAAGAAAACTTCAAGCTCTTGGGTAATCCTGGTTCTATCCTTAAAAATCTTAAGGCCCAACGTATCCATACCTTTTACCTTAAAAATGTAGTCTTATGTCATGTGTTTCGTAACCCCTCACATTATAACCATGACATTATACCAAGAAGTCATGAAATCAGAAGAAAAAGTTGCATCATGCCCTTTGAGCTTGATAAGGTAGCTAATAAATCAACCATATTTGAAAATCTCCCAAATAACATTTTCCTGCTGCAACCCAACACAAGAAACATGTTCAAAATGCACCCTATCCCCACCCATTTTCATAAACTGAAATTGGAGCTTCCACCTGCAAAAGAAAAAGATATGAAAAAGGAGAAACCCCTTCTTAGCTCCAAAAATAAATAAAATCACATGGGCCAATATGATAGTGATAAAATACCAAATAAACTCCTCACACTTTAAATCCCTACTATTTATCATCATTTAATGTTTTTTGACCATCAGCTGGTAGACTTTCTTCTAGATTCCATGATGATTTTTTGATAGTATGTACCCCAAAATTTTCTAACCTATCTGCATAATGATTAAATTTTCTAAAAACATGCTTAATATTGAATCCTTAAAACTTAGATAAAAACCTAGAAATTTCTTCCATTATGACCCTAATACTTATATGTGCTTTCACCTCCCCTTTCATGGCCTAAATAATATACAAGGAGTCTCCTTTAATTTTAATATTTTTAATCTAAAGATAATTAGTCATCATTAATCCTCTTAACACAACAAAGGCTTCAACGTAGTTATTAGTTTTGTGACCTATAGGTTCAACATAGGCTACAATAGGGCTGTCCCTCAAAAACATCTGATTTTTCTGAATCATTTTCGTAGAAATAACATTATCAGCTTTCCTCATTATCTGATTAACTCTCTCAAGAAATCTATAAGGGAAGTTCAAAGCCACTCTTGGGCTGTCCCTTTGCACCAGGGCCTTATCCTCTTGATTCACCACCATTTCTCCAGCTGCCCTCCCATGAATCCTATCCCACCTCCCTCTTACATACCTCCACCTGCCCACACTGCTCCCACTCCCCCTGCTAAAAATAAAGAATGAAGATGCGGTCTCTAGAAAGAAAAGCAAGAGCCTCAAAGCCAAAGTCCTTGCTTCCCAATGAGTCCTAAGGAGCCACAAGGACTTAGAACTAGCTGAAAACCTCCTACATATTAGCAAGCTAGTGGAGGAGCCCAAAGAGGAGGAATTACTAGATAGGGTGGACAGATTAGAAAAGGAGCTACAAGAGCTCAAAGGGGCTATAAAAAGCATGGAAAGAGCGAAGGGTAAAAGGATCCTTCAAAGTGAGGAGGAAGAGGGGGGTTATTGGTGAAGTCTTCAAGAAACTACAGTCCCTAGATGGCAGATTGGGGGAATGCTAAAAGCCGAAATGACTACATATTGTCTGCCCTCAAAAGCATCTATAATTTCATTGAGCAACATGTCCACAGTGTTTGTAGTTTAAGTGGGATCAATGAGGACATATGGGGCCCTAAAGAGAAAAGGGACATTGCAATTACCTAAGCTGATTTACAAGACTCCTCTCAGGCCACTGCCATTGCCTTCTTCATGTCACTGTAGGCTATCAAGACCAAAATTGATAGAGCCATCAAGTAAAGGGCTGTTGTGATGCTATTTTTTGGCTGTGATGTGACTGCCATCGGGCAGTTCTGGAGCTGTTTTGTGGTGGGGCTCCTTATGATGTTTCTCTTTTGGTTCCTTTTTGATCTTGCTTTCTTTTTTCTGGATCTTTGTACGTTTAGATCCTTTTTTCACCTTTATTGTAATATTTGGCTGTTGAGCCTTCCTTGGTTGGCTGTTTTTCCCTTCTCTGGGCTGCTTCTCTCATCTTTGCTATCTAGCTTTTGAGCCCTTTTGTATACAGGGTATAGTTTCTTCAAAACTATTTGCCCTTAATAAAAAAAACATAGGCTACAATAAGAGATCCAAAATTATCCCATAGTATTTTTCCTACTCTAGCAGGCCCTGGATTTCCTTTTGATGCCCCATAAAAATTTAACTTAGACTAATTTTCAGTAGGTTTTTCCCATTTTATATTGTTATGAAGCTCAACAGTTGTGTTGTTGGGAACCTTCATATTTAGAATGAAGACCAAAGAATTCAATAATTGTTTTCTCCTGAGAAGGAATACCTTTTACTTATGTGAACTTTGTTACTAAGAGATTGTTACCAATAGCCCACAAAACCACATTTCCAACTCTATTAGCACTCTTTTGTTTCTCCTTAAAAATTATATTATTCCTTTCAAGCCATATTCCCCACAATTAATGAGGAAAAACTAACTTCCATGCCTTTTAGAGACATTGAGAAATAAAGGGTGATTCCCATTGAGATAAAAAATTCAGCAAAAGTCTCTGGATAAATCCAAAAAACTTAAGAATATTTCAGGATGTTACTAAATTTTTTTAGAGAAAGAATAGTCTTGAAACAAATGTTGGATAGATTCATTTTATTTTTTTTAAAGAATGCATCTATTTGGAATCATCATACCTCTTTCCTATAAAATGTCAATAGTAAGAATTTCATTTTGAAGTGCATTCCAAAGGAAGAGATTTAATGTAGGAATCAACACTTTATCTCAAATTCCTTTCCAAAAAATACTGATGGGAGGAATATTTTTTTTATCAATCACATAGTCCGTCCTAACAGAATAGTCCCCATTATTAATCAAAGCCCAAACTAAAGAATATTCCTTAGGAAAAGAAGGTATATGAATACCACCAATATTTAAGTTGAGTGAAATGATAACTTCTTGAATTTATGACTATCTTCATCCATCTATAAATATTTTCAAGACCATCCATAATCATTCCTAATCCAATATTCTTTCAACAGACTTCCAACTGAATCTTTAAAGGCAGGGGTAAGAAAAAACCAAGGAATGTGATTGGTAAGAGGAGAGTCCTTTATCCACCAATGATCCCATAATTCCCATTTAGTTCCTTTTAAGAGAAAATCCCTACACTTATAAAGGACATTCTAGAAATAAGACCCTTCAGGGAGGTAATTAACTTTCATGAAAGAAAAATGATCTTCTTGATTATAGAGGTATTTAGCTTTTAAAATTTTAGTCCATAGAATTTCTTCTTTCATAAGCCTCCATCCCACTTTTTCCATAAGATATTGATTCATATATTTGATGTCTTTAAGACCAAGGCCCCCATATTCTTTGGGAGGGTAACCTTATCTCAAGAAACTAAGGGGATTCTATCTTTAGTCTCAACTCCCAACCATAAGAAACTTATTTGAATTTAAGTGATAATATTTCTAATTTTAGAGGGCATGTTAAAGGTAGACATGAGATATACCACCAAGATTTGCAGAGAACTTTGAAGTAGTTGAAGTTTCCCAGCTTGAGATAAAATATCTCCTTTCCAAGAAGCCAATTGTTTTTTAAATCTGCTAACAAGGGAATTCCAACTTTCAATAACCATATTTTCTTGAAAAAAAGGAATTCCTAAGTAAACATTTGGGAAATGTTTTATTGGGAATTCCAAGATGAGACCAATTCATCTTTGAAATTCTTCATCAAAATTCATAAAAAAATTGAACTCTTATGAAGTTTATAAGATGACCTATCATATTATCATAGTACTGAAGGATTTATTTAAAATATTTTTCTTTCACCACTGTTGCCTTACCTTACATAAAGGTATCATAAAAAAACTATTGCAAGGAGATATGGTCAAAACCATTTGATATAATGAGACCTTTCATTATATTTTTCTACCTACGGTCAACACAAGGTCTGCTTAAAGTTTTAGCTATAATGATATGCAAAAATGGTGATAAAGGATCACCCTGTCTCAATCCTCTTCCAGTTGAAAAGTAGCCTTCAGGTTTACCATTAATCAGGATGGAGTATTTGGGCATTACAATGCATTCCATAATCAGATTCAAAAATTTCTCTTAAATCCCAATATAATAAGAATGATACAAAGAAATCTATAGGAAATGTGATCATAAGACTTATTCATATCAATCTTTAGAAGCATAGTTTACCTTTTAGATATGTCCACATAATGAATAGTTTAATGAATAGTTATAACACTGTCTAAAATTTGCATCCCTTCCTTAGAAGCCCCTTAGTTAGGAGATATAAATCCTTCTAGTAACTATTTAATTCTGAAAGAAATAATTTTAGTAATAATCTTATAGACTGTATTACACAAACTGATAGGTCTAAAATCAGAAACCTTATCAGCCCCAACAATCTTAAGAATGAGAGATATAAAAGTATTAGTAACTTCCTTGAGGATATTTCCATGAAAAAATAAATATTGAGCAATATTT
Source organism: Taxus chinensis (assembly GCA_019776745.2). Lineage (NCBI taxonomy): Eukaryota > Viridiplantae > Streptophyta > Pinopsida > Cupressales > Taxaceae > Taxus > Taxus chinensis. The sequence continues at coordinate 179,177,597 of CM034153.1, read as the reverse complement.
TTAACATCAACATGTATAATTTCCCAAAATCCTAAAATAAAAATTTTAGGAAACCATCCGGTTAGGGTAATTTATCACCCTCCAAATCAAAAACCACTACCTTAATTTCTTCAGTATTTGGAAGCTTAGAAAGGGATAAATTTTCCTGATTGGACACAATATGATGAAAAATATTGGTAAGAGTCTCCTCCTTATCTAGATCTGGATCTGGATCTGCTCCTTTAGAGAGTACACCTAAAAATAAACTAATGAATTCATCAATAATTTCCTTTTGTTTTTTAATCTTATCACCATTGATATCCACAATTGTTTTGGATTACATTATTACTCTTATGGATAGTGGAGGTTAACTGAAAGAATTTTGTATTCCTATCTCCCTCCTTCAGCCAAGTAACCCTGGAATTTTGTTTCCAATAATCTTCTTTCTTAGCTTCTAAAGTGTGATAATCAAAAAGAATAATTTTCTCCTTATCTCTAAGGGATTTATTAAAACCCATTTCTTTAATTTGTTACCCAATTTTCCTAAGATCTTCAGCAATTTGGGGTTTTTTTAACAAAATTATTACCAAACTTTTATTTGTTCCAAATTTTAAATATTAGCCTTGACATTTTAAAGTTTATCCACTAGTTGAAACATAACATTATGTCTCACCTTGATATTTGAACAAGTTTAAATGAGATCCTTGATACCAGGATGTTGTAGTCACATTTGAAAGAGCCTAAAATGTCTACCTTCAAACCCTTGTACATTATTCCATGTTAGAAAAACGGGACTATGATCAGAACCAATTATTAGGTAAAGAACTCAAAGTCCCTCCAAGAGAAGAAACCCATGAAGGGTTGATTAGAGACATTTCTAGATTAATCTGAATAACATTATATGCAATTATTTGATTTGACTAGGTGAACTTAACTCCTTGCAACTCAATATCCTCCAGATTTCCTTTAGAGATAAAATCAGCAAACTCCCCTATACTATCATCAAATCTATTTGATCCTCCCTTTTTCTCATCAGAAGTTAGAGGAGTATTAAATCCCCCCAACCAACCAATCTAAATTATTAAACTAAGATCTAAAATGTAAAATTTGAGTCCAAAATTTCTTCTTTCCACATTAAATTTGGGATCATAAATATAAGAGATTTTACATAAAGCTCCACTATATTTTACCTTAAAAATAGTTTCCAGATGACTATGAGAGGAAACCAAAACAATTCCATATCTATCAACTTGATCTAAAAAGAAGCTATACCCCCTAAAGAACCTACAAAGGATACACTTTGGAATTCAGATATATACCAAACATTATTCTTTACTTCAAACATTCTGTCATTAGACATTTTAGTTTTTTGGATCAAAAGAATATCAGGCTTATTATCTTTCCTAAAATTAATTAACATACTCTATTTTACTGGGATTAGTTAATCCTCTTATATTCAAATATATTATCTTCATTTCTTCTTTTGTAAATTGGGAGATAAAATTTGAACTATGAAACATTTCTTACCTAAGTCAATCTCCTAGGAAGGCATCTTTTCTCATTCTGTCTTTATTGGATACATTTCCCATTTTATGTGCTTGTTTCCCACAATCATCTTTCACCTTCTCTGGTTTAGTAGAGCTTCTAGTTAATATTTTATTTCCTTCCAAAATTTCATTCTTACCATCATTAACATTTAAAGTACATGGAATAAATTCTTGTATGATTAGAATATCCTCCATCTTAATTTCAATAAAAGAGGATTCTCCTAGGATTGGTGATGAAATCACCCTTGAGACCTCCTCGAATTTATCTCTAAGAGGTTCTATTTCAAATTTATTTTCCTCATCCTTTGAAACTAATTATTGTTGCACTTCCTCTATATTCCTTTCTTATTCCTGGTTTTGATCTGGCTTAAATACCTGATTCTCTTGAAGGTTCTCCTCCATTATCTCTTCAATTTCCAACACATTGAATTAAAGCTTTAATGGTGATTTTTTTCCTGAGGGAGAAAGATTTATCCCTTTCTCTTTCCCATATTTTGAGTCTTTTTAAATTCCATATCTACTACTTTCCATTCTTAGCTTCCTTACATTACCTTTGTTAATGACCCATTTGATTGAATTTCTGGAAAAAAGAGGAGAAGCCTCATATTTAATTTTCTTAGTTCATTCTCCAAACTTGTATTGAAGTTTTATTTCCTTCCTAAGTCAATTCCAAATAGGGACATTCACACAAAACCCAACATACATAATTATAGTTCCCACTTTGGCTACAGGATCATAGACTATAAAAGTTATTATAGCATTAGCTATTGCAGCCAAAATTTCTTCTTACCAAAACTCAATAGGGAGCCCTGGGAGATTTACCCAAACTAGTAGGTCATCCAATTTTTCTTCAAAAGGGTCAAAACCCAGATACCACTTCTGAATAAACAAACTAGATCTACCCATGAACCATGACCCTCCCAATAAAATCTTGTTACAATATTCACTATTAGAAATTTTGATGATAAAGAAACCATTGACATAAGAATCTATTTCTAAAGATATTTTTGGGTTCCATTTCCTCCTAGCTTATTCATGAAACCATTCCAATTTTGGACGATATCCATAGAAATTCCCGACTAATGAATTCTCCATTCTAGATTTAGCTCTATCAGCTAATCCATCTGGAATGGACAAACTTAAAAAACCATATTTTTTAATTGGCTTAATCTTTGAATTTAACAAATTGACAGATTCCTTTTTTCTTCCCACCACATTTTCTTCCCAAGAGGGTGAATGTGATAGATCCAAATTACCTCCATACTATATCTTTGGGGCCCCTGATTACAAAACCCTGATTCAAGGATATCCTGTGTCCTACGATGTTTCCCGACCATATGGTTTTTGAACTCTCTCCCGCTCCATTGAAACCTAGTCCCAATTGTTGAATTTGTATATTAGACCATATACTTATATTTTAAATCCACCATTGCATTTTTGAAAATACCTAGAGTTCCTAACCCATTAAAATTATTATAGATAATATATGTTTAGACATATAAATATATTTGTTTATATCTTGTAACCCTAGATTCCTCATTTTCTAATCTCATGTTTTTGTCAAATAGAATATGGGAGGGGGGAAAGTTGACCTTAGGACATCTCTTGTTAGTGTAGGTTATTATTTATCCTTTTATTTATTTATCAGGATAATTCTTACACTTTTGTTAGCCCTAAAATTTTTGGGTTAGCTTGCTTAGGTGTACTAGTTGTGTGGAGTTAGCTTACTAGTTGTGTTGAGTTAGCTTCTCAGTTATGTGGGGTTAGCTTACTAGTCTTTTGGAGTTAACTTAACTACCAGTATCAGTTAGTGGGAGTTCTTCACCACTGATTTAGGTAGTAGTTGAACTTCCCTCCTCCTATATGTACATCTTTCTTATTGAATAAATCAAGGCATTCTATTGTAATGGGATTATTATGGATTTCCATATATGGTATTTTAGCTCTTTTGTTTTTACAAATCTAATGTGGTGTGCTATTATCATCTGAGATCATGGCTTGGAACAATCTTCTTATCGTTCCTTTCATCTCTCTCCTAGTCTTACGCTTATATCCATTTGGTCAAGCCATGTATTTTGTACATAGATCAACTGAGTTGGATTTGGTAATATGCCAAACCACTATGTGGTTGTAAACAAAATTTTATTCACCAAAGGTCATGTGGGTCATTCCCACAACCTCTAGCCCATTTCCTATAGTCCCAACCACTATACCAAGATACCCAAATACAAAAAACATGTTATGTTCAAGTATGTGTATGGTTATGAAGAAAAAACATGGCTTGTTGAAAGTTATACATACTCCTATACCTCCATATCACCTTCTTCTTTTCTCTCTTTCCTAGGTTATAATTTCTCTATGCCTCAGTGTGTGCATGTGTATCCTTTATCTCTCATTTTATCTAAAACTTATTTTATTTTTATGTGTTTTCCTTTCCTCTCTATCTCTGTCTTTTATATTTTACCTCTTTTCTATATTTATCTTCATTAGTCATCCTCTTCTATTTCATATCTATTTCCTTTTCTATATTCAAATATCTCACTCTTCCATTTCCAAGTTACTTTCACTATATCTTTAGAAATCTCATTATATCATCTCTACATGAATGTTTTATCCATGTAAGTTTTATGGTTTTCCACTACCATTAGAATCCATTAAATATTTCATGCATTTTTTCTTTATTTTTACACTTACATTTTTTTAGCAGAATAATGTGTTCACTCTTGAAGACCCATTCTCATTTTATTATTACACAAATCAGCCACATGTACCATATTTGGGGTGGTGAACTCAATGTATTGTGCATGGCTTGTTACGGAAATTTAAAATTGATTCATAGTAAGTTAAGGTGGTTTTTTATAGTAGTGGAAGTGATGGTTTGGGGCCCCTAAAATCAGATCCTCCATTGCTTGAGCTAGGTGAGATCCTTCCATTTTTCTAATATTATCCTCTATATCCCACATTCATGGTGGATTTGAAGTTAGAGTGTCTTATGTATTATCTCATCACTCATGTAATTTTTCATTTAATAAAGTTTTCTAATCCATGTTTGTGCATACTCGTGGGTGAGAAATTTGGTTCTCTAACTTGAAGATCTATTTGATTATGTTGTAAGGTAATTATGTTCTCAAAGGTAAGATAATACAAGGTAACATGGTAATGTGGTTAGTTTTAATTTAAATTGAATTTGTGATATACGAGTTTGGTCCTAAACAATGTGATGCAAGATACTGGAAGGTAATATAATACAATGCATACTTGGTTAGATTGTTAGTGACCTTGGAGAGCTCAACCCATTTACACTATTTCAGATTTAATCCCACATATAGCGTGTTGAAGTGATAAAAGGTATATATACACAAAGTGACCTCCATAGTTAAATTAGAATTCATGGATATATGTCATGCCACCCTACGTCATCCCAATCTGGTAGGTGCATGAACATAAGGATTACTCAACAATGTAACCCAAATCAAGAGGCAATTAGGAGGTTAGGGTGGAGAAAAAAAATGGAGGAGGTATAAGGTAATATGTGGAAAATAATGATAGAGATATTCACAAAGCCACTTAGGACCAAAAATCCAAGTTACCTCCCACAAAAACACCTGTTTCATTAAAACCCTTAATAACCCCTTTTTTGCATAATAACATAATAATTATTATAATGTTCTACGTAAAATGAAACAATGTAAAACATAAGATAATTTTGTAATGATGCAATGTGAGTGGGCCATTTTCGTAAAGTAATAATGCATCATTTGACAATTATGTAATGTGATGTTTCACTCCTCACTGCAACAAGAGTGTGCAACTTCTTTTCACCATCAAAATGTGACCAATGAAACTATTGACTCACATGAGGTGACTCCAACTAAGGAAACTAGTCAAAAACTAATAATAATGAATTATACTTATGGTTTAACATTGTTTTCCATGCATTGTAACACACATCACAAAACTCTCTATCTATACCCATTTTCTACATATTTCTACCTCTCCCAAATAATAGCCTTTCTCAAGCTAGAGAACACATGTGCACATGTAGAAAAGAGTACCTAATGCATTATCTATTTTAATAATTGAATCAATTGAAATGAAATATAAGAAACATATATAAACAATAATCCTAAAACTGAAATATAGATCCACAATATCATCTGCTATTAATTAATCAATTAATAATAATTGCTTTACTCCCAAAACATGTCACAATGACAACCAAATCAAATTAAATTAATATAAATTGTTGTATTAATGTGGTAGCAACCACTTAGTCATATAAAAGTCTCCAAAATAATAAAATTATGAACACCGGATGTGACTGTTGGCATTTCTTGCACATGTGAAAGAAGGAAACTTGAAACTTTGTTTCTCATATTGATAAATATTTGGGAAAGGAATGTTGGCTATGAATGGAAGAATGAGTTCCTGGGAATGAATTATATGGATGAGTTGCATGAGTTGAAGACTATAATTGTGAAGGTATAATGTTAAAACATTGAGAACATAAAATTTTCTTGACAAATAACAGATCAGGATATTAAAATGGACTTAGCCATTTTTAAAGAGAAAAACAAGATCAAATGTCCGCAAATCTTCCATTTCTAAATGCACCGACCTTTAACATTCAAAATCTACTAGAGACTAAATTTAAATCATTGGTGGGTTCTATAAAATCTAATAGATGTGAAAATCAATGTCAAAATTCAGCATCTGAAAGATAGGGGGCCCGTGGCGGTGGATCAACGGTCCAGTAAGGGATGCACGGCAAGATTCTAGGCTCCTCATTTTTTAAATCTGACATACATAATTCTGTGGAATGAGATGAATTTTATCAAAATTTTGGGTCCGTCATAGGTCAACAAGGTAAATAGGACACATCACAACATCTTATAGAGACAACAATCAAAAGAAATGACACCGTAGGGAGTGGGGAATGTTTTTCTTGGTTTGGCATTCACAAATTGACAAGGTTCCTTTAGAAAAGACTGATGTTGTGACTATGTGGATACTTCCTATTGGTTCTTATTTTGCAATGGTCAGTCGAGTAAAATGTGAAATTTCATGTAGCCTTTCTATTGGTTTGGATTTTACAAAACCCATTCAAAATTATAATTTATGAAAGTGTGGATTTATTCTATTGGTCTAAGTTTTGCATTTTTGAGTAGAGAGAAATAAATAACTAACACTATGTAAGGTTGTGGAGTGTTTTTAAAAGGAACGATAACTAGATCGTGCCAAGCCAAGAACATAGATGTTAATCAAACATCACGATCAATACGATGAAATTAATTCACCAAAATAACTTTACATAAACCTTTGCAAACAAATGAGAAAAAATATCATATATTATTATGGAACTCAATGCAATACAATCAAGGAAATAACTAGTCATCAAAGAACTAGTCAAGACCATAGATTTAGGAGAGAACTAGACATCAAGGATCTAGTCAATACCATAGAACAAGGAAAGAACTATACCTAACAACTAGATGATATCTCCTAATATCTAAATAAATAAAAAGAAATATCCACACACATAAGTGGGTGAGGATAAATACAATAATGTACCTAGGTTAACATGAGCTAAGGTAAATACCTACTCTAACAATTTTTATTGGCATGTACTTCATAATGAAATTTTAATGAGAGCCTAAAATTGTGAAGCCTATAACATATGTGACATCTTTTTATTGGATTGCATTTCAAAAGGTTGAAGCCATAGACATGTAAGCAAGGAGCTATTCCTAAGCCAATTAAGAGCTAAGACGTGTCAAGTTCCTATGCATCTTGAATGGTAAAACTTTAGAGGGCCATAACTTGTGTTCTACATATTCAAATTTTATAAAATTGATCTCATTGGAAAGCTCTCATCTAGATATAAAAATTGGCATTATTTTTCTTAGGGATTGGAGAAATTTAGAGGAAAATCCATGCAATAAAATAAAGGGAATCATAAGGAAGTTTAAAAATAGATGAAAGCATGCAGGAAAAGCTTGTTTTGACATCTAGAAGATTTAAAACTTGAACAAAGAATGCAAAGTAGAGGAAAATATATTTTGAGACATACAGAGTTTATTTTTTAGTAGAAAGGATAAAAACAAGGCAGAACACATGCTTTTACACATAATGAATTAATTTAAGATAAAGGAAATAAACTGCACTATTTTATTCTATCTTTAATTTAGAATTACATGTCTAGGCTTTTATCCTTCTTCTCTGTCATATTTCTATAAAAACTTTAGAAAATATTGTAAAAATTATATTTTTCTTCATTCATATTTCTGGATCAATTCATTCTTTAAGTGATAAAGCAAGGGTCACTAGTGACTTTCTTTGCTTTTCCCACCTCTTGGAGCAATAAACGAGTTGTTCTTACCTTTCTACAATATGTATTTAATACATACTCTATTTTAACTAATTTTATTTTTTGATACTTGTTTTATCGGTTTCAATCTCTCATGCCTTTATGTAGGCTTGTCTCAATTTAGAGGTCATAGATTGTGTTTGATAGGTTGTTTACAAGATCTTGTTGTTGAGCGATCTGTTGCCCCTTCTTTATCCAGTGACAATCAATTCCAAAACAATTCTATGAGTTAATTTCACTTTGAATCAGTTACTTGTAGTTATTTTATGGTGTGTGTGGTGTCCTTGTTTTAACCATGTGATCCAAATAAGTCTAAAGTTCTCAAAAAACATTTTGGTGTATCACCATCCTTTTTTAGTTTTTCTCTTTCCTTTCTTCTCCCTTTTCCCAGTCAGTTGGTAGAATAGAGTTAGCCTTAGGAGATAGAATTAGTTTAGGTGTTGCACTAGGGGAACCAACCCTCTCTGGAGATTCACTCCAACATATAGGTCACCCACAACCTAGGAGTGTTTCCATTTTTTCAATTGAAAGGAAATTTATCACACCATTCTCCAAAAGGTGTATTTCAAAGTGACAATAATTTTTGGCATGCCCGGTGGGACAAGAACAAATAATTTGTCAATATTTTGATGCCATTCTTAACAAACAACATTTTTTCATACATTTTAATCCAACATCTGGTAACTATGTTAGTTAAGCACATCTTGGTAGTAGATCAAATAATATTTCATGCCAAAGGTTACAACTAGATCATCTACAAAAGGTATTCCTTTTGATTTCATTGAATTACCTTTGAATTCAGCTAAGAGGAGAATATTTTCAAGTTCCAAACCATATCTTAAATCTCCTCCCACTCCACAAAATCCAATATTATCTCCCAAAGTTTCCATAACCAGTTCATTTCTGAATATGGCCCTTCCAAGAAATCATATTTTTGTTCCCTTCAATGCTGGTAGCCCATTGTTGCTAGCCCAACATAATGACATTCCAGCTAATGCCCTTAAGAGAATTCCATTTTTACTGGTGAGAATCATATTACACCCATAGAACATGTAAAGGATGTTTTCAATATATGTTCTATTTATCACATAACTCAGGATGATGTTGCAGTCAGATTATTAACAACTTATTTCAAGGGAAAATCATTACAGTGGTACAGAGGACTCACACTAAATTCTATTACTACTTGGGATCAGCTGGGAGAAGTATTTTGCAATCACTTTGAGGATAAATCAACTCATTTTTGTTGGTTGAGAAATTGACTACTATCAAGAGAGCACCACAAGAGTTCATGACTGATTTCAACTACATGTTCTAAAGGACTTGGGACAAAATTCCAAAAGTGGTAAGGCCTACTCCTCAGAACTATTTCTTGTATTATCTAAGGGATTTGAATTATGATATTTTAGGAATGATGTAATCAATGGGTGGGGAGACACTCCCTGATGCTTATGATATAGTAGCTAAAGCTGAAAATAGTCTTATACAATCAAGGAATATATCTCCAAGGCCTCCCATGCCCATATTTCCAGATATTTCCCCTCCCAATTCTCATTAAGTACCTACAATAGCCCCAATTCCATCATCTAATTCTCAACCTTTGATCCAAACCAGTGTAACCCCAGTCCAATCAAGTTATTTGCAAGAGATAAAATGAATTTTACAAGATTATGGGAATGAGATAGTTACTCTCAAAAGGAAACAAAGTCAGAGTTTCAGACCTTACTATCCTCTCAATCAACATAATAGACCCCCTTTCTAACCAAATTTGTAAGGCTCAAATTAGTTTGCTAATCCAAATCATATTCAAACAATTAATCCCAATGCTGCTAGCACATCCAAAGTAATTGTTCCATTCAAGAATAATCTGATCTAAGATTATGAGTGGTGTTATCCATGTAATCAGCCTCATAATCATAATTCATGCTTTAATGGTATTCATAATCATGCACTTATGGTGCAAACAATTGTTATGTCACAAGGTCCAACATTTGAGACTCCACCACAACAGGAATTTTCAAAAGAGTTAGTGCCAAGTGATGCTACATTCCTTAATTGGAAAGAGGATGACTTCTATGGGATAAATCATCTTGAAAATCATAACTCTACTTCTGTGGAAGCCAACACAAGGTCTAAGAAAAGAGCATTAGAAGTGGAGAAACCTACTAGTAAGAGTAGTTCTCAATCTTCTCCATTTTTGCAGGCTGATTTTTCAGTCTCAAATCAGCAAAGAAATCAAATAAATCGGCCTACAAAGTCTCCAAATCAGCAATAGGTTCCAACACAAGAAGGTTTTTTTGTTAACAAGTTACAGTAGAAGGTTAGTACCGCATCTTTTAAGATCCTTGAGCATATGAAGCAAACTAAAGTTAGTATGTTAATATGGGATACATTGTCACTTCCTGGACAATGAACTTTTGTAAGAATCTTTATCAAATATCAAAATATATAGAAAACCATCTAAAGATCCATCTAGGGTTGTGATCAAAAATACATCTAGTCTAAAGGAATCTCAAGAAAATAGGAGTTGCAAGCCACCTCCCTTCTATTTTTCATTGATCACATGTCAGAATCTAGTTCACAACTTCATGATTGATTATGGAGCCTCTAGCTCAGTTATGCCCAAGAAAGTTAGTGAAAAAATTGGTTTAGATTATGAGCCTCTTTATAAGGGAGTATTTTAGCTTGATGGAACACCAGTAACCACTATTGGAGTCATTAGAAATATGAGCTTAACCTTGCATGCATGCCCCACCTTCTCCATTCCTCAAGATGTTTTCATTATTGATCTTCCTCCTCTTTTTTCCTTATGCCTTTCTAGAGATTTCATGGCCAAAATTGGAGGTTACGTATCATCATATTGGTCTCATATGTTATTCAAAATAAGATATGGTACCAAGGTTACCATAAGATCTGAACCAATATCAGAACACCACCTTGAGCCTTATGTTCCTAGTGTCATTAACTCAAATTGCATGATCATAGATGAAGAAGACCAGTCAGTTGACCATCATCCAACCAAACTTCTAGAGGAATTTCCTGATTTATTACTAGATGAATGGGCTTCTCAAAAATATTCTATTGATTTACACCACCATATTGAAGAAGTTGAGCTTGGAACTTATTGTTTGCATGAATAAAATTTTATGGTTCTTAATCTTGTCAAAATATATCATCAAGAATAAGGTTTTTGGGGATTATACTTTGATGGATCAAGAAACAAAAATGGAGTAGGTGGAGGAATCATGCTGAATTTCCCCAACAAAGAAAAACTATTTTTCAGCTATGAGATTTCAGTTTTATTGCACAAACAATACAACAGAGTATGAAGATCTTGTGCATGGTCTTCAATGGAAAAAAAGAAAGGAACAAAGAAGTTGTAAGTTTTTGGTGATAGTGAGTTAGTGGTTAATCAAAATCAGAGAACAAGATGCCACTAAGAACAACTTGTTGAGATCTTACAAAAACAAGGTATGGGATTTAATTGAGGACTTTGATGCTTTTAATATTCAAGTTTATTCCTATAGTGAAGAAAAAACATGCAGATAGGTTAGTTGTCATTGGTTCTCAAGTTTATATTCCAAATCAGAAAAAGAAGGAAAGATATCAGAAATATGTCAAAATAGTGGTAAGGCCTTCTATTCTAGATAACAACATTAATTGGAAGGTGTTTGAATCAGATAAGCAAATTGTTAATTTCTTGCAAGATGAAGCTAAGTTTTCAATCAAAATCAGGAAAGGTTGCAACAATAGTATGATAATCAAATTATTCAACTAAAATCTAAAAAAATTCCTCAAGGATTGATTACTCTTGAGTTTATATTCAACACAAATGATCAGATTAGAAAATAAAAAATCTAATATGATTATCAAACAAGAGGATTATGAAGCAACCAGTATAGGAAATGATAAAGCACTCAAAGTAGGAAAGGTATGTAATGATGATGAAAGGCTTACTTTTATTCAACTTTCTCAAGAATTTGATGATGTTTTTGCATGGAACTATGGTGATTTAAAAATTTTTAATCCAAATCTAGCTCCACACCATAAAATTGGATCAAAATCCAAGTCAGTTAGACAAAAGAAAAGACCAGTCAATCCCAAAATTGAACCATTGATGAAACAAGAGTTGGACAAGTTAATCAAGGCTAACATCATTTTTCCTATCAAACACTCATCATGGGTCACCAATTTGGTTCCTGTAAGGAAAAAGAGTGGATAAATATGATTGTGTGTAGATTTCAGAGATCTGAATAGAGCTTCTTTAAAATATCATCACCCTCTGCCATCCATGGAGTAAATTTTACAAAGAGTAAGTGGTTCAAAACGTTTCTCATTACTTGATGGCTATTCAGGATACAATCAGATTTTGGTACAAGAGTCAGATCAATTTAAGAAAACATTCACCACAAAATGGGGCACTTATGTGTATAGGAAAATGCCTTTTGGACTATCAAATGAAGGAGCTACATTTTAGCGTACAATGGACTTTGCATTTCAAGGATTAGTCAATACTTGTGTTCTGGTTTACTTGGATGATATAACTATTTTTTCAAAACATGTTGTAGATCACATCATACATCTTAGACATGTTTTTGAGAGATGCAGGGAATATGGTGTTTCACTTAATCCAAAGAAGTGTGTATTTTTAGTCCATGAGGGTAAGTTACTTGGTCACATTGTTTCCAAGAAAGGTCTCACAATTGATCCTGAATGAGTAAGTGCAATTTTGTCCTTATCTTTGCCAAATCATAAGAAGGCATTACAAAATTTTCTGGGTAGGATTAATTTTATCAGAAGATTCATTCCATATTTTACAAATCTTGTAAAGCCACTAACCTCAATGCTCAAGAATAATATGGTTTTAGTTAGGAAAATAGAGGGAAAGAAAGCATTTGAAGCCATCAAACATGCCATCTCACAAGCTCCTACTCTCACTAATCCAGATTTTAGAAAAGACTTCATTCTTTATGCTTTTGGGTCAATTGATACAATCTCAACTATGTTAGTGCAGTAGAATGATGAGGGAATGGAGTATCCAATTTCCTTTTTCAGTCAAGGGATACATGATTATGAGTTGAATTATTCCTTTGTTGAGAAACAAGTTCTTTTAGTAATTAGGAGCCTCAAGAAATTTAGAAATTTTCTTTCTAATAACCAGATTCATTTAATGGTTTCTCACCCAAGTGTTAAAGAATTTATTTTGAAAAAGAATTGAATGAGAAGAGGGTAGGGTGGATCACAAAGGTAATGGAATATGATGTTGATATTAAAGTCACTAAGCTAATTAGAGGAAGAGGATTGTGTGAGTAGTTAGCTTCAGACTTTCATGATGATAAAGATCAAGTTTTAGTCATTCAAGATGGCCCAAACCTAGCACTTCCTGCATTGCCTCAAAGTTGGACCCAGGAGATGATCCATTTTCTTAAGACTAGACAATGTATGCAGGGATTGGACAAAGAAAAAAGGAGGTATTTCAGATTACAGTCCATTCCTTATGTTCTTGTTGATAATATAATTTCTAGAAAAGATGTGAATGGAGTTATTTTAAGATGCATTGAATTGGATTAGATTGAGTATGTTTTGGAGGAATTTCATGATGGTTCATCTGGTGGCCATTTTGTACAAATATCTACATCCTTGAAGATTATGAGAGTTGCTTATTTCTAGCAAATATTATTCAAAGATGCTCATACATGGGTAAGGAAGTGTGCAAAGTGTGCAATTTTTGTTAAAAAAAAAAGCTAGCAGCTTTGCCCATTCAACCCATTCAGGTAAATCAACCTTTCATGAAATGAGGATTTGATTTTATTGGCATGATTAATCCACCTTCTATTGTAGGTCATAAATGGATTCTCATAGATACATACTACTTCACAAGATGGACAGAAGCAATGGATTTAAAGGAAGCAAATGAGACATCATTTTTAGTTTTTTATGAAGGTCTTGTCACAAGGTTCGGTGTTCCAACAACAATCATCTCAGATAATGCATTATCTTTCCTTGGAGAAAGAATTGGTGTGTGGGTAGTCAAGCTTGGAATTCATCTATCAACCTATTCAAATTATTATCCTCAAAGGAATGACTTGGATGAATAAACAAACAAGGATATTCTTAGAATCATCAGGCATACTATGGCAGAAAGCCAAATATCATGGCATACAAAATTGAAATCAGCCTTATGGGTTGATAAAATTAATCTTAAGAGGTCAATTGGAAATTCTCCTTTCATGCTTGTCTATGGAAGAGAAGCAAGGTTACCTATCTCTAATGAATTTCTAGCTCTAGACCTGATTAAACAAATGGAGATGATGGAGGTAGATTCAATGGAAATCAGACTTGCAAAGTTGATGGAGTTAGAAGAAATAAGGAACAAGGAAAAGATAATGATGGAACTTCATCAAGAACAATTCAAGAGTAACTTTGATAAGAAATTCTTTGCTAGAACATTTAGAGAGGGATACATTGTGCTTAAGTGGGATGAAGACAAAACAAAACCTAGAAGACACACAAAGTTTGATGCTTTTTGGAGTGGACCATACTTGATTAGAGGTTGCAAGAAACATAATGATTTTTAGTTCTCTAAACTGAATGGTGATGAACTTCCCATCCTAGTTAATGGGATGTATCTCAAACCTTGTTATTAGGGACATTCTTCCTTTGTAGTAAATATTATGTTTACTTTCCTCCAAGTACTTCACACACATTATTGTTTGTAGTTTATTTTATTTGTGTGCCTCGTGCCCTTTGTTGGTATGTTGCCTAATAATTTCTTGTATGCATGTATTTTCATTTTATTAGAAGGTATTTTCAGTGCCCTTACAGTTCCAAGAAGGTAGTAGTACTCAGTACTTGAGTCTGTGCCCAATGGATGTATCAAAGAACTAGATAATTTCATCTGGTAGGAAATTGACCCCACAGAATTGCTAGAAATGTTGACATTTCTTGAACATGTGCAAGAAGGAAACTTGAAACTTTGTTTCTTAGATTGACAAAGCTTTAGGAAAGAAATGTATGTCGTGAATGAAAGAACGAGATTCTAGGAATGAATTACATGGATGAGTTACACGAATTGAAGAATATAATTGTGAAGGTCCAGTTTGAAATCATCGGGAACGGAGGCATTTCTTGACAAAGAAAAAATCAGTATTTTAAAATGGAATTAGCCATTTTTAAAGAGAAAATTATGTTCAAATGTTTGTCAATGTTCCCTTTCCAAATGAACCATCCATTGACATTCAAAATCTGCGGGAGAATAAATTTAAATCATTGGTGGGTTCTATAAAATCCAATAGACGTGTAAATGGCTATCAAAATTCAAAATTTGAAAGACATGGGTGGGGGTGGATCAACAGTCTAGGTAGGGACATGTGGCAGGATTCTAGGCTCCTCAAAATGTTTGACTCTAGCATACATAAGCTCGTGGAATGAGATGTAGTTTATTAAAATTTTGAGTTCGGTGCAAGTTAGCGAGGTCAATAGGACACATGAAAACATCCTATGGAGTCAACAATCAAAATATGTTGACACCATAGGGAGGGTAGAATGTTGTTATTGGTTCACCCTTCACAAACTAACAAGGTTCCTTTATAAAATACTGACGTTGTGAATGCATGGATCTTTCCTATTGGTTCTTATTTTGTAGTGGTCAGTCGAGAAAAATGTGAAAGTTTGTGCATCCTTTCTATTGGTTCAGATTTCGCAAAAACCCATTCAAAAGTCTAATTTTTGAAAGCGTGGATTTATGTTAGAGTAGGTATTTACCTTAGCTCATGTTCACCTAGGTACTTTATTTACCTTTATTGTATTTATCCTCACCCACTTATTTGTGTGGATATTTCTTTTATCTTATTTAGATATTAGGAGATATTATCTAGTTGTTAAGTATAGTTCTTTCCTTGATCCATGGTATTGACTAGTTCTTTCCTTGATCTATGGTATTGACTAGATCCTTGATGTCTAGTTCTCTCCTAAATCTATGGTCTTGACTAGTTCTTTGATGACTAGTTATTTCTTTGATTTATGGCTTGATCTACGACCTTGATTGGTTCTTAGATTGTTATTCCTTGCCTATTTAAGCAAGGCCCATTCTCAATGTATTGCATTGAGTTCAATAATAATATATGATATAGCTGCTCATTTGTTTGCAAAGGTTTTATATAAAGCTATTTTGGTGAATTGCTTTCATCTTATTGATCATGGTGTTTGATTAGCATCTGTATTCTTGGCTTCAACACCCATTAAAATCCTTAGCCCTTGGTCATATGAGGGCTTAAAGCTTGTGATTCCTACTAGTAGGTGCTTAGCTTCAGCCCCCTTTAATTTTATGTGTTGTGAAGGAAACAACAATTTATTTTGTTTTAGTGGCAACTAAAATAAATAAAATAGCAAAATAGTAAAAAGATTGTAATTTTTGATCGGTAACTCGGTTTTGAGTGCCACTTTTTTGCAAAAGTTCTTGTTTTTTCATGCTCTTTCCATTGGAGTTATTTATTTTGAGACTTGCACTATAATTATAAAGTGCCAAATATGGAGGAGTGTTGTAATCAATTGTGGATGCAATTTCGGCTGAGCCCGACGTCTTAAATATTTGGGAGTTGCAGTTTGTACCTATCATGGATTCTGAGAATGATATATTTTTCTCTGAAGTATGTGGACTTCAAGAGGATATTGTAAATTTTTTAGAAGAAAATATATGGCTCAAGAAGTGAAATTATCTTCTACAATCACTCATTCATGATAAGGATACAATAATACACTTCCTACAGAACAAAATTTCTAGCCTACAACATCACCTTCGTATTGTGGACATCCACATCCATGCTTCTAGTCCACTTGTAGCTATTGCTCCTGAACCCACTGATGTTGATCTGTCAATCTTTGATTATGTTCCTTCTTTTGATGCTCATACACCTATGAAGCTTGTTACTGCATGCTCTTCCACATTTGTGCCTATTACAGTACCACATGTTGTGTATCCTACTTCTTCTCAGTTGCACGACTTTTTTAAGAAGCATACCACTGCATTTAGTTCTTGCATGCTCCATTCTATGGGTCTCACTAGAGAAGTCATTAGCAGACATTCACAGGGTATTTTTTCCTCTATTCCACATGTTAAGTGGAATTCTCATCGTTACATTGGTTTTCGAGCAGATACTTCATTGGGATTACACATTGACAGAGCTCCTTTTTTTGTTCACTCGACTCTTTCTGAGGATCCTGAGGAACACATGAGTTTTACACCTTCACGCAGGATTGAGAAACCTGAGATTTCAGCTGTCAGACATGATCAACTTGACACACATTCTGATGTTCTTTTGGATGCACCCATTGTGCATTTTGCACCAAGTCATATGCAGGCATCTTCTTCATCCATCTATGTTGATTTGGGGTGGATATCTGATCACTCGTGGTGCCGACATAGGCATTCGTTGAGAGGACTCTGCAGGCATGGCTCCTCCACCATTAGGCCTCTTGTTCCACTTTCTATACCTTATGCATTGTGATGCTTCTTGTTTTGAGCATTTTTCTTTAGCAAGTGTAGTGTATCTCTCTTGTTTGTTTAGAGATTTTGTATCTGCATTTTTGACACTTTTGTCTTGTTGACAGTATCTCTTGTGGGGGATCTATTATGGTGAAATCCAATGTTCTTTTGTCAGTGTTCAAGTAGTTGATTTTGGGAAACTCATACAAATTTATAGCTTCACTCCACCCATTCAGCAGTATAGGAGGGTGTGGTGTTGATCTTGCTTCTTCGGGTTTTCATGTCCTTGCCTTGTTACCTTGGCTTTTCTTGGATCGTGACACTCTAGAGTTTGTGTCCTTGCCTTGTTGATTTGGTTATTGTTCTTGGATCGTGTCACACTTGTTTGTAGCAGTTGATCGAATTATGTTTGGTGTTTTTTTTACACTTTTGACATCACTCCGTTGACAGTCTCCTTGTATGGAGCTATTCTGGTGAAGCCCAGTGTCAGTTGTTTTTGAGTTTTGTGATCGAGCAATGGATTTATACCACAGTGCACATCAAACTTCTTCAGCATTGTACGATTTTTTGAGCCGAGCTTCTTGGGATGCCTTGCAACGGTTTTTTAATCTCTTTACTTTGTTATTACTGGTTTTGGGTACCTTGCAGTGTCCCTTTTTTCCCAGTTATTGTACATGGGTACCTCATCAGGCCTAGTTACCAGGACTCATACTGTGGACATGCCACATCTATTTTGGCCCCTAGCTTCACTTGAGGTGGGGTGTTAGAGTAGGTATTTACCTTAGCTCATGTTCACCTAGGTACTTTATTTACCTTTATTGTATTTATCCTCACCCACTTATGTGTGTGGATATTTCTTTTATCTTATTTAGATATTAGGAGATATTATCTAGTTGTTAGGTATAGTTCTTTCCTTGATCCATGGTATTGACTAGTTCTTTCCTTGATCTATGGTATTGACTAGATCCTTGATGTCTAGTTCTCTCCTAAATCTATGGTCTTGACTAGTTCTTTGATGACTAGTTATTTCCTTGATTTATGGCTTGATCTATGACTTTGAATGGTTCTTAGATTGTTATTCCTTACCTATTTAAGCAAGGCCCATTCTCAATGTATTGCATTGAGTTCCATAATAATATATGATATTGTTTCTCATTTTTTTACAAAGGTTTTATGTAAAGCTATTCTGGCAAATTGCTTTCATCTTATTGATCATGGTGTTTGATTAGCATCTATGTTCTTGGCTTGGTACGATCTGGTTATTGTTCCTTTCAAAAACCCATTCAAATGTCTAATTTTTGAAAGCGTGGATTTATTCTATTGGTCTAAGTTTCACATTTTTTAGTAGATTGAAATAAAGGATTGATATTATAATGAAAGTTTAATGAGAGTTTGACATTGTGAAGTTTATATCATATGTGGAATTTTTCATTGGCTCATGTTTTAAAAGTTTGATGCCATAAAAATGTAAGCAGGGATCTATCCTTGAGCTAATTAAGAGCTCAGACATGTCAAGTTCTTATGCATCATGACTGACAGAACTTCAAAAGGCCATAACTTGTGTTCTACAAATCCAAATTTTATAAAATTGGTCTCGTTGGAAAGCTCTCATCTAGATATATAATTTGGAATTATTTGTTTCAGGTATTGGAGAAATTTAGAGGAAAATCCATGAAAAAAATAAAGGGCCACATAAAGAAGTTTAAAAATAGATGAAAACACATGCAGGAAAATCTTGTTTCGTCATTTAGAAGATTTAAAAGCAGAAAAAAGCATGCAAAGTAGAGGAAAATATATTTTGAGACATGCAAAGTTTATTTTTGAGAAAAAAGTATAAAAATAAGGTGAAACACATAATTTTGAATAGAAGGAATTCCATTCAGAGCAAGGAAACAAATTACACTCTTTTATTCTATTTGTAAGTCAGACTTACATGTCTAGGCTTTTCTTATCCTTATTTTCTCTTAGATTTCTATAAAATCTTGAAAAAATATTGTATAATTCTTCTGGCTTCTTCATTCATATTTTTGGAGCAATTCAGTCTTTTAGAGTGAGAAAACAAGGGTCATGAGTGAATTTATGTGCTTGTCCCACCTCTTGGAGAAATAAAGTAGTTGTTCTTACCTTTATAGAATCTTTATTAGCGCATACTTTGTTTTAATTTTTTTTATGTTATGATACTTTTCTATCCTTATTTTATCAGTTTAAATATCTCATGCCTTTATGAAGTCTTGTGTCAATTCAAAGGTCACATATATATTTTGACAGGTTGTTTGGAGGATCTTGTTGCGGAGCCATTTGTTGCCCCTTCTTGTCCCATGAAAATTCATTCTATAACCCTTCTATGAGTCACTTTCACTTTGATTCAATTACTTGTAGTTAGTGTATGGTGTGTGGGGTTTCCTTATTTCATCTGTGTGATCTAAATAAGTTTGAATTCCTCAAAAAACATTCTAGTGTATCACCATCCTTTTTTATTTTTTCTCTTTTCATTCCTTCTCCCTTTTCCTAGTTAGTTGGTAGAATAGAGTTAGCCTTAGGTGATAAAATTAGTTTATGTGTTACACTAGGGGAATCAACCTTCTCTAGAGATTCACTCCAACATAAAGGTCACCCACACCCTAGGAGTGTTTCCTTTTTAACAATTAAACGAAGGTCACCTTACGAAGAGATCTGAATCATCATTGGGGTTTTTGTAAGCTCTCTGGTAGTACAGTACCTGCATTTTTGGGTATGTACATATTTCCCCCTCGAAGAAGTGTTTTATCCATGAAGAGGCATAAAACAGTGGGTCCGAGTATGGTGGTCCCAAAATGGGGAGTTAGAAGCTATACCTGACATACCTATGTGTCGCAGTGTCACCATCCAAATTCCTGCTATCTGTAAAATGAAAAAGGGACTCAAGTGTAGATAGATAAAATAAATCAAAAAATAAATACTAAATTAAAATGAAATGAGGACTTACCATTTTCGTGAGGATAAGAACTTACCTCTGTTGACGTTCCAACTCTGCGTAAAAACACTCAAAACAAGATTAGAATTATATATATATAAAATGAGCTCATTTTACTATTCATTTGCACATATCAATTTGGTGGTTTTTTAGCTTTGGGACCCACGGTAACTATTTTGACGAGAGTAAAAATGTTCATTGTGAGATCGTGATCATGCCTTCGAGAGAAAGACATTGACCTGCAAAGTCTCAGGTTAGTTTTACTCAATTCATTGCTTTTAAACCTAAAATGTAAAAATGTTGAAATCTTTGTCTTGGGGGGATTATTTTTGGAAATGTAATTTTTAAATGAGTCTCTAGGGGGACACCCATAGGGTAGGTCTTTATTTTGTCAAAAATGATGTATTTTTCTTTTTAAAAATGTTTTTAGGGATTTGGTGGTGTTCATCGATTCGGGACATGACCGCCACCCTATGATGGCAGTGGTTATAGGACCACCACCTCAAAAGGTAGTGGTTACGGAACCGCCGCTCTGCACAGGGCAGCGGTTCTTAACAGAATGCAAAAAAAGATGTATTATTTAATTGTTTTTACATTTTTGACATTTTTTATATGTTTTTGATGATTTTTCCAATTGGATTATGTTACTAACTTACTCTTTTTCCCTATTTTTGGTGGATGTGGAAGGAGGAGTATATCAGATGGAGCAGAGAGAGGGAGTGTGATTGGCTCCCAGCAGTGTTAGAGGTACTGACCCAGACAAAGTGAGATACTCTACAGAGGGTCAGTATTTGGAGGATCACACAAGTTCCTCATGTTGCACCTAATAGTCACATATTGTGTGACTTATTATCATACTGGGATGCAGACTGGAATACCTTCCAGTTATCAGGTGTTAGGGGTGAGTGGACTATCACCCTGGAGGACGTCTATCACATATTGGGGGTTCTGATTCTTGGGAGGTGGTTGTCTCTTAAGACAGCAGTATCTAGGTCTCAGATAGTTCAGTGGGGTACCTACATGGGAGATGTTATTGTCTCCATGGGCTTGAAGAAGGGGGTGAAGGTCCGTTCCATTGTTGTTTCTCCTATCCCTGTGATCCACAAGGCTATTATGGGTATCTTGGCCTCGCAGTTGATTGGGGACAAGGGAGGGGATACTCTCTTATACTATTGGGGTAAGTGCAGCAAGTTGGGGGACAAAAAGGGGGTCATAAGTGGACGTCATATTGCAAATAACAACATAATATCAACTTGTAGGGATTATTAGCAATACATAAACTCAAAATTAGAAAAACTTATATTAATATGAATCATAGCATCTGGAATCTAGTTTCTAAAATGCTATTTTTTTAAAAAAATGGACAAGATTAGCTATATTAAACACTCAAAATTCAATGACTTGGTATTTTTTTTTAAAAAACGCCTATAAAATTATAGTCCGTTTGCCCATGATTTGGATGACCAAAAAATTGATATATATTTTTCTCCTTTGGTGAGAAGTTAGATGCCACTAACTATCTTGGGATGGATTTTATTATGTATTTTTTTGAGTAATATTTATTTTTAATGATTTTTTCCGTGAAAGTGGTATGAAAACATAAAGAAAACAGAGCACTTTCCGTTTGCCCGCCATAACTTCATCAAAAAATATTGAAATCAAATAATTTTTTTTTTGAACATGTATATAATTTCACCATGGTTGGGATGGTATAATTTTTATCACATTATGATAAGTGAAGAAAAATTTGTAGTCTTAAACCTAGACATAAACATTCACGGGAAAAAGTGTCTTAAAGACCTACTATTAGTAAAAAATTATAAAATGATATTTATCCTATTCTATTCACTTTAAAATCAGTATTTCTACAAAGCTAACAGTCTCCCCTACGCAATGGTACCATTTTTATGACATATTTTTTACTTTTCGGCATGGTTCAAGTCCGTGGAAGACTAAATTTGATGTTTTGTTGTTTTTAATGTAAAATTCAGGATTTGATGTCCACTTAATTGTCCCCCAACTTGGTGCACTAACCCATTGGGCTCCCATTATTACACAGATTAAGGCCCATGGTCGTGTTTACACTTGGGGATCAAACATTCTTGGGACCACCTACCATGATTTATATAGGATGGTCATATTACAGGGGTAGTCATTGAGTCACCCTACTCTAGTTATGAGTTAGGTGTATGAGCGCATCATTCCCTATGAGAGAGATGTACAGGTAGAGGATCCAGGGGATGTCAATGTAGTGAAGTGGACAGGGATGACTATACTCAGACGCCACACTAGCCTTCTCAGGACATTGGGGGAGATGATGAGTCCATGGCAGGACGTCATTTCTTTCCTGATTTGGGGGAGGTTCCGCAGTCCGCAGCAACATCTGGAGTAAGTGCAGATCCTAGGGACCGTACTTGGATGCCTTGAGATCTGAGTGAGTTACTACTCTTTTCTTGATTTTGTTTTAGCTAGAAATGTTTAGTTGATGTTTCCCTTTTGTTGTTTCATTTGTTTTTTACTTTAATTTTGGAAATTTTCTAGCTTGTTATTTCTCATTTTTATTTACAGCGACTGCGGAGGGATGGCGAGGCTTAATTCACCGAGTGTGCATGGACACCCTGTTACTTCCCTTGGAGAGTAATTAGGCCAAGATTAATAAGGATGTTGGAGAGCCTTCAGCAGCTAGCTGACATACTAATATGTTTTCCCCTATCTGGAAGGTAGAAAATTCAGTGACCTCCCTTCATGCTGAGGTAGCTGGATATAGGACTGATGAGTGTCTAATGAGGCAGAGTCATTCTCATAGTGAGACCACAACAAGTGGCCATGATCATGAGCACTCAGTTCATTTAGAGCATCATCATAGAAGGAGTCCTAGGTACGATCGTGCACCCTCTGAGGGATCCCACAAGGATTGAGAGGCCATTTGGTCTTTTTGTAGTGATTCTGCTAGATGTTTATATGGGTTGTTTTTGTATTTTTTGGGCTCATTGAGCATTTTGACCATGCCTAGTGCATGATGGCATTGTATGTAGAACATGATATATATATATATATATATATATATATATATATATATATATATATCTTTTTGGATCTAGATCTTGTATCTAGAATTTTGTGATTCATTTCCTATATGTACACTAGATGTTTTTAGAATATTTGTTTTTATATGCTTTTCAGAAGGTATGCAATGGATGACAAGTGATAACAAATTTTGAACATAATGTTTCCCTTTTATTTTTTTTGTAATGTTGATATGTGATGATGCAAACATATTGTAGCACTAAACTTTTGGCTTCTTTGGGAAACATTTGTTGCTTCTTCTTGTTTTGGAAAAATGTGATGAACATATAGTGATAATGAGATGAACTTTCCCCACTCCTAACTCCACGCAACTAGTAAGATGTGAGGGCTTAGCACTAAGAGTTGGGAAGGAGGCAAATTGTATGATTTTGACTGAATGGGAATGATGAAATAAAGACAAGGTATTGACATAAATTGAATTCAGACTTGTGTACTTACTCTTACTCGAAACTCCTAAATAGTTCAGAATGCAACTTACTTTCCAGTTTATCTAGACTTAGATCGATGGATGGCAACTTGGTTGACAAAATCTGGTTTTAAGGATTTAATCTCTTTGGAATTTGGATACTTAATTTCACTTAACACATTTTCTTTACATTTTTAATATGCTAAGATTCATTGATTTACGTGAATGGACCCCCTATGCCTTGTCTCAAGCTACTGGTAGGAAGCATGCGCTCATCACTGAAGGCAGGACATAGGCAAGTAAGGGCACTTCTTTCCTTTCTCAACCTCATATCATTGAAGGTTGGTGGGGAAAAGAAGTGTGTAAAATAAAATATTCTATTTTGTTTAGTATTTTTGATTTAATTTGACATTTCTGATTTGTGATTTTGGAGTATCCTTGTTTCAAAGAGATGTAAGAAGGATAGATGTGACACCAAGAAGCTTCTAGAACAAACCATAGGTAAGAACAACTTAACCCAGTAGAAAAGAATGAGTATGACCAAGTATGCAGGCCTTGGTATGGTTTTTGTCAAGACTTTGTCTGTAGAATTGATGAAATGATTTCAAAACTATTTGATGATATTATGAAAATTGAAGAGATATGATTTGAATGTTTTTACCAATATTTTTTGAAGATTATAATGAATTGCTTAGCAATAAGTTCCATGACCACAAAATTTACGAAATGAGTGAAAAAAATGAAACAACTAAGTGACTAATGCAATGTAGGTAGATATAATATACAAATGGTGATGTTGATGACCTATGCGTAAAACTGTTTAAGATGCAAGGAATTGACTGTTTCATTGAATTCCTCACCTTCTAGTGTACACAAGAGATACACACCATTTTCATAGTCTTTCATGACTCGATATGGGCCCAACCACTTGGGCCAGA
This sequence comes from Taxus chinensis, assembly GCA_019776745.2. NCBI lineage: Eukaryota > Viridiplantae > Streptophyta > Pinopsida > Cupressales > Taxaceae > Taxus > Taxus chinensis. The sequence goes on along the minus strand of CM034153.1, from coordinate 179,152,836 downwards.
ATTTCCTTCCTTCGCTGGTTTTCTTATCAATCTGGTTGTCTAGTCTTAGAACTAGATCTCCCTCATATATTTCTCATTCGTAGACCTTTTTGTTATATTTCTAGCACATCCAGTCAGCATAGGCTCTATGTCGTTGTTTGGCATTTATCCTGGCCTCATCAAGGATTTCTAGTTGAGAGAAGTGTGCCTCTCTATAGGCTTCTTCTCCCAAAATCCCTTGTAATGAGATGAAGTGACTGGGTATTTCGACCTCAAGCGGGAGGACTGCTTCTGCCTCGAATACTAGTGAGAAAGGGTTTTCCCCTGTTGGTGTTCTTATTGAGGTTCGATGGGCCCACAAGGCGGGGTATAATTTTAAATGCCAATCCCGTCTAATCTCCTTGAATATTTTAAGGAGAATGGATTTTAACATTTTGTTTGTGGCTTCAACTTGTCCATTGGCTTGAGGGTAGTAAAGAGAGGTCGTATGATGGTTTATCTTGAATTTACTGCATAACTCATGGACCTTATCTTTCTTAAAGGATGTGCCATTATCTGAGATAATGACTTATGGGACACCATACCTACAAATGATTTGATTCAAAATGAACTTAGCGATTACAGAACCTGGTACGGTGGTGAGAGGCATGGCCTCTACCCATTTGGTAAAATATTATGTGGCCGTGATTATAAAGTTATGGCCATCTGTTGATGAGGGAGAGAATTTCCCTATCAAATCTAGGCCCCATGTGGAAAAGGGCCATGGGGTTATGATTGGTTGCAGAGCTTGTGCTGGCATGTGAATCTCGTGGGAGAATTCTTGGCATTTATGGCACTTGCACATAAATTCTACTGCATTATGTTCTAGAGTTGGCTAGAAATAGCCCATCCAATGTATTTTGTGAGTAGTGGCGTGACCACCAAAGTGGCCTCCACATATCCCACTGTGGGATTCATAAAGAATATTTTTGGATTCTTCCATGTCAACACATCTTAAAAGCATTCCATCAAAGGCTTTACGATAGAGCACCTGTTCTAAAATAACATATTTAGCAGTGATAATGCGTAACTTCCTTCTTTGTTGTGATGTGGCACCTTCTAGGTATGTATGGTCCATGATAAAATTGACGATGTCAGTGTACCAAGGACATATAGAGATGGGGGGTCTGGTTTCGACAAAATATATGCATTCATCGAGAAAGTCTAGATCTACCAGATAGCCTCCATCTAACAGATTGTCAGCTAACTAGTTTGCAATGATTTGTCCTTTAACGGATTTCTAGTTTACAAATGTTAATTCAAACTCACCCATTAAGGTTATGAAACATCCAACCTTTTTAAATAAATACCCTTGCGTGAGGAATGTTTGTAAATGATCTATCTTTACAATGACCCTTGTTTCTTGATTTAACATGTAATGTCTTAAACGTTTCGTTGTGAAGACTATGGCAAGGCATTCTCTTTCTACCTGTGTATAACGTGTTTCATAATCAAGTAACATCTGACTAATGAAATAGACCACACAGTCTCATTTATCATTGTCTTCTTGAGCCAACATGCAAGCTAGCGAGACATCAGTAGCCCATGAATACAGGATCAAAGGATGATCTGGTCTAGGAGGCATTAGCATGGGAGGAGACAACAAGAAGCTTTTAACTGCTTCGAAGGCCTCATTACATTCTTTTGTCCAATCAATGCTATAATATTTCTTTAATAAATTTTTGATTGGATGAACAACAAAACTTAAGTCCAGAATGAACCTTTGAATTGCACCAAGTTTCCCAAGAAATGATCTGATACCAAACTCGTCTGATGGTGGAATCATTTCAAGAACAGCCCAGATTTTGGCTGGATCGACATCAATCCCTTGTGAGGATATAATGTAACCCAGAATTTTACCTCATGTCACACCAAATATGCATTTCTCTGGGTTCAATGTGACGCCATATTCGATCAATCATGAGAGAATGATACAGAGTACCTCTGGGTGATCACAACGCTTCTTGGCCTTGGCCAACAAGTCATCCATGTAGGATTCCACAATTTTATGAATAAGGTCATGGAATATGTATGTCATTTCCCGCTGGTGTGTAGCGCCAGCGTTCTTAAGACCGAATGGCATGACAACGTAACAATAAGTTCCCCAAGGAGTTATAAACGTGGTCTTGGCTTGATCTTGTTTAGATATTTTGATTTGATTATATCCTAAGAATCCATCCATGAGAGACAAAAGCTCAAATCCAGTTGTTGCGTCAACAATGACGTCAATGGATGGTAATGGGAAGTCATCTTTGGGGAAAGCTTTATTAATGTCCCAAAAGTCTATGCAAATGCGTATCTTCCCATTCTTTTTTAGAACAGGGATGATATTAGATACCCATTGTGAATAGTCAACTGGTTTGATGAATCCCACATGGAGAAGTTTCATTACTTCTTCTTTCACCATGAGAGCCACTTTTGGTTTCATTGGTCTCGAATTTTGTCTTGATTGGCTTTGCATCTGGTTTGGTGACAAGATTATGTACTACTATATGTGGTGTAATTCCCATAATTTCTTTGTAATTAAATGTGAAATCCTTTTGATGTTCCTTGAGGATCTGAGTATGTATTTCTATCTCTTTTGGAGTTAACAAGGATCCTAACTTCAAAATCTTTGGTTCTTCCTTCATTCCAATATTTATGTCAATTGTTCCTTTGATTAAGGAAGTGTTTCCTTCTTCAAATTCAGGTGGGGCCAGAGGTAGTTCCAAACTTTCTCCATTCTCTACCTCATAGATATCGAGATCCTTTTGTGGGGGAGATTCTATCATGGGATTTCCAAAATAGGAAGAGGAATGTGGGATTAGGGAAAAATCCACTATGTGATGAGTGAGATGTAGCTCCGCATAGGTGTTTAGATATCCAAGAGTGACTCTATCACTGTCAAAGTGATCTAGGATAGAAAACTCATTCTCAGCTTCTATACATGTCAGGAGTGGGTTTGTTGGTATTTTACGCACCAATGGTTCAGTACGAAGTGATACCATGAAACTTGTATTTTCCAACTCACTGCTTGGAGTGAAACGGGAAGCTGAGGTTGCTATTGAATCCACGAGAAGGTTCTGTTCTCGTGGGATTGCTTCGATTGATATGAAGTTGAATCCTTTGGTTAGATCTAATACCGCCATTTTATAGAGTTGTAAGTGTTCAGCTCTAGTCTCATATACCTCAGAGACTTGGTTTATGACTAGTTACAAGTCTCCTAGAGCTCTAATGTTATCAACACCCATCCTTTTGGCTATGATGAGGCCAAGGAGGAGGGCTTTGTACTCAGCCTCGTTGTTTGTACATTCAAAGTTTAACTTAAAGGAAAAAGGTAGGATCTTTCCCTCGGGAGAAGTAAAGATCACACCTACCCCAGCTCCAAAATGACATCTAGCTCCATCAAAGTGGAGAGTCCAATATTTTCTTGGAAAAATGGATGTTGGGACATTCCTCGCATCTGTTTCTTCTACCTCAGTTACTTCTACCATACAAACTTCATCTGATGGAAGGGAACCAATTCCTAGGGTGTATCCCATACCCATGGAATCAAATGGTAGGAGAATGGGTAGATATTTCTCTAGTAACTCAACAATTTTTGTGGTAGTCCCTAATGATACCATTTCTATGACGTTAGTCTCATTTTTGAGTGCTGGAATGCCTTCGACTAGATTCGTAATTTCTAATTTTGTTGTAGGTATCAATTTTTCTTCTGGTTTTGAATTGATTGGTTTGTTAAGTTGATTCGTTGGGAGTTCAAACTCAGAGTGAACGTTTGGTATTTTCTTCAATTTTTCTAGGTGTATATCAAATGGTTTTGGGTCACCTTGTGCCACAAATATTTTCCCTAGGTGTAAAAATATTATTTCCTGGAATAACATGGAAGGGATTGCCTTCAGGCGGTGTCTCCATGGTCGATCAAGGATCATATTATAGTTAGTTTCCCGATCTATAATATGAAATTCAGTGAGGAGTGTCTTGGGTCCTAATGTGACTGGTAAAACTATGGTCCCAATTGAAGTGGCCTTGAGGCTATCATAACCTCTTAGCGTATTTCGTGTTGTGGAACAATTTGTTTCTCCATATCCTAGCTTTTGAAGAAAAGCGAAGGGGACTATGTTAACTGCTGCCCCATCGTCAATCATTATGTGCTTAACATAATTATTGTAAACCCATACCTGTAAATGTAAGGTTGGGTCACCTCTATGCTCAATTTCAGCGTCTGTTGGCATTTTTCTTATATCAAATATAAACTCAGTATCCCTATCTGGCTGCCTTGGAGGGTAGACATCAAAGTCTACATGGTTTACTTACATTTCAGGAGGAGGAGTGATGTTAATTAGATGACCAAGACCTAATGCTTCTAAGAGAGCAGCCCTATGGGCGGGAGAGTTCTTCAACAAATCCAAGAAGGAAATGTGAGAGAAGGTCTTTGTTAGGTCATTAATTAGATCCTAAGTGCCTATGGGTTCTACCAATGTTTGTTGAATGTCGTTTGATTCTAATGGATAGGTTGGAACTAGTTGAGAAGAATAATCTCATGTTCTTGTTATGGTTTCTACATGTAGCTCAGTATCTAACTCTACCAGACCAACTATCTTGGTTTATGGTCAAGTTCCTAATTGGGGTGCGACCGGTGGATTTAATGAAGTTGAGGCTTCATGATCGTTATTTCCTATCATAACACCCTTGTTCATTCCATTTGGATCTAACCTGTTATTGTTAGAGTGATTTGGGAGTGGATCATTAAAAATCTTGAGGGGTGCATTTTGAGGGGAAACTACTCCCGTATAAGTGTTTGGCGTGGGTACTACAGAATTTGCTAAAAACATATCTATAAAGAGTTGTCTTTGGTCTTCTGGAAAATGTTGCATGAATTTATTGTAGTCACGGAAAGTCCTAGTATCATGGCCTTGAATCTTGTGGAAACCACAATACAAGTTGGGATTATAGTTTCGAGGTTGTTGATTTGAAACCTGTTGTGGTCCAAAACCCTGATTAGGTTGTTGGTTGTTAGAGTTAAAATTTTGAGGTTGTTACCTTTGGTTTTGATTTTGATATCTAGTTGGGTTTTGATTTGGACCTTGTGTCTAAATTTTCTGTTGTTGTTGTCATGATGGATGATTAAAATCCACCGCATTGATTGTTGGAGTAAATTTGTTATTTCACTGATTGTTAATGGGTGGTGAAATGTTTATGACGTTTTCCCTTTTAACCTGGTCTATTACTCCATTTGTTGTAACCCCACAGTTTTTGTTAAGGATCTTGGGTCCTTGATTGGTATTCCCAGCATTAGGATAGGTCATAGTGTTTTGATTGGGAGTGATTAATTTCCCATTTGTTCCATATGTCTTACGACCACTATCTATTTCCGCTTGATCTATTCAGAGAGCACTCTCAAGTACTTCATCATAAGTCCTTAGTGGGAACTTCTGGACTTCTTCCTTTATCTCTCTATTGAGGGAATGAAGGAATAAGTCACATAGTTCCATCTGATCCATGTTTGGAGCACTTGCTGATGAGTAGAGGAATGTACGCCATCTTTGAATAAAATGAGCAGTGGATTCATTGTGCTCTTGTTTAATATGTAAGAATTCCCTGATTCCTATTCTTAACAATTTGTTCATATCAAAAGCTTTGATAAACTCTGACACAAGTTGTTTGAACAAGTGTATCAAGGCTTCAGGTATTCTGTAATACCAATCAAGGGCAATACCCTCTAAGGTTTTAGGGAATATCTTAGCAACAACCGCATCCCAAGGGAGCAATTCTCGAATGGTCATGGCATAGGCCTTGATATGTGCATTTGGATCTCCCTCCCCTTTGTATTTAGGAAAATCGGGAAGAGGTCTTGGAAGCATGACACTTTGTATGGTGAAATCTAGAGGCTCTTTTAAATATTCTGAGTAAGTCCCTACCGCATAGGTTTTGACCATCGATGGTGCCTGCTAAGGGGGTGGAGGTGGAATGGGTTGTTGATATGGCATAGCATATGTATTTGTAGGGACATAAGGAAATCCTTGTGGTTGAGTGAACATCCCAGGAGAGGAGAACATGTCTCCCTGTGGTGATTTTGAATAAATGTTCAAGTAGGGAGGAGCATTGCTCTGGTATGGGTTGTTTGGTGCTAAGCCGGGAGGTATCATACTTTCAACTGGAGTGGCATTTGAAAACATGGTTCTAGTTGGTGTTTGTTGTGGATAGTTATACGAATGTTGAGGACGCATGCCTAACGTGCTTGTTCCTGTGAAGGAGGTCAACTTGGCTGGGATGATGTGGAGGGTTGGGAATTCATTGCTTGCCCAAAATGTGAATTTTGATTTGCTTGAGCAAGTTCTAATCCTCTAACCTTCTCAACTAAGGCTGAGATGACCTCGATTGGTGAAGACAATGTTTTTCCTTAATGGTGGTTGTTGTATACCTTGAGGTTGTAGAGGTGTATGGTACCCTGCTATGAATTGATCATTACCCTGCCAAGCTTCACCGAGAGTATTTCCCATAGGTGGAGGAATGGGGGTGTTTTCTTGGAGTAGGGTATCGGGTTGTGTTTGCAAACTTCCTATAGGTGGGTACATGTTTTGGAAGCATTTTTCACTTCTAGCATAGCGTGCTAAATACTCCTCATCCAAAAATGGGAGTGGATCTGACTGTCTACTGATTTTTGGTCTGAACAAAACCTGAGGAGATGAAATGGATTCTCCAGTAAATGTCATATTGTTAGATCCTGAGGGCTCTGGTTGTTGTGTTTGTGTGAGCTGATCCAACTCCTCAATTTGGAATGAAGAACTAGAGCTAGTTCTTTGAGGAGGAGTTTGTGATGACAAGTAGTTACTTGAATAGTTGTCAGCCCATGCAGAAAGCGAGGGTGATGGTTGTCTATTTGTTTGACAGTAATGTGCTTCGAGACCTGAGAGAGGTCTGCCATATGCATCATATCCCGACATATTCGGGGGGTATATAAATACCCGTAGAATAATGGGAAAGAGTGAAGATGGATGAAAGAAATGAAAATAAAAGGGGAACGATTGTTTGCTTCACGTCGGGTTCACCAATTTTGTATGATAGAAAAGTGACATGCGAGCATGAGAATCTACAAGTAGCTCTTCTTCATACCCGACCTCCCGAGGTCATGCCGAGACAGCCAGTGGAAATGGAATATATGTGGATATAGAAAAACTAGTTGGGCAATCTTATATCCTCAACACGCAATAAAGGGATCTACGAATCTAAGGCAAAGAAAGCTCTCCTAACCTAAATTGGTGTAATGGATCATTCAGATATAATAGCTTCTCGGAGGCTCCAATCAATGTCGAGCTCTACCGAGATCCTATCTATTGGCTATTGGATACATGGAAAGTGACCTGTAGGTGTTTCATGTATATTTCCAGACAAGGTCATGGAAAATGGTAGTGAGAGGTGTAGTGGATTTGTAGGAAACTATGGGTGGTTTTCTGGTCTAGCCCAGAAAATATTGGCTTGATTGGCTTCTATGTTTAATATAGAAAATTGTGTTATGATATCTGGCGGGAGTGGTGAGGATCTAAATACCAGTGTGTGTAAACTGGTATAAATATTTAACTGACTTATAGGCCCATTGGGTTGTGGGACCTAGGGATCACAACCATGAGTTCATGGTTGTTGTGGACCTATTATGGTCATGTGAAGAATCAATCTCTTCTTCCAACTATCCAATAGTCATAAGCCTTTTCAGCTTCTATGTTTAATATCAGGAGTTGTGTGATCTTCTCATAATACCTTACGGGTGTTCTGGAAACTTGTATACGTAATCCTGTGTCTATGTCGATGAGAAGGTCTCTTGCATTTGGCTGTGGAACTAATGGATCACAACCAAATATTTGTTCTCTTTCAGGTTCTTGTATGGTCATGCAGATATCCTATCAAGGCAATCTATAGTTGGGTTGACTTGACCAGAATGTGTATGCTTTGTCATCTTCAATATTCAATTGTCTCAATTGTTCACTAATTTCTTGTGGGTTTATTGTCGTTTGGAAGACCTGAATCCTAAGCCCTTGATCTATATTTGTTGACGTTGTGAAGAGATTTGGCTTTGGTACTATTGGTTCAAATAAGTAAACCCTGGGCTCTCTGGGTTCCATAATTGTCATGCAAAAGATGATTCAACTTTAACTGAAATGAGTAAACTAACCATGAAAAATATATCTACACTATATTTATATTCCTTTTTATTTTTGTATTTTCGATGATGTATATTTGAACAAAATTTAAAGAGCAGCTATTCTAATATATTCAAATAATGGACAATTAATCTAATAATAGAATTAAAACAAGCAAGTTAGCCTGATATAGCTATTTGCCTGTGCACTTGTGAATTTATCTTAAATATTTAAATAACTAACTAATCTAATCGAAAGACCTTTAATCTTACCTCAGAAGTGAGGAATAAATCATAGCTTCTCAGAAGCTATCATTCCCCATAGCTTTCCTGGTAATACTGAAAGCGAGCTTAACTGAAATAAAATGATTTTCTACTCTATTTGATATATTGTAACTACAACTTTGATAGTTCAAACCTGGAATTTTACAGAACAGTGGTAAATCTAGTTATGTCGTGACTTGTCCCCTTAGTGTGATCTCTTTGTTCCTTTGAGTTCTCGTGAATCCAGAAAAGTGTGAATGTGATAGCATCAGCAGAAGAAGATACTCGAACAATGGAAGCTTTGGATATAAACTAAATACAATGCAAGTAAGAGAGGGATAGTGCAAGTGAACAGAGCTTGACTATGCGATTCCTAGCAGGATTTATTGTGGGGATACAACACAAATATACCAAGAATTCTGGGATCTATTTCTTGTGACAAAACAATAACTTGCAACTCTAAGATTATCAAATGAACTCTAATCTAGAACTGAAACTATCTTATGCTAAGTTGACTATGTAGGATAACAATGGAGCAAAATGAAAGTGTGAAGATCAAATGATCTCTAAAGCAGAAAGGAGAGGCTGAGAATTCATGCAAAATCTAAACCTATTGAAACTTATGGAAGAACTTCAAAACACACTGAATAATAATTCATAGAGGGAGATGGGCCATTTGCTTGTAAACAAGCTGGGTATTTATAGCATTTGGATTTACCAGAGGGTAAGTTTGAATTGAAATATTTTATAATAAACAAAGAGGAATCACTATTTACCAGGTGGCCAAAACATAAATGCAAGCAAGAGTGGTTAAGAAATGCGGATGAAAATTTAATTTATACATTGATGAAAGTGTTGAAACATTTTGGAAAATGCGCACAAGACCACTGCCCTACGCAAGGCAACAGTTACAGGACCATCGCCCTGTCCTGGGCAACGGTCACGGGACCACTGCCCAGGCAGGGCGGCGGTCCTGTAACTTAAAGACTAAAATGCAAGGAAAAAGGGGGCAGAGGTTAGAACAAAACATGCAAAAGCTAGACAAGGCTTTTTAGGATGCAAATGTATACTTGGCGAGCTTTTCTGGATTCCGAACACCTTACAAAGAGATCTAAATCATCACTGGGGTTTCTATAACCTCTTTTTGGCAGTACAGTACCTACATTTTTGGGTACGTACATATATAAAAGAGAACTAAATAGAGGATGAACTTAGCAAAAGATGACATATAGTTACCATGACCTCAATTAGAACCAATTTTTCATAGTTTTTTTTAGTAAGCTATCTTTAGATAATTTTAATGGCAATGTCAAATATGAATTAGATACAATGGCCAAGAGCATAGATATGAGGGTTACTAGTTTGATATATATGGACATTTTTAGATTCTATGAAAAATTATACATACCTAACCTTGATGGATTAAGGACCCTAGTATTGGAAAAGTCACACAATGCTCCTTATTTATGTCACCTAGGTGTGATGAAGATGTTGATAATAATGGTATAGCTCTGATACCAAATGATAGAATAGAATAAGATTGCAATGACCAAAGAGGGACGAAAGCCTCACAAATATTATTGATCATGAAATCATATTACATAACAATGCAAGAGCTGTAATATTTATGGATATTAGACATCCTCATATGGATAGACATGACACCCTATCAGGCACCAACTACGAGATGGTAAGACCCATCTCACATGCACATGTGATTTCTACTAATACCAATATTGAATGTTATCCAACATAACAATATTGAATGCAAGTCACTAGACTAGAGTGCACATGTTGCACATTATTAAATAAAAGACAATGCAATAAAATGCAATAAATATGCCTATGTTAAATTATGCTAACATTCCCCCCCTTAATTTTTCATAGTTTCTAATGAAGTGGAGAGGAACTCTCTGAATAGTGTGAATTCATCACGTGCAAGTGACTTAGTGAAAACATTTTCCTTCTGTTCAGCTGTAGGACAGAACTGGAGCTATATGTTGTGCTTCAAGACATGCTCGCATATGAAATGAACCTGTACTTCAATATGCTTGGTTCTCTCATGAAATACTGGATTGCGAACAAGCTTCATAACTCCTTCATTATCAACATATATTGGAGTAGATTTCTATTGTGGTAGACCAATTCCTTCCAGTATTCGGTGTAGCCATATTACTTCACAAACAGCTTCACCTACAGCTCGATACTCTGCTTTTGTAGAAGAGTGAGAAAAAAAGTTTTGTTTCTTGCTTCCCCATGATATCGGTCTAGATCCCATAAAGAAGATGAAGCCTGATGTTGACTTCCTATCATCCATGTTTCCTGCATGATCTAAATCTGAATATCCTATCAAGAAGAAGTTGTCATTCTTCTTGTACTCTAGACCAAGGTCAAACTATACCCTTTAGATATCTTAGTATTCTCTTTGTTGCTTTCCAATGACATATTTTCAGTTCTTGCATGAAGCGTGATAAAATAGCTAACTGCAAATCTGATATCTGGTCTACTATATTTCAGGTAAATGAGACTCCCGATCAACTACCGATAGAGAGTTGCATTCACCGGTGGTGACGGATCGGAACAAGATAACTGAAGTCTCGATTTCATAGGTGTAGCAATAGAAGTGTAGTCCATCATCCTGAATTTCTCGAGCATTATCTTGGTGTATTTTAACTGAGACACAAAGATATGATTCTCTTTTTTCCATACTTCCAACCCAAGACAATAATGCATGAGCCCGAGATCTGTCATGTCGAACGATCGATTAAAATCCTTCTTTGTTACATCAATCCATCTTCACAGAACTACCTGTAATGACTAGATCGTTGACATAAACAACCACAATGACAATCTCCCCCCTTGCATTTTTAGGTAGAGATTGGGGTCATAAGGATTCCTTTAGAATCCATGACTTATGAGATGCTCATCAATTTTGAGGTACCATGCCCGGGGTGCCTGTTTTAGGCCATATAGAGATTTTATGAGTCTGCGTACCATCATCTCTTTTCCTGGTATTACATAACCCTCTGGCTGAGTCATATAGACTTCTTCTTGCAAATCTCTATTAAGAAAGGAACTTTTTACATCCATTTGGTGGACTTTCCAACCAAATTATGTAGCTAGAGAAAAGATCATCCTGATTTTCTTAATCTTGGCTGTGGAAGCAAATGTCTCCTCATAATCAATGCCTTCTTGTTGTGCATACCCCTTTGCTACAAGCCTTGCTTTATACTTTTCAATAGTCCCATCTGATTTGTACTTAGTCTTGTATATCTATCTGCATCCAATGGGTTTCTTCCCTGGTGGAAGGTCGACAAGTTGCCATGTGTTGTTCTTCATCACTGACTGATACTCTGAATCCATAGCATCTTTCCAAGATTTTGATTGTAGGGCTTCCTGAACTGTATATGGCTCAATTGTTTCAACAACTCTACTCATTAGGGCATAATTGACCTCTTCACGAGCTTGACTGCAAGTTCTAGGTCCAGGATTGGATGATGTGCTAGGTGCTTCATCCAAATTTGCATCTCTTATTAATTGAGTATATCATTTAGGTAACTTCTTAGCTGTTCCATTAGCTTGTGGTGGATCCAAGTTTTCACCATCATCCAATTCATCACTGTCATCTTTAGTGGGAACATCAAATCCTGTCTTCACAAGAGGTGTATTCTACATGTTTGTTGAGTCGTTGAGTGGAGCATCTACTTGTTTCTTCTCAAATAACTCAACATCCCTACTTGTGTATAATTTCTTTGCTTTCAGATCCCATAATCTATACCCAAGTGCTTCTTCACTGTATCCAATGAATATCAGTTTCTCAGCTTTCATATCCAACTTGTTCCTGTTCTTCTTGGGTATGTGCATGCTAGCTTTACACCCAAATACTCTTAGGTCTGTAATTGATGGTTTCCAATTTGACCATGCTTCTTGAGGTGTCACTCCTTCAAGAGCTATTATGGGCACTTTGTTCAATAAATAGACTGTAGTTCTTGCAGCTTCTGCCCAAAATGTCTTTGTTAAACTTGAGTCATCAATCATGGATTGCACCATTTCCATGATAGTATGATTCCTTCTCTCAACTATACCATTCTGTTGTGGTGTGTGAGTAGGAGGCATTTGTCGATGAATCCCATGAGCTTATAGGTAAGTCTTGAACTCATTGTGTGTGAATTCCCCCCCTCGATCTAAGTGGAGAGTTTTGATCTTGCAAACAACTTCATTCTCAACAAGTGTTTTAAACTTCTGAAATGTATCAAAGGCTTGAATTTTGTTTCTTAGACAATATATCCACATCTTTCTTGAGTAGTCATCAACACAAAGCATGAAGTATTGACATCTGGAATGACTTGGTTACATGGGCCCGCAAAGATCGATGTGCACCAAATCAAGCTTTCCCTTAGCTCTATATGTGTTCTTCTGGAAGGGTACTCTGTGTTGCTTTCAAGCTAGGAAATTGTGACACTTGTCAGTGTTGTGCTTGAGTGTAGGCAATCCTTTCACCATGTTGCCCTTTTGAACTGTTTGGAGATAGCCAAAACTGATGTGACCATATCTGTGATGCCATAGTTCTGCAGATTGTGTGTCTTTGGCCACTAGAGCTTGATCATCCTTGTGGACAAAATCAAGTTGGAACATGCGTTCCACATTGGAAGGATCTTGCTACAATCTTGGAACCTCTTGACTTATCTCTTATCAAACACACTTTTTCTCCATTATTACTATCAAAATCTAACTTCAAGTTATGATCAAGGAGCTAACTAACTAATAGAAAATTCTTGGTCAACCCAAGTACATATAATAAATCTATGATTTTACAGTTATGCTTTCTAAGAGGTAGTAAAATGTTTCCAATCCCCTTGACAGTGTATGATGAGTCATCACCTCATGACACATGGTTCTTGTTAGGTGAGTCACGTAGTGTGTAGAACCAATCCTTGCATCCAGTCATGTGTCAAGTTGTACCCGAGTCAACATACTAGATATCTTGTGTGGACTTGGTTTCTTTATCAAATTGAGCAGAATACATGTGGTGTCCTTCATCTGAATCATCCTCATGTTTGACAATGTACCCTTGTTGTTTGGGTTTTCTTTTCCAATTACCATTTTTCTGCCCTTGATTGTTGTTGTTGTTGGACTTCCCTTGATTTGAATTGTTGTTACCCTATTGGTTATTAGGTTTTGAATTGCTTGATGAACCCTTTTTGTAGGAATTGTACCAACAATCTTTGATGTCATGTCCCCCTCTATTGCAAGTGGGACACTTCTTGGTGTTGTCTCATTGACTTTGGTCCCTTTATTGACTTTGATTTTGTTGGAAATTCTTGTGATTGGACTGAAATTTCCCCTTTCCTTTATGATTGGAAGATAGTGCTTTCTCATCTTCATGATCTTTGTTGTTCATTACCTCTTCTTATTGGAGTAGATTGACCAACTTCTCAAAGGTGACTGTGTGTTCACTCATATTGATAGTTGTCACAAAAATTCTATAAGAAGGAGGAAGTGCTCGTAAAACAGTTGGTACGAGGTCTTCATCACTTATCTCTTTTCCCAATGCCAATAGAGATGCCCTCAAAGTAGCAAATCATCTCAAAAAAAAATTCAACCTTCTCATTGTGCTTGAACTTGAGAGTATGTAGTTATGATAGTAGGTTGAGGATGACATTCTTGTTCTTTTCCTCATAGACTGTGTTCAACTTATCCCATGCATCATTGGCCGATGTGGCATCTCTAATGTGGGGTTGCACATCATCCATAACGCCAAACAAGATGATCAACTTGGCCTTTTGATTGGCCCTGTCAAATTGAACTTGTTGTCTTCCATCATCAAGTGATCTTGTTGTTGTTCCATCTACAACTATCCATAGGTCTTCAAACTCAAGTAACATCTTGATCTTCGATTTCCATACAGCATAGTTGCCTCCTCTAAGCAATTGTGAATGTGGCAAGAAAAATTTTGGTGCTTGTGCACCCATTTCTGCAGCCTAAATTTCTGAAACTCTGAATTTCTGACAAAGGGTAAGGATCTTATCACTCCAGGTTTATGGTCTCCCTCTCAATATACCGTCAAGCTGATATACCAAACCTTTCTATATACACTCCCTTCTGATATACCCATTGGTACATGGAAGAATATTACCCTTTCAATATACCCGTCAGTACGGAAAGAGGTGTTAACGCACATGAAATAATTTAGTACGTGGTACGTAGACAGTACGGAGAGGGGTTTGTGTAAGCACAAATGGATGAGAGGGCTCAAATATGTGTGTATTGTGTTCTTATTACACCCCGTCAATTTTATAGGGTCGATGCCCAGACAATATTTAGGTAGCTATGTTAGGCATTAAGTTCAGTAGTAGTTATGACAACATCACCCGTAAGCACTTCCCAAAGGAACCATATATATCGAACGCTGCTATGAGATCAAAGATCTTATGTGATAGAACCAAACATAAAATAAAAAAATTACACTTCTTTTTTTTGCACTTTATGCACCAAGATTAGTACAAAATACTCCAAAAGTACATCAAAATGAAGTTTTTGTGTCCCTCCTCTTTAGAAAAGAGGGTTTAGAATCACAAAATACACAATTTAGGCCAAAAATAGATTTTTACCCCCCAATAGGTGTTTTTCGCTAAATTTAGTGGTGGCTCTAAATGTGTTTGGTGAGCTTATAAATTTGGAAATCTCCCAAAATTTAGTAATTTCTCTAAATTTTCCAAAAAAAATAATTTATTTAAAAATATGGAGAGATTGGGAATTGAACCGCTAACATGTTTGTTCCCAAGATCCAAACAAACAATCTAAATATTGTTTTCACCTTTTCTCATAAACCATGATCTGGGTTTTTCTAAAATTTTGAAAGAAGCATCATAAAATATTTTTCTTGAAACCCAAAAAATTTCATAAGAATCAGAATCTTTTTTTTTGAGATCTTACCAATTTACGAATTAGATCTAATTTTTTTTCAGAAAAAAATGACCCGACTTGCACAGACTTTTCGTCACATGTAGAGGCTGAATCTGAAGATGATGTAAACTGAAAAGTTGTGCGCCTCCTTCTTATCTTTCTAGAAAAAAAACCACACATCAATCTGACATTGTATGAAAAATTTATTTTCTTTTTTCTAAGAGCTATCTGCTGAAATTTTGTTGACGGGACTGCTTCAACCTTTGCTCCCTAATTCTTCACACCTCCACTTTCAGATCTGATTTTTTTTTTTTTAGATCTGATTTTTTTTTCACTCTTTTTTTTAGATCTGCAATTTTTTTCAAGATATTTCTCCTTTTTTTTTCAAGATCCTTTTTTTTACAAATCTTTTTTTTTTTCAAGATCTCTTTTTTTTTTACCCCAAATCCTTAGATCTTTTTTTTTTTTTTTAAGATCTCCAAATCTAAAATATTCCACCAATATGTTGGATCAATTGGCTATGCCAATTACTAATCAATAAAAAAAATTTCCTTCCAAATAAGTGGATAGGTCAAATTTTAGTTGAGGGATGCTTGGAAGGAATGGAGGTTGCGAAATGCTTCCATGGCTCTCCTTTGATGCAGATCTTCTTCTCCAATAATAGATCCTCTCCAATAGTGATCCTCGTCAACCTTGCTTGGATAGAACCTACTCTGATACCAAATGATAATAATGGTATAGCTCTGATACCAAATGATAGAATAGAATAAGATTGCAATGACCAAAGAGGGACGGAAGCCTCACAAATATTATTGATCATGAAATCAGATTACATAACAATGTAAGAGTTGTAATATTTATAGATATTAGACAACCTCATATAGATAGACATGCCACCCTATTAGGCACCAACTACGAGATGATAAGACCCATCTCACATGCACATGTAATTTCTACTAATACCAATATTGAATGTTATCCAACATAACAATATTGAATGCAAGTCACTAGACTAGAGTGCACATGTTGCACATTATTAAATAAAAGACAATGCAATAAAATGCAATAAATATGCCTATGCTAAATTATGCTAACAAATGTTGGATGACCTCAAATATTATTACTTTTGGATAGGTAAAAAAGTATGTCACAATTTATTTTTTCTAAATGTTTTTAGTTTTTCATAGCTTAAAGATGAAAATGTTCATCTAGTAGGGTTATTATACTCACATAAACTACCTGAATGCAAGTGACAAGTAGTTTGTATGGAATTTTTTCAAGGGATTCCAATTTCCAACAACAAACATGATTTTATTTTTTTTCTTGTGGAAAAAACACCAAAGTAGCCCACTTCATTTTATAGAATATGAAGGATGATTCATTAGTTTTGGTGAAGATGTTTTTCGAAGAGATATTTTATTTACATGGAGTTTCCAAGAATATTATCTCTAATCGAGACACTTGCATGACATCAAGGTTTTGGAAAACCATTCACGCTACTTTAAGTTAAAATTTGAATTTTATTTCTACTGATTAATCAAAAATAAATAGTCACACAGAAAGGGTGAACCAAGTTCTTGAAGACATGCTTAAGATGTACTGTATATATCAACAATAAAAATGGGAGTACTTTCTTTTAGTTTAGTTTTCTTACAAAAACACACATCATCTAAAATCAGGCATGGATGCATATGAGGAATTTTATGGGAGAAAATTTCACACACCTGTCAATCTGGACTAAATAGAAGAGATAGGGTAATTATAGGTCCTAATGTGCTTAAGGACATGGAAGAGTAGGTCAAAATAAATAGGAAACACTTGTTTGAGGATATAGATTGGCATAAGATCTACGTATATAGGAAGTGGATTTCTAGATATTTTTCATTTAGTCCAAAGAATATCTCCATCAATTTTTAAAATTCTTCCAAACTAGCACCTCATTACATAAGACCATTTCATGTTCTTTAAGTGGTCAATCCAGTGACATATAGACTTTATTACCTCTTTATCTATCTTGGTTACATAATTTGTTTCATGTTTCTTTGATGAAAAATTATCACTATGATATATGTCATTTTATAGATAAGAACTATCTATAGGTGGAGGATCTAGGGGTAATTTTGGTCAAAGCCATGTGGGTTCTTAAGGTTTGTAAGTTTCACTTACAAAACTAGGAATTTTCTCAATACAAGCTCTACTGGGACCAATATTTAGAGGAGAATGCTATATGTGAGGAATTTGATAAAGTTCATAGAGGATACCCAGATTTATTTCATTAGTTGATTTTTTGTTAGTAATAATCATCGAGATGATGTTTTCTCTTGGTGGGGAAGGATGTCTCTCCATTCAATTGTTAAAATGGAAACACTCCTAGGGTGTGGGTGACCTGTATGTTGGATTGAATCTGCAGAGAAGGCTAGTTCCCCTAGTGTAACACATAAACTAATTTTATCACCTAAGGATAACTCTATTCTACCAACTAACTAGGAAAAGGGAGAAGGAATGAAAAGAGAAAAAATAAAAAAGGATGGTGATACACTAGAATGTTTTTTGAGGAATTCAAAATTATTTGGATCACACAGATGAAATAAGGAAACCCCACACACCATAGGGTGGTGTTTTGCATAGGGCGGCGGTCCTATAACTTAAAGACTAAAATGCAAGGAAAAAGGGGGAAGAGGTTAGAACAAAACATGCAAAAGCTAGACAAGGCTTTTTAGGATGCACATGTATACTTGGCAAGATTTTCTGGATTCTGAACACCTTGTGAAGAGATTTGAATCATCATTGGGGTTTCTGTAACCTCTCTTCAGCAGTACAATACCTACATTTTTGGGTACGTACAGTAACTATAAGTCATCTTTTGCTAAGTTCATCCTTTATTTAGTTCTCTTCTACCTTAATATATCCTATATCAAAATCATACTCACTCAAAAAAATTTAACCAACATCATTCCCGAAGATCAAGTTAGGTTGAATAAAGATATACTATAACCTTGAATGATTTGTTTTAAGCACAAATGGATTTCCCAAAAAAGAAATGCCTACAAATATGTAAGGCATGCACTATAATTACGATCTCAAGGTCACGTGGAGCATAATTAAACTCCCCTTACCTAATATTTTGTGATTAATAAGCCACCACTTTATTTTCCTACATCAAAACACCTCAAAACCTTCTCCTAATGCATATGTAATAATGATAACCCCTCAATTTGGCATCTAAAACTTTAAATGGTGATAGAGATGTCAACTTCTCCTTCATAAGTTGTAAATATCATTCACAAATATCTATACATACAAACATATTTACCTTTTTCTATAATGAAGTGATATGACTGTCAATTTGTGAAAAATCTCTACAAAATTCATGTAGTATCTTGTAAATCCCATAATAATGCTAACTTAATGCACATTCACAGTTGTAGTCTATTCCATAATAGCTTATATCTTTTCCAGATCAAATAAAATTACATCTACTAACATGATATGTCATAGGTAGTGCACTCTTCTCTAAAATAAATAGCATTTTGAAAACTTTCCAAAAATCTTATGTTGTCACAATCTCTGCAATACTAACCACAGGTGATGAATGTGCACTTCTTCTATTTGTGAATAGATAAATATATCATCTAATAATACCAACATGAAACTGTTGAGGTGGTATCTAAACACACTATTCATCAAGTTCATAAAATAGTTTGGTGTATTCTTGGGTCCAAAAGGAAGTAAAACGCATAATGCTCATACCTTATGAACGCATAATGCTCAAACCTTAACAAAAAAAAATCATCGATGTTTCACTTTCCTTGATTCTCAACTGATGGTACCCTGATCTTAGATCAATTTTTGAAAATATTGATTCTCTTCATATTTGATAAAAAAAATATCATCAATTTGTGATAGTGGATACCTAATGTTTATTTTTGCTTTATTAAACATCTTGTAGTCTATGTAGATTCTAAGCATTCCACCATTATTTTTTAAAAAATGGGTTTTCCCTGAGGTAAAACACTAGAAACAATTAGTCCTTTTCCCAAAAACTATTATAACTGATCCAAAATTTTCCATAAACCATTACAGTACATGGAAGATTAATATGATATATTTCCAATACCTGTTAGAACATGTGAATCAGACACTACATGCTCCTGACATCGCTGGTCATAACTGGGTCATCAAGGAAAATGCGGGTGTGTAGTTCCCTTGCTCATGCATAGAGACTATTTACATAATTTTTAGTTGATTGAGATAAAATATGATTGTGGATTAAACCTTGGTCTAACCCTCTGATGATTTGACAAACATGAAAAAAATTAGGTTTCAACAGTGGGGTCCACTCTTTTTTTGGAAGGGGACCCAACTACTATGGAATAGTAGGGGGTTTACTATAGTTTAGAGATCAAGTTTGGTATCAAAGTAATTATTATGTCAGATTAGCTTCTGATTATATGGATTTGGTATCAATTCCATATTGGTTTTCATTTGGTTTGTACATACATTTGGAATTTTTTGATACTCCATTTGTATTCTAGTTTTTGGGTATACATGTTATTTGCATGAAACAAAAAAACATGGAAAAAGCCTTAAAATAAGTTGTTGGAAATTTGAACACTGAGAGGGGTGAATCAGTGTCTAATAAAACTTTCAAGATATTTTTTCTTCACAAAAATAGTTAAGATAAACATATCAAAACATGCACAAGCAACAGAAAAAAGAGATAATACACAATGGTTTAGGTGGGAAACACAAAAAGGGAGAAAACACACATAAATAAAAGAACTAGTTTTGGACCATTTTTACCTATGTGTTACAATGATTTTAATTTGAGCTACAACTCAAAATTTTTGAGGCTAAAAAACCCAAGTATACACTCAAGCGACAACTTGATGTTAGAAGCAATAACTCCCTAAATGATTTAGTCAACAACCAATAACCTTTTGCAAGCTACCACCTACAAGGAAGAAAAAACTACTTGATTATACTGAGTTACAAATCAGTGTGAATACACTATGTGATAATTTTTCATCTTAGATGCTAGACATCTGATTATGATCCTAAATTTTCTACCTGTCTTTCAAAATTCACTTGCACTATCATCAAATCTTCAAATCTAGTTAACCTGCTATCATTGCCTTTCAAAATTCACCTATAATTCCATCAAGTCTTCAATTTAGGACTCTTCAAAGCTATTGTTTTAGCCTTTTTAATTCTTCACCACTATTGTCTCAATTTGAAATAGGCCTTGTAATTTTGAAACTCACATAGGATTGTTTTATCATGCTCCTAGCCATGCTTACTTAACATGCAACTCAACTTCCATCACTATTTTGGCATAATCAAAATTATTACATTAGTTCATTTATCTTACTACACCTTGTTTTGCAGTCCTCCAAAGCTATATATTCTATTCTTGATCCTTCATTCATACCTATTCATTTCAGGTAGTGAAAAATTCTCCATAACCTTCCATAATCTTATTTCTATGTCATGTAACCTTATACACTTGCACTAAATTCTATTTCAGATCACTATCATGAATAGTATTTTCCTTCTTTGACATCTTAGTGTTATGCCATATACACTTCCATTTATTTCTGGTTTACATTAAGTGTTCATCATTTCATTTCATCTCTCATATCACTGTTTTTGTTCACTAGGACATGTATCACATTATTAGTCTCAAAAACTACCCACAATTTGTACTCAATTTTCTTTTGTTTATCACTAAAATTACCTCTTCAGCTTTCAAACTCTTCAAACCTCAGGACTCAGTCATTATTTCGTTGTTATTTGAAATTTAGATCATACTATTACAATGCTTGTATACACACTGCATAGACAACAATTATACCATCAACCATTCACACTTATTTGTTTGTTCAATACTTTTCAAATATATATATAAATTATTTACTCGAGATCATTTCTAGTTCTAAAAAAACATTCACTTCATATTCCCCTGCCTTCCTAATTGATCAAATTACAACTCTTAAGATTCATTATATTGACTCAATCACAAGACTATGGAGGAAAGAGACGGTTCACCTTATCAATTCAAGTTATAAAGGAAAGCCATGACCAAGTAACCGTTCAGTGTTTGACTCTTCATATTGTAACTCACCAAATCTTGTCTCTTCACATTCTCCATAAACCAATTTCTTCACATTAGATAGACATGGTACTCTTCAACCCCACTAGGTGATCACTCAGTTGTTTAGTACCTCTGGAAGCCATACAATGGTTATATGCAACAACCTAAGATATGAAACAAAAAGACTTTATGCTATATTTTCACTATTACACATATTTCTTAAACTTTCAAAACAAAATTCAAGCCATACCAAGGTTTAATGATCTCATCTTTTATGTTTGGAGTAATTTCATGAAGGTATAGATTGATTATACGAAGAAATTTTTCATTAAAGCATCGATTGTTTACCCTGTGCACAGTTATACAGAGAACTCAAAAAACTTTCATAGATAACTCTCTCGATTCAAGCTGAAGTAAATTTATTTTTTTGAAGGAATTTTTCTCCTCCATACAGATCTTTATTCGAAAAATCAAGAAATTTTATTGGTTGAAACTCGAGTTAGATGAAAAACCTTAGTTCCAGGGTTTGAGACCACTGTATAAGCCTAAAAAACTAAAAAGAATTGATTTCTTTCTAAATTATTAATGAAAGAAGAAATTTTCAAATGCTAAGGCTTGGTAGGAACCATTTTAATCTTCTCCAATCTAGTTGAGAAATTAAACAATCCAAAATCACTGTCAGATTTTAAAAAAATGCATAGCACAGTTTAGAAAGAGGACTACAAAGCATTATTAGTTGATCTCAAAGGATGTTTCATGTATTTTGGTGATTCTTGGTTTTTCATAGATGAAAAATAAGACCATCTTTACTTCCTTAGTTCATCAAACATACAATTTTCACACTAATCAAGCACCTTTGTGTAATTTTTCAACTGCTCTACTGGAGTTCAATACACTTTGTCACTGTCAGCAACTAAAAACACAACCTTCTACCATTTTTCTTAGTATACACATGTGAAAAAATTTATATTTTCCAAGTATACTTCATGAGGAACAAGATTGATTCATTTAAGGTCTTGAGGGAGAGGCTTCAAGGAGAAAAATCTTCGCACATGCTCTTGTGCACAGTCTTCTTGGCAAAGCAACTCAGGAGAGGATGGAAAAAAATGTTTTATGCTTTAAAAATAACTATAGAGATCATTAACCATGAGATTAATCAATTAAAAAAATACCATTTGAAGAGAAAAAGATCAAATTTCCATTACAAGAAAGCATTTTGAGCATTGACCCTAATTGAACCTTTAAATATCATGAATGAATAAGAATTTTCTTACAATGATTGAGATAAATTGGCAGGAAATAAGAATAACTCATCTCAACTTAATACTTCAAGAAACAATCCTGAGAGGAGAAATAACCCGTCGGTAAAATGCTCATATATTTATTGATAACTATCCAAATTACCTCAAATTTTTTTTCCACGCTTATATTTTTGAATCCTATCTAAAAATTACTTCTATGATTTATCTAAAGGAGGTAGTATATTTTTTCTTTGGTGCTAAGAAATCAAACTGCTTATTTTGCACTTTTCAAAGAAACAATTTTAGAAAAGCTATCATAAATTTGACATACCTTTTCAGAACTTGATGAAATTTGGCATGAAGCACCACAACTCACCCCTATACATGATTGATAAGATAATTTATCATAAATATTCCTATACTCTTCTATCTTATCTGATTTGCATCATACTAGACTGTTAGTTCTCAAGGCCAATTTTTGTGAACTTTTGATTTTTTCCTCCAGGAACTAAAATAAGCCTTTTTATTACTCACACATGCCCTAGAAACATGCTCACATGGTATTTTTATGAACTATACCAACCTTTCACACCTCATCAGGCTCTAGAAACAGGCCTGAATGATCTAGTGTACAACTGTGAATCCTACCAACTAACTTGGAACTTACCGTGAAAGATATTGACCATGCTAATACCATCATATATGACCTGTAGAACCTCTTAGCCAAACATTCCATCCTTTTCCATGCTTCCATTATGACTCCTACCTAACAAACCAAGTCCTACAACACATTAAAACCAATCTAATTTCTCATTAAACCACCGAGAAGGAACTACCAATCAACCTTCATGCCTCTTACATAGGCTCACTTCACCACTCACTAATTTTCCATCAATGCCACTTGACATTAATAACAACACCAATAACCTAGGGTTCAGCACAAGTGAAGCTTGATGAGCTCAAAACTTATAACTGTCAAATCCAAGAAGATAAATGTTTCCTAAGAGCTAATTTTTACTCCTTAGAAGAGGAGATTTTGTTCTTAAAATATGATTTACGTGTTAATGATGAGTGTAGTATTTTATTTTTCCAATACAATAGTTATGTGTGATGGATATTTATCTTGACAAGTCTGGAAGCTCACCCAAAGTGTGCACAACCTTCATGTCCCTCCTTTATTTTTCTTATAAATATGTTAGCAGTCATGTCCATAGTTATAACCATAATAACTATTTATACAAGGGGATACATCATAGCATGAAAATTCAACAACACATATAATAAAGAAATTCATTTATAGGAAACAACTATTTAGATTAGAATGTTAATAAACCCATGTCTAGAAAAAATACTCTTGGTAATCCTTACACAATTATCCATCATAGCCATCATTCACTACATAACATATAAGATGACTACATTACCAACCATTACATTCATGCATTGCACCACGTGTTCTTTTATATAGACTCCATACTAGCACTTAGAATTTCCATGAATTATCTATCTCCTTGAAGTCTCCACTAGCTTATTACTATAATGAAGCATCACCTTATTTATAGGGTGGGGACTTGCCCTTCAATTCCTACATGTACCTTCCTAATAATAGCCATTCTCTCAAATATATTGCATGGTTTTTTATAACTTGTAATAAAAATATTTGAAGATATAATTATCTCAAACCTTACATGCTTTAATCCTATTATTACCTTGTTCCATGTGTTGTCTTTATCCTTGCCCTCTATGTGATTTTTTATCCTTTGCTTTGCCTCTAAGTCATCTTGCTTTTGTATATTTTTGGATTTTTCTTGAGCGAAACTCCATATTCTTATTTTCTATTTTTATCCCTTTCTTGGAAAATCAGCTAAGTCCTTGATGTTTCATGTATGTGTGTAGCCTTACATGTTGACTTATTACTCTATGGTGTGCACACCTCCATGCACTCTCCTGTTCTTACTTCATCTCTTTATGCGCATGCACTTGTACGTAACTCTTAGCTCCTGAGCATGGATAGTACTTATCCATTTCCTCATACCAACATTACCCCACACTAGGGATATTATCCATATTTAGCAATACTTATACCAAAGAATGTTATTCAAGGAATAAAAGAATAAATAATCAAAAGATCAAATAATGATTGGAGAATATACGTAATGAATCAAAAATAATAATATTCCACAGACCCATACTTAATTAGTCTTGCGGTGGATGGAGTAGTTATGGGAACTATGTGTTAAAGGTATTCTCCAGCTCTTCCCACCCTTCAAGCTCCTTAGTAGCTATATTTGGCACCGATCCAACAATATCTAGAACTTTTTCACGGGTAAATTCTTCACCCTTCTCCTTTAGCTCCCTAATTATTACAACAAGGCTTGATGCCATTCCTTCTAGAGGACCCATCATGTGCACAACCAAAGGGAAAATATCCTTGATCCTTGGTGGGTTAGTTTGTTTCTATCAT
The DNA here is from genome assembly GCA_019776745.2 of Taxus chinensis. Taxonomy (NCBI): domain Eukaryota; kingdom Viridiplantae; phylum Streptophyta; class Pinopsida; order Cupressales; family Taxaceae; genus Taxus; species Taxus chinensis. The sequence goes on along the minus strand of CM034153.1, from coordinate 179,127,733 downwards.
GGCCTTAAGAAAATCCCTCTTCCATGCTACATCAACCATGATTTCTTCATGTATAACCTTATTTTATTTCTTAGCGGTATGCACTTGATTTAGTACAACCTCCTCTTGAGTGATGTGTGCTCTAAGGATGGGATCAAGGTTTTGATAGTTTTCAAATGCGCACCCTAATTTTTCATGGATTCCTTAATCATGGTGTTCAATACCTCATACTCAACTATCTAGCATGTAACTTCTTCCTTATTCTTTTCTTACCGTGTGGCTAACTCTTCTTCTAATGGCCCTAGCCCATACTTCTTCTCATGTAATAACATTCACCCCAAGTCTTCTAAGTAGTTGAATTATGATGGATACTCATCTTGGGAACTCTCTACTAGGTCAGGGCACATGGTTGTAATGGAAATTTTTATATGGATGGACTTGTTATAGGAATACTTTGTGTTCTTCTTCGCTTCTTCCAACTCTTCTATGAGTCATTGGACATCCTATTCTTTATCCTTCTTATCCTCTAGCCAAAATCTTATTGTGCCCCCCTTATTCTATTGCACCCTTTTGATTTTCCATTTGTTGTCCTTGATATCAAAGGCATTGATGGAAAAGGGGGAGTGCAAGATCATGCTTCTCGGTTGTTGTTCATAGGTTCAATATGACTTCATGTGGTTTTAAGAAGTCAGGGTCTTGAAAGTTGAGTGGTAGTGTCATTTCAGGGTGGTTTCAAGTGCTTAATGAAGTGAAATAGAATGGTACATGTCAGAAAAATCATGGGAGATGATTTGAGAGATTATTCACAGCATGTGTGAGAAAATTTTAGGCTCATCTCAGCCCCAAGAGTCAGTTTTGTATGTTGGTCAGAAATGGTGTTGAGAACAAGCAATATTCTTGCATGAAAATGAGATGGGATAGAAAATGTTAGACCTATTATTTTATAAAAAAATCATGGGAGATGATGGAGTAATGTGTCTTGGTTCTTCATGAAAAATTTCAAATCAATGTTAGGTCATTTGAGCAAGTTCTGTGAATTTTTACAAAATAGGCTTATTGAAAAGTTTATTTTGAGTTTCCTGGATTCTTAGCCTTCAAAAAATATTGTATGGTACATTTCACATAAATCATTGAAGGAATTTTTGGAGTGAATTAGAATCATGTGAAAAAATAATTTTCTCAAAAGGAGGTGTGGTTGAAAAGTTATGAGCATTTTGGTGGAGTAGTTTATCTCTCTCCTGGGTTGAGAACCAAATCGATAGGAGCAAAAAGATGTAGTTATAATTCAATTCTTCTTTAATCACTCCCAAGGTATATCCATAGTCCATTCATAGTGTTTATCATGCTTAGAAGGTATTTTAAGGATTTTCTTGTTGAAGATGTCTAGTTGGATTTGTCATTCTTCTTAGTATGAATGCTCTTGGCAAGTAAAGGCTCTAACTAAATTTAATGGAGATATAGCTCAATAAAAGATCAAATTTCATCCACAAGTGCTTGACATGGTATTTGATAATCTAAAATTCTCCTTGGTTTAGAAAATCATATGGTCTTTGTTGGCTCATATTGTTTTCGAGAACATTTGGCACAATGCAATTTCAAAGAACTGTCCCAAGAGACCTACCTCTCATTTCAAAGCTTTGATCAATTTGAAAAAAGGTTCACAAGGTCAATAAGGAGGTGAAGGATATGTATTTAGAATGAAATCACTCATTTCAAATAATATACTTGAAAATATTCATTGAGTAGTTTTCAGGACTGTAAGTTGGTGCTCTCTCTCTGTCCCATTAAAAGACCACTCCAAATAAAGCCCATAGCCAAATGATGTGAGAAAAATTCCACTCAGAAATGAATATTTGTGAGGTCTGTATCATCTATTAATTTTTTTCTCAGTTATAGAAATGATTATGGATTTATTCAAGCTTTTTAGACCTACACAGTCATCTCCTTTTCCATTTGCAAGTAACAGAATTCCAATGCATGCATTATTCATCAAGTCATTAACTTTATCTTCCTTGAAAATATGGGAACATGTTTTAGGAACCATCAAAAGCTCTAATATTCAAAATCCATGCAAATATTTTGAAGAAATTGTATTTTACAGTCTCTCTGGTCTTCTCTGTCAACATATACCCTGAATTAGGGTTTGTGAGAAATTTTTGATTGTTTATCAATATGTGTCCAACCAAACTTGACAAAAGTTTGTGGAAAGTTTTATATGGAGGGGATGTTCACATTGAAAAAGTAATTTCTTTGTTTCATCAATAATTTATTAAGTTGTTGACAATTTCCTTCAAGCTCACTCCTCAATCCTACATAGAACCACAAAAATTGTTAGGACTCTAATTCTTTTCTTAGAGAATGAAAAAATTCAAAAAAATATTCTAAGAAATAGGAAATTATTTGGTTAAAAATAATATGGATCTAAATGACCGTGAAATCTTGTAGCAATCATGACAGTGGTGTGTATACAAGGAAATATTCTTGTCTGATAGTTACAGTATTTGGAAAGTGCAAAAATCCTTAGACAAGTGAAATGAAATCATCTCTAACATCAAGAGAAAGTTGAAAAGATGCCTAAAAGTCTATCAATGACTAACGACATTCAGTTTATAGCACAAAGTATCAAAACCATGTTATTGTTCTAAGTACTTGGTATTGAAATGAAAATGGAAGATTATAAGGTAGTCTCACTCGAAGTGAATGAGGTCTTGGAGAATTCAAAAGTCTTTAGGAAGTTACAAATTCATATTTTACTCCCTTTAAGGTTGAATAGGAATTTAAAGAGACAGAAAACAACTACAAGCTTATGGGGAATGTAAAGTGACAAAGTATTGAACGTAGGCCTTCTCAAGTAATACATTTTGAAGATAGTTAAGATAGTCTGGTAAGTGTGGGTTATGTTAGTGAAAATTCACAACACCCCCAAATGAGTTATGGATCTGCTTTTCTAAGGAAAATTCATTTGGTGTGATTGCACAACATTGAGCTTTCCCAAAGTGTGGTACCTTTGCAAATGGGGAAAGCTCTCCAAAGAAGGTTGGTTCCTCTTCCTAAACTACCTACCACAAGCTATTCCAGTGTAGGTAAGCTAATCTAACCTAATCTAACTTCCAAGGAGACAAGGAGAGGAAGAAAACAAGGAAAAATAGAGCCTACACTAAAACAGTGATACACCAGAGAAGGAAAGTGTTGATTATCTATCAAAACTACCATGGAACAAGAAGAGGTGAGCAATGGAAAGGATGGACAAGTGCATCACAAACCAAAGATGGATTTCACACAGAAAATGTTCCAAAAATCCATGAACACAGCTCCAAAACCTACAATGAACATCCAAACATGCACAAATACCCTGTAATGAAGAGAGGTAAGGAAAACAACAAAGAAAATGAGCCAAGGATGGACAAATGCATCACAAAAACATGTTTTTTATTGCTCAGAATTTACACAGTGCATCATTTCACAGGTAAGAGGAAAAAATGCCATTACAGAGCAGGGGAGGAGGTTCAAACTCCATTTTTGACCCTGGGGAAGAAAATAAGGGAGAGGAAGAGAAGAAGGATGAACAACCTTTTTCAAAATGAGCCAAAACTGGCTTTTATCGCTCGAACAGAATGAAGGAAATGAGAAAACGTGGGAAAATCAATTTTAAAACTCCAACCACTGACAAGATCCATTTAATTAGCCTACAAAATGATGGGTTTCCATGAAAAATCCCATACTTCATCGTACATTGCTTCACAGAGCAAGAAAGAGGCCCATACTTCATTAATTTTGGTGGTTGGGGTCATTTTCTGTAATTTTTCCATGCCAGAGATGTTTTCCCATTTTTCTCCCACAAAAATCCATCAAAATTTAAAATTGAAGTGTCCATCATGTAGAGGATTTCAACAGCTTTCCATTGATACCAAAATCATGAAAATCCGAGCTCTAGATCGAAAGATATGGCCTTCTGAAGATTTAGGGCAAATAGGGCAAAATTAGGGTTGGTGGGCCAGAACTTGACATTTTTCCCTTTTCACAAAATTGGGAAATTTTCCCAAAATTCTCCATGGCCCTGCCACTCCGATGACATGTGGCACTTTCTAATTGGCACGGAGATGCAAAATCCATTTTTTTACCTTTTCTCCACTTTTGCCTGCGAAAGGGAATTTTTCCAAGGTCCCCCCCGATGCCCCGACCTCTGTATGAATGGACACATAGTGCCTTTTGATTGGTTAGTGGGGATGCACTTCCATTTTTTCCTTTGACACATTTTGACCAAACGCCAAAAAATAGAAATCCCTCCGACGCTTGCCGCTCTGCCTTGACACGTGGCATCATTTCATTGGCTACGGGCCTTAATAAATTTATTTTCCTTTGCCGGCTCGTGGGAGCGCAAATGAATTTTGTACTTTTAGCCCAAAAAGTGCTAAGTTCTCAATTTCTTCCTCCTTCGCTCTGCCAGCCCGAGCCTCTTTGGCACAAAACTCTCCCAAGCTCCACGGGCCCGCCTTAGGAAAATTTCCCCTCCAAACTCCGCCGAGCCATAACTCAAAAAATACAAGGAGTTAGGAGGACTTCTTTACCTTTCTGGAAAGGGGAAGAAAAATCCTATCTTATGAAGCCATTTCAAGAATCTTTTGAGTGCTTGAAATGTGTGTAAATTGAATTTGAAGCACAAGGAAGGAAAGAATGAAGGCAAGTTAGCCAAAATAAGTAGGGGCTCATTTTGGATAACAATTTTGGCGACTCAGAGGGGTCATCTTCCTGCTAGATGAATGATTAGTGGCCTTTTGAAGCATCCATTGGGCATGGAGTCAATCCTAATAACCAACTCTGATCTGAACTATGAAAATCTGACCTCTGAGCCACTTGGAAACCCACTGAAACTTGGAGTTGATCTTCACCAAAAGCCACTGAATGCACTATGCAAGAGCAACCAAAACAACACCAAACAACTATGTACAAAATGAAGATCATACATGATCCAAATGGAACATACAGTGTGTGCAAAATCACTTCTTCTGCTGAAAAAAAACCTACCTACACTACTCTAACCAAAGCAAAGGTAAGCTAAACAAACCCTGCAACTGGTTGTGCAAAATAGCTTCCTTTCTTCAAAATTGGCAGCCATGCAAATGATTTGGAGCTGATCATGGCTGTTAGTATGAGTGGAAAATTGAGAAGAATCCGGTCCTCCACCCAAATCATCAAGGTGTCAACTGAAAAAAATTGAATACCTCTTTTAGTTGCTCTGCATTTGGATTAAAGAGGTATTGCAGTTGATCCTTGGTACTTTGCATATCATCCTCATGCCTAGAAGCAAGCATGACTGGTGGAAACTCCTCCTTTGGCTCCAATGAAGCCAAGTACCTGATAGGGCATGGTCTGGTCCTTTGAATGTGCCCATTTCTCTGAAATTCAACCCCAAAAATGGAGTCTTCTTGCAGACCTCCTTGGGTGGATGGCGTAGAAGAAATGATGAAGATCTCCTGCTCTTTCTCTTCTTCCTCTTGTGAAGAAAATGGAAGATTAATATCCTCCAACCTTGATTCCAAAGAGCTGCTATAAAATGCAGGCTGCTGCAAATGAATGCTCTCCTTCATGGCAGCAGGTTCTTGTGTTTGGAAGATGGATGATGAAGGAGAAAACAATGTGATTTCAACTGGTTCCTCTCCATCAAAACAATCCTCCAAATCTGACAGATAAACTGCCTCCTTGTTGTCCTGTTGCAAATGCTCAACCTCTTCCATGGTGTTCTTTTGATCTGCAACTTGATCACCATGGTTATCTTCATTCTCAAAGATGAAGTTTGAAATATCAAACTCTTCTTCAACATTGGAGCTTGAAGAGAATGAAGTAGAAGGAAGAACTGAAGGTTCTTCTATAGCCTGTTTTGTGTTCAAAGATTTTGGATCTGCATTTTTCTCCTCCACAATGGAATGTACTCCTCTTCTTTTGGATTTGGAGCACCTCCTCCTCCTCTGGAAGACCATCTTTCTCTTGATTGAATTGTTCCTCTAGCATGAATTTTGTCAAATCAAACTCTTCAATCAGTTGTTCTAGAGGACAATTTGGGGCTGGAAGATCTCTTTTAGAGCTTTCCTCCATCATGGATTCATTGACCAAATCTTTCAAATGAAAGTCAATGATGCTTCTTCTTCTGCTGCTACAAAATCTGATTTGATCTCTCCCATCTGCTCCTTTTCAATGGGACTTGGAGCTGATTGTTATTCCTCTTCCATGGCTGATTGTGCAACTTGAATTGGATCAGCATCTTCTTCAAGTAGAGTGCCAACATGGACCTACACTCTGAGAAAATTGATGATTGATCTTCTTGACCTTCTCCTTGTTCTACTTCTAAACAAGGGGATCAGCCTTGGCCACCACTTTTTCTTCATTTGGCCTCCTCTGTAGGCTTAACCAGTAAAGGAATCTTTGTAAACCCAAATTTAAGCCCAACTCTTAACCATTTCTTTTCTGTTGGGCTCCTCTTCTTGTCCTTCTTGACTGGATTCTTGAATTTCTCTTCCCAACATGGAATTGGGAATGCAAGAGGAGTGGTAGGTTGGGATTCAACCAGATTTGTCAATTGTTTGTGGTGGGGAGGGAGGTGGAACTTCTTCTTTTTTAGAGGGGATGACTGTTTGGAAGGGAAAAGGGTAGAAGAACTGAAATGGGGTGGAAGACTAGGGAATGGAGAAATGGAATTAACACTTGGGGCAACAACTGAGGGGCTTGACTCTTGATCATGTTGAAATGGTAAAGCTTGAGAGGGTGAAAAAGAAAGACAAGGAGATGTTGAATGACTTACCCATTGACAAGGGTGATTCAGACTTTTCTCATATGCCCTATCTCCTCAATCCATTGTGCAAGTTGGGGCAACATTTCCACCATGAAGTCCAAGCTTCTCTTGAGGGCTGTAGTGTCTTGAAAAAGGGCCAACCCATGGACAAGGTGCCCTGTAACCAATTCTGAAAGCCTTCATTTGAGTTGTTGCTCTTGATTGCACCATGCCAATCTCCATTTTTTGGATTTTTTCCAGCAGAGCAACATCTTGCATTTGATTGTCTTCATTGTATGCATACCCCTTGCTCTTGGAAAGATCCATAGCCAAACTAATTTTGGCATTGCTCATATGGGTAAGCATGATGATTTTGAATTTGTTCAAAATGCTGATTTGGAGGAGTTGTAAAACATATTGGAGGTGGAATTGAATACTACTGCTGTAAATGTGAATTCCATGGTGGAAATGAAGTCATGATTTAAAAACTTCATGGAATGGAAAAGAATGAAAGAGATGGAAGAAAAATGGGTGAAAAGGAATGGAAATGAATGAAAAGAAGGTATGCAACTTCAAAGATGGGTTGCTGACCAGATGGAGTCACCAGATGTGTTTGCAAGTGCCTCTAAAGGCTGAAATCTTCATAGGACACATCAACTTGAAAAAATGAAATGGAAGACCTCTTGGTCCCACCGGGCATGCCAAAACTGTTAGTGAAAATTCACAGCACCCCCAAATGAGTTATGGATCTACTTTTCTAAGGTAAAGTCATTTGGTGTGATTGCACAACATTGAGCTTTCCCAAAGTGTGGGACCTTTGCAAATGGGGAAAGCTCTCTAGAGAAGGTTGGTTCCTCTTCCTAAACTACCTGCCACAAGCTATTCCAGTGCAAGTAACCTAATCTAACTTCCAAGGAGACAAGGAGAGGAAGAAAACAAGGAAAAATAGAGCCTACACTAAAATGGTGATACACCAGAGAAGGAAAGTGTTGATTATCTATCAAAACTGCCATGGAACAAGAAGAGGTGAGCAATGGAAAGGATGGACAAGTGCATCACAGACCAAAGATGGATTTCACACATAAAATGTTCTAAAACTCCATGAACACAAGCTCCAAAACCTGCAATGAACATCCAAACATGCACAAATACCCTGTAATGAAGAGAGGTAAGGAAAACAACAAAGAAAACGAGCCAAGGATGGACAAATGCATCACAAAAACATGTTTTTTTATTGCTCAGAATTTACACAGTGCATCATTTCATGGGTAAGAGGAAAAAATGCCATTACAGAGCAGGGAGGAGGTTCAAACTCCATTTTTGACCCTGGGGAAGAAAAGAAGGGAGAGGCAGAGAAGAAGGATGAACAACCTTTTTCAAAATGAGCCAAAACTGGCTTTTATCACTCGAACAAAATGAAGGAAATGAGAAAACACGGGAAAATTGATTTTAAAACTCCAACCACTAACAAGATCCATTTAATTAGCCTACAAAATGATGGGTTTCCATGAAAAATCCCATACTTCATCGTACATTGCTTCGCAGAGCAAGAAAGAGGCCCATACTTCATTAATTTTGGTGGTTGGGGTCATTTTCTGTAATTTTTCCATGCCAGAGACATTTTCCATTTTTCTCCCACAAAAATCCATAAAAATTTAAAATTAAAGTGTCCATCATGTAGAGGATTTCAATAGCTTTCCATTGATACCAAAATCACAAAACTCTGAGCTCTAGATCGAAAGATATGGCCTTATGAAGATTTAGGGAAAACAGAGAAAAATTACGAAAAAAATCAGGTTGGCGGGCCAAAACTTGACCTTTTTACCTTTTCACAAAATTAGGAAATTTTCCCAAAACTCTCTGTGGCCCTGTCACTCCGATGACACATGGCACTTTCTAATTGGTCTGCGGAGATGCGGTTCCATTATTGGCTTTGCGCTTTTCACCACTTTAGCAACAATTCCAAAATCCTCCTTATGCCCCAATCCCCACCGATGAATGGACACGTGGCACCTTTTGATTGGTCAGTAGGGATGCACTTCCATTTTTTCCTTTGACACATTTTGACCAAATGCCAAAAACTAGAAATTCCTCCGATGCCTACCACTCCGCCTTGACACGTGGCATCATTTCATTGGCTAGGGGCCTTAAGACATTTTGTTTCCTTTGCGGGCTCATGGGAGTGCAAATGAATTTTGTGATTTTAGCCCAAAAAGTTCAGCTAAGTTCTCAATTTCTTCCTCCACTCCACCAGCCCGAGCCTCTTTGGCACAAAACTCTCCCAAGCTCCGCGGGCCTGCCTTAGGAAAATTTCCCCTCCAAACTCCGTCGAGCCATAACTCAAAAAATACAAGGAGTTAGGAGGACTTCTTTACCTTTCTGGAAAGGGGAAGAAAAATCCTATCTTATGAAGCCATTTCTAGAATATTTTGAGTGCTTTAAATGTGTGAAAAATTGAATTTGAAGCACAAGGAAGGAAAGAATGAAGGCAAGTTAGCCAAAAGTGTGAACTCAGGGATAGAACATGAAAACTCAGATTGGGTGAACTCATAATAGTGAGAGAGCTTAAAAAACATGCATATAATAGTTATGTTGAAGTAAAGAACAAGCTGAAAAGAATCTGATTCTGGATTGATTGAAGTGTGGAGTGTGGAACTGAGATGTGAAGATAGAAATACAAGGATATGAAATAATAAAATCAGACTAGTAACATGTAAGTGAGATCGATATAAATATTGTACGTTTGAATCTATGTAAACGAAGTTAATATGAACATAGTAAGGAAAATTGAAAGATAGAGCTATAGATGTATGATGAAAATAGGTAATGACTTGGATGCATGACAGAAAGATGTATTGAATTGATGAAAAAAATAGAGAATGATCAGAGGGAAGATGAGAAGTGAATTTGAGTTGAAAAGTGAGCCTAGTAGAACATAGATAGGATATTGGATTGTTGATCAGACAAGAAGAAGAAGAGAAATCAGGAGTAGATTTAAGAAACAAGAATAGATTGAAAATTTAGGGTCATCATCAGCTATTGAATATAGTAACTCAAGTGTGACTTTATCAGTAGAACAAATCTAGGTGGCGGCGTAGCAGTTGGGGAGTTGAAGCTTCCCGGGGAGTTGAAGCTCACTAAAGATTAGTAGTAGTTGATTTAATTGCAGGGGTTGAATCCTCTAGACTAGGTAGAAGCTTGGTAAAATTGAGGAGTAGCAACTATAGGTCAAGTTGAAGCTCAAACTTGAAACTAATGTAATAGAAGTAGGAAAAATTGGTCCAAAGCATAGTTCATAGTTTCAATGGGTTTTCTTCCCATCTTGGGTTTCCCACATTAAACCTTGTGTCATTTTGTACTCTCTTGTAAAATTCTTGTGTGTGTTTATGGTTTTATCATATCATATTTAAGAAGGTAAATTTATGTAGACACTGATTCAACCCCCCTCTCTATGTCATAGTTTCTAACAATTGGCATTAGAGCCAAGTTCTCCAGAGTTAGGCCTAATAGCTTGGAGGTGATCCTAAAGACACAAGCATGGGTACATCAGTAGAATTGATATTGAAGAAGAGGTATGGAATTGTTCAAGCTCTTATAAAGGATTTAAAGGAAGAAATCAAGCTCAAGGAAGTTAGTCACGCCCAAGAACTAAATGAGATGGCTTCATTTGTTGAAAAAGTGTCAAAGGCCTTAAAAGATAAAGAAAATTCTTGTCTTAAAGTTGAAGAGGATATAAAGACCCCAAATATTGAGTTGGTACAGGTTACTAATCATATTGAAAACTTGCAAAGAAAACAAGGACTTTCTAGTAGAGTAGAGCATGAGATATGTCAGGAAACTATTCAAGCCAAGAGTGGAGAATGTGAAAATTTAAATGCAGAAGTAAAAAACCTAAAAGAAGAGCTAGAACAAACAAACAAAATTTTTTGAGAGATGAATCAAGTAATACTTCTTTTCAAGGACGTTCTCAACCCAAGAAGGAAACTAAAGAGCAAAAGAGGACCTTTAGGCAGCCAAATGCAAGGATATTATCAGGTATGTTTCATGGAGCTGTTTTTTCATGCAATATATTTGGACATAGAGAAAGAGATTATAAAAGAAAGGTAGAGGAATACCATCCATAAGGAGATTATAGGTTTGAATATGAGAAGAACATAATGTGTTTTAATTGCAAATAAAAAGGCCATATAGTTAAGTACTATCTGGAAGAGACGGTGAATAATTTTTGGGACAAGAATCAGATTGTGTGCTTTAACTACCATGAGGTAGGACACTTTGCAAGACATTTTCATGAGTCACCTTAATTCAGCTATAAGCTGAATTCCTATCAGAGACGAGACAAAAGGAAAAATAGAGAAAATGCAAATATAAAGAGTAAAACCACGTCAAATATGGTTAAGAAATATGTTGGTAAGAAGAAGGAAAGATGGGTATGCAAGGTCAAGTAATAAAAATTAGAAGTAAAGACATCAAAGGATGACAAGAAAAAAGAAAGGGCATATGTTGAGGAAGTACAATAATCTAAAACTTTCATAAAGGAAGCAATCACAAGAAAGATAACAGAAAATGAAGACAAACGAAAGAAGAAAGAAAAAAACTCTAGTATAAATCATGAAGAATGTTTTCCCCAAGCAATATTAGAACATTTTTATGAATTATGCCTATCTTAAATCCAATAGGAAGATGAGAGCTGAAGTGATCTGGTGGTCACACCAAGAATTTTACCACACAATATTGACAAGGTCATGACGACAAGAAAAGAAAAGGATGAGTCATTAAGCTCTTTTGATGACTTCTTACTCTTCTGAGGTGGTCTATCAGACATATATTGCCTTCTCTAGGCTTCTAGAAGGAATTTTCTTCTTGAAAGAACCTTTATGGACTCTTGAGGAAAATTCATCTAAAATAGGTGCTGATAGAAGATATTTCATGTTGCAAATTGAGTAAAAAATGAATGTATGGTTATCCACTTTCTTATAAAAGTCTTATGCATAAATTCTCTCTAAAAATATCTTTCAAGATCATGAGTGCTTGTCTAATAAAATAAAATTGCTTTCATATCTGGTTTTTGGGTGTGTTAAAATTGTTCTCATTCAGTCAAGTCAAAAACATACCAAGTTTTTCAAGTTTCTCATCTTACTTCTCACAAGTTAGGTCATAAACAAGATGTGCTCTAAGTTTGAGTCTTGTCAATCATGGTGTTCTTATGTATTTTTTGGTCATTATATGCATTTTCCAAGCTCTAACCAAGAATCAAGTAATCTATGTATGTATCTTCCAAATTGTTTCTTGGTCAAAATGACCTATTTTCAAAGGCAAAAGTAGGTGAGAAGAGTGTACCAGGAGATTTAATGAAGGAACTGGTGTATTCAAAATTTTGTGAAGACTCATGTATGTTAAAAAAGAACAAAGGTCTGTGTATGGACTGAAATTGTGTGCTATAGACTAGAGAAAGTGTTCATTATCATGTCTTAGAAGTACATGATGGTGTATGTATGTGCTCAGGAATAATGTTCATATAACAAGACTGACGAAATTCTAAGAAGCATAAATTGATCATAAGTAAAGTGAAATATGGCCACTTATCCAAATCCAAAAGATCTAAACTTAGTAGTTGGCAGAACACGACAGTAAAATGATACAAAATCAGGGGAGCTATTAGAGAAAATGCTATATGTTTGGATGATCTATCATGAGCATGTCTGCAGAGTTATAGAATGCATTGTATCAAGGTAAATATATTCACAGTATATAAAACATGATGCTACAGGTTTTTTAAGGCTGATCAAATCTATGTAAGTTGTGTTTGTCTTATCTAGGGTAGTATTAAAGGTCAATATCATAATATGAGTTTGAGAGCTATCAAGAAGATCTTAAGATCTGTATGGTGTGTATGGACCTTAGTTATATGAGATAACACTAGAAGATGTTGAAACTCTCTTGTATCAGTTTGCAAAGTTTTTATTTCCTTCATGAGAAGCTGTGGAGTCAAGTCATTGTAGCTTAGCAGGTATATGCAGTGAATAAATATGAAGCAATGACATGGTATTATGCAGGTTAGTCATGTATATTATGACTATGATGGTGTCAACTAGATAGGGGGAGTGAAATTTGTCCCTATAAGAGGTATCTTAGTGCCTAAGTTGCTTGAAGAGGGCTCGATTTGAGTCTAAACAGGGGGAGTTGGTTTCCTAATTCTAGGCACAAGGCAATGGTTATGTAAAGACAATTTTGAAGGATTAATTTACAATTCTATCAAAAGAAGTGTTGAAGGTGCTGCATGGAAGGAAATTAACAAAAATTCTTGGGCTTCTTCAGACAAGAAAACACCATCTTCTCAGGGAGAGTGTATATAAGGTATGAGCATTTTGTTTTGTAGAATGTTTGCAATCTAATTAGTTTGGTGTATTTTTGCATCTTTGTCATAGATGTAAAAGGGGGAGAGAGAGTGTTGGAAACTTTTTTCATATTTCACTTTGCCATTAAGTTTCAGAATGTTACCATCAATGATAAAGGGGGAGATTGTTACACCCTGTTGATTTTCCAGTTTTTTTCATTGATGTCAAAGGAATTAATGGAAAAGGGAGAGTGAAAGAGCATGCTTCTTAGGGGTTGTTAAGAGGTTCAAGATGACTTCATGTGGTTTCAAGAAGACATGGTCTTGAAATTTGAGTGGTAGTGTCATTTCAGAGTGGTTTCAGGTGCTTAATGAAGCGAAATAGAATGGTACATGTTATAACAAGCTTGGGATATTCTTTGAGAGAGTATCCACAACATGTGTGAGTAAAGGTTAGGCTCGTCTCAGCCCCAGGAGTCAATTTTTTATGTTGTTCAGAAATGGTGTTGAAAAGAAACAATATTATTGCATGCAAATGATATGGGCTAGACAATTTAGACCTCTTCTTTTCAAACATATCATAGGAGATGATTTAGGAAGGTGTCCTGGTACTTTATGAAAAATTTTAAGTCAATGTTAGGTCATTTGAGCAAGTTATGTGAGTTTTTGCAAAACAAGCTTATTGAAAAGCTCATTTTTTTAGATAAGATTTAAAAAAGTTTGGCTTTAAACAGGGACCAAAAAACCCCATACATATGAGAAGTAAGTTTTTAAGAAAAAAACACCAATGAAGCTAAGGAGGCATAGTAAAAAAATCTTGACAACCAGGCCCCCACAAAATAGAGCCAAACTAAACAGTTTGTATAATAACAACAATTTTTTGTAAGTATCTAAACCAAGACCAAAACAGGAAAAAAACAATAGAAAAGATAAGGGCTGCAAAAATCCCACCATTAATTCTCAATATCCCTACTTTGGGTCCTAGAGCTCGGACCACCATATTTCAAACTAGCCACTTTGATAATGACTGTCTTTGGGCATTTGACCTCTTGATCCTCATTTTAAGTGCCAACATTAACCTCCTCCTAAGACTTACACTAATTGTCGTCTACAACCATACCTGAGTTATCACTAGTATCCATCTCATCATTGCCAGAAGAACTCAAACTTAGATTCATGTTGTTTTTGGCCTCCTTAGAAGCTACCTAGTTTTGAAGTAGAGAAATATATTACTCTTGCATAACATAATATGCTTGAATCCCGCTGATGGTTCTATTTTGGGTTCCAATCCTTTGATGAAAATCTTTGTGCTCCTTTATGATGTTTTTTTTGACAGTGAGAATGGTATTAGTTGTGGAATCAACCCTCATTAGTCTATCCTCCCAGTCAGCAAGCTCTTGGTCCCTCTTGCTAGAACTTTCCCCTAAATTCCTAATCCCCTTCTTGAGATTACACAAGGCTTCCACAACACCCTCATCGGGATCAATACAATTTTTATTCTTCTTGATTTTATTGAGGCTAGAAGAAAGGGTTTCCTTGTCAAAATACTAATCCTTGAATTTATTAGGGATGGTAGGTTTGATTCTTTGGACTAGAAGAAGAATGAGGCCTTGGTGAAGGGGGATATCTACCTTATTTTTCTTGAAATCCTTGATAGTCTAGAAGAGAAACCTGTAGAGGAAGAATTATAGGCTCATGGTCTATTCACAGTGGAGAAAATTAAGGATGGCCAGGTGGTGAGTAAATAATTTACGAAATTTTCTTTCAAGAGTCAGATATTTCATAATAACCAGGAAGACATTAGCCCATCTATCTAGCAAGAAGGTGCGAGAAATACCATCATCATAGGCAATAATATTTCCCCTAGCTTAAAATAAAGTAGCAATTTCTTGTTTCTTTCTAGATTTGTATTTAAAAAAATTTAGGCCATCATTTTTTAACCCAGTGATCTCAGCTATGGAATTCTCAAAGACATCAATATAAACCCCTCTAAAAACAAAACCACCATCCTTCCAGGAAATCTCAAAATCAATAGAAAGGACAGGATCATTCCCTTTGAGCTAATGAATGTATCTAGTGAGACCACCTTTGTGTAGAAATTTCCATAGAGCCACGTCATTCTTGAGGTGAAGAAAGGTAGATGGTTCAGTATGCAACCTATCACCCCCCATGAAGTTAGCTAGCAAGTTGACGTTTTTCACACAGAAATGAGAACTTGACTGATATAAAATGGAGAGAAAACAAATTAAATAAGATAGGGTCATTTTCCAAACAGGAAAATTCCTTTCATAACCCTAAGCATGTGAGATAAGGGTGTCATCATATTACAACCTCCCACTTTGTGTCTTTTGTCGCCAAATCACTGCACCCTCCAAATGGCTAGGATGTGAATAGGATGTTCGGTGTGATTGGGGCACATGGGATTACCTATCAAGCTATGGGACTTGGGCTCGAAGTGAACCTCTGGAGAAGGCCGTATTCCTCTTCCTAAACTAAGTGTTGTACTACTCCTAGTGTAACAAAAATGATTATCTAGTCCTATGCTAACATTTTCATGGGGTTTTAGGGAAAGAGATTTACATAAATGAAACTATACTAGGGATGGTGATGCACCAAATAAAGGGTGTTTCTAGACTCATGAAGGGTTAATTTGAAGAGGGTGTGTGCAACACAAGTCAAATTCACCTACTGCAACTTAGAGAGGGTACAGGATACCAAAAACTAAGATACATGCCTTCCCTTTGTTAAACTTTATCAAACTGAGAAATATACTAGTTTCCCAGTGAAGAAGGATGAACTCAAGAAGGGTGAACAGACACCACAACTCAACTGCATGCAATACTCCACCACTCAATAATCACATAACTCCAAGATCTTGCAATAGAAACTTAAACATGCACAGTGTACCTGCAAGTATGAGAAAGACACAAAGAAGCACAAAAGGATGAAAGGACCAAGATTAGTCACAAAACACACACTTTTATTGCTTCAATAACATGCAAAATGCATCATACATTCAGAAAAGGTAGTAGTTGCCATTACAATCTTGAAGAGGAGGCTTGCAAGCTCTCTCAACACACAAGGACAACTTGCAGAAGAGAGAGGACTCATAAAAAGAATATACTTTCCTAAGATATCTAACTGTCCTACTTGTCTGACATGTTGGAACCCTTTGAAATGAGCTTCCAACTTACATTTATAGAAGAATATGTGAGAAAGAAGAGGAAAGGTCATAATTACATTCCTAAATTGAAGGCCCATGATGTATTTATTACAATTAGTTGAATCACTTGAGAAGGTTCCATCACGGGTTATTAATTGCCTGATGACCTAGTCTTCTCAATTAATTAAAAGAATATTTAAATAATAATAATAAATATTATCATGAAAAATATTTTATTAAAAATATTAAATTAATCAACATAATGTCGGGACCCCCTGTTGACCTGTTTGACTTGAAGAGGAGGAGGGTCCATGTGGATAGAGTCTGCACATAGCCCAACTCGGTGTTGTACTCGATTTTGAACCCCACACAAACTCTTTCCTTACCTTGGCAATCAAGCTCTTTTGCATTGAGTACTTCGAATAGTGAGCTATCAAACTTGATTCTTATCATTTTCCTTGGTTAACTTGAGGCCATTTATGCCTTCCACATTACCTTTCATGAAACATATGTTAGCTTCCCCACAAAGTCACTGAGATATTCATCCAACAAAACGAGCTCGTGTTAGTGCCATATTCATGCAACGAACATCAGCTACAAAGCCAACCCCATGATTTGAAGCTCAGACACAAGACATAATGATTACATCATGCTCCTGGACCTGAAAAGCATCTACCATATTGATATATAAACCTTTTCCTTCATCAGATTTGAGGACAACATCAAATTCTCGGTGCAAACATTTCAGCTGTAGCTTATAAGGTGTGATAATTCCAACAGAAACCTTTATGCCTGCCAACTTAGTGACTCGTTAAAGATGATCATATAATTGTAAAGAAAATTGTGCTTCATGAATATTCTAATATGAAACAGATCCACCTCTATGAGATTCACTTCCATGAGTTACATCGTAAAACAAGTAAGGTCTCAATAGAGAATCTTTGTAATAAATTTCATCAGGTCTCCTGGTAACACTCTCACTGTCACTTAATCAATTTTGATAAAAATATCTTGAAGGAAAATCCTGAATTTGAGGATGCATTCGATACTAAACAGATAACAACATAGTTGGACAACCTGCTTGTTGGAAGTGCTCAAAAAAGCTTCTACTATACTACAACATGTCTGTTGCCTGGTGTGTGGGAGCTTCTCTCGTGACCACCAAACCATTAGAGCCCGAATGTACATAGACTCATTTGCTTCATGGCTCAATGAAACAAGCCAACTCACTGAGTTTTAATGTGGACTTGGCAAGATGTCTAAGCACCTTGAAATATTCGACGCATTGATCTAGGTATCTGCTCGCACTTTTTGAACTCTTCATAAAACTTACATGAGCTGACGTAGAATTTATCTACCTTGAGTGATATCTGTTGAGCTATATCCTACCATATTTCACTTAGTTAAAATGTGTTGTGATTCATGTCTTTCCACTTATTTCTGTATTTATGCACAGTTCGCAAGTGTCTTCTAATTAGTTGGAGGCTCGTCTATCACTACACATCAACTTGGATCCCTGAGCTCCTTAGATGCATATGCCACCACTCCGAGCAACCCAAACTCGTGTTTCCTAGAAAAAACGAGATTCTTGGTTTTGCATCGACCGCAAAATTGATCAAACTCTTCCATTTTAGCTCGGCTTCATCCATGAACTTAGTGTGTGGTCTCATAACGCTACCTCAGCCTGCCTTATAGATTGTTGAGTCTAGAAAAATTTCTTCCACCTGTGCACCGAATGCTTAGCCAAGGAAGGTCTGAACAATGCCAGCAAAAATATATATACTGTATTCACTAATGCCCTGGCCCAGCATTCTTGCTGCCTCTGCGAGCTTACCGTTGTAAAATTATTTCAAGTAGGCCTCTCAATTTTGCATTAATCAATGAGCCCTAGAATTTTTTCAACTTCCAGGCACGTGGGTACGTAGATCTTGAGATCCTCGGCCTTTCCCAGCACTTAGCCGACACGTTTTTCATCACTCTACCATTTAATTCAAATGAGCCCCTCGCCTATCTCCATGTCATACTCGCTCTTGGCTAAGTCATGACCACCACATCAAATCCTATTAAACACTTCAACCGTCTCATTCCCATGTTCCCTGACTTACCTTCCGAGTGACTCGGTACCGCCATGTATCCAAGTTGACAGGTTATGTGTGGAAAAAGTAGTTTGAATTGCCTTGGTTCAAACCACTTGAATTGCAGGATATGAGTGGGGATCTCGGACTTATGAATCCATTTTGCCATACATTGCCTTGGCAGGTCAGTTCCCAATTTCCACTTCTCGACTTGGTCATACCACCCCAAATCTCCCACATGTGGAATTCCTTCTTTGGCTTGCCATCCACGAAAACCCACTTAGCATTAGGCTTCCCGGATTCCCATTTTAAGGAAAATAACTCATGAATACTTTAGTGCGGGGTTGAGGCATGATTTTTTCCACCCAACTAGATAAAGAGCTGAAAATATCCCATGAGTAGAACTTTCATGTTGGCACTCCACCATAGCACTTCCACCTGGCAATCGGTCTTCATTTCTCCAACTCGCAGAAATCTGATTATGGTTTTCCACAGTTTTATCATGCTTGGCGATATTTTCTCAAATTTCCATGTTCTTGGCAAGATGAAACTCGGGACCCCCTTTATGTGGAAACCTTGTGTTTGCTTTCCACTACAAATTTTCCACCATGGAAATTAGGATGAAGATATCCTATGTGTGGAAATACCGATTTGGCTTGCCATCATCAAATTTCTGACCTTGGCAATACACTGAAATATTTCCCATGTGGGGATCTTACAATGGCTTGCCGTCATCAAAGTCCCACCCAACAGAAGGGATGAAATTCTCCCAACCCAATTCCTTAGCACGAATTTGAACCCCAACTTTTCCTTCTCGACTTGCAATCGAACCAAACAAAAACTCTGAATGCTCAAAAACTTGTCGGACTCGACGGAGTGAGCCAATGCTAAAACGTCTGAGATCCATCCTCAAATGATCGATCCTTTTCCATTGGAAAACCTATACACAAATGTTAAGGTGTTCTTTGCATTTCGTGAAACAATTTGAATGCCTGTACAGGATGTCCATGCCTTCTGTAAGCTGTAATTATCATATTCCATGAGAAGAGATTTGGTTCAGTCATGGTGTCGAATACTTTGCGAGCATTTGTCAAACTTCCACACTTTTCATACATGTAGATAATTTTATTTGGTAGTAGTGTGCGTCTTCCAAATGTGTGTCCCCTACCATTGATGTCAGAGTGGATTTGCTTGCCCTCCGCAAGGGCTTTCTTAGCAATGCAAGCCTATAGTAGATGAAGATATGTTGAAGAATTTACAGACGGATTGTGTGTTGTAAGAAGAATGTGTAGTGCCTCCTTCAAGTGACTCTCTCCACAGAGTGCTACGAGATTTTTATTGAGATGTATTTGGTTGCTTGGGTTGTAAACATTTTTTCATTCAAACACTACCAGATGACCTCATCATCATATCTACATAATCTCATATCATCTCGGTCAAACAAGATAATTCTCCCAAGTGGTTGGTCGAGCACTGTCTAATGGATTAGACTTGGCCTCATGTTAACTTAACTTTCCCTGACTCGACCTTCATATCTTTTTGCATCAATCTCTACCGAGATCCTTATAGAGTTCCCTTCATTCGTCAATTTTCAACTAGTTATATTTTGCATTAATAAGATCTCATCGAGCTCTTACAACTAAGAGACTCTATCGAGATGATTTCCGAGATGACTATCAATTTGACACCGGGTTCTCTATCAACTCAACCTCGAACTCTTCACTGAGTTGAGATCAATTGGGTGCCTTTCGATGCTAGGTGATCTCTTCATACGTAATTTAGGAATTATTTTTAATTATTGTATCTCGATAATGACCGGTGGTGGGTTCCTAGGACTATTATTTCATTTTGAACGTGATAGGACCCCGTTGTCTAATATTGCCATGTGTGCAAAAATTGATAACATTTTTGGTGACCTCTTGGGGATGATTTCCTACTAAGCATTATTCTAGTAGCCTTAAGTCATCCATTGGGCATGGAGTCTGTGTTGGAATCCTGAAAGTAGTATGATTTTCTTTGACACATCCCAGAATCTCCTTGAGCATTGCCGATATCCTGAACCTCCCTGGAATGCTAAGCATGAATTATAATGAATCTATTGAATGCTTGACATCCATGAAACACTGTAAAAATTTGAATGAAGAAGATTTTGAAATTCTTATGGAAACCTTGAACCTTTCTTCCCCTTGACACCTTCCAATGATGAAACAATGTGCAGAACAACACAAAACACAACAACAAGGAAATAAAAACAACAACACACAACAATGTGCATAAGCACTTAGAGGAAAACACCTAATTTAACTACACAGGGGTGGAACACTTCTCAAAAACAAGCTTTGAGATGTATCCCATTCACATGAATGGGTAGTTCTTCTCCATTGATCCTAGATAGATGGAATGAATTTTCCTCTTTGCAACTTGTGATGATGTATGGCCCACTCTAGAGAGTGTCAAACTTGGCATGCCTGCCTAGTTTGGCCCTGTCTTCATCCCATTTGAGAACTAAATCTCCCTCTTGAAAACACCTGTCAGACGCCTTCTTGTCAAAAGATTTCTTAACTTGAGCCTGATGCTGCTCCAAAGTTTTCATAGCCTTGTCTCGTATTTCCTCTAACTCCATGAATTCAACAAACCTTACTATCAGAGGATCACTCTCTATAACTTCAAGTTGATGAGCTAACTCCAAAGAAGGTAACTCCAATGAGAGTGAGATTTTTGCCTCTCTTCCATATATAAGAACAAAAGGAGAATTTTTGATGGCCCTTTTAGGTGTGATCTGATCTGCTCATAAGGTGGTCTTAAGCTGTGTATGCCAAGTCCTCTTATTAGTCTCCATTATGCACTTATTAATCCTTATGAGGTTTTTGTTGCTAGACTCAGCCAATCCGTTTCCTTACGGATAGTAATTGGATGAAGTTTTGAGGTATACCCCATTTTTAACAGCCCATTCACTCAATTTCATACGAAGAAAATCCAGCGCATGTCTGAAATGACTGTAAACGGAACACTGAACCTCGTCATTATGCCCTCCAAAAAATCTAGAACTGCCTTTTCATTTCTCTCTTTTAATGCTACCACCTCTGTCCATTGAGTAAAATAGTCTGTTGTAGTAAGGACCCACTTATGTCCGTCACTAGATGGAGGATTAATCATTCCGATGAAGTCCAACCCCCATTGAACAAAGGGTTGATCCACTTGAATTGGATGCAGTGAAAGAGCTGCTAACTTCTGCTTACATTCCTTACCCAGAGATGGGCATCCTTGAATAAATCTAGCCAATAGTAGCCAGGTCACATGATCTTGGAAGCTGTTGTTTGTGCAAAATAATATCCTCCAGATAGGCCATTATGAAATTCTTCTAGTATCTTACTTACCTGTTTTGGTCCTACGCACCGAAGGAGAACGTTGTTCAAATCTTTTCGAAAGAGAATGCTATCTACCAAAACATATGGGATAGATTGAAGATGGAAAGTTCATCTTTGGTTTTTATCCATGTTTGCCAGGCATGCTCCTGAGAAGAGGAAATTCTTCATTTTGGATAAATAGTCAGCTTGATCAACATCCTCATCAGTATTTAGGAGTGTCACGTCGTCATTAATTTTTGATTCCATGTCTACAGCAAGTTGCTGACACAAACCCTTACCTCTGACAAGTTTAGTGACTTTGATGTGCATGTCATACTCCATTACCTTTGTGATCCATCCAGCACGCTTTTCATTCATTTCTTTGTTCAGCAAAAACTCCTTGACACCTGGGTGAGACATCATTAGATGAATCTTGTTGTTGGACAACATGTGCTTGAATTTCTTCAAAGCTTGAATAACCGCAAATACTTTCTTTTCAATGAATGAGTATTTGAACTCGTAGTATTTGAGGGATTAACTGAAGAAAGCAATTGGTTGCTCCATCAGGTTGTTGTTCTGTTGGGTGAGGATCCTTGAAATGATCTCTTGACCTGCAAAAGCATAAAGGATAAAATCTTTGTCTAACCTGGGGTTCAAAAGCATGGGATCTTGAGAAATGGTTGTTTTGATGGCTTCAAAGCTTTCTCATCCTTCCTTTTTCCATGAGAATGGCATGTTTTTCTTCAGCATGGCTGTCAGTGGTTTAGCCAATGTCACGAATTGAGGGATGAATCTCCGCATGAAATTTATGGTTCCCAGAAAACTCTGGAGGCCCTTCCTGTGACTTGGGAGAGATAAGGACATAATCAAATGAATCTTGGCTAGATCGATTGATAATCCTTCCACTAAAACAACATGCCCCAATAATTTTCCCTTGTGCACTATGAAAATACATTTTTTGGGGTTAAGTGAAACCCCAAATTCCCTACACCTTCGGAAAACTTTCCTTAGATGTGTGATGTGATCTTCCGCATGCTTATAGTATATAGTTATGTTATCAACGTAAACCAAAATAATATCGTTGATTAGTTCCTTAAATTCCATGTCCATGGCTCTTTGGAAAGTATCCCCGACATTGGACAATCCGAATGACATTTTATTGTAGGCATACATGCCCCACTTGGTATTGAAAGCCGTTTTGAATTGGTCGAATTCTTGGACTAGGATTTGATTGTAACCTGAATATCCATTGAGCAAAGAAAATATTTGAGCTCCTGCCACTGTTTGAAGGATCTTCTCCATCGATGGAAGAGGATAATGGTCTTTTAATGATGCATGATTCAAATCCTTGAAATCTACGCATAACCGGATCTCTCCGTTCTTCTTCCTCATGGGCACCAAATTGGCTACCCATGAGGAATGCTTGATGGGAAAAACTATACAGGCCTTGATGAGATTGGTTAGCTCCTTTCTCATTAGTGGCTCGATTTTGGGATTAATTAGTCTCTGGTTCTGATGAACTGGCTTAGCATTAGGATCCAGTTCGATGGTATGTTGTGCTAGACCTAGATCAAAACCACACAGATCTTTATAGCTCCATGAAAATATATCATGATACTCTTAACAAAGTTTGATGAAAGCTTCTTTCTCTTCAGAAGTACACACTTTTCTAATCTTAAGAAACTTTGCATTTGATACTTTGACTTCCTCAAAATATTCTTCTCTGACCACCATGTTAGGGCTTTTTCTTTTGGCTTAGTCATCTGAATTGAAAATGGATTCCAAAGTGAATAAACCTTTTGGTAACTTGTTGCTTTTCAATTAGATAATTTTCTCACCATATGACTCTTGCAACTTATCTTGATTTTTTGCAGCAAAATCCGCCTCTTCTTGTAGGAAGAGGACAATTTGGTTGTCACTATCGAACACTTTCCAACTACTCACATTATCAGGGACTACTGGTCGAACCACCATTTTAACAAATTACTACCCTTCTTTTATGATATCAACTGGTATGTTGTATTGTGAACCAATTGTAGCAAGCCTATCTGTATCTTGATTTTGACCCCTATGAACTGCATGGATTCCAAAAGCTTCGAAATCTTCAATCAGGTCCCAGAATCGGTTCTTGTATGATCTTAAAAGATCATTTTTGGATGCACTATGTGCTGAAACTTGATGAAAAACTAACTCACTGTCTCCAAAAATAGTCAGGGCCTTGATTCCCCTCTTTTGGGCTAGCTGGATTCCTTGCACAAGAGCCTCGTATTCAACAACATTATTAGTGCAACTGAACTGCAACCATAAAGATGAGAAGTAATTATCTCCCTTTGGAGAAATTAACATAACACCAGCACCGGATCCATTCTTACTTCTTGAGCCATCGAAGAACAATCACCATAGTCCTTTAGAATCACTTGGTGTTTTGACAAGTTGTGGTATGATCATATTTTCTTCATGGATACAGTAAGTACCTAATCCTATTTCTTCCAAGACCATCAAACTAGATTCTTCTTCTGCCAATACATCAGCGTAGGGATCATACTGATGATCTCTACTTACTTCATCTAGCAAAGTATCAGGGACTTCTTCAACAAGGGTGGTTGGTTCATGATTGGCATTTTCCTCTTTTGGATCGCCGATGGTGTAATCCATTTATGGGACTAGCGGTGTAGGGTTCTACATGATTATGGTAGATTAGTTCTACCCTTATAGTTACTTTGGTTCCGTATCGAGTCATGAGAATCATATGCAACCAATCGGTTGATAGGTAACCACCCATCTTGGCGGTGAAATCCCGTGATAGGTAGATGTCAAAGAAGGGAGGGAGATCAATGACCGATATGTCTTGGGTGAATGAAAAACTTGGGCATGCATGAATGGTAAGTTGAAGTCCTTTGATAACCCCAACAATCTTAACAGTTGTGCCATCTAGTTGAACAACCCCTCTTGCAACTGGCACATATTGTATGCCTAGTACATCTGTAATTTGTTTAGGCATGACAGAGCTACTAGCACCAGAATCGATCATGAAATTATGTACCAGGTGGTCGCCAATGATCAGGGAAATGTAGAATGACGGTGCTTTGTTTGTCGTAGGAATAATTTTCCCTTCTGGTTGACACAAAATTGTAGCAATTATCACTCCACGACCTGGTGATCTGTTGGTTGTAGCAAAAATGTTCAGAGCTTCTCGCAACAGGTTTCTTTGGGAAGGGATCGAGTGCGTCCCACATGGTAACGCTTAGATTGGTTTTATTCATTTGCTCTACTATGCTAAAAGGAATCGCTCCTACTTTGATGACACTTTTTTGGGCATCGGGGTCCTCCTTTGGAAAATGTTTGTTGGGTACCATGATGCCTGGAGAACCATATTTCCCTACGGCATAGCTAGCCGGTATTTTTGGTGATTTATTTCCTGCATTTTTATCAACTACCATTTGTAACCCAGGTTGAGAATTAGACGCTAGATCAACTTCAGGAGGTTGAGGCTCCATTTCTCTCTTCTTGGAACAAGTGTTTGCTGCCACTGATGAAGAATTTGTATTCAACCCACAAAAATCTTCTGTTTTCTAGTTTAGCAAAGTGGATTCTTTAGGTGCCTGCGGTTGATCTATTGTTTCTTGTGTAGATGAATTTTTTGTTAACTCTGAAGGGGCAGATACACTTTGAACCATAAGGGACTCACCAAGAAATCCATTGGGATAAAGATTTTGATTGTGGGGTTGTGAGAAAGGATAACACCATTCGTAGTCTTGAACTAGATTATTCTGAATAGGTACTATAGCTCTAGATGAACTAGCTGTAAGAGGGTTCCGAAAGTTCAAGGGCCTGACATTTGTAACTTGACTTGTAGTTTGATTTTGAGGCTTATTGTTTCCTTGAAAAGGAGGATGGTTGTCCTGATACTACTGATTTTGTGGCTGATATAGACAATTGTATTGAAACTGTTGCCTTTTGAGTGCAACGAGCTCATTTCCAAAATTTTGCAGTAGTAACTTGACTTCAAATAGGTCATTTGAAGAGGCAGGGGAAGATTGAGATGGTTTTTTGGAGTCTACTGGAATAGGAGCAATGATAGGCTGATGATTCATAAGATCTGGAGAAAAGGGCATTGGTGGTCGTGGGGCTATCTTTCTAGCCTAAATAAAAGAATTCTTTGCACTTATGGAAACTTCGTAAGCATCAGGAAGTGTAGTCCCTCCCATGGATTAGATCATAACTACTACATTGCATTTAAGGCTCGCAAATAGTACAAGAATGCATTATGTGTAGAAGGCTTTACAAGCGCCAAAATCCTATTCCAAGTCCTATGGAATCAGAAGTTGAAATCACTCATGTATTATTGGGAAGCTCTCTTCATAGTAGTGAGTTGTTCCAAAAGTGATAGGTGATCACTTTTGTCTTCAAACTATTTACATAGCTTTTCTCCCAACTCGTCCCAAGTAGTTATAGTGCCAACACCTAACCTGCAAAACCATTAAAGTGCTTTTCCCTTGAAAGAGGTAGCAAGAAGTCTAACTACAACGTTGTCTTCTCTGATATTATGTACTACGCAGATGCTAGCTACATCAAAGATATGCTCCACTAGAGTAACTTGAGTTTCTCCCATGTAGAAGGGTAAAATTTTGAGTGCCGCAATAGGTATCAGGTCACATTGAGCCAACATAAGAGGACTGCTTGCATTGAAAGTGGAAAAACTCGATTCCTCACCATAGCAATGAAAGGTTGATTGTTCCTAGGTGGAGGAAACCTTCCGTAAGGAGGATTTTAATGACCCCTACTAGGTAAATCTGCAACTGGGGATGTGGAAATGCCTCTTCTTCTTCTCTTTGGAGGAGATAAGGAAAGTTCTATATGCTAATAATTTCCTTTCTTTGAAGAAGCTCTTGTCTAAATTCTTCACATTATTCACTACAATGAGATTTGGAATCCAGAGATATAGAGTCGGCAGGTACTTTGACTTGTGTAAGTGAGAAGAGAAGTACCAACTCTGTCCCACCGAGCGTGCCAAAAATTGTTGTCGCCAAATCACTACACCCTCCAAATGGCCAAGATGTGAATAGGATGTTCGATGTGATTGGGACACATGGGATCACCTCTCAAGCTGTGGGACTTGGGCTCAAAGTGAACCTCTGGAGAGGGCTGGCTTCCTCTTCCTAAACTAAGTGATGTACTACTCCTAGTGTAACAAAAATGATTATCTAGTCCTATGCTAACATTTTCATGGGGTTTTAGGGAAAGAGATTTACAGAAATGAAACTATACTAGGGATGGTGATGCACTAAATAAAGGGTGTTTCCAGACTCAGGAAGGGTTAATTTGAAGACGGTGTGTGCAACACAAGTCAAATTCACCTACTGCAACTTAGAGAGGGTACAAGATACCACAAACTAAGAGACATGCCTTCCCTTTGTTAAACTTTATCAGATCGAGAAATATACCAGTTTCCCAGTGAAGAAGGATGAACTCAAGAAGGGTGAACATACACCACAACTCAACTGCATGCAATACTCCACCACTCGATAAGCACATAACTCCAAGAACCTGCAATAGAAACTTAAACTTGCACAATGTACTTGCAAGTATGAGAAAGGCACAAAGAAGCATAGAAGGATGAAAGGACCAATATTAGTCACAAAACACACACTTTTATTACTTCAATAACATGCACAATGCATCATACATTCAGAAAAGATAGTAGTTTCCATTACAGTCTTGAAGAGGAGGCTTGAAAGTTCTCTTAACACACAAGGACAACTTGCAGAAGAGAGAGGACTCCTGAAAATCATATACTTGCCTAAGATATCTAATTGTCTAACTTGTCTGACCTATTGGAACCCTTTGAAATGAGCTTCCAACTTACATTTATAGAAGAATATTTGAGAAAGAAGAGGAAAGGTCATAATTACATTCCTAAATTGAAGGCCCATGATGTATTTATTACAGTTAATTGAATCACTTGAGAAGGTTCCATCATGGGTCATTAATTTCCTGATGACCTAGTCTTCTCAATTAATTAAAAGAATATTTAAATAATAATAATAATATTATTATTAAAAAAATTAGTTAAAATATTAAATTAATTAACATAAGAGGAACCCCCCGTTGACCCGTTTGACTTGAAGAGGAGGAGGTTCCATGTGGATAGAGTCTGCACATAGCCCAACTCGGTGTTGTACTCGATTTTGAACCCCACACCAACTCTTTCCTTACCTTGGCAATCAAGCTCTTTTGCATTGAGTCCTTCGAATGGTGAGCTATCAAACTTGATTCTTATTATTTTCCTTGGTTAACTTGAGGCCATTTATGCATTCCACATTACCTTTCGTGAAACATATGTTAGCTTCCCCACGAAGTCACCGAGCTCTTCATCCAGCAAAACGAGCTCGTGTTAGTGCCACATTTATGCAATGAACATAAACTACAAATCCAACCCCATGATTTGAAGCTTGGACACAAGACATAATGATTACATCACACTCCTGGCCCTGAAAAGCATCTACCGTATTGATATATAAACCTTTTCCTTCATCATATTTGAGGACAACATCAAACTCTCGGTGCAAACATTTCAGCTGTAGCTTATAAGGCGTGATAATTCCAATAGAAACCTTTATGCCTCCCAAATTAATGAATCGTTGAAGATGCTCATATAATTGCAAAGCAAATTGTGCTTCACGAATATTCTGATATGAAACAGATCCACCTCTATGAGATTCACTTCCATGAGTTACATCGTAAAACAAGTAAGGTCTCAATAGAGAATCTTTGTAATAAATTTCATCAGGTCTCCTAGTAACACTCTCACTGTCACTTAATTGATTTTGATAAAAATATCTTGAAGGAAAATCTCGAATTTGAGGATGCATTCGATACTGAATAGATAAAAACATAGTTAGACAACCTGCTTGTTGGAAGTGCTAAAAAAAGCTTCCACTATACTGCAACATGCCTGCTACCTGGTGCGTGGGAGCTTCTCTCGTGACCACCAAACCATCAGAGCCCGAATGTACATAGACTCATTCACTTCACGGCTCAATGAAACAAGCCAACTCACTGAGTTTTAACGTGGACTTGGCAAGATGTCTGAGCTCCTTGTAATATTTGACACATTGATCTAGGTATCTGCTCGCACTTTTCGAACTCGTCATAAAACTTGCACGAGATGATGTAGAATTTATCCTCCTTCAGTGATATCTGTTGAGCCATGATCCTACCATATTTCACTTAGTTAAACCGTGTTGTGATTCATGTCTTTCCATTTATTTATGCGTTTATGCACAGTTTGCAAGTGTCTTCTAACTGGTTGGAGGCCCGTCTATCACTACATTTCAACTCAGATCCCTGAGCTCCTTAGATGCATATGTCACTACTCTGAGCAACTCAAACTCGTGTTTCCTGGGAAAAATGAGATACTTGGTTTTGCATCGACCCCAAAATTAATCGAACTCTACCATTTTAGGTCAGCTTCATCCGTGAACTCAGTGTGTGTTCTCGTAATGCTACCTCAGCCTGCCTTATAGCTCGTTGAGTCTAGAAAATTCCTACCGCCTATGCACCGAATTCTCGGCTGAGGAAGGTCTAAACAATGCAAATGAAAAAATATATATTGTATTCACTAATACCCTATCCCGGCATTCTTACTGCCTCTGCGAGCTTACCATTGTAAAATTATTTCAAGCAGGCCTCCCAGTTTTGCATTAATCAATGAGCCCTGGAATTGTATCAACTTCCAGGCATGTGGGTACGTAGATCTTGAGATCCTCGGCCTTCACCCAACACTTAGCTGACACGTTTTTGATCACTCTACCATTTAATTTGAATGAGCCCCTCACCTATCTCCGTGTCATACTCGCTTTTGGCCAGGTCGTTCGTCTCATTCCCACGTTCCTCGACTTACCTTCCGAGTGACTCAGGACCACCAAAAAGCTGAGTTGACAGGTTATGTGTGGAAAAAGTAGTTTGAATTGCCTTGGTTCAAATGACTCGAATATCCCCATTCCATGCCAAATCCTCCTTTTGCCAAGTCAAATTGGCATGGCATTTGTATCAAGGAAGTCTGCAGGATATGAGTGGGGATCTCGGACTTATGAATCCATTTTTCCATACATTGCCTTGGCAGGTCGGTTCCCAATTTCCACTTCTCGACTTGGTCATACCGCCCCAAATCTCCCACGTGTGGAATTCCTTATTTTGTTTGCCATCCATGAAAAACCCACTTAGCATTAGGCTTCCCGGATTCCCATTTTAAGAAAATAACTCATGAATACTTTAGTGCGGGGTTGAGGCATGATTTTTTCCACCTGACTAGGAAAAGAGCTGAAAATATCCCACAAGCAGAACTTTCATGTTGGCACTCCACCATAGCACTTCCACCTGGCAATCGGTCTTCATTTCTCCAACTCGCAGAAATATGATTATGGTTTGCCATGGTTTTATCATGTTTGGCGATGTTTTCTCAAATTTCCATGTTCTTGGCAAGATGAAACTCGGGACCCCCTTTACGCAGAAACCTTGTGCTGGCTTTCCACTACAAATTTTCCACCATGGAAATCAGGATGAATATATCCTATGTGCGGAAATACCGATTTGGCTTGCCATCATCAAATTTCTGACCTTGGCAATATACTGAAATATTTCCCATGCGGGGATCTTATAATGGCTTGCCGTCATCAAAGTCCCACCCAACAGAAGGGATGAAATTCTCCCAAGCCAATTCCTTAGCACAAATTTGAACCCTAACTTTTCCTTCTCGACTTGCAATCGAACCAAACAAAAAATTTGAATGCTCATGACCTTGTCCGACTCGACGGAGTGAGCCAATGCTAAAACGTCTGAGCTCCATACTCAAATGATCGATCCTTTTCCATTGGACAACCTATACACGAATGTTAAGGTGATCGGGGTGGTCAGGTGTTCTTTGCATTTCGTGAAACAATTTGAATGCCTGTACAGGATGTCCATGCCTTCTGTAAGCTGTAATTATCATATTCCATGAGAAGAGATCTGGTTCAGTCATGCCGTCGAAGAATTTGCGAGCATCCATCAAACTTCCACACTTGTCATACATGTAGATAAGTTTATTTAGTATTAGTGTGCATCTTCCAAACGTGTTTCCCCTACCATTGATGTGAGAGTGGATTTGCTTTCCCTCCACAAGGGCTTTCTGAGCAATGCAAGCTTGTAGTAGATGAAGATATGTTGAAGAATTTACAGATGGATTGTGTGTTGTAAGAAGAATGTGTAGTGCCTCCTTCAAGTGACCCTCTCCATAGAGTGCTAGGATATTTTGATTGAGATGTATTTGGTTTCTTGGTTGCAAACATTTTTTCATTCAAACACTACTAGATGACCTCATCATCATATCTGCATAATCTCATATCATCTCGGTCAAACAAGATAATTCTCCCAAGTGGTTGGTCGAGCACTGTCTAATGGATTAGACCTAGTCTCATGTTAACTTAACTTTCGCTGACTCGGCCTTCATATATTTTTGCATCAATCTCTACCGAGATCCTTATAGAGTTCCCTTCATTCATCAATTTTCAACTAGCTATATTTTAAATTAATAAGATCTCATCAATCTCTTACAACAGAGAGACTCTACCAAAATGATTTATGAGATGACTATTAATTTGACACCAGGTTCTCTATCAACTTGACCCCGAAATATTCACTGAGTTGGGATCAACTGGGTGCCTTTCGATGCTAGGTGATCTCTTAATATGCAATTTATGAATTATTTTTAATTATTGTATCTCGATAATAACCAGAGGTGGGTTCTTGGGGCTATTATTTCATTTTGAACGTGATAGGACCCCGTTGCCCAATCTTGCCATGTGTGCAAGATTGGATAACAATGTCTTCATTTATTATTTTATTAACCTATCCGCAAGGGATACGTGTGCCAATCCACATAATCAAATCCACCATGGCATTACCTTTCTTGGCCAACTCATCCATTGGTTTGTTCCCATCACAGTACATGTTTTGAATGATAACCTGTTCAAATGATGCAAGCATGGAACATTCCTCCATAATCAAATGATTTAGTTTCCATCCAAATCTACTATTATCTTTGAGGGCATTAACAATTCACATTGAATTACCTTCTTAAGCCATAAGTCTTTACCCATATTAACACCCCAAAGCATAGCTCTCACTTTAGCCACATTGTTAGAGTGATTTCCTATGGGTCTCGCGTAGGCTCCTAAGCATCTCCCACTAATATCCCAAATGAGACCACCACCACCAACCACTTTATCCTTAACACGGGATGAGCCATCAAAGTTGATATTGAAACTTCATTTGGGTGGTTTATTCTTTTTAACATCTTGTTTTAACCTGCTCTTACTGGCACTAGAGACAACAATGTCCAACCTTTTAATAATTTCCTCCTCCCACTCAAGGTTAGTGTGAACCTATTTGGGTTTAATAATCTGAGCATTGTCATTCAAAGAATATGTTATTTTATCTAAAACCTTGCACAACCTCACCAATTTTTTCATGAAGATCCTATTGTTGCATTCAATCCATATACCTTAAAAGACATGTGGCAGAGCTAGTTTCCAAATTTTATTGACAATATCATTGTTAAATTTAAACATCCACTACTCAGGTAGTAGGGACACGTCTCCTAGAAGGACCAATTGAATTTTAAAAATGTAGAGGATCTCTATAAAAACTTGATATGAGAAAGGGAATTCCAGAAACATGTGACTGATGGATTCTTCCTTGTCCTTACATAAACCACATCTATTTCTGATGATCATTCCCTTGCATCTGAGTCTATCCATAGTGAGGATATTACCTTTTATAACTTCCCATAAAAATATATTGATCTTGGGGATGAGAAACTTGTTCCATACCTTGCTCCAAAAAGGACTTGGAGAAAAGTTATCAAAATTTGACAAGTAACCTAATTTAACTTCTTTATCCCTAGTATCTGTGCTTCTCCATATGACCTCATCTTGGAAATTGTCTGGAGGAATGTACATGTCATTAAGTTTCCTGTTTAGATCATGAAAAGGTTAGATATCACCTTTGTAGAAATAAAGGGGGAGAATAAGAATACCTTTTAGTTATTTGGCTTCTTAGCCTTCAAAAAAAAATATACAATCTCCTTCGAATAAATCATAGAACGAATTTTTGGAATAAATTGGCATAAAAATCATGTGCAAAAATAATTTTCTCAAAAGGAGGTGTGGCTGAAAATTTATGAGCATTTCGGTAGAGAAATTTGTCTCTCTCCTAGGCTATTCACCAAATTGATAGGAGAAAAAATATGTAGTTGGACTTCATATCTTATTTAATCACTTCCAAGGTATCTCCATAGTCCATTGATGGTGATTATCATGCTCAGAAGGTGTTTGAAGGATTTTATTCTTGAAGACATATGGTTGGATTTGCCATTGTTCTTGGTATGAATGCTCTTGGAAAGTAAAGGCTCTATCTATTCTTAATGGATACATAGCTCAATAAGAGCTCCAACTTCATCCAAAATTTCTTGACATGGTGTTTTAGCATCTACAAGTATTCTTGGTGTAGTAAATCATATGGTCTTTGTTAGCTCATATTGTCTTGGAGAACATTTGGCACAGTGCAATTTCAAAGAACTATCCAAAGAGGCCTACCTCTCATTTCAAATCTTTTATTAGGTTGGAAATAGGGTCATAGGATCAATAAGGAGGTAAAGGATATGTCTTGAGAATGAAATCACTCGTTTGAGATGATAGACTTGAAAATATTGGTTGAGTAGTTTCAGGACTGTAAGTTGCTACTCTCTCTCTCTCTCTCTGTCCCATTTGAAGAGCACCCCAAATCAAGCACATAGCCAAATGATGTGAGAAAAATTCCACTTAGGAATGAATATTTGTGAGGTCTATATCATCTATTAAGTGTTTCTCTCAGTTATAGAAATGATTATGGTTTTATTCAAGATTTTTAGACCTGTATAGTCATCTCCTTTAACATTTGCAAGTAACAGAGTTCCAGTGCATGCATTATTCATCAAGTCATTGACTCTATTTTCCTTGAAAATATGGGAACATGTTTTAGGAAGCATCACAAGCTCTAATATTCAAAATCCATGCAAATATTTTGACGAAATTGTATTTTGTAGTCTCTCGGGTCTTCTCTGTCAACATATACCGTGAATTAGGGTTTGTGATAAAGTTTTGGTTGTTTCTCGACGTGTATCCAACAAAAAATTCCAAAAATTTGAGGAAAGTTTTATCTGGATGGGATGTACACATTGTAAAATGAATTTCTTAGTTTCATCAAGAATCTATCAACTTGTTGTTGACAGTTTCCTTGAAGCTCACTCCTTGACCCTGCACAGAACCACAAAAACTATTAGGACTCTAATTCTTGTCCTAGAGAATGAAAACCTTCAAAAAAAAATCTAAGCAATAGGAAACTATTTGGTTAAAGCTAGTATGGATCTAAGTGACTATGATCTCTTGTTGCATTCATGACAGTGGTGTGATTATAAGGAAATCTTCCTGTCTGACAGTTATAATATTTGGAAAGTGAAAAAATCCTTAGAAAAGTGAAATGAAATCATCTCTAACATCAAGATAAATTTGAAAAGATTCCTAAAATTGTATCAATGATTAATGACATTCAGGGTATAGAAAAAAGTTTCAAAACCATGTTATTTTGCTAAGTACTTGGTCTTGAAATGAAAATGGAAGATTATAAGGAAGTCTCACTCAGAGTGAATGAGGTCTTGGAGAATTCAAAATGCTATAGGTAGTTACAAAGTCATGTTTGACTCCCTTTAAGGTCAAATAGGAATTTAAAGAGATATAAAATAATTGCAAGCTTATGGGGAATGTGAAGTGACAAAGTATTGAACGTAGGCCTTCTCAAGTAATACATATTGAATATAGTTAAGATAGTCTGGTGATTGTGGGTTCAGGTGTGATACAACTATGAATTGATTGAAAAATGTCATCAAAGTGCAATATAAAAAGAAAAGGAAATGTGAAATTAAAAGAGTGTGAACTCAGAGATAGAACATGAAACCTCGGATTAGGTGAAATTAGAATAGTGAGAGAGCTTAAACAATATTGCATATAACAGTGAATTTGAAGTAAAGAAGAAGCTAAAAAGAATTTGATTCTTGATTGATTAAAGTGTTCAGTGTGGAAATGATTTTTGAAGATAGAAATACTAGGAGATGAAATAAGAAAATTGGACTAGTAACATGTAAGTGAGGAGAAAAATATTGTGCGTTTAAAGCTATTTAAAGGATGTTAATATGAGCATAGTGATGTGCAAAATAATCACCCAATGATATTAGGTCTCATACCCTATTGTTCATTAAATGTCAACCCAGGGGCGTAAGCTTTTCAAAGGGCATGAAAAATATATGCTATAGTACTTTGGAGTGAAGTCTCTGTAGGATAGGATTTTATCAAAGAGTAGAAAGTAATGCTTATGCAAATTGGAAAGTAAACTATGGAAGTTGCTGATCTACAAATCTAAAACTCAACACACTATGCACTCATGAACTTTGAGAAATAAAATGAATAACTAATAATCAATCCACACAACATAAATAGGAAATGGAGGAATAGGATCTTCCCTACAATTCTTTCCGAGGGGACCCTTCCTCGTGTAGAAGTGAGTTCCGATCCTACCCTAGAAACTCACATAACTGCTCAAGAAGATAAACAATTCATCTATTGAGTTGTAGCAATTTAAATATTGCTACAGCAAAGAGAGATTACAATGAATTCAAGAGCACAAATCACATTAATATATTCTATCTTCACACATTCACAATTCTGTCTTTCTCACCAGCTATCACTTCATTCCTCCAATCTATATATCCTCTGTCCTTTGTCTCTGGATATATATATAGATAGATCACTAACTTATTTTATACTAGGAATATGATCAAAAACCACGTGAACAGATTATAGTTGTTCGATTTCATATCTGTTAAGTGAAGACAACTAATTCCTATCTTATTTACATGATAGGAACTAATTACAAAACTACTTAACAAAATAACCATAATATTACATATGATGCGTTAGGATAGCTGGCACTTTTTGTCTTATGCCATGGTGTGAGCTGGACAAGTTCTCTTTGGCTATGAGAAGTTGGAGGTGTATACTGCTCTGTTGCTACAGGTAGTTCTGGAAGATGCTACGGGTAGGCCTAGAGCTTGCTACGGGTGAGATAAATAACCTGAAGACTTTTTAGACTTGTCCAATCAATGCTGCCACTTGGTTAACTCATTCTCCAGCTTCATATGCTCAACTCCATATTCTTCATGATGCCTCATTATTTGTTGAATTCCATGATCCCCTCTTATCATTTCCCAGCCAGTGGCTACGGGCTGCTGTAGGAGCACTACCAAAGTTGTTACGGGATGGGGCCTACTACTTCAAAATCTTATAGCATCTTATAATTTGTTCATGGGGACATCAGAAACATCAATTTGCACAAGAGACAAGATTTACCACAGTAAATAAGTATATTAAATCTTAATGAACATATAACTAAACATATGAAAAATCATAACTTTATCTCATATCAACCATCAAGAGGAGATCAAAGTCTCAAAACTGTATGTGCAAGAGGCTTCAAAAAGGATTTAGATGAGGCCAAAACATGTCAATATGTGGCCTCATCACATAGTAAGGAAGATTGAAAGAGAGAGCTATAGATGTATGATGAAAATAGGTAATGACTTAGATGCATGATAGAAAAGATGTATTGAATTGATGAATAAGACAAAGAATGATCAGAGGGAAACTAAGAAGCAGAGTTGAGTTTAAAAGTGAGCCTAGTATAACACAAAAAAGACATTGGATTTTTGATCAGACAAGAAGAAAAGAAATCAGTAGTAGAATTAAAAATTGAGAATAAATTGCAAATTTAGGGCCATCATCAGATGTTAAAGATAATAAATCAAGTGTGACTTGATTGATAGAACAAGTCTACGTGGTAGCCTAGCAGTTGGGGAGTTGAAGCTTCCCTGTGAGTTGAATCTCACTAAAGATTAGTAGAAGCTTATTGAATTGTAGGGGGTTGAAGCCTCCAAAATAGGTATCAGCTTGGTCAAATCGAGGAGTATCAGCTCCAGATTGAGTTGAAGCTCAACCTTGAAACTAATGCAATATAAGCAATAAAAATTGGTTGAAAGCATAGTTCATAGTTTCAGTGGGTTTTCTTCCTATATGAGTTTCCCACAATAAACCTTGTGTCATTATGTACTCTCTTGAAATTTTATTTTGTATGTTTATGGTTTTATCATATTAGATTTAAGAAGGTAAATTTATGTAGATAGTGATTCACTCCCCTTCTCAGTGTCATAGTTTCTAACATATCCAAGTTCTTGTCTGCCACCTTGGATACCATTTTATTCAATGTATTATTGGCATGCTCATCCATAAAATCTATGGGGTTGATGGTCATGATGAATATCCCTATATCCTTCTTTATTTTTATCTTGGCATATGCCTCATTATTGATTTCAAACTTAGGTTCCTCTATATGATTTTGTATGCTCCACGAGAACATCTTGTTAGTGCACATATTTAACTCTTTTTGGTCTAGCAACTCCCATCCATAAAGATCCTTACTCAACACCATGATTTGGAACCTTTCCTAAAACACCTTCGTATGATCATAAATATAATCCATTTGGAGTAGTTCCAGGATCTCCTCCTTTTTGCTCCTTGTTCTATATTTCCCCTTGGGCACCTCCTTCTCAATATTTAGTTGTGCGCTACCCCCATCTCCACCTGTATCTCCCATGTCTTATCCTGATAGTTTCCCATTTACTTTCTCCTCTTCTTCTAGTTAAGTGCTCCCATCATGCATGTTGTGGATTTCCACATCAGGTTACGAAATATCATCCTTAGTTTCCTCCTCGTCATGGGTCTGATCTTCACTACATGTGACCTCCTCCAAATAATTCTCTTCATTACTTTCCTCAATGGTTACTAACCATGACCTATTCATCTTTGGATTCTCTAGGCTTGGCTTGGTTGGGGTTACTATAGGTGTCCCCTTATGTGCTTCTGAGGTTCATTTTCCCTGTGTTTATGCTATCTTCCACCTTTGTAATTTTATCTTTTGGCTATGGTCCAGCGCAGTATCCTCTTCCTATTCCACCTCCTCCTCTTCATCCTTTTACTTTTCTTCTTATTTTTGGGGAGAGGTCTCCTCACACATTCTCTTTAAGGTCTCTACCATATACTTTCTATTCTTTATTTTCAGCCTCACGTATATATAGGCTCTTGTTGCATCTTGTCCCACTACAAGATTTGTAGGAATTATTTCCATATTTTTTGATTCCATAACCTCCACATAGGCTACTTTTGAGGGGTATAAATATGTGGTGCACAAGGTGTGGCAATCAAAATATACCTTATCTACATTAAATATAAACTTCTATGTATCCTTAATCCTGTTAAAAAATGGTTGAAAATACTTAGTAGTCAAAGTGAAGGGAAATTTGCACCAAGAGCCCATTGCTCCATCATTCAGTAAGAACCTTAGCAAATAGAAGTGCTGATGCAATTCAAACTCTTCCTTTCCATCCAAAATTGAGGGCAATTCCCTCGGAATGCACCACTCATTCTCGAATGCCTCACACATTCGTCTATAGCATTTATCCACACGTAACTTGTATGTATTTTTTATTGCCCCATCACATGTATACTCAGTAAAATTCATCACGTGAGAATTATTATCTACTGGGTAAATCCATATCTTGTCCTTAGCTCTGTTTGACACCCCTATTTCTAAAAATACAATTAAAAGTAGTATGGAGCCCCAAGTTATTTTCTCACCTTTACTTGGATCCACGCCTCTTTCACTATGACTTCATAACTGAATCTGAAAATATTGTGCAAGGTCTTCTATGCTATCTTGTGTGTTATGTGCATCCATTTCTTCTTAACCTGAAACCACCTCTTAGATGTGCCTAACTTATATGGCTTGTCAATCGTGATACAACTTTGGTACCCAATTCATTGATTACTATGATATACATCACATGATTCCCTTGTTGATAATTCAATTAATTTGTTCTGGCCTCTACTCCATCATCATCATCTAATTCTTTATCAATTTCAATGCCTGAGCTACAAAAACATGTTACGTGTCCAACTAGTTGTGCGGTGATGTGTATTCTTCTCTTGAAAAAAAAGAAAAAGTATTTGTAGACGCATGACATGAGCCACTGATATAATAGCTCAAGATTTCCCAAGAAAGGTGATTCATAGAGTTGTAACACTCTTACACTATGTAGATCCTTCTTTATTATGTCATCATACACTAGTTTCCTTACTTCAGTCCTCTAGTCCATTTTTGTCATTACATCCTTGTTGGTTTATGCTTTGTGGGTTTATGAGTGATGGTTATAATTTATAAACTTGCACTTATTTAGGTATGAATCTTATGACTACCCTACTAGTACCTCTGGGGGTACTGCATCTCTTAGAACCACTCATATGGCACATCATCAACAACATGCTTCTTGTTTTTACCCTTACCCTTTCCTTTCGGTGATTATGTGATAGTGGCTACTTTCTTTGGTGTCATTTCAACTTCAAATTTTTCTCAAACTGTAAAATTATAGAAATCTTGTGCTTTATATACCCAACTTCTCGTATGTTCTAGAAATATCATGCTCCTTATATACTACTCCAAAGATTTAAATGCATTTTTTCTTTTTCTTGTTCTTTTTCCTTCTTTTCTCCATATGCTACAATCATAACCTTCTGGAGTGCCACTACTTTCCAAACTACAAACATTCTTACGTGCACTTCCCTCCATCGTAACCCATCTTCCTCTATGCCACATAATAAGTAGTTTATCCTATTGTTGCCTTCCTCACATTACATTGCACGACCGTTTCTTGCATGGTTTCCAACTTTGAGAAATTACTTTCAAGTACCATTATACCTAAGCACCTATAACACTTTCCTTTATTTTTGTGCATACCTAGTTCATATCCATCAAGAACCCTTATTTCATATTGTCACACACACCCTTGAACCAAGTCTAATAGACATACCAAAATCATATAGGCTCTTTTATGCACACTCACACTTGTTTTACCCCACACTAAAGATATGCAGAGTCCTCTGCACATCATCTCAATAGAGAGTCATAATCTCCTGTGTGTAAACACGCTCATTACAACAAAATAAGAAAAAAATATGAAAAGGGAAATCTAATCTAAGTGGCACTACTACCTTATTACAAACACAAAGAAAGATTATTTATGGTAGGGCTTTAGCCTACTCCCATTGAAGTAATCAGGAAACATGGAGCCATCCAACACTTGCAATTGAAATGTGCCTGATTCTATTATCTTGGTCACTACAAAGGGTCACAAACAATGGACATTCAACTTCCATGGATGGTACACAAACTTGGAGTCATACAGAAGTACCATTTTTCCAAATGTAAAGAAATTGTTCTTGATAACCTATCATGCCAAGAATTTAATCATGCCTTTTCTGTCTTCTGACTCCAATGGACAATGGTGTGTCACTCATCCAATTTCATCAATTTGTTAATGTGCTCATCAAATTCCTATTCATCATCCAACCCACATGCGCATGTAATATGTAAGGATGGTAACACAAGTTCCATAGGTAATACATCCTCTGCGTAAAACACCAACTAATAGGGTGTGTCCTTATTCAACCATTTATAGGTTTTTCTATATGGCCAATGTATGGTTGATACCTTATCATCCAGTATTTTCTTCCAACATCACATATATGTGTTAGTGTCTACCCTAAGATCTTTTAGAAAGCTTACGTGGTCCCATTATATTGGGGGTGATAGGGGGTAGTCTTATGGTGTGCTACCATAAATTCTACCAATAAAATTATAATGGTATCATTCAAGAATTGAGTCCCTCTATCACTTGTTAGGCTCAACAAACATCCATACCT
Source organism: Taxus chinensis (assembly GCA_019776745.2). Lineage (NCBI taxonomy): Eukaryota > Viridiplantae > Streptophyta > Pinopsida > Cupressales > Taxaceae > Taxus > Taxus chinensis. Next base: position 179,087,125 of record CM034153.1, on the reverse strand, counting down.
GTTGATGATGTTTTTCTAAAGGAACCTCACTCTTGTTGTCATTGTGCAATATTTTATAGGTGGATCCTCTTCCCACCTTTTCAAATAGTCATTACATGTGATGATGAAGTGTGCCCCTATCCTACACGCATGTGGTGCAATAGGTCCTACAAAAATAACCCACTTCTCAAATGGTTATGCACTTGCTATGGGGTGTAGTGGCATCCAAGGATAATTTTAAGAGACCTCTAGGAAATTGGAGGTGGAATATCCCTAACGAATATCCCTAGAACTGATTTCAAAACAAAATCAAATTTATTAGGGTTTATGAATACAATATTTGAAAGGCATAATTGTCCTTGTTGCATGAAAACACTACTCTTATCGCGCAACAAAAAAATTGATTTCACACGATAACAAATATCATGTCACGTGACAACAAATGTCTTGTCGCGTGATAGAAAATGTCCTATCGCACGCAGGAAATGCCCTATCACACGACATGACATTTACATCTTTAATTATTACTTTTTTACTCATTGATATTTGTTACACGACTATACTTGTTATCTCACGTCTCTCTTTGCACTCCTTGTTGTTTGTTCACACAATATTTAATTATACTTCATCGTTTAGAGGGTACCTTAATAGTTTACTACCCAGAAAATTACCTATGTTTATATAGGAGTAGTTTTCAATTGTAGGTGAATCCGACCCATAAAAAAAATTATATTGGAAAATTTAGGCAAAAGGTACACTGTCGTACTCTAAAAAATTAGCCTTTTCAAATTTTCCAAATTTGGAATATTTTCCAAATTACGAATATTCACCACTAAAATTTTCTCTGGTGGCATCTCATGTCTATTTTCAATATTTCCAATTCTCTGATAGTGATCACATGTGTTGACATAAGCCTTAGTGTCCTTTTATAATTTCTCCCAGCATATATCAGCTAATAAGATCTTACGTGTAATCGTATCCCCTACACAGTGTCCTCATGGGATGGTTGTGCATTCATGCTTCAAAAAAAATCTATGAAAGACCTCATCTCTCCCCATTTTTTACAATTATCCTCCAATGAGATGATCTAGTGCATCTCAAATAGCAAGTTTCTTCTTTTCCAATGTCTTCATTCCTTCTGGCGCAAGTCTAGTGCACACAAATACTATAATATCTTCCAAATTAGTGGGTGTGCAGTTTAATATGAACAATTGTGCATCAAGAATATTATCTTCAATAATCTACATGTCTTCTCTAGAGTTGATCCTTGATAATTTTTCAGGTCTCAGGTTGCTCTTTATTTGCTTCATTGTGACTATAACGTCAAATTCATGAAAGAGAAGTATCCATTGGTAGATACGCTTATGCAAAAACAATTTATTGACTAAGTACTTTGTTGCAGAAATAAATTGACCAAGTATGAGCTATACATGAAGGTTTAGGGCATACATGAGGGAGACATGAAGGGGCACACATAGGTAAAATGGGATAGCGCATGAAGGTTTGCGCTCAAGCAGGAGAATTTGGGACTTAGCCATTTTGTCGTCCCAAGGCTAAAAATAGAAAAAAAGAGGAAGAGTGGCATCCAAGTAAGATCTATATTTAGATAACATCAAGATGTCTTTGGACACACATGAAGATAATGCATAGGTGAATCTAATAATAGGATTAAAGCATGAGCTATATTTAGGATAATCTATTATTAGGATTATTGTAAAAGCATGCACAATTTATGGCTATTTTCAGATGTAATGCATGTTGTCTATTTTTGGTCACACATATTATTAGGAGAGTGCATGGGAAGTGAAGTGAAATTCCCCCCACCCATATTTATATGCCATGGATCTACTATAGAAGAGGGAGATAGACCTTGAGTATGAAGGATACAATTGAGATCATGCTTTAGGGTTTTGTGCATGGATCTGCAAAATGATGTAACAATTGATTATGTATTTATCTTCCCTATGATGTAATGATTTATATTTATGATGGATAACTATGGATGGATATTGATTGTTGACATGTCTGAATATGGCAATCTAATGGTGCAATTGATCTTAATTATTGTTTAGATTGTCATGATTCTTTATTATATGTGTTTCTAAAGCGAGTTTATGCAATGGTTAAATATACTTGATTGAGCACATGGTCGTTATCATCATGAATATGCATGTTAATATCTTGACTAGTAAATACATAAGAGGGACCTATTATCCATATTTCACCCCACACCAAATATTGGATCAGCCACAACCCCGTATAAGAGGAAACTGAGAAAACTCATTCAAATCCTACCAATTGGTCGTAGAAGAACTCAACCTTAGAGTGACAGATGCCAAGAGAGACTAAAGGACCCTATGCAAAGGAAACGACTCTATCTGGTTGTTTTCACGTCTTAAATATGTTCTCTAAGTTATAGGCAGACTCTAACTTGTGTCAGCCCTCCACGTAGTAAATGGTCACATAGAGTCAAAAGGCGGACAAGGCGGGATTCAAAATTGGCTAAGTATAAAAGTGTAAGCGTAGAATGCCAAGTGTCAGTGTGGATCATCTCCAAGAGTTGGTCCCAAGGTAGAGACCTAAATGAGCATGAGCTCGCCATGTAGCCCAAATTCTAAAGTAAGAGGGACCATTGAAAAGTCTACAGATCAGTGGAGGCCGACAAGTGTCAACTTGAAGCTCCTCCAAAGGCAAACTTTGGGTTGGGTTTTTAAGTAAGCGCAGTGCCTCCACGTGTTATATCAAGAGGGGCCTATCTTTCAACTCAGGGCTCGAAATATCACGAATTTAACACCATTGGAAAGTTCTCAGCCTCACATACGCCATGGAGGTGTGAGAATTTAATTTTTGAGGGGGTTAGGTAAAGGAAAATGGAGGAAATGTCTTTAGGCCTTCAATCTAGGATCCATCTGTCTCAACAACCAGATCGGATTCGATCTATTTCTATCATTTCCTCTTCTTTCAAAGCGTCGAATCAAGGAATCATGCAGTAAAGACGGATTTAGGGCATATTTTATCAGAAGCATTAACAGCAGTGGTTAAACTTCAACCCACTTTTCTCACTTCCCTCTCTCTTTCTTCTCTCTGATCAAATCTATAAATACAGGGGTAGGATTCATTGTAAAGGGTTGTTCATTCTTCTTCCCTACCCCCCTCTCTCTTTCTTCTCTAGGGTCTAATGTGGAGTTTAAGCCTCATCCCTTGGCTTTATAATGGCATTTTCCTACCTCTTGCCCATTAATGGTGTACTGTGTAAACTTCTGGAGCAATAAAATATGTTTCATGATGCATTTTTTCCATCCTTTTTTCATTTTGTTGTCTTCTAGCCTCTCACCATTACAGGGTATACTGTGCATATCTCTGATGTCCATTGCAGGTTTTGGGAGCTATGTTTAAGGGGTTTGAAATGGTGTTCTTTCTAAACTTTATCCTTGGTTTGTGATGCATCTATCCATCCTCTCCATTACCCACCTCTCTCCATTTCAGGCAGTTGGGTTTGTGATCAACAGTTCCCTTTTCTCGGTGCTATCACCTTTGTAGTATAGGATTTATTTATTTTCATGCTCTCCCTCTCTCTCCTTGGTCCCTTGGAATTTTTAGATTAGGAGTAGATAGTTGCATTTCATTCCTTAGAAGTAGTTTAGTGCTAGGATTAGGAAGAGGAACCAACCTTCTCTGGAGGATCATTCCCATTTGCAAGTCCCACAGCTTGGGGAATGATCCAATGTTATGCAAATCACACAAAATGACCCTACCTTAGAAAAGTAGATTTTTAGAGCTCATTTGGCGGTGATGTGATTTCGCACTAACAATACCTGGTAGTTGTGTGTGCTTCGGGTGAGAATTCATTACAAACTAAATTAGGTGTTGGTGTGCATAGAACTAGAGTAAATAAATATACTACATTTTGGTTCTGTTTCTGAGACCTTTTTTCAAGTTGAATGTCAAGATGTTGCACATAGATGGTGTATTGATTATATTTGGAGAGAATTGAAATTTGGGTGGAAGATATATAAGATAATTTTATACAGAGGTATAATATTGAACCTAATTTCAATGCATGGAATTGGTTGGAAGATAATTTCTATCATGAGCTCTATGAGATGTTCATCAAATATTTCCAATAGAATTGTACCAGTGGTTGGCAGTTTATGCATCAAAAAACACTTAGGGTCCTAGGCCGAGGATTTGGATGCAAGAAGATTATTAGAATCTTTTTGATGAAGATTTGGAGTGGACCAGAGCTGTAGATAATTTCTAGGTGTTGGAAATTAGGAATCTAATAGGGGGGTGAGTCGGTGTTTGTTAAATTTTTACCTCATAAATTAATTCACTTAATTTGCATCATCAATACCAAACTAACATCCACAAGCAGCTAAAAACAAGAGATAACACATAGAGACATAGTTAATGTGGGAAAACCAAACTGGGGAAAAAACCACTAAAACCAAGAACTATGCTCGAGAATTTTTTTTCCTATATCCGTTACATTGATTTCATGGTTGAGTTTTAATTCAATCTAGTGCTGTAACTCCAAAAATTTGACCAAATAACCACTCAGTATTTAAAAAGATTCAAACTTTTTGGAAGCTTCATCTCCCAAATTTGGTCCAGCTATAACTGGCCTTTAGTGAGCTTCAACTCATAGGGAAGCTACAACTCCCCATTTGCTAAGCTACAACTTAGACTTAATCAAAAATTTATCACACTTAAACCTGTTTCCTTATACAATTGATAGTGATAGCTAGATTAGCTCACTCGACTTATCTTCTCAATTTCACTTTCTACTTGATTTATTTACTACATACTTATGTCACGTAGGACTGGTTTCAAGCATAATTTCTTTCCAAATTTCACTCTCTCATTGTGTTGCACACACCTTGATTTGCATTATTATTCTCATACTATAATCCTCTTCAAATTCTTCATTCATATATACCTATTAGCAAATCACCTCAAGGTAAATCACCTCTATTCATGTTCATACTGTCGACAATTTATCTTCGGGGATAATTATTCATACTAAATAGTGTTTATTCTATCATGAAAATGACCCTCCTAAATGTTGACCCCTCTCTATTCTTTCTTCATTCAAGAATACAACTCTATATTTTACTAAGTATAATCTTCATCTTTATAGAGTCATTCCTTTATATTCTCCATACATTCTTCAGTTTATTCAAACATTTGCATTCATTAAGGTCTGAATTTTTTTATATTCTATGCACTTATATCTTCAATCATGGATATTCCATAACTCTATTACAAAATCTACAATTAACATACAAGAATTAGTTTTTTTATGGACAACTTTTCTTCTTGACAAAACTCTTCAACTTCACCTATGCAAGCGTTTCATCTATTTTTCTATTGATTCACATACAAGGGAGATAAAGACCCAATGTTAATTGGTTTGAAACTTGTCATAATTACCTTTTCCAGGGTTTTTTCCTATTCTTCAAGATCTTCAATATGTTTTGGGCACCCTTAATACAAAGAATAACATATGCAAACTTTTAAACTTCATGGTCGATATATTTTTTTTTCCTGAAAAGGTTCTTTTCTAACTTGAATCCTTTGAAGAGTAATGTTTTTATGACTTATATATTCTTCAATATATAATAGTTGTATTCTTTCTTAAAACGTTCTTTGAAAAGTATAACTATCCCAAGAATACATTACTCAAACTTCTCAACTCATTTTCACTCTTTAAACTTTAACTTCCCTCATCATTCACTCTTCTTCTCTTTAGAGTCGTGCATTGAGGCATGTTACACACAATTTTTTGTAAAACAATGATGAATTTTCATTGTTCCAAATAGCTCCCACTCTTTCTCAAACTATCATGTTTTCAGGGGGCACTTTACAATATGGAGAATGGTTTTGAGAGTACCTAGAATCATGCACATCCTCATATGTTTCCAACAAGATCAACATTGATCGATTTTCTCTCACTTTTCCCAATGAGGGTTTTAAAACTCAAAACCATAGCCAACTATTTTAGTGTTGCCACTAATTCATACCTAAAGTCCATTATTAAGGCTCCTCTTGCATTTAATTATTAGAAACTTCATGATTTTATGTCAAATGAGAACAAAGACACTCTATCACAGAGAGTGTTATTCACTTGTCTCATGGAATTTCAAAAAAATAGTCTCAATATGAAGAATTATTGATTTCCATACTTCACCTCACATAATCACCATGTAGAGAAGCTACTTCAAAAAAATCACAATCCTTTCCTTTACCAATTTGCATGCAGAGCTTATGGAGGAAAACTTTCAAATAAAGAGACCAAACTTCTTATGAATGAATTGACAGAGGAGGAACTGGTTTTCATGTTCAAAATAAAACAATATATTTGGAAAATATTGAAATCTACTATCTTGACCCTTTGAATGTTCCACCCACACCTTAATTTGGTCCAGAGAACTGTTTAAAATCACTATTTAGAGTTCATGTGCATAAACATTTTAAACATATCATCTTGAAACATTGCACATCCAACAGTATACACAAATTTTTCAAGAGCATTGATACACCTGTATGGTACAGTTAACTATGAGAATCAAAAATGGTACCCTTTTGATCTAAGAAGAGTCTATCACACTTCTGGGAAGATGCCATAACTTGCACAGGTCATTTGGAGTCAAAACAATTTAATTTGTGCCTACCGCTTCAAGAAGAATACTTGAAGAGAGAAAAACTTGTTACTAAAATGTTAATAACTTCTTTGTTTCTGAACTAATTTCCCTAATTTTTTTGTAAAAATTCAAGTTTGGAATGATATTCAAAAATTATTTCTATGATTTATCCAAATAAGGATCAACAATTTTGTTTGTTTGCTAAGAATCCAGGGTGCTCAATTTGCATTTCTTAAGAAACCAATTTTAGAAAAAATTGCATAACTTCCACAAAATTCTTTAGAACTTGATGAAACTAGAGACACTATTAATCCAGCAAGGAAAACTTACAATTTTCCAAAATAACATCTACATGCCTTTAGGATGTATTATTGAGTTGAGAAGATCTTTTATAGTTCATAAGACATACTTTTTCCTTATTTTGAAGCCACATATACAATTTAGATCTCAAGCACAAGTTAAGGGTTATTGAACTTACCAAAGTTAGGCTTGATAAGCATTCTTACCAGTGAAAACACCATGCTATGCCTTTCTGGGTCTACCTTGCACCTGTAGCTTATCCTTTTGCATGAGCTCCAAATAGGAACAACAAAGAAGTTTATTCATTCTGATTGACATTTTAGCATTCCTAAAGGATGTTATACCTTTTCAAAAATTCATACTCACTTTCCTAGAGCCTCAAACCCATTAAAAAATTAATGCATACCAACTCCTATCTCTGTAGATGCTTATTACTGATCTGTAGATGCTCAAGAATAACCTTCTAAGCATGATTAATTTTCTAATCTTCCAAAATTACATTTTCTTACCTTTAACAATACAATTAACCCATCCATGACCTTGATCATGCAGTATATATCCTCCTAGATCATAATTATGATCCTTACTCACTTCACTCTACCAAGTTGAGTGCACAGACTACAAGTTCTGAGTAGAGATGAACTTACACCATCGGACCCTGAATTCTTGTATGAATGATTTTCAAAAGATTTTCCAAATAATTTTACTCATGTATATGCCAACATAATGAAGCTAAAGGTCAACAAAAATTTCAATAAGATAATTCCCATACCCTTCTTCTAACACAATCTTCAATAATGTAGCTAGTCATTTGCACATAGGACCATGAATGAACCACCCAATCTTGGGATAAAAAACTTGCATAACTTAGGAACTCATAATAACTTCATACACATGCATGTCCTACTTCATGAATCTTAGAAACATCAAAGATAATGCACATTAACACCCAACCATCTAGATGTACAAAATTTTACCTTTGAATTATGACAAAATATCCCTTGTACATAGTGTAGCTCATCTGACCATACCCCATATTATTTTGAGATAAAACTTACCATCAAGATCACTTAGATGACATTTAAGTTTCATGACACAAAATTATATATATTGGTAGACCATTTCTTGTCTATAGAGACTTGACACACAAGCCTTAAACCCTTTGTATTTTCATACTTCATAGATTCTGAGCAAGCTAGTTTCCAACATCTCATCATACCAGTCAACAACTTCTTTATATAACTCCAATTCTCACAAAACTTTTACACATTCTAATCCAATGAACTTTGATGATTCATACAAAGCAAGAATGTGATAAACTCATTAACCATACCTATATCTTCTCAAAGAGACTTTTGAGATCATAGTGACCTGTTGTTGTCACCCTCAATATTCCCCTCTTTGTGAAAGGAAAAATATGAAAATTATTAGTTGGTCCCCTTTAGAAGTGTTTAAGTAAAGTAAGAAGTTTGGAAAGATATACAAAAAATTATTTTTTAATTCTTTTTAGTGTTGTGCGGGTGAATCGGATATTTTTGTCCCTCATGTCCCAAGTACTTTTGGGCCCCCAGTTCTCCAATTTACCACTTTCTCCAAAAATGCTATCCGTGTGCAGATTTTTGAGATATTTTTGTTCCATATGTCCTAAGTGCACCTGGTCCTCTTATTCCCCGATTTTCCACTATCTCCACACTACACTACTTGTCAGGTTAATCGGCTATTTTTTTCCCACGCATCCCAAGTATTGTCGGGCCATTTGTTCACCGATTTTCTGATTTACCCACATCATCAGTTTTATCGGGTTTGTGCGTATTTCATGTCACCAAATCCCGTGGACCATTTGTGCTCTCTGGACCCACTTTTCCCGCATCAGCTGAATTGGATCCACACGTCCCTCACGTCCCAATGTCCCACAGACCGTCTGGGCTAAGTTTTTCCTACTTTTTCTACTTTTTCCTTTTTTGAGTTGGTGCGAGGACTATTAATTGTGCTTTTATGATTTTCTCTCTCCTCATGGATATTTAAAGGGGATGACCATTCATTCATTTTTCACCTTGCCTACTTATTTCTCCTCACTTGTATTTATGCAAAATTAAGTCATTTCCCACTCACGTATGTGCTTCCATATCTTCTCTTGCAGGGATTATTTTGAGACTATGTTTTCACTCTGTTGAAATATTTTCCCTCCTACCTCTATCATGATGAAAATGCAATATCAAGGGCACGAACACCTCCCTTCCTTGGAAACCTCTGTACCTAAGATTGGCAACAATGAAGCTCAACATCTAGATCTTGATGATTTCTGGAATAGATTGGGATGCGACAGCCCTACCCCCATTGCTCAGATGATCAAAGATAGTGGGATTGCATTTTCTGTAGGCTTTCCTATTTTTGTGCAATGTGCAGATACTATGCTCGTGTGTGGTTTCCATTTCATTCCTGAGTCAAAAGAAATTATTGATGTTCATGGTGAACTGGTTGTACACTTGGATTTTGAAGCCATTAGTACTACCCTACGCATTCCAGTACTAGAAGGAGCCAACACTCTCACCCTCGCCCAAGCACAAGTGTTGTTTGACTATGAAAACTAGAAATCCAAAGCTAGGGTGGCCAAATATTGGTTGAAGAACCCTAAAAAGGGGGAATCCTGACTTTTAAAAACATTGTTTAGGGTTGACTTCAAATAAGATCTCTCAGAAATTATCACCCTACTTGTTAGAATCATGGGGACGCCTTTTACAAATGAATTTCATTATTGGATGTGTCCTTTCATCAACATCATTTGCAAGGGTAAACATAATTTGAATTGGAGTGAGATCATTTGTGAGAATTTGATAGAGCAGCTGGAGAATGTTCATAGAACCTGAACATTCTATATGACCTCCTACCTCATGTATACCCTGGCGGCCTCCAGGGAATGGCTTGGCTTCACTTTTGTTGCAGACAAGAAAGATGCCCCCATATATGAATATTGCCCTCAATTCACCCTCAAAGTCAGCAACCATAATTTCAGGAGGGTTAATGATGCATTCACCATGTACATTATAAGGCTTCTGGAGGGTGACACTGCTAGGAGATTTTCTGAAGAAGCCAAGACTTTGATATCTAAATATGGAAGCTTCTTCACTCAATTCATAAAGTTCTCATATATCAGGTTGGCTTGTTTCGAGGGAGCACCCCTAAAGCTACCCATGTTCTATAATGATAAAATGAATCTAGTCGAGCTTTGTAGGAAAATGGATAAACTTCACTGAACCTGCACAGATAAGAAGATTTTTGGCATTCATTTCCCTATCTCCCTGGGAAATTATACATGCAAGAAAACCTTGGATACACAAAATATTGATAGGACTATTGCTCCTCTCACCGTTCATTTCTTCAAATCAAGAACTTGTTTTGACATCAAGGGCTATATTTATGAGAACCTTAGAATAGTTTACTATCATTATCCCAACACTGAAGATTACTGGGCTGACTGTGTAGATAATTTTGAGGCAAGAAGAAGATATTTCGGTAGATTCTCTCTTCAACAAGTCATAGACTTCAACCTCTATAAAGTTTCTAAAGGGCTCGAAGATGATGATGAAGATTTGTAGTCTATTGAATATGAAAGGTCTATTCAACACACCCCTCTAGAAACCATTGATTGGTTTGTGAAAGAGAAAGATGATTTGAAGGAGGTAATTAACTTTGTCATTATAAGAACCAAACTCTGGTTTGATAGGAATATGCAAATCTTCAAGGAAAACAAGGTCAAACCTAGGAAGGAGGATCATACACCCAGCATGGAAGCACCTGAACAATCTACCCCTTCCTCTTCGGTAAATGTGCCTAAAAAATCTACTCCATCTTCTTCAACGAAGGTATACCTAAAGAAAGGTAAGGCCATTAAACAAGAACTAGTTGAAGAAAAAGTTCTCATGGAGAAACCTGAAGTCCCTATTGGGCCAAAAAATTTCATTGTTCTGAGTGAAGATGATAGTGAAGAGATGCAGGGAAAAGAGACAATCCCTGTCGTTGCTGCTGAGATTGAAAATGAAGAACAAATGACTGAACCTCTCAGTTGGTTTGATACTCCTTCCAAAGATCTCTCTGAAATTGTGTGAACTTCTCCACTAGAGACATCAACAGTACAAACACTAAGTGCAATGAGTTCACTTGCACTTGGACCTATTGCCCCTACTTCTTCTTCTTCTTCCTTTGTTTGGGTTCAACCTTTTGTTGATAATAAGAAAAGGAAATCCTCTTCTCAGGTGATAGTTCCCAATTTTGATGTTGTGGCAGCTCTACTCGGTACTACTCCTCCTCCTCCAGCAAAGAAAGCAAAGACCACCTCTAGGCTAGTGAAAAATTCAAAAGGTTAGTAGTTCATGGAGATAGCTAAGCCTAAGGTGGATAAGGAGGAAAAATATCTTTTGATCTCTAACTTGGAGCTTATAAGATTTCCACTAGGAGAATCCACACCTGAAAGTGAGGTCCACAACCTCAGAGAAACTATAACTAGAGTCATTGAACGAGTGGAGAAGGGAAAGAAAACTATGGAGCAATTGGAAGAACATAACCAAGTTCTTTCCAACTTCATAAAATCATTATTGGCAAGAGATGAAGTCTTGGATCCAACTCCATTGGCCACTCTTCCACCTCCCATAGCTCTCAACAAAGATGAAGTTCAGACTATCAAGGACATTCACAAATATACCACCTATGGGAAAGCCATTAAAGCATTGATGGATGATTTGGCAGTAGCTGGACTAAACTTCATTGGGGAGGCCTTCAAATCATATGAGAAGGTGTCCAATTAATAGCTGAAGTTCACTGCAACAATCAATGGATTGGAAAAAGAATTAAAGCTCTGGTGTGAATGTATTCAAGATCTTCATTTGATGGGCCAGACAGATGAGAAAATCCTGTTGGCTAGTAAAGTGTTCGATGAAGCCAAGAACAACCTGTCAAGAACATGGATTTTCAGTGTTGAATGGAAGATTAAGGTTTTGGAAGAAGCACTAGGAGAAATGAACAATATGTGGCAAAAAGGAGAAGCTTTCAAGGCTTGTGTTTTGTCTACCTTCAAATATGTTCACTATCAAATTCAGAATGAAGCCACAGGTGTTCCTTTTTCCATTCAGGAGATCAAGGCTCAGTTTAATGCCTTTGTCAAAGAAGATCTATTCAAAGAAGAGTCAATGACCAAGGAAAAGATGAAGGATGTCTTCTCTCTCCAGTCAGCCATCACCGAAGCCAACAAAGAATTTCTGGAGAATACATAATTTGATAAGGATATGGAGAAGTGTCTTGGCACATGGACTCATGCCACTTCCAACACTACCATTCCAAAATGCATGGAGATAGCTGAGGCATTGAAGAGGTTCAAGGCATCGAATTCTTAAGTCAGTTGGCCCCTCTAGGCCTCAGTCAGATGTTTCTACTTTGGGGTCTTGAGACACTTCTTTTATTTTAAGGTTGTGAAACCTTTGATGTAATTTTAATTAAAGACTTTCTATTGATGTATTTCTTAATTAGTCTTTAATATTTTGATTAAAATAAGTTGTAACTGAACGTAACTATTTTGTAAGCTATATAATGGGATCTCCATGTCATTGTTAAAAAAAATGAACTCTGATACTTTTGAAGTGTAAATAGAATTGAAAGCAATCAATACAGAAGAATTTTCCTCTTGTCTCTATCTTCATATGTTATCCTTTCTTGCTCATCTAAAATCTATGGATCATTAATCTTTTATGTTAAGAAACTTTGTGTTCTTATGGATGTGATTTCTAGAACTTTGTGTCTATGGAATAATATCTTATGATTGAATGTGAATGATTATGTTCTGTATCACCCTTGCTCAGTACATATAAGGTTATATTATGCTATCTATATCTCCTGAAAGTACTGTTATATTCTACTCTTCCCGTTTCTTAGTTCTTCTATTCTTTTGTATTGATAATCTAGTTTCGTATAAAAACATTTCAAGGTATCAGAGGTCCTCATTAATATGAAATTTGTACATTTGTATGTAAGCTTTGTTGTTTCCTTTCAATAAGGGAACCTCTCCCGTAAGAGGAGGGACTTACTGTCCCCTGACTATGGGTCATTATAAACGTGCTAAATAAAAAAAAAACAATTTTTGGCGACTCTACTGGGGATTACGTTTCCAACGTATTCCTTTCTAAAAGACAATTTCATAATTATTTTACGGTCTGGTGAACTCTACGGTATACACATGGGAAGAAATCTCTTGGGGTAGAAGATTCCCATTTTCAACTTCTAGAGAAACAAAACTTCCCTCTTCTTCTAGCAAGAAGGAATAGAAGAACTCGTTCTGCAAGCACACCTCCTATTAAAGATGGATTTCCTCAAGAAAAAATCAGTCCTAACCTCTGTGCTCTAGTATTAGCTGGAGTGACACTTCCCCTATAGTCAGTCTTCCTAAAGATGGCCACACCTTTGCCTTGGGGACAATAGGTTGGGCCTCTTGCTCTTCCTCAACCATTGCATGAGTTACCTAGGGGCAACAGGAAAAGTTTTCCTAGATTCTAAGGTGACGGGAAAGTGCACCCAGATGAACACATTATAGCCTTCATTGTTGCATGTGGGATTCTTGGGGTTGAACACGAAGATGTATCTTTAAGGATTTTCATGGAAACATTACAGGAAATGTTTTTGATTGGTTTTATCATCTCCCTGTTGGGTCGATTACTAATTGGACCACCATGACAACTCAGTTTGAGCAACGTTTCAAACTTGTTGAAGATGTGCATGCTCTTTTAGCTCAAATCTCTCATATCAAGAAGGAACCATATGAGCCTATGAGAGAGTTCGTGGCCAAATTCAACAAGCTAATTCATAAAATTCCATAGAACACCCGTCCTGTAGACAAAATCCAAAAGTGCTTCTTCCTCAATGCCAAGGTACCTGAAGTAAGTTATGAATTAAGGAGAGATAACATCACGACTCTGGAGGCTGATTAGTAATTGGATATCAATATTGAGGTTGATTTGATCATGTCTGGAAAATTTAAAAGAGAACCCTCCAAGTCTAAAGCATCTTCTTCCTCCCCAGGAGCCAACTCTGATCAGTTAGTGTAGAAATTAGCAAATGATCTCATTGCTATCAAGAAACAATTGGCTCAACATACTCCTTACCAAGATATTCCAAGAAATAATTTTCAGCCTAGGAACCATTTACCCTCTTCTCAGACTAGATTGGCTATTAACGGCCCACCCATTAAGGTTCCGGTCAATACAACTTGTGAAGTTCAAGAACCCAATGATGAGGAAGTTAATGAATACTATGAAGAACCAGAAGAAGAGATTGATGAAGAACAGGAGGAGCTTGGTGAATCTCAAGTTCATTTCCTCACTACTGAAGGTATTGATGATGAAGATGAATATGATGAAGTAGTGGTAGATATGAATAGTGAGTCATATGTTGTTATGACATGGGAGCAAATGAAAAGAAAAGAAAAAGTGATGCAACCTACCAAAAAATCCAAGGAATTTCCTATAATTATTCCAGTAGTTGTGAGAAGAGAAGCCCCTATTCCCACCATCTCCACACAAAAGGTAAGTAATGGTAATTCTTCTCCTTCTACCTCTGCTTCCAAAATTTCTTGTCCTTCAACTCCTAAACTTGATAAATCAAAAGTTTCTCCTATTCCTAGTAATGATAACCCATCCACCTCTGGGTCTTTTGATATCATTGACCACCTTAAGAAGACAAAGATCCAAATTTCAGAGGCAGAATTTTACCAGACTCATCCAAATGCTTTTGCTAAAGTAGTAAAGTTTGTCAATTCCAAATCCAAAACTTCACCCAATACTTCTAAAGGTCTTTTACCCACTTCCCCCTCCTCCCAACCAAGTCTTGTAGTTGTAGTCACTTCACCTAATGAGAAAATTAAACCATTCTATGTAACACTTCTCATAGCTAGCCATAAACTCAGTAATTGTGTCATTGACTCAGGAGCATCAGATAATGTAATGCCTGTAAAAGTAGCTCATGCTTTGGGCCTGAATCTAACATGTACTTTTGGTTCTTGCTACTCCATGGAGAGTAGAGAAGTACCTTTGGTTGGAAGGATTAAAGATGCACAAGTAGCCTTCACTGCTTTTCCAGAGAAAAGGGTCAAAGCCACTATTCTAGTAGCTGATATTTGTCCCTCATATGGTACTAAGTAGAAAATTTTGTAAAGAAGTAGGAGGTGAAATCCAAATGGACTGGTCACATGGTCTCATCCCGGTCAATGGAAAAATGAAAAATCTGTTACTAGAGAGATATATTGAGTACATAGTGCAAAAGAATGATTATCCAAAAGAAAAAATACTCTATGAAGATATTGGGCATGGTAACTATATGATCATGTCAGAATATGAGGCAAAAATTCCTAAAGGAGTGATTCATGATCCCAATAGCATTTGGACTCTAGAATTTGATGGAAGTTGTTCTTCAGCTGGTTCGGGAGCTGGCGTGGTGCTAATCTCTCCAGAAGGGAAGATTCATCCTTTTTCATTTAAGCTTTACTTTGAAAATACAAACAACACAGCTAAATATGAGGCTCTCATCCTTAGATTAAACATGGCAAAAGAAATGGGAGTGAAGAATCTTTGTGCTCATGGTGATGCAAAGTTAATTATGAAACAAGTCAGAGATCTTTTCCAAGTCAAGAATAGGAGGTTGAAACATTATAGAAATCTTGTCTGGGATTCCATTGAATTTCTTGATGCTTTCTCCATTGAAGCTGTGCCAAGAGAAAAGAACACTAGAGCTGATTCTCTAGCTATCTCAGGATCTTTGTTGATTCCTCACCCAGATTTCTCTCAAGAGAAATTTTCCATTGAGATGATCCATAGGCCTAGTGTGCCGAATAATGCATGCAACTGGAAAGTTTTCAATGATGATCAACACTTGCTCTCTTTCTTGGAGCTTAAAGATAATTTCGATCAATTATATTTTGAAGGAAGTAAGACTTGGCCTAGAGAGTATGTACCCTATAATGAAGAAGATATCAAGGAAGAAATGGATCAGGATGGCTGTATTAAGTTGAAGGGTAACAAGATACCTAAAGGGCTAGTGAGTCTAGAAGATTTGTTTGATAAACATGATAGGTATATCAGATCCAAAGCTCCTCAAGGGGCTCGTCAATCTGCTGAGTATGAGAAGATCAACATTGGAAGTAACAATGAACCCAAAATGGTGAATATTGGGAAATGCTGCACTTAAGAGGAAAGGAAGAAAGCAAAAAACTTATTAAGAAAGTATGCCAATGTTCTTGCCTACTCATATGATGATCTCAATGCCTTTCATCCAAAATAAATGTAACACTATATTCCTATGAAACCTGGGATCAAACCTTTCAAGTAGAAGCAAAGGCAATACAATCCTAAGATTGTTGATACCATATTTCAAGAGATCCATAAATTACTGAAAGAAAAGATTATTTTTCCTATACATCATTCAACATGGATTGCCAACATTGTACTAGTAAGAAAAAAGAATGGTGAGATTCGTATCTATGTAGATTTCAGGAATTTAAATCGGGATTCTCTCAAAGACAACTATCCCCACCCCATGATGGATAAAGATTTGCAGGTAGTCACAAATTCTGAGATGTTTTCCATGTTGGATGGATTTTTTGGATACAATCAGGTGGAAGTAAGTACCCCAGATAAACACAAGACTTCTTTTACTACTCCTTGGGGCACCTTCACCTACAAGAGAATTCCATTTGTCCTTATCAATGCTGGTGCCACTTTTCAAAGAGAAATGGAATTATCCTTTGGTAGTCTAAAGGGAAAATGTATTTTTGTATACCTTGATGATTTGATTGTTTTCTCTAAGACTAGAGCAGATCATTTTCAACATCTTGAAACGGTCTTTCAGAAATGTAAAGAGCATGGAGTAGCTCTTAACATAAGAAGTATGTCTTTTGTGTTACTGAAGGTAAGCTGCTAGGGCATATGGTTTCCAAAGAAGGAATTAAGATAGATCCAGAAAGAGTTCAGGAAATTCAACAGATTCCTCTTCCCACAAGTAAAAAAGGTGTTCACTCTTTCTTTGGTAAGATAAATTTCTTAAGGAGATTCATTACAGATTTTACAGAATTGACTATGAGTATAGCTCACATGATGAAAGGAAATCAAACCTTTGGTTGGAATTTTGAATGGAAAGAAGCATTTGAAGGAATCAAGAAAGCCATTGCTAAAACTCCCATTTTAGCATGTCTTGATTTCAACAAGGATTTTACTATATATTGCTATGCCACAGATAGTACCTTGGCTGCTATACTAACTCAGAAAAATTATGAGGATCATGAACTTATGAATTCATTAATGAGATATGTTTTGAAATCCCATGAATTGAAGTATACTTAGATGGAGAAACATGCTTTTGCAATAGTCAAAGTTGTGAAACGGTTTCATTTTTATATCCTCAATTCCCACTTTGTTGTATTTGTGCCTGATATAACTATTAAGTCTATTCTTACACAACAGGAGTTTGGAACTAAGAGGGGCAATTTGGTAGTGAAAGTTCAAGAGTATGACCTTGATATTAAGCCAACGAATCTAGTCCAGGGTAAAGGCTTATGTGAACTTATTGTAAAAGGATCTGACGAGGAAGAAGTTGAGACTCATGTTGTCCTCTTTCTCAGTTCAATAGATGAGTGTTATGCTAATATTGCACATTTTATTACTTACGGATAATGTCCATCTCACTTGAGTGCTAAGGAAAAGAAAGATATTAAGCTAAGGTATGCATAGTATGTATTATGGGAAAATACTTTATTCAAGCGAGGCATTGATGGAAGATTTCTTAAGTGTGTGGACTAAGGACAACAAAAGAAGTTGTTTTCAGCTTTTCATGATCAAGCTTGTGGGGGGCACTTCTCTTCTGCTGTCACCGCTCACAAAATTCTTTGTGCAGGGTACTATTAGCCTACATTATTTCGAGATGCATCAAAATGGGTAGGGAAGTGTGAAGCCTACCAACATTTTGTTGGGAGACCTAAATTGGCTGCTTTAACGCTCAAACTAGTAATGATTGATGAGCCTTTTCAATAGTGGGGATTGGATTTCATTGGGACCCTCAACCCACATTCAAGTACTGGACATACGCACGTGCTAACTGCTACAGATTACTTCACAAAGTGGGTAGAGGTTATTCCAATCAAAAACACTACTTCTCAGGTGGTGTGTAATTTCATCAAGGAGAACATCTTGATAAGGTTTGGGATACCAAACAAAATTGTGAATGATAATGCTTCTAATTTTTCTTCTTCTGAGATGATGGATTTTTGTTATGGCTATGAAATTTCCATTGCCCATTCTTCAGATTATTACCCTCAAGGAAATGGACAAGCAAAATCCACAAATAATAATTCGGTAGCCATCGTTCATAAGCTTGTCAAAGATTCTAAAAAAATTGACACAAGAATCTCTATGACGCTCTCTGGGCAGATAGAATTACACTCAAAAGAGTAATTGGAATGTCTCCATTTCAAGTGGTGTATGGTGTTGAAGCTCAACTTCCAGTAACAGTGGAATTACCAGCCTTGCACTTAATGAAGGCTATTGAAGATTCAAGTTTCATCAGTTCCTTGGAAAAAAGGATCATGTATCTCCAAAATTTGGATGAAGATAGGATGCAGGTCTGCAATAGAATCTCAGCTCATCAACTCAAGGTGAAATATTTGTTTGATAAGAAGGCTAGACCCATATATTTTCAAGTAGGAGACATTGTTCTGTTATGGGACAAAAGACATGAACCTTGTGGCAGTCATGGTAAGTTTGATTCTCTTTGGCTTGGTCCATTGAAAATTAGACACTTTGCTGGTGAAAATTCTTTCTACTTGGATTATATGGATGGATCTCCTCTCCCACTTCCTTATAATGGGAAATATTTGAAGTTTTTTAAGTCCTAGGTGGTTAGGAAGTCCTTTTGTATATCGTCTATAGTGTTTTATTTTTTGGTCTTTCCCTTTTGGTTGTTTCTCTTTCCCTTCTATGTGTTGTCCTCTGTATTGCTCTGCCCTTTGACTCTATTGCAAAATGGATAAGGTATTGGTATTTTCTTCACAAAGTTCTTCTTGGTTTCTTGACCTTGCTTTGTTTCTCTATTCCAAGTCAAGCCATCCCCGAAAAGAGCCAGCTGTTGTCACCCTCAATATTCCCCTCTTTATGAAAGACAAACTATGAAAATTTTGAGTTGGTCCCCTTTAGAAGTGTTTAAGTAAAGTAAGAAGTTTGGAAAGATATAAATTTTTTCTCTTTGAAGTCTTTTTAGTGTTGTGTGGGTAAATTAGATATTTCT
Source organism: Taxus chinensis (assembly GCA_019776745.2). NCBI lineage: Eukaryota > Viridiplantae > Streptophyta > Pinopsida > Cupressales > Taxaceae > Taxus > Taxus chinensis. The sequence goes on along the minus strand of CM034153.1, from coordinate 179,067,893 downwards.
GTCCCTCATGTCCCAAGTGCTTCCAAGCCCCCAGTTCCCTGATTTACCACTTTCTCTGCAAATGCTATGCTTGTGCAGATTTTTTAGATATTTTTGTTCCATATGTCCCAAGTGCGCCAGGGCCTCTTGTTCCCCAATTTTCCACTTTCTCCGCACTACACTACTTGTCGGGTTCATTGGCTATTTTTGTCCCACGCATCCCAAGTACTACCAGGTCTTTTGTTCGCCGATTTTCTGATTTACCCGCATCATCAGCTTTCTCAGGTTGACACGTCTTTCATGTCCCCATGTCCCATGGACCATTTGTAGTCTCTAGACACGCTTTTCCCACATTGGCTGAATTGGCTCCGCGTGTCCCTCACGTCCCAATGTCCCATGGACCATCTATGCTCTCTAGACCTGATTTCTCCGCACTCTTCTTGGATTGGGTATTTTGGCTTTGCACGTCTCTTGCATCCCAACATCCCATGGACCGTCTGGGCTAAGTTTTTTTGCTTTTCCCTTTTTGAGTCAGTGTGAGGACTATTAATTGTGCTTTTATGATTTTCTCTCTCCTCACAGATTTTAAAGGGGATGATCATTCATTCATTTTTCACCTTGCCTGCTTATTTCTCCTCACTTGTATGTATGCAAAATTAATCCATTGCCCGCTCACGTCCGTGCTTCCATATATTCTCTTGTAGGGATTATTTTGAGATCGTGTTTTCACTCCGTTGAAAGATTTTCCCTCCTCCCTCTATCACGATGAAAATTTAGTATCAAGGGCATGAACACCTCCCTTCCTTGGAAACCTCTGTACTTGAGATTGGTGACAACGAAGCTTGACATCTAGATCTTGATGATTTATGGAATAGATTGGGATGTGACAACCCTACCCCCATTACTCAGATGATCAAAGATAGCGGGATTGCATTTGCTGCAGGATTTCATATTTCTATGCAATGTGCAGATACTGTGCTCGCGTGTGGTTCCCATTTCAGTCCCGAGTCAAAATAAATTATTGATGTTCATGGTGATGTGGTTGCACACTTGGATTCTGAGGCCATCGATACTGCCCTATACATTCCAGTAGTATAAGGAGCCAATACTCTCACCCTCGCCCAAGCACAAGCGTTGTTCGATCATGATAGCAAGAAATACAAAGCTAGGGTGGCCAACTCTTGGCTGAAGAACCCTAAAAAGGGGGCACCCCGAATTTCAAAAATATTGTTTAGAGTTGACTTCAAAGAATATCTCTTAGACATTATCACCCTACTTGCTAGAATCACGGGGATGCCTTCTAAAAATGAATTTTGCTATCGGATGTGTCCTTTCATCAACATAATTTGTGAGGGTAAACATAATTTGAATTGGAGCGAGATCATTTGTGAGAATTTGACAGAGTAGCTAGAGAATGTTCATAGAACCTGAACCTTCTATATGACCTCCTACCTCATGTACACCCTGGCGGCCTCCAGGGAATGGCTTGGCTTCACTTTTGTTGTAGACAAGAAAGATGCCCCCATATATGAATACTGCCCTCAGTTCACCCTCAAAGTCAACAACCACAATTTCAGGAGGGTTAATGATTCCTTCACCGTGTACATTGTAAGGCTTCTCGAGGGCGACGCTACCAGGAGATTTTCTGAAGAAGCCATGACTTTGATATCTAAATATGGAAGCTTCTTCACTCAATTTAGAAAGTTCTCATATATCAGGATGACTTGTTTTGAGGGAGAACCCCTAAAGCTTCCCATGTTCTGCAATGATAAAATGGCTCTGGTCAAGCTTTGTAGGTAGCTAGATAAACTTCACCAAAATTACAAAGATAAGAAGATTTCTGGCATTCATTTCCCTATCTCCCTGAGAAATTATACATGCAAGACAACCTTGGATGCAAAAAATATTGATAGGACTATTGTTCCTCTCACCGTTCATTTCTTCAAATCCAAAACTTGTTTTGACATCAAGGGCTATATTGTTGAGAACCTCAGAATAGTTTACTATCATCGCCCCAACACTGAAGATTACTGGGCTGACTGTGTAGATGATTTTGAGGCAAGAAGAAGATATTTCGGTAGATTCTCTCTTCAACAAGTCATAGACTTCAACCTCTATAAAGTTCCTGAAGGGCTCCAAGATGATGATGAAGATTTGCAGTCTATTGAATATGAAAGGTCTATTCGACACACCCCTATAGAAACCATTGATAGGAAGATGATTTGAAGGAGGTAATTAATCGTGTCATTGTAAGAACCAAACTCTGGTTTGATAGGAAGATGCAAATCTTCAGGACGAACAAGGAAAAATCCTCTTCAGCGAGAAACCTCCTCCCCTAGGAAGGAGGAGCATACACCCAACATGGAAGTACTTGAACAATCTACCCCTTCCTCTTTAGTAAAGGTGCTTGAACAGTCTACTATGTATTCTTCAACGAAGGTATACCTACAGAAAGGTAAGGCCATCAAACAAGAACCAGTTGAGGAAGATGTTCTCATGGAGCAGCCTGAAGTCCCTATTGGGCCATAAAATGTCATTGTTCTAAGTGAAGATGATAGTGAAGAGATGTAGGGAAAAGAGATAACCCCTATCATTGCTGTTGAGATTGAAAATGAAGAACAAATGACTGAACCTCTCGGTTGGGTTGATACTCCTTCCAAATATCTCTGTAAAATTGTGCCAACTTCTCCACTAGAAACATTAGTAGTACAAACACTACATGCAATGAGTTCACTTGCACTTGGACCTATTACCCCTGATTCTTCTTCTTCTTGATTTGTTTGGGTTCAATCTTTTGTTGATAATAAGAAAAGGAAATGCTCTTCTCAGGTAATAGTTCCCAATTTTGATGTTATGGAAACTCTACTTGATACTACTCCTCCTCCAGAAAAGAAAGAAAAGACCACCTCTAGGATAGTGACAGATTCAAAAGGTCAGCAGTTCATGGAGATAGCTAAGCCTAAGGTGGATAAGGAGGAAAAATATATTTTGATTTCTGACTTGGATCTTATGAGATTTCCACTGGGAGAATCCACACTTGAAAGTGAGGTCCATAACCTCAGAGAAACCGTAACCAGATTCATTGAATGAGTGGAGAAAGGCAAGCAAACTATGGAGCAATTGGAATAACATAACCAAGTTCTTTCCAGCTTCATAAAATCATTATTGGCAAGAGATGAAGTCTTGGATCCAACTCCATTGGCCACTCTTCCACCTCCCATAGCTCTCAACAAAGATGAAGTTCATACTATCAAGGAAATTCACAAATATACCACCTATGGGAAAGCCATTAAAACATTGATGGATGATTTGACAGTAGCTGGACTAAACTTCATTGGGGAGGCCTTTAAATCATATGAGAAGGTGTCCAATTTGCAGCTGAAGTTCACTGCAGCAATTAATGGCTTGAACAAAGAATTAAAGCTCTGGTGTGAATGTATTCAGGATCTCCATTTGATGGGCCATATAGATGAGAAAATCCTGTTGGTCAGTCAAGTGTTCGATGAAGCCAAGAACAACCTGTTAAGGACATGGATTTTCAACGTTGAATGGAATATTAAGGTTTTGGAAGAAGCACTAGGAGAAATGAACAATATTTGGCAAAAAGAAGAAGATTTCAAGGCTTGTGTTTTTTCTACCTTCAAAGATGTTCATTTTAAAATTCAGAATGAAGCCATAGGTGTTCCTTTTTCCATTCAGGAGATCAAGGGTTAGTTTAATTCCTTCGTCAAACAAGATCTGTTCAAAGAAGAGTCAATGACCAAGAAAAAGATGAAGGATGTCTTCTCTCTCTAGCCAACCATCACTAAAGCCAACAAAGAATTTCTGGAGAGTAATGAATTTGATAAGGATATGGAGAAGTGTCTTGGCACATGGATTCATGCCACTTCCAACACTACCATTCCAAAATGCATGGAGATAGTTGAGGCATTGAAGAGGTTCAGGCATCAAATTCTTAAGTTAGTTGGCCCCTCTAGGCCTCAGTTGAATGTTTCTACTTCGGGGTCTTGAGACACTTCTTTTATTTTAAGGTTATGAAACCTTTGATGTAATTTTAATTAAAGACTTTCTATTGATGTATTTCTTAATTAGTCTTTAATCTTTTGATTAAAAGAATTTGTAACTAAACGTAACTGTTTTGTAAGCTATATAATGGGTTCTCCATGCCATTGTTAAAAAAAAATATGATAATTTTGAAGTGTAAATAGAATTGAAAGCAATCAATACAGAAGAATTTTCCTCTTGTCTCTATCTTCATCTGTTATCCTTTCTTGCTCATCTGAAATCCGTGGATCATTAATATTTTATGTTAATAAACTTTGTGTTCTTATGGATGTGATTTCTAGAAATTTGTGTCTATGGAATAATATATTATGATTGAATGTGAATGATTTTGTTCTGTATTTCCTTTTCTCAGTAGGTATAAGGTTATATTCTGCTATCTATATCTCCTGAAAGTACTATTACATTCTACTCTTCACGTTGCTTAGTTCTTCTATTCTTTTGTATTAATAATCTACTTTCGTATAAAAACATTTCAAGGTATCAAAGGTCCTCATTAATATGAAAGTTATACATTTGTATGTAAGATTTTTTGTTTTCTTTCAATAAGGGAACCTCTCCCATAAGAGGAGGGACTTGCTGTCCCTTGACTGTAGGTCATTATAAACATGCTAAATAAAAAACAAACAATTTTTGGTAACTCCGCTAGGGATTAAGTTTCCAACGTATTCCTTTCTAAAAGATAATTTCAAGTTTATTTTACGGTCTGGAGACTCTACGGTATACACGTGGGAAGAAAGATACCAGGGTAGAAGATTCCCATTTTCAACTTCTAGAGAAACAAAACTTCCCTCCTCTTCCAGCAGGAAGGAATAGAAGAACTCGTTCTGCAAGCACACCTCCTGTTAAAGATAGGATTCCTCAAGAACAACTCAGTCCTAACCTCTGTGCTCTAGTATTGGCTGGAGTTACAGTTCCCCTACAGTCAATCTTCCTAAAGATGGCCTAACCTTTTCCTTGAGGACAACATGTTGGGCCTCTTGCTCTTCCTCAGCCGTTGCATGAGTTACCTAAGGGCAATAGGAAATTTTTTCCTAGATTCCTAGGCGACGGGAGAGTGCATCCAGATGAACAAATTGCAACCTTCATTGTTGCATGTGGGATTCTTGGGGTTGAACATGAAGACGTCTCTATCAGGATTTTCATGGAAACATTGTAGGACAATGCTGCTGATTGGTTTTATCATCTTCTTGTTGGGTTGATTACTAATTGGACCACCATGAAAACTCAGTTCGAGCAACATTTCAAACCTACTAAAGATGTGCATGTTATTTTAGCTCAAATATATCATATCAAGAAGGAACCATATGATCCTATGAGAGAGTTCGTGGCCAAATTCAAAAAGATAATTCATAAAATTCCATAGAACACTCATCATGTAGATAAAATCTAGAAGTGCTTCTTCCTCAAAGCCTAGTTACCTGAAGTAAGTTATGCATTAAGGAGAGATAACCTCGCAACTCTGGAGGCTGATGAACGATTGGCTATTAGCGTTGAGGATGATTTTATCATGTCTAGAAAATTGAAAAGAGAACCCTCCGAGTCTAAAGTAGCTTCTTCTTCCTCCATGGGAGCCAAACTCTGATCAATTAGTGCAGAAATTAGCAAATGATCTCATTGCTATCAAGAAACAATTGGCTCAACATACTCCTCACCAAGATATTCCAAGAAAGAATTTTCAGCCTAGGAACCGTTTACCCTCTTCTCAAACTAGATTGGCTATTGAAGGCCCACCCATCAAGGTTCCAATCAATGCAACTTGTGAAGTTAAAGAACCCGATGATGATGGAAAAGAATAGTATGTGGACCTAAAATTATACGATGGCATTTGATTCTTGTTTCAGTTCCATTATGCCCCATGTTCACACTAATGGGGTGAATGTTAGGAAATCAATGTGTTAGTGTGAACATTAATATTGTTTGTGGAATTATATTATCCAAATGATAATGTATTATTGTAATAGCTAGGCAAGTGTGAGATATTATTATTATATTTTGGGTATATGTGGGTTGTGATAACAACTCACTATTAAATAGTTGTGATAAAATAAAGGTGGAGAGAACCATGTTGGAGAGATAAGTGGGGATTGTGTAATTGATATGTGATATGCTTTGAATCCTTATTCTAAGGATTTCATTTACCTATATATATATATATATATATATGTAATCTCGAAAGAATTATATTGAAATATTTTTATATTGGATGTTTTATTATAGCGATTTTATTTTGTCAAATAAAATAAGAATTTAATATCAATGATAACGCCAATGACTAGGGTTCAACAATGGGTTGGAGTGTTACACAATTATATGTTAGAATACACAATTACCTTGTATTTTTTACCAGAGGAAGATGAGTTTCATTTCTTACATGATCCCAAAAGATTGTACTTGCACATTTCCTTTAGCTATCAAGATCTTGATCATAGAATTGGATTTGGAGAGATTTCCCATAGATTGCTAAATCCCCACTACACATAGGGGCGGGAGTAGGTGTGGATAAGGATGACAGGGGCCTATGTAAAATATAGATAGAGAGAGGAAAAATGGATTAGGTTTAATGATGCACGAGAGAGGGACATAACACGAGTGCAAGACATTAAAGAGTCGCTAGAGTTAAGGTGAATGATGGCTACAAATTTTTTTTAAGCTCTCGTGGAAGATGATGAGCCACAACATTAGGTCCTTCCAACTTTGGTTAAGTGTAATAGATATTTCCTTTGGCTTTGGATGAGAGCATGTCAGATGAAAGAGTGAGGACCACGAGCGTGCATCTATCTCATCTTGGATACCTATCCCTTGTGCAAGGTGTTCTAGATCTATAGGTATTTATTAAGAGGAAGTCTACTGAAGGTAAGCAACAAGAAATAGGTAGATATCATTTTTGTTGAATAAAGAAGTGCATCAAACAATTAATACATCCATGATATCATAATCGACACCATTATTTGTGAGTACACTTGAAGGATTGTTTTCCAGGATCGTCATCAGGGCATAACATTTGCACAAAGGCTATTGGAAGCACTTCTATGGGTGTTGCAATAGTGCAGACAATGGAAGTATATTTTATTACTACAATTGGGACACAAGGGATTTCATCAACTGGGCTGAAGCCCACAGTAGGGAGAAAAAGAGGCTTAAGAGGATCGGGTTAGCCATTGCATGGAGGGAACCCTGGTGGAGGCTCAAGATCTAGATTTGGTGGACATGGACCACATCAACCTCATTAAACACCACCTCTACAACCCTAGAAGACACCTTAAGTTTAATGTGAGATGTATCTCCATGCTACACCCTTAATCTGAATTATACAAGTAATTTCATTGTAAGTGATCGTGATCCTATTTTCACAAGTAATTTTTGGACGGAATTATTTTCATGTTTGGGTACTCAGCTAGCTCATAGTTCATCTTATCATCCTCAAACTGACGGGAAAACAAAAGTGGTCAACAAATGCTTAGAGGGGTATTTACATTGTTTTGTATCAGATAAGTAGGAAAGGTGGATTAAATGGTCACCACTGACAGAATGGTGGTATAACACATATTTTCATACCTCTTCTCAAATGACCCCATTTTTAGCATTATATGGTTACCATCCACCTTATATCACTTCCTCCTTGAGGGTGCAAACTAAAGTCAAAGATGTTGAGGAACACATTCAACATCAACAATAGGTTTTGGCTAGTTTGAAGGAGAATTTAGCATTAGCACAAAACAGGATGAAACAAAAAACAGATCAACACCGTAGTGAAAGACATATTGAAATTGGTGACTGGGTTTTTGTACATCTCCAGCCTTAGAAATAGATGTCCCTAAAGTAATAGAAAAAGGAAAACAAACTTGCTCCTAAATATTATGGCCCTTATTAGGTTCTACAGAAAATTGGTAGTGTTGCTTATAAACTAGAGTTGCCTCCATCTTCACACATACACCCAGTATTCCATGTTTCATGCCTGAAGAAGGTTATTGGACATAAATTGGAAGACTAGACAAAGTTACCATAACTTGACGAGGAAGGAAGAATCATTTTGGAGCCAGAGAAGATTATGTAAACATGTACTAAGAGGCTGAGAACTAGAGACATTCAGAAATATATGAGCATAGAAGACACCACCTAGGAGGATGAGGGTTTTCTACAGCAACATCCAGGATTATTCAACATTGAGGACAACTTTGGTTTGAAGGGGAAGGGCATGCTATGCCCTTAACCTATTGCTTATATTAGGATATGAGTAGCCGAATTGTGGCTTACTATATCATTTTATTATATCATTTATACTTTCTCATGCTTAATAAGTCGGCCTTGGTGATGGCCATAGCATATGAATAGTATATATAGGGGATTATAGGCAGTATTTCATTATCATTTGAGTATTTGAGTCTTATTATATGGTTTGGAGGTTTCCCCCTCAAAGTGGCAAAGTTATTCTAATTGCATATTGAGATCATTATTCAGAAATATTGTGTTATTTGGTGTTCTATTGTTGCTCTTAATCTGAATTATACAAGTAATTTCATTACACTCCACTTATAAGAGTATAGAGGTATAGAAGATGCAACAGACCATGCACATAAGTGTGAATTACTATGGAACACTAAGGTAATTATATCTTCATATAGGAAGGTAATCCAATTTTCCACTACATATAAGGGTGTGTGCATAGTGGGTACAGGAAGTATGAACCACATCAAAATTTAGTGGATTATAATTCTTTAAGCACTACATTTTTGGCCGAGTTTCAAATTCTGGAGTTTGAGCAACACAACATTAACAAACTAAAGGATATGAAACAAGTCTTATTTAAGAGCTTGAGAGACTATGACAAACATTTTAAGACTTTTTTTCCAAATTATCTTATGATATTCATTCAAGTGATCATGCAAAGTGGTTAATTGGGGGGTTAATGACTCCATTCCTAAGATATTTATCTCACATGACATATGTGGATCAGCGTGAGGCCTTGGAAGCATCTCTGCATGCTAAGGTAGTTGGAAGTGTTGATACTAGAGTGAGACTATTCTTGGAGGCACAAATAGTGGCTATGGATAAGTAATTAGAGAAGCTCTCTGCTAACTCAACATGCAAGATATGCAGTCATATATGGTGCACTGATTTTGATGTTGAAGGACATACTAAGGATATCTACCCACACAAGTCAATGCGTGCCTTTTTACTGGATTATGAGATTTGTCACAAGGAACATGATGTTAGGAATCATCCTCTCTTGAAGCATGTGACTATTAAAAACTTATATATGTACTATAAGATTTGTAACACGTACACTCATGATATGAAGGATTTTCTATTAATAGATCAGACTCATGAGGCATGCTAGACTAGCTTATGACAAACCATGGTGGCAAGCAACTCTCAAGTATAGAACATGTAACCCTATAAGGAATGCAATAATGAAGGAGGTGAATTTCATGGAGGATATAAAAGTAAAGGTCAAGGTGGAAGAAGTAGGTTTCCGCTTGGAACCTATTATACTTGTGGATCTCTACATCATTACTAGTGTGATTTTCATCATAATATAAACATGGGATACAACACAAATTAGAGGAATGTCTAGATTTTTATGAGCACATGAGAAATAATAAGAAGGACAAGGGAACAAGGATGATTAAAGTACAACACGTGAAATATTATTAGTAGATGCAAAAGAATATGCCTCATCCTGAGTTATAAACCGTGTTGGTTACTACACACACAGAAGTAGCAAGTGCATGCAATCCTCTCAAGTCCAAGCCACTCATTATGAGAGAATATGTGATACATACTAAGTATCTAGATGATACTCATCAGAAGGATGTATATCAAGAGACCATGGGAATCCTCAGAGATCTAGAAGGTGAAATATAGTGCTTGAAAGAGCAACCACTTAAGATAGAATGAGTGAAGAACATAGATCTCCCATAGAACAATGTTAATTTTAGTGGCCAATCTCTGCTAATTCACAAATATTTGGGTTTTTTAAAATTTGGATTTGGCTAATTTTGAGGGGTTATGTCACTTGCAATTTCACCTAAATTTTCTAGGTACATGTTAATTTTTTGGTTTGATTCACCTAGCATTTATAGTAATAGCCAATTTTTTTATATATAATTCACCTTTACCATGTTAACAAAAGAGAAATTTTCTACTAGTCGTTAACCTAATGCTACCATCAGATAGTAGATAAATTCTGGCAACATTTCCTTTCACTTCATGGCATTTGCCAAGATTTTGAAATTCATTTATATAAATTCGCCAAGTAATATCTATGGTTATTTTTTAGAGGGGGCCTTAAAATTTACCCTACCACAAAAGGATGTGGATGAATTGAAGGAGGTATCTAATTTTTTGCGTCAGGAAAATATCATCCCTTTTTTATGGAAATGGATGCGTGAAAAAGTATTGTATGCTGGAGTTGAGCACGAGCGTCAAATACTACATGAAAATTTTACACCATAGAACCATGAGTATGATAAATAAATCACTTTGGATGCATTGATTGATGGGTAGTTGGTGAGTAACATCTTGATATGTATAGGTGATGAGGTAAATGTGCTAACTCTAGATGCATGGAATAAAATGTGGAGACCGATAGTATAACCATCTTAAAATGTATTGTATATGGAAAATAAGACTAGGGACATACCTATTGGGGTTTTTAAGAATGATTCAATTACTATAGAGGGAGCCAAGTTTACTGGAGACTTTGAGGTGTTAGAACTGGATGAATCAAATGACTTTCCAACATTGCTTGGGTTCCCCAGGTGTTATGCAAATAATGTTGATTTGCACTTCAATAAGGGATACATTGGTTTTGAGAACAAAGATTAGTGCATTATTATACCTTTGAATAAGGAAAAGGCTACACCATATATTGATCCTTTGAGTGAGGAAGATCTAAATAAGATTTATGTGTGAACAATGCATGATCTGGAGAATGTTAACCCCTTTAAGGAAGGTGTGCTTTAGTGGGAAGATGCGAAGTCAGTTAGAGATACTAGAAGTATTGCTTGTGAAAAAAAGGCTGATGGTACATAAGAAATGGTTTGGTATGAGATTAAAGGAAGACTCACCAAGATGATCAAGCCATGTATGGTTAGGCACATGGGAAAATTTTATCTACCTAGATACACTAGTGACGAGAAGCTCAAATAATTCTTGCATGTCATGTAGGAGCATTGGAAAAATTTAGGAAACTGTAGGAATATGTTAATCTATACATTATGTGGGACAACAATTCATTGGTGGGCCACACAAAGAGATAACTTGTTGGGATAGTGAGAAGTGAGAATCGCCTTTTCAAGAAGGTTCACTCAGATTAATTTGCCTACACATATTTGTGAATATCATGGGAAGACTCTAGCTTTGAAACACATACATAATTGTGAGAGACTATGGAAGCAAGGCCCAGAGGCTTTACCACCATCTCTGTGGGTACACAATTTCTATTCCACACCGTGTGGCTACGCATGGGCTTGGTATGTATATGTTGAGCTCAAGAAAGAAACGAAAAGCTGATAAGAGATGACTACAGGTATTGTTAAAACTTTTGATTGATTTTCTACTAAACCCCCAGTTCATGAAGCATTACAGATCATGATGCACATCACATTAGGAGATAACATGAAATTAAAATAGCTCATGCTAGAGTTACTTGGTGAATCTAATTCTGAGGCACACCTGGATACTAAAGAGACATAAGATATACAGTCTGGCCACACCTAGAAGGAGAAGGTAAAAGGTAAAATGGTATACCTCATTGATGATGAATAGGTTTAGAACATAGATGTTAACCACATAGAAGGTGTACATGAGGTGATGAACATTACATATGAAAAGGAATGCATGTCCCATGCACCAATGAAGACTAAAAAATGTTAAAATTGGAATTGAAGATGTTCCTAAGCAAGAAATCATTGGGGATTACTAGTCAAAGAAAAAAATGGCCAATATAATTGAGATCTTACGTGACTTCTAGGACTTATTTCCATGGGGATATCATGAGTTGAAAGGATTTTAACCCTTTTTAGGTGAGAAGAAGATTGAGTTGAAAGAGGGTGTGCATCCAGTTAGGAAGCCTTACATGATGAATCCTAACCTGTGCGTGATAGTGAAGGAAGAGATTGATAAAATGCTTAAGTCTAGAATTATTGATCCTATTGAGGAATTTGAGTGGGTTCGCCTCATGGTTTTAAGAATCAAGAAATATGGGAGGATCAAGATTTTTTTGGATTATAGGGAACTCAATGTTGCATTTTTTATAGATCGTTTTCCCACCCCCTTCACATAAGAAATCCTTGAAGGATTTACAGGGTGTGAAATATATTCTTTTACAAATGGTTTCTTAGGATATCACCAGGTGCACATTATGAAAGAGGATCAGAAGAAGATAACTTTCACCACTAAAAGGGGAAGTTTTACATATACTGTTATGCCTTTTGGGTTTAAGAATGCACCAATAGTGTTCTCGCGCATCGTTGTGTAGTCCTTTCATGATTTTATTAATAAGTTTTTATAACTCTATTTGAATTATTGGATAGTGTATGGGTTATTCAAGGATCACTGTGATAATATGAGGCCCATGTTTGAGAGCTGTAGGAAGTTAATCATCTCTCTTACCATAAAAAGTGTATTTTTTCTACACCCTTTGGAACTCTGCTTGGTCACATCATTTACAAGGAAGGATTGTTGGTAGACCCAGCCAAGATAGATGTAGTCTTGGGTTTAGAAGAGCCTACTAGCTAGAGTGAAGTGCATGGATTATTGGGGCATATCAAGGGCTATGCAAATATTTTTTCTCCACTAGAGGAATTACTCAAGGATAAAGAAAAGTTTCATTAGGGTGATGCATATTAGTATGAATTTGAGACTTTAAAGGAAAGAGTAAATATTGTATCTATCTTACACTTTCCTTCTTGGACCAAACCCTTTCATATAAATGTTAATGCCTCTGGTATAGCGATTGGCATATTCATGGCACAACCCAGGAAAGGAAATGTGGATCATCCTATACGCTTTTAAAGAAATAATTTGACACCAACAGAGAAAGATTGCACTACCAATGAGCTCAAAGCATTTTCCATGATCTATGTGCTTCAAAAGTTCAAATAATATATTTTAGATACCATGTTTATCTTCTATACAAATCATATTGCATTGAAGTACTTAGTCAACAAGCTTGTTTTGCAAGGGCGCATCTGCAAATGGATACTCATGTTCTAGGAGTTTGATTTCATAGTTGTTGTCAAGCCAGGAAAAATAAACTAGGGGCGTGATCATCTCTCAAGGATCAATCCTAGTGAGGATGTGAAAAACATTAAAGAAACTATGCCAAATGCACAACTATTCATGTTGAACCGTGCACCCACAAATTTGGAAGATATAGCCATCTTTTTAAGCACTGGATTGGTGCCAAAAGGAATTAAAACATTGGAAAAGAAACAACTTGTTATATGCACAATGCTTTATCAACTGATTGGATGTGACTTGTACAAAATTGGAAGAGATGAGGTCTTACACCTATGTTTTCTTAAACATGAGCATGAGGAAATCATGGAGGAGGCTCATGGTGGAATATCAGGAGGAAATTATGTAGGTGATGCGGTTGTGCACAAAATCCTTATTGCTAGTATTTGGTGGGAAACTTTGTACAAGGATGTTAAGGAATTTGTATAGGCATGTGATCATGGTCAGCGCATTAGCAAGAATGGTAATAGAGATAAGATTCCCCTTAGACTCATTGCAAGTGTAAAACCTTTCGAGAAGTGGGCCATTGACTTTGTAGGACCTATTTTATCACCCATGTGTAAGACCAACACACACTACATTATCACTTACATGGACTATCTGAAAAGGTGTGCAGAGGTAGAACCTATAGGATTATACTATAGCCACAACATAAAGGTTTCTTTGGGAAAATATCATTAGTTAGTATGGATGTCCATTAATCTTGACAAGTGATAGAGGAACTCATTTCCTAAATGAGACAATCAAAATTTTTATCGGAAGAGTTTATGGTGACACGCCGTAAAACTACCCCTTATCACCCTCAAGCTAATGGTATTGATGAATATTTATACAAGATCTTGAGCCATACTTTAATGAAGATTTGTGATGTTGGGAGAAAATTTTGGGATGATAAATCATCAACTATTCTTTGGGCATACAAGACCACATATAAAAGATTAAACAAGGCCACACCTTTTTATTTGGTGTTTGGGGTAGGAGCAGTATTTCCCTCCATGCATACTGTATGTGCAGGAGGATTATCAAATGGACACGTTGTAGAATATCGCATTGAGAAATTAATGCAATTAGATGATTGACATGCCATTACACATTAGAGTCAGAAGACTTAGATAGTAAAACAAAAGGCCTAACATGATAGGAACATTAAGAATAAGACGTTTTACATTTGGAAAAATGGTCCTTCTCTATGAATCCAAGTTTGCGTGCCACCGAGGAAAGTTGAAGGTACATTTGTTGGGACATTTTTTAGTAACCAAGATACTTGAATCATGCACATGTCAATTACAAGTGCTTAATAGAACCATGTAGCCCAATTAATTCAATGGAAGTAGGCTAAAGACCTAATATAAATCAAGCTTCTTGGTGTTTGTAATAAGGTAGTATTTCCACTTAGATTAGATTTTCCTTTCATGTTTTGCATTCCATTTGTTATTGTTTTTTTTTTCCTATTTTATTGTAATAAGTGTTCTTATGCGCAGGAAGCTGATTACTATCTATTGAGTTCATGCACAAAGGACCACACATAATTTTAGTGTGGGGTGGATGCAGGTGTCCATAAGAAGGTATTTATTAAAAAATATAAGGTTATTGCTATAAGGTACTCTGAAGTAAATACGATGATGCATGCAACATGAATAAAAGGTAGGTGACCAAGGAATAAGAAGTATGAATGTGGGAAGGTAGAGGAATATGTTCTAGGTACCTGAGAATAAGGTGCATGACAACTATTTCTCATATTGAAACCCATGAAATAGAAGGCAACACAACATAATGTGAGGGAGGAAACAAAAATATATACTACTTGGAATGTGGCGCAGAGGAAGAAGGCTTGTAGAGAGGAAATAGGAACACATGGATGTTTGTAGTCTTATGAAGTAGTAAGCACGCTAGAAGGTTATGGATGTTGCATAGATGAGGCATGGAGGAAAGTAAAATTTAGATGGAAAAGGGTGATTTTAAATGTAAAACATAGTTTAAAACTTTAAAACGAGAAAAAGTGTTCTAAAATAAAAAGTAAAGCGGAGAAATTTTGAAGTATAAAAAATCTATAAAAAGGGGGTAGACCAACTTTTTTGTTTCCTTGCATTCAAAGAGAAGAGAAACCAAGTGACCTAGTACGACCAAGCAAGCTAAGTAATGAGAAAACCATAAAAATGTGCATAGGGTGTTTGCTTAAGGCTCATTCATGGAAAAGAGGAATTTTAAGAAAAATATTGAGTGCAAAGCTAGGACATGGGTAGTTAGGGTTTACAAGGATCGAAGGTTGAGCGGCTAGGGTTTAGAGGGCTGAGGTACTAAGGAATGTTGAATCAAGATGCAAGGAAGAACTTATAAGGACTTAACAAGAAAATGGCATCAAGGAAGGGATCAAACACATTTCCTAAGAAGGGAAAGGGAAAGGCCAAGGGAAAACCAGTCACATCAATGAGTTTCAATGAAGAATGGTACGCAAAGATGTTGTACCTAGATGACATGCTATTGGGGATGGATTATGTGTCTCACGTACAAAATATGGCTATAAGTGATTATAACCATAGGACAACCACTGCTGAAAAAGAGATGGTGTTGGAGTTAGTTTGCTTGATAGGAGAAATGAAACAGGATGACAAACATGTGTATGATGACTTTGTGAAGACCACATTGAAGAAGGGTTGGACTTTTGCAACTCTATGAGTTGTCTGTTAGGATAAAATATTATTATCCTAATATTTAATTATGCATAGTTTAATTATTTAATTAATTTTATTAATTAAATAATAATAGTTATTTTGTTATATGGTTATTCAACCATATTTGTCTTTTATACATACTGTTATATTGTTTTAAACAATATATTTGTTTGTATCTAATTGTTGCTTCCCGGATGTTATTGGAAGCCTGTATATTTAGGAATTTGGTTCACCTGTGGAACTGAATTCTTTGTTTGTATTTGGCTGTGCAATATCTATAAATATTGCAGCCCATTCTCTGTAATGGTTGATTGATTGAGATTAATAAATTGATCAGGCTTCCGTCCCTGTTTTTCAATCATCATTTGGTACCAGAGCGAATTGAAGCTCCTGGCAAGGTTGGAGAAGATTGCAGAAGAAGGATAATTCGTGGAGAAGAAATCTGCAACAGAAGGAGAGCCAGTGCTGCCTCCTGCAGCTTCCTAGAACCCCCTGCAAACCCACAACCTCCTGTTCAGTTCCAGGTGTTTGGAACGCAAATTTTTTTTTGCACTGGTGCACTCAGCACCAGGCAAAATTTGCTGCAGGTATTGCTTGCTATAATTTGGAGGCCGTGTGAAGATTTTTCCCCATATAGGGTTTATCTCTAATATTAGGGGCAGTATTTAGTCTCTATAATATATATATTGGAATTTGGTAGCTTTAGCTATATTTTTTGGAGGATTGTTGTGTGTATGCTGGACCTATCACGTGAAGAAGGTCTTCCAGGCGCACCTGCATTTGGAGACAATCAATAAAAAAGAAGAAACCAACGGTGAACCTGCACAAATGGCATAGCAAAAGAAGAGGTCATTTGTTTGGTTATATTTTTTATATCATAGAAATGGCATAGCATAGAAATGGTATATTTGTTCATATCACCTGGTATATTTGTCCACTTGTTTGTTGTGAAAGAGAAGCACGGCCTGCACAGTGGACCAGTGTATTCTTTGAGTAAAAAAAGAGGAGCGGCCAAAGAATAGCATAAGTCAACTCCTCACGCCTTGCATGACCTGTCACATACTCCATGCAGAAGGCGCGACCTGCACACAAGAAAAAAGAATGACAAAATGGAAGCAGAGTAATACAATAGCAATCAAAATAGGCATGGCCAAAGCAAGGAACCAGCGGCCAGTTGGGACTCCACACAAAACCTACACGGACCTGCAACGCAGCCTGCTCCAAGTCCACGCATCGGCCCTTTTGAAACTCCTGCGTCCTCCTCATGCGTCGAACCTACACCAAGAAAAAACGTGTTGAAGTGAGCAAATACCTACAAAAAAAAAAACACAGTGATCAAAAAAAGATCAAAGAAAACAAAGAAAACAGCGGCTGAGAAAAACAATCAAAAAGAAAAGCGACCAAGGAAAAGGCAAACAAAAACAAAGCAAAAGGAAGGCAGGTTTCTTTGATCCATTTTTGAGCAAAGAAACCCTAAAAACCACCTCTCACTCCACGCATGCAGACACGTGGAGATTCGTTCAAACCGCTTCTTTCAAAAGGTAAGTCGATTTTACCTGTCAATTAAATGCAAATTCCTTCATTTCATATACAAGCGCCCCTAAGTGGCCAAGTTGGTTATTGGATGCGCCTTGGGAGTGAGAGGTCTGGGGGTCAAATCCTGCCCCAACACTCAAAAACTCACCTTTTGAAATTTGGCAGAATTTTTGGCGAAACTGCTAAATTTAGCAGATTTTTTGAATTTAGTTATAACTAACTAAATTTAGCGGAGAAACCCCTAAGCTAGGGTAAAAAAAAAAATTCTCCCATCTGGTCTGTTTTTTCATTTCAGACATTTTTTGCAAAGGGAGACCTATCTAAAAATTGCATCTTCAGCTTCTTTTTTGCAATTTTTAGCATTTTGGGTCGTATTGGGCTCAGGAGGCCACCAGGACCCGAGAAACTGAAATTTTTTGCCTGCCATTCAAATTGTACAGTTTTTTTAATGTAAATTATATACTGCTGCATATTGTACTAATTTACAGGTTGCCATAGTCAACTGCAAACTTTGTAACTTCTCAAAAACTGGCAGAATTGTAATCAAAAACAAAAAAAATTGGTTCTGTAACACTCACGAGATCCTAGATCTCATTCGCAGCGTTCGGTATATACGGTGCCTCTGGGAAGCACTTACGGGTAAAGCCATCATGACTACTACTGCACTTAACGCCTAATATAGCTGCAACAACGTCGTCTGGGCATCGTCCCTATAAATCGACGGGGAGTAATAAGGTCACAGTGCACACACTATGAACCATCCCATCCGTCTGTGAACGATTGCAAGACATAAATCCAGACTGAGAAACTATCCGAGTATATAGCGAAGTTACGCGTGCGTATGAGGATATTTCTTTGAGCCGGTGTCAATAATCGCACAGACCCCATCAGTACTGTCTTGGTACCACGTATTGAATTCTTTCACGTACGTTAACGCCTCTTTCACGTACCGCCAAGTATATAGAAAGGGCGAGCTTCTTCCACGTACCGACAGGTATATCGGAAGGGTGCGTATATAGAAAGGTTCGGTATATCGGATTGACGGTATATAGATTGGGAGACCTAATACCTGGAGTGATAAGAGCCAAACCCTGTCAGTGATCTCTGCAAAATGGGCACCAATGCCCCCAAATTTTTTCTTCCGGATTCACAATTTCTCAGAGGAAGCAACTATGTTGCATGGAAGACAAAAATAAAGACACAACTTGAGTTTGAAGAAATCTGGCCTGTTGTGACTGGTACTCTAACCAGATCACCAACTGATGCAACACAACAACGACAATTTGATAGAGCAGATCAGAAAGCAAAACTCATCATCTTGTTTGGAGTGTCCGACGATGTGCAAGCCCACATTCGAGATGCCACAACAGAAAAAGAAGTGTGGGATAAGCTGAGCACAATATATGAGGCCAAAAACAAGAATGTCATACTAAATTTGCAGAGTCAGTTACATACATTGAAGTTCAAGCAAAATGAGAAAATTGAAGCTTTCCTAAGAAGAGTTGCAGAGTTGAGGGCTTCACTTCTAGCCCTAGGAGAAGAGGTCAAAGATGAATCTCTCGTTCCCATTGTTCTGAGAGCTCTCCCTTCTTCTTACCACATTTTTTCACAACTCTAAACTTGTCAGATATGACAATTAGTTTTGACAAGCTAGTAAACCTACTGCAACAAGAGGAAGCAATGCACAATAAGGATGATGAAGAGGAGCAGGCACTGTCTTCACATCAAAAATGGAAAGGAAAAGGTAAAGGAAAACCTAAATCCTATCAGAAGTCCCCACATCAGAATCAGTATCATGGGGACAATCAACAGAAGAAGCGATGTCCAATTTGCAAAAGAGGACATGACTTACAAGATTGTTGGTATAACACTTATAAGAAAGGTTCATCAAGCAACTCTGGACCACAACAACAACAATCTTACAAGGGACATTCAAACAACTATCACGGGTAGAAAAAGGGGAACTGGAAAAGAAGACCCCACCAGCAAGGTAATATTGCTGAGCAACAAGAACAGTCAGACAATGAAGACTTCTTGTTCACTGCTCGATCAAGTGAACCATCCATGTCATCTAGTGATGTCTGGTATGTTGATTCGGGAGCCACTCGACACATGACTGGCCACAGATACTGGTTTATTTCAATGAGGGACACGCCATCGAAAAATCATGTTTCGTTGGGAGATGATTCTTCATATACAGTTCAGGGGATTGGAAACATTTCTCTACCCCTTGGTTCACGCAAATGCAGACTATCAGATGTTCTATATGTCCCTGGGTTGACAAAGAATCTTCTTTCAATCAGTCAACTCCTAGATCACAACCTGAAAATTGACTTTGATAGTCAATCCGGCAAGAAAATGTGTTTGATTCGAGATAAATCAAGAGGCTCGAAAATAATTGCAAAAGCCTCAAATGTGGGACGTATGTTTCAACTTGATTTCATTCACAAAAACGATCAAGCACTTGTGGCTAAAAACTCCACCTCATCCCAGTTGTGGCATCGAAGATTTGGTCATGTAAGTTTCAAATATCTCGAAACACTTCGCCGGTGTAATATGGTACATGGGCTACCATCTCTTCAGAAGGATACAAACAAGTGTCCTCACTGCTTAGCAGGAAAACAACACAGAGTTTCATTCCAAAAGAGTACTTTTCGAGCTCATGGTAAACTTGACCTGGTTCATACCGATCTTTGTGGTCCGATGTAGCCAAGTCATTATGGGTTCCAGTACTTCATGCTTTGTGTTGATGACTATTCACAGAAAATGTGGATTTTTTGTCTTCGCAAGAAAAGTGAAGCCTTTGAAACATTCAAAAAGTTCAAAGTTGCAGTTGAGAAAGAAACTGGTCGTCACATTAGAACTCTCCGCTCAGATCGAGCGGGGGAATTCACCAGTAATGAGTTTCAGAGACTACCTACAAACTCATGGGATTCGTCGACAAATACCCTCCTCCACACACACCACAGCAAAATGGTGTTGTTGAGAGAAGAAATCGTACTATCATGGAAATAATTCGATGCATGATCGATGATTCCGGACTTGCAAAGACATTTTGGGAAGAAGCAGCAAAAATAGTAGTTTATTTGTTGAACAGAGCACCCACAACTACTCTTGATGCGAATTACACCACAAGAAGCATGGTCAAAAATTAAACCATCCATTGCACACCTCAGAGTATTCATGTATAAAGCAAGCATGCACATACCCAAACAGAACAGAAATAAATTGGACATGAAGTCACAAAATCTCATCTTCATTGGATACAGTGAATAGACTCTTGGGTATAGATTGATGGATCCTAAGACCAGAAAAGTCTACACCAGCAGAGATGTTGAGTTTCTCAAGAAGAAGGAAGTAGAGACTCCTCCTCCGGACTCACATGATGTAGATTTTTCACCCGTTGTAAAAATTGAAGCTAATGTTCCCTCAAAAGATGAAAGTGATGATGGGGATGATGGTGTTGATCAAATAGAACCACAACCCATGGGAACAGTTCAACGTATGCCTAAATGGTGTACAAGTACATTACAAGATGCAAGATTGGATGTCTCCACCGGATACATCCACCCCTGGACCATGGACTCACAGTAAAGCAAGAGAAGATGTTAACTTTGCTTTGACGAGTAGAGTTATTGAATCTGATGATCCCTCTACAATCTAGGAAGCCCTATAGTCAAAAGCTTGGAAAGATGCCATGGATTCTGAATATCAATCAGTGATGCAGAATAACACTTGGCAGCTTGTTGATCTTCCACCAGGGAAGAAACCCATTGGATGCAGATGGATATTCAAAACTAAGTACAAAGCAGATGGGACAGTGGACAAGTGCAAAGCAAGACTTGTAGCAAAGGGGTATGCACAAAAAGAAGGCATTGACTATGAGGAGACATTTTCTCCCACAGCTAAGATCAAAATGATCAGGATTATCTTTGCTCTAGCTGCTTAGTTTGGATGGAAATTTCACCAAATGGACGTAAAAAGTGCCTTCCTAAATGGAGATTTACAAGAAGAAGTCTACATGACTCAACCTGAGGGATATGTTGTACATGGTCAAGAAGAAAAGGTATGCAGACTCAGGAAATCTCTGTATGGCCTCAAATAGGCACCCCAGGCATGGTACATCAAGATTGATGAGCATCTCGTACAACATGGATTCGTCATAAATCCATACGATCCCAATCTCTACCTCAAAAATCAAGGGGGGGAGATGGTGATTGTTGTAGTTTATGTCGATGATCTAGTCATCACTAGCAGTTCAGTGAAGATGATTGATGAAACGAAGAAAGATCTTAAGCGATCATTCGACATGACAGATCTCGGGCTTATGCACTACTGTCTTGGACTAGAAGTATGGCAGAAAGAGAATCACATCTTTGTTTCTCAGATGAAATATACCAAGACAACGCTCGAGAAGTTTAGGATGATGGATTGCACACCAATTGCTACACCTATGGAGAATAGATTATAATTATCTCGTTCAGATCCATCTCCTGAGGTAAGTGCCACTCTCTATCGGTAGCTGATTGGGAGTCTCATTTACCTGACCTACACTAGACCAGATATCAGCTTTGCAGTGAGCTATCTATCCAGGTTCATGCAAGAACCAAAAGTTTGTCATTGGAAATAAGCAAAGCGCACGTTGAGGTATCTCAAAGGATCAGTGGATCTTGGTCTAGAATACAAGAAGAATGAAAACTTCTTCTTGACTGGATATTCGGATTCAGATCATGCAGGTAACATTGATGATATAAAATCCACTTCCGGATTTGTATTCTTTATGGGATCTGGACCAATATCATGGGGAAGTAAGAAACAACACTTAATTTCTCGCTCTTCCATAGAAGTTGAGTATCATTCTACAGGATAAGCTGTCTATGAAGCGATTTGGCTACGTCGCATACTGGAAGGACTTGGAATACCACAGGACAAACCGACCACCATGTATGTTGACAATGAAGGTGTTCTCAAACTTGTTCACAATCCAGTTTTTCATGAAAGAACAAAGCACATTGAGGTTCAGGTTCATTTCATACGTGAACATGTGTTGAAGCACAACATCCAGCTTCAATTTTTTCCAACTGCTGAACAACGAGCAGATATTTTCACAAAGTCACTTGCACGTGACAAGTTCGAGTTGTTCAGAGCATTTTCTCTCCTCATCTCTTCAGACAATGCACAACTAAGGGGGGCAATGTTAGGATAAAATATTATTACCCTAATATTTAATTATGCATAGTTTAATTATTTAATTAATTTTATTAATTAAGTAATAATGGTTATTTTGTTATATGGTTCATTCAACCATATTTTTCTTTTATAAATACTATTATATTGTTTTGAACAGTATATTTGTTTGTATCTAATTGTTGCTTCCCGGATGTTATTGGAAGCCTGCATATTTAGGAACTTAGGTTCACCTGTGGAACTTAATTCTTTTTTTGTATTTGACTATGCAATATCTATAAATATTGCAGCCCATTCTCTGTAATGTTTGATTGATTGAGATTAATAAATTGATCAGGCTTCTGTCCCTGTTTTTCAATCATCAAAGACTTCTAGAGAAAGTAGGGGTCCTCCAGCTATTTGAACTACCTTTCTTTGCTAAACCCACACATCTCTTCCAATGGCTCATGTTTAGGGTACAAGAAGACTACTTATACTTTTTGGGCTATAGAATGAGGATCATAGCTTAGCTTATAGGACAGGTCACAAGGTTGCATGAGACATGGCAAGACCTATATTTGGACTGGTGTGATGATACAAAGATCGATGAATTGGCCATTAAGTTAATTCAATGGAAGTAGGCTAAAGACCTAATATAAATCAAGCTTCTTGGTGTTTGTAATAAGGTAGTATTTCCACTTATATTAGATTTTCCTTTCATGTTTTGCATTCCATTTGTTATTGTTTTTTATTTTCCTATTTTATTGTAATAAGCGTGCTTGTGCGTAGGAAGCTGATTACTATCTATTGAGTTCATGCACAAAGGACCACACATACTTTTAGTGTGGGGTGGATGCAGGTGTCCATAAGAAGGTATCTATTAAAAAATATAAGGTTATTGCTATAAGGTACTCTGAAGTAAATACAATGATGCATGCAACATGAATAAAAGGTAGGTGACCAAGGAATAAGAAGTATGATTGTGGGAAGGTAGAGGAATATGTTCTAGGTACCTAAGAATAAGGTGCATGAAAACTATTTCTCAGATTGAAACCCATGAAATAGAAGGCAACACAACATAATGTGAGGGAGGAAACATAAATATATACTACTTGGAATGTGGCGCAGAGGAAGAAGGCTTGTAGAGAGGAAATAGGAACACATGGATGTTTGCAGTCTTATGAAGTAGTAAGCACGCTAGAAGGTTATGGATGTTGCATAAATGAGGCATGAAGGAAAGTAAAATTTAGATGGAAAAGGGTGATTTTAAATGTAAAACATAGTTTAAAACTTTAAAATGAGAAAAAGTGTTCTAAAATAAAAAGTAAAGCGGAGAAATTTTGAAGTATAAAAAATCTATAAAAAGGGGGTAGACCAACTCATTTGTTACCTCTACATTGAACGAGAAGAGAAACCAAGTGACCTAATGCGACTAGAGACAAGCTAAGTAATGATCAAACCATACACTACATGTGCACAGTTTGTTTATGTAAGGCTCCTTCATGGAAAAGAGGAAATTTGAGCAAAATATTGAGTGTAAATTTTAGGACATGGGTAGATAGGGTTTGCAAGGATTGGAATTTAAGCGGTTAAGGTTCCCAGAGGTTCAAAAGAAGGATTGTGTAGTAGGGTACAAGTTGGAATTATAGAATTGAGAAGAATGGCATTTGAAGAAAGTAAATTTCTTTATCACTGAAGGGGTAGAGGAAAGGGTCGAATGAAGAGGGTTGAGGTTGCCAAGGACCCTCTCAAGGATATTTACTTAGAGATGAAGTACCCCTAGGAGTGATTAAGTCACAGACATGGAAGTCCCAGCTCCAGAAAGTGCAAAATAAGTGAATTCAATCATAGAGATTTAGGAAATGAAGTGAATTTAAAGGACGATATGCTACGAGAGCTGTCAGATAAAAATGAATAAGGGAAGGTACCGATCAATGACTCGGTGAGAAGACTTCTAGAGAAAGTAGGGGTCCTCTAGCTATTTGAACTACCTTTCTTTTCTAAACCTACACATATTTTCCAATGGCTAATGTCCAAGGTACATGAAGACTACTTATACTTTTTGGGCTATAGAATAAGGATCACAACTCAGCTATCATCGGGCAAGTCACAGGGTTGCATGAGATAAGATAATATCTAGATTTTCATCTATGTGATGACACAAAGATCAATTAATTGGCCATTAAGTTACAATACGAGAAAGGAGGAAGGGCCATGAGTATAGAGAATATTACAGAACCCTATGACTAGGGTTACATCTAGGCTCATAATTTTTAAACTAGGTGCCTTAGAGAGATAGGGTGATATAAACAAGAAGTTTATTTACATTGTACATAAGATGGCCCATAAGACATAATACAACATAACCCATAGTATATTACCAATGGGATCATTGAAGAGGCACAGGGGCACAGAATGAAGAAGGGGTGAAGATCACATGGGGATCCATCCTTCATATTAATTATCTTCTAAGAGACTGGCATCGTGGATGGTCTAGATAAGGATGTGTGAGTTCACGTCACCAACAAACAAATCCCCTGTAGTGTATAGTTTGCAGGTTATACTTTTGATAGCTTGCAATCAATAATGTGTACAAGGCTAGAGTGGACAAGTGGTACATGAGGATGTGCACAGATTTTGAAAATGAATAGCACATTCCAGGTGAAATTCCTGAGGAGGTAAGATAATATGTGAAATGCTCGTGGTAATGAAACACTATACATCCTTTCACGTTTCAAGATGGAAAATGGATAAATGGGGCCATGGCACAGAGTTTTCATTTAAATTTACCATGTAAGGTATTTCAAGTGCATGGTTAATCAAATCAAATATGCACATAAATTGGTGTTTGATTCTGACAAGATGAATTCATATTAGCCACACATCGTAGGTGCCACCTACAAGTATGACTCTAGTGCCCGTGTAGTTGGAGACTTTAGATTCATACACGCTGGGCTTGAACCCCCAGTTGAATTTTAGAATTAAGGGGATTAGTATGCATATTCTTCATAATTTTGCATGACTGAAGGCATAGGACGGTGTGGAGATAGAAGTTTTCAGATACTTACCTTCTACATAGCACAAAATAGACTATTGTGCCACCACCAAAGAGGACACGTGAGGAATATCCTGATAAGAAAGAAGAGGAAGCCGGTGGGCTTGACCACACATGCAGGAAGGAGATGTATTACATAAAGAGAGAAAACATGATGGTGGCATGGGACCTACCTAGCAAGTGAATGAGATTTTAGATAACGCAAAGAGCAAGTGTGGAGGCACAAAAGTAGTCTCTAGTGATGAGGAAAGGGAATAAAATATGTTAGAATAGTTGGAGAATGAGTGGGCCATAAATCAGGTAGATAAAGGGGGTGTAAAAACATAGGAAGATAATATCACTGGAGAAGGAAGAGTTTAATCAGTATTTTGCGTAAGGAGAAGTGACCTATGTGCATGAGGAGGCACATGTGAGGAGGAGAAAGAGGTTGAGGATGCCTATGATTATTAAGGAACATAATTACATTGACTGGACGGAACTAGCACAGGCCCCTTACACTCCAAGGAAAAATATGATGAAGGCTAAGGTAGTATGAAGAAAAAGGGATCCCCGAGTCACCACACATGGACTTTGTTCATGATCTGATAAATGTTGTTAAGGGTGAGATTTCTAGAGCATACTCACAATAGAGAAGACTTGTTTGGTAGATTTTTTTTTGGATGTGTATGGAGGGATCTCACACATGAAGAAGAGTGTTGTCTTGTAACATTACACACATTTTTAAGATCTAGAGTTTGAAATAAATGACAAGTCTCTTACCACTCTGGAGCTGAAGAAAGAGCTTGGTAATAAGTATAAACATGTGGATCCGATGCTCCTCACTAATGATCAGGCATGCAACTCCTCAAATAAGTTGGTTGTCAATGTGACAAAGAGGAATTTGGATCAAAGGAAACCATGAGGGTGATGATGGAGGATAAGAAGAATAAGGAGAAAGAATTGGAGAGCACGAAGGATGATCTAAAGGGAGATAAAAAGTGCACCAAAGAAGCATATAACAAGGAGGGCACATTAGTGAAGCGTATTTTAGGCACATCTTGACCGTGGTGAGCCAAGAACAAAGTGAGTATGATGATGAAATGGAATATCTTGAAGACCTGGTTGGGATATTATTGGTGACCATCAAGAGTGGTGCGGGGCCATCAACTGAGGATTTGGTTGAGGAAAAGAGAAGGAATAAGGTAGTTGTGGATGCAAGAATAACTAAACTTGAAGGTCTATTCACACAACTCAAGGAGTTTGGTAGTAAATCTGAATTAACCTCTTATAGATGTCAAAAGTGTGACCTTATCCTCATCATGAGGGTAATTAATGAAGAAGTAGAACTCAAGGCCATACAGGCAAAGACAGTGACCAAAAAAATTGAGTGTACTAATTTGTTGGAACAAAAAAATATCATTAAGAAAAAGAAGGAAACCCTCGAGTTCTAGATTAAGAAACTTTGTACCCTAGTGATGGAGCACATGGACATGATAGAAGGGGTGATCACAAAATTAAGTTTGGTCATCCAAGAACTAAAGGAAAAGGTGGATGAATTGGCACGTGACCAGATACTAGGAATTATGAAGGTGATGCCTAGGAAGGCCATAGAAGAGCTGGGTGAATGGAAGAAGTTAGAAGGGGGGATGGATACCAGATTTCTAGATATCATCTAACATCCTGAAGTATAGAGCAGTATGCATGGAGGTCAAAGTTATTATTTTTCGTACTATTGTATTTGATTGTTATTCTTTATTTTTTATGATTATTTCATTTATATATTCTTTGGAGGAACAAGTTGGGAAAACCATTTTTGATGACGGAAATACAATTAGTGTGGGGTAATGTTGCACAGATAAATTGAGTAATTATGATCCATGTGTGAAGGTTCCCACCCAAGTAGGAGAATTTGGGATTTATCCATTTTGTTGACCTAGGCCTAAACATAGAGAACAGAGGACGAGTGACATCTAAGAAAGATCTATATTTAGACAATATCCATAAGGCTTGGAATGCACGTAAATGGGATAAACTGGAAAAAATCACATGCAAAGATCACATGAGGATCATTCACGAGTTAATATAATAATAGGATTAAAGTGGGAGATATATTTAGGATAATATATTATTAGGATTACTATAAAAGCATGCATGCTTTATGGCTATTTTTGAATGTAATGCACGTAGTATATTTTTAGTCTCGCCTATCACTAGGAGAGTGCATGGGTGGTGAAGAGAAATTCCCCACCCATATTTATATGTCATCTGTATGTTATAGAAGAGGGAGATATACTATGATTATGAAGGATGCAATTGAGATCATGCTATAATTTTTTATGCATGGATATACGAACTGATGTAACCATTGATTATGTATTCATCTTCCTTTTTATGTAGTGATTTTTATTTATGATGTATAACTATGAATGGATCTTGATTCTTGACATGTCAAAGTATGGTGATCTGATGGTGCAATTAATATTAATTATTGTTTAGACTACCATGATTCTTTATTATATGTGTTTCCAAAGTGATTTTATACAATGGTTAAATATACTTGGTTGAGTACATGGTCAATTATCATCATGAATATGCATGCTAACATTTTGACCAGACAATAAAAAGGAGGGGCATGGTAGATGCGTGTGCTTAAGGTCAACATTCAGTGTAGATTGAATGAGGTGCCAACGTGCATAGCATTTGAGTAATTAATTCCATATGATCTATATAAAAGATAAATGGGGTGGCCAATAAGTACTTTCTGCACTTGTGAAGTGAGTAAATCATGGATAATGATTCGTGCTCTGTATTTGTGTAGTTCTACTTAGCTGGTGTAAATTTCTTACTTACAAAACAAGTAGGGTGATAAACATTTCTTTCACATGGTTGTGCCAAGACTACCCCAATTTCCATACCAGAGGCATCAACGTGTGCATGGAAAGGTTTTTTTTAGGAAGGAAATAAAAAGATAGGTGTAGTAGTCAGCCTTTCCTTTAATGTTTTAAAATCTTATTGATGCACATTTCCCTAATATAATTTTCCTTTAGCCTTCAGTAACTCTTTCAAGAGCACAATTATCTTTTCATATCCGTTAATGAATTGTCTATAGTAATTGGTGTGCCCCAAAAAACCATGCACTTCACTCTAGTTAGTAGGTTCCTCTAGCCCCAAAATGACTGTAATCTTAGTAGGGTCTACTAGAAGTCCTTCTTTACAAATGATGTGCCCAAGTAAAGTATTGGAAGGGGAGGCAAAGATACATTTTTTGATATTTAAAGAGATGCTAAGCTACCTATACCTTTCAAAAATTAGCCTCAAATTGTCACAATGATATTTCACTAGCCCATATATGGTCCAATTGTCCATGTAGACCTATAAAAAATTATGAATGAAGTCCTAGAAGGCTTAAACAAAGATGCATGAGAACACTATTGGCACATTCCTTAAGCCAAAGGGAATGAATGTGTATGCAAAGATTACCCATTGAGTTGCGAAGGCGTTATTCTCTTGATCCTCACACACAATGTGCACCTAATGGTACTTTGAGAATCCATATGTGAATGAATAGATTATGTGCCCTGTAACTCCCTAAAGAATATCTTCTATAAATGGAGCATGAAAAGGATCTATGACACATGAAGCATTGAATAACCTGTAATCCACATAGATCTTGATTCGGCCATCTTTCTTTATATTAATCACTATGGGGCTAACCTGCTTAGATTCATCAATAGGCTCTATGATCCCTGACTTAAGCATTTTGTCAATATCCTCTTTGACCTTCTTGTGTAGATTTGGTTTCATCATATAATGCCTCTTCCAAACCGAACATGTGCCTTCTTTCAACTTAATCTTCATCTCTCCCAACGAGGTATGGATGCCCTTCAACTCATGATAATCGCTTAGGAATAAGTCCTAGAAGTTTCACAACTCAATGATATTAAGAACCTCTGGTTATAACCAATAATATTTAATAATAGCCTCCCTAGGCACATCTTCAGTGTCAATATTCACCTTCTTTGTCTTCATAGGAACATGGTATGCATGTGCATGTTAATTTGTAGAGTCCATAAATTTACGTGTACCCTTTATGTACTTGATGTCCAAATATTCAACTTCCTCATCATCAATGAGGTAGACAATCTTCCCTTACTCCTTATGTTTCCACACATGCCCAAGTAGTGTCTCTTATGTTTCCAGAATATCCTTATGCACCTCAGTATTAGGTTCTTCTAATATTTGAACCATAACTTCCTTTTCCTTCACACTGTCTCCCAACATGATGCGCTTCATGAACTAGTGGTTTAGTATAAAAATAGTAAAAGGTGTGAGTAAAATCTTCCGTCGGGTCTCACCAACATGCAATATCTTACTTTAACTCAGCATGCACCTACTAAGCATGTGTGCATCCACGTAGAGTATAGTAGAACTTGTATACCCAAAGGGATGGTGGCATAGATTCTTATCCATGCACCCATTGTCTCTCACATTTTTGGATGTGTATCAAATTAATAGTCTTCCCATTATACTCATGTACAAGATAGGGAGCATTTCTCCAAGTAAATATTGTTAAAAAAGATACCCTTACCTCATGTCAACCCAATAGATTGTCTTTATATGTATCCCAACAGTGCATCGTTGTCCCATGTAATGTGTATACTAGCCATTGTGTGTGTTTTTTTTTTCATTGATTTTGATTCCATTGATGTAAAAGGGTGTCATGATGTCATATGAGTCTCTATGAGGTGTTAGTCAATGGTCAAACATGAAGGATGATAGGTAGTGACAAGATTTTGTGAGTTTTATGTTGTCCTAGAGCATGGTTCATTGTGCAAAGTCATAGTTTGAGTTATCCAAGTAAGTTGAAGGTTTACATGATGTCCATAATGGTTAGTATGATGTTTCATATGTGTTAATGAGTCTATAAGAAGTCAACATGGTCAGTTCATGAGGTTTCATGGTTAAGTCAGGTCATTCCATGCCTATTACTAACCCTGGAGCATGTAGAATGACATGGAGGAATGTGTTTTGGAGCTAATAAATCTTGTTGGAGAATTTGAGTAGTATGGTGGAAGTGTATATGACATGTATGGTGAGTTTGAGATCAATACTCAAAGGTATAGTGCATGTTTGAGGTCCTTGGAAAGTAAGAAGGTGAAGAACATGCAAGATAACACACGTAAGTCTTAATGTATAGAGAGTTTTAGAATTATTTTGGCTACATGGTGAGTATGGATAGTGATAACATGTTTCCATGATGATTCATGATAATATTCAGGTCAAATTGAAGAATTTTTTTGAAGATATGTAATTTTTGGTAAAATTGGGTATTCTAGAATGTGTTTTTGAGGAAAAAGTTGACTTTCAGATGCTAATTGTTGGCCATATTATTTACACGGGGACCTGATATATTTGGCATAACATTTTGGGTCACCTTTTAATATTTTACAAAATTAATGAGGTGGTTTGATTACCACATTTTTATGAATGATCATTAAGAAGATAAGTTGCTTTGAAACCTTAGATAAACCCTAGCTAAAAGAATCTTGGAGAAAATGAAGTATACTGATCATGTCTTGATTATTTTTTCCAAAGTGATGATTGGAGGTTGTAGAGGACTCCTCCATATTTCCATAAAGGTAAATTAGAGCATGTGATTGTATGTGGGACCCAGTTAAAAATGCCTATTTATAAAGAAGTTCAGTTTGTGGAAAATATGTCCAAAGAATGTGAGAAATAAATTGACATTTTTTTAGCCATGTATTTTTTCTAGATGTCCATTATAGTTTTAGATCATGGTTGATCTTCTAAATGGAAAATTTTGAACCCTAGTCATTGGTTTTGTCATTTATGTCAAGTGACATTGATGGAAACGGTGTGAAGTGGTGAAGTGTGGATCAATCATAGGCATGAAGGTTAATTGGTAGGGCCTTCTCAATAATGGTTAGAACTTTCATATTGGTCATCAATTCAGGTGATGTAAGGCACAGCTGGAACTAGTCCATTTAGGCCTAGTTCTAGAGCCTAACAAGGTGTAAGAGAAAAAAAACGTTCAATACAATCCTAGGTAAGCATGGGAGGAGACTAGGAACACTTCCTAGAGCATGTAGGAGCATCTATAAGGCTTACTTTAGTTTTTGGAAAAAATATTCAAGTTTTCACCAAAACTACCTTTGAGAACTAGCAGAAGATGATTAGGTAAATGAGATAATTTTTATCTGTACATGAATATTTATGATAAATAAAAGCTATGGATAATGTAGAGGGATGTATTTTAGTGCTCCATGTCAAGTTTCATCAAGTTTTGAAGAAGAGAATGGAAGTTATTTAAGTTTTTCTAAAACTAATTTCTTGAGAAATGCAATCTAAGAAATCTATCTTCTTATCATCCAAACAAAAATTTTGAGCCTCATTTAGATAAATCATAGAGGAATTTTTTTAAGATAGCTCTAATCTTAAACATTTTCAAAATGTTTGAGGGAAACTGAATAAGAAACAAACAAGTTGTGTTCATTTTTCTAACACTATTTTCTCTCTCCAAGCCTCTTTCTTGAAGCAATAGGCATGAAATGAGTCATATTGTCTCCAAATCAGTTTTTTGAGTTATTTAAAATACTCAAGGTTGAAAAATATTCCCTTTAGGTCAATATGGTGGTATAGGTGTTCTTCAAGCATATATCTTCTAGACAAGTATTCTTAGTATTGACAAGATGTTCAAGTATAATCATGGTGTGTGAAATACTTGGTCAAGGTGCTTGGAAAATGAACATAATTTATCTCTACATGTCAACTTTAGTGTGCTAGATATATCGGTATGTTCTTGGGAGAATATTTGAAGTTTTAAAGCTTATCATCTGTGAACAATCTTATATTGTTCTTGACAACAAGACTGATCTTTGTTAGTAATTACAAGTTTTCCTCTGCAAGTTGTGCATTTAAATTGGTAAAGGTAATTACTATTCTTTGTTTGAGGTTTAATTTCACAATTTGATCATGTGAGATGAGAATGTAGTCATGACAATAATCTACAGTTTAGGATTGTATTGAGTGTTTTCATATGAAAGTGCAGACTAATGTTGTAAATGATCATTACTCATAACTTTTTCACATCACATGTGTGGTAACAACCAAGATGGTATGAATCTCAATCAATTTATCTTCTCAAAGACACTCTAGGTTCCAAAACAATTCTTATCTTGAAAAAATTGGGTCATGATAGAAGACATGGTCTTTTTTTATGACTGTCATAAAAGGATGAGACTATATCACATATCTTCTGCTCAATACCATCTCATTTCTTACAAATAAGGACTTGAAATTGGTTGTTAAATCCTCCATTAAAGTGATCACATAGGCATCATGATGTGAAAGTGATATATCTAATGGGATAAGCACTCAAACCATAAGATAGGGTTTGTGTATTGAAACCCTAATTGTGTAAAAACCTGAAGAACTTGTGTAGTTGATTGGATTGACATTATTTCACACCATTCTTTGTCTTGAGGAAGTTGTGAAAAATCTCTCTCATATACTTTGTGCATCTAAAACTAGGTAATGAGTATCTAAAATGGCTTTATAGCTTAAACTCCGATCATTTTAGTGAACTCCTTCAATTTTGTTATGCATTGTCAAGGTGGTGAGGGTTGTGAAGAAAGAGCTGCACCAAATATCCCTACTCTGTAATGCTTGTTGAAGAGGTTCCACTTTCTTTAAAGCCACTTTCTCATGCTTGAAAACTAGAGACAACTTGTTGATGGCACTATACTATGTTAGGTCTTTGACTACACTAAGACAAAACCCTTCTTGACTGTGAAGGAAAGATTTTTTAGATTTATTCATGACATAACTTATTTCAAACCTTCTGTAGGTGTGTTGTAAACGATGTATGTATCATGATCATGGCCATATGTTTAGGTAAAAGTAGATAGATGTATTATTCCTCAAATTCCAAGACTGCAAGAGTTAGTCCTTACACTCCATTCACTTCCATGGGTTCAAATCAAGTTTGAAACTTAAATGGTGAAGCATGAAGAAAACTTAGAGGGTAAAAGAGATTTTAAGGTATATTAAAGTAACTTGAAACGTTTGAAGGAGTATATGTGAGATACAAGACAAAATGTATATGGTAGAAACATATGAAAATTTTGTATACATTATAAATCATAAAATCTAAGTCAAATTGATAATTTTTAGCTAGTTAAAGGTGTATAGAAAGTCTAGAGAGATCCACATGTCTTTATTTTCCCCAAGAAGCATCTTGAAAGATCTGCATTTCCAAAAACATAATTGAAGCTTTTCAGAGATTCCTATGACAATTCAAGTTATTTTTAACTGCAATCTTTGATCTACTCTACACAAGTAAGGTGAACAGTCCCTGAAGTTGAAAAGTTTAAGGTGCACATATGAGTAGTTACAACAATAGGAATCTCACTCTTGCTCAAAGTATTAAGTGAAAACAATGTAAAGAGTCTTGGAATACAAAAGGAAAAGGTCAGGAATAGGAGTGATTTTGCATACAAAATCATAGTTTGATGTTTATTTTTTGTTTTCAAATTTGATGAGTTGTGTGTAATCCTATGAAAAATGCAGAATTAAATGGTAATGAAGCTTGGAAGAGCTCTATGATGTTTTTTATAGTGCCCACTTTCCTTTGGAAACTTTTATTACTGATCATGATACTGTAGACTATGATAGATATTTTAATAGTTTGATTTAGTATGGTGTTAGATGTGAGATCCTGGATTATTGTTGAATCTGATTATATATAATGCATGGTGATTATTAGAGACACTCATATGTGGATGATGATATACTATTGGCATGGATGTTTAATGGAAGTTATTCAGCCGTGTGATTTTGGAGATTACGAATAAACCTAGAAAAGGAAAATTATTTGATGATGACATAGTTGATATAAATTGTAAATGATTTCATTGATTGCCTTGATGACTGTTGTGATTCATATGTATAGATGATTTTGTGATTATATTATATATTCATTTTGGACGTTCTGATATGGCCACGAGGCCGAAGGAGGTATTTGTGTTTTGCAGGTTTAAAAATATCACAACAAAACATTGGGGGATCGGAGACTAACCAAAATGGAATTCTGGGTGAATTCAACACGGTCACCACGGCAAAAATGTTTGTGTGTGTGTTGTATTTTCGGTTAGAGATTCCCATGGGGGATTACCTTTACATGTGACTGTGGGTTTGTGTAATTTATTAATGTGTTTCCTTTTATTATTGTTGTATGTATTTTATTAAGTAATGTGTTCCTTTCCTTTAAATTAATTAAAATTGTGATGGATTAATGTGGGAATCATATAGTTAAACTTTAAATAAATCAAATTGGGATATGGGAAGTAATTATAAGAGTTGATGGCTGTTGTATTTAATTTTGTAAGAGCTTGTGTAAGTTAGATTTGGAGTATGAAATACTCCACCTCCATGGAAATTCGAATTTGAACTTGGGGGCTGTTTTTGGAGACTTGTGGGACAAGTAAAACTTGTCCCATGCCTCTAAATTTAATATACCAACCATAATTATGGATGGAGATGTGATTTGTGACTTTTAAATGCTTTTATTCATCATGTTGCTTTTTTGGATTGCACTCTCTTACATTTTATTAAATAGCTGACCCTTGAGGTGAGAGCTCTTTTGGAGTGTGTAAGTTAATTTGTCATTTCATTTATTGTGCTTGGGAGAATGGAATTTTGTCTTTTTTGTTTGAATTGGAGGATGTGTGATGTGGCATCCTACATGGATCCACATCATCCTCTTCTCTCCCTCTTCTATTTAATTCAAACTCTCTTCTTGTTTTGGGTTGTTGAACCTTTTTGCATTCTTTCTTGGGGCACATTTTCTTGTGGGAGCTCTGGTTTTTTTTAAGACGTTTTGGAGATAACTTTACATACTTGGGAGCTTTCTGTTTTGGACTGTGTTTGGCATGCATCCTTGGGCACATTTTTCCTGTGATTAGAACTCTTGTTGATTTGGAGGAAATTGGAGAGCATTCGATACTTTGGCACTGCTGCTTCAGGACTGTGTTTTTTACATTCAAAGCTTGTTGTGTGGAGAAAATCCTTCCATGGAGAGGTAGGAGTTTATTTCTTCCTTATTGCTGTTATTTTCTTATTGTGTTGTGTGTATGGTGCATGCATTGTTTTATTTGTTGGCTGGTTGGGTAGACTGCCTTAGGAATGGTGTAGGAGAAGGCTATGGGGAATTTTTGTGGGGGGGCATAATGGAAATGCCATGGGAATCAGAATTTTGTGGAGGGATTTTTCAGTTTGGGATCCACCATGGAAAAGAAATAGCTTGCATTTCTTACTTGTGGGGGGCATAAGTGATAAAATTTGGGGGGGGGGGGGCATAAGGAGGGGTTGGGAGATATAAGGTTTATGGGTTATGATATGTTATATTGGCGGTATGATTATTTGGTGGATGCCCAATTCCCAATTGGGAGGCATAAGTAGCTTCCCCCATAGTCCTTGCTCCTTTGGCTTGCATGATCAAACCTGAGTTGTGATTTGAATGTTTTTAAATGCAGTTGTGAACTGATGTTTACTTTTGGTGTTGCATTGTGTTTTAAAAAGAAAATTTGTATGTGAAAGAATGTTGTGTGTGGAAGCCGGTTGTTTCCATGGTTGAATTGCACCTTTTATGGAATCTTGTTTGGGGGTCAGGGGCCAATGATGAAGGAACGCTTCTCCTTTCATTGGATGTCTTGGTTGGGTGGAGAGCATTTCCTTTCCCCCTCTTTTGTTGTGATCAACTTAGAGAAAGAGAAAATGTGTGTGTTGCTGTCCTGGAGCAATGGAAAAATACAGTTTGATAGTCCTTTATGGAAACACATTCCTTTGTAATCCTTTCCCACGTGATGTGGATGAAATTGTAATATGCATTTTGTGAAGAAATATGTATGTAAATTGATTATTAAGTTATATTTTTGAAATGTGAAAGACACTTACATTTTGCTTTGTACATTGGAAAGAAATGAATTAAATGTTGTTATTGGTTTCCAACATTGAAATATGTAATGTTGTTCAATTGAAGTCAATAAGAATTGCAAGTTCAGTTCTCATTTGCATTGTGTGGAAAAATTGGAAATATCGAATTGGGATTGGAATCTTGTTTAGAAAATGGAAACAAAAGAAATGCACGTGGAAACAATGTTGTATTTTGTATTTTTGGAGTTGTTTAAAAATGAAAGTTAGTAATTGCTTTTGATTCAAAATGGTTTGTTGTAAACAACTAAATGCATTGGATTAGTTTAGAAACTTTATGCCACACTTAAACGATAAAATTGACAAATACATCCTTTTAAAATTTGATCACTGGCATTGTGAATTTTAAAACTGATAAATCTAAATAAAATACATAGTTTGGAATAGAATTTAATAATCAACTTGGGAACCTTAAAATCTAACATGATATACTAGTAATGAACTCAAATTGACAAGAATATTTAAGAGAGTAAGTCAAACCATTGCAAATTTGAGCTCAATCTCTTCCTCAACAATTTTCTGACATTTGTTGGACAAAATTCCAAATTGGAATCAATTGAACAGAATTGAATTTCCTAAAACACTCTAAACTCTCCTAGACCAATCCTCCATGTCTGTTTGACATGTTGAGTGAAGGAGGAGATATAATTTAATCAAAATTGAAAGTTGGAAACTTGCCAATTGGCTAATTAAAATCCTGCATATCCTTTTTGTAAAATTGACCCCTTATAACTTATCAAAAAGTAAATTTGATGTTTTATGTGTAAAGAGGGCATAGAGATCTTTCCAAAAAGTCCTCGTTTGAAACCAAGCTTTCTAGCTCAAGTTATGTCACTTTGAAATTTTTGAGCTTGAGTGGGAAAATTTGGGAAAATTTTCCCTGGCGGGCCCACAAGCCAAAAATTTCCAGTCTTTTCGGCCTTAGGAAAATTTTTAGAAATTTGAACTTTGGAAAAATTTCCCAAAAAGGTCTATGGTCCCGTCTTTCCGCAACCTATCGGGGCCTGCCACGTGGTACCCTGGGACGGGTGGACCAATTTAAAACTTGTCTCTTTTGAAAATTTACCTTGGGAAAATTTTCTCGTTTTACTTAGCAAACATGCCGGCCTGCAGCCAATCACATGCTGCCACGTGGCATGGTGGAAGGGTGGATCGTAAACTGAATCTTATCTTTTGAAAAAAAATTCTTGGGAAAAAATTTCTTTTTCCTTCCGTTGGCCCGCAGCCAATCAGAGGGCACCATGTGTCCTCTTGTGGCTACGGTAGAGGTGCATTTATATTTTAAAATTTGTCTTTGAAAATTTTCGGGAAAAATTCTTCTTTTGACCCTGCCAGCCCACGACCAATGGGGGCGTGCCACGTCATACTTTGGGGTGCGGCTGGTAGGGCGGAAACCCTGTGAAAATCTTGGGTTTTGGCCTTGGGAAAATTTATAAAAATTCTCTAGCAGCCAATTTCCCCACCTTCCCTTTGGGCTTATCCTTTTGTGAGTACACGGACCCCCGCACCTTTTCTCCCTTTTTCCCCTTTCCTTGGGCGCAAAGTGCTAAAACAACCCTCCACCCCACTCTTCCCTTCTTCGCTTGGCGCTAGGACTTGACACATGTCCTCCCGGGGACCCATGGGGGTGTGAAAAAATTTTCACCCTTGAGCCTACGTTTGGAATTTTTTACTATGTCACCCCGTGACCCGCCAAACCGCCCAAGGTGCATTCCCCTTCCTCTTGCCACATGTCCCTCTAGGGAAAAACTACCCTAGGAACTCCGCCCACTCATAACTTGAGTTCTGTAAGGAGTTAGAAGGACTTCTTTATATCACCAGAAAGGTGAGAAAATTTCCTATCTATTGGGAATGATTTAGGGAAATTTTGGAAGTGTTAAGTGTGATAAAAATCTAGTTGAATTTATGATCCTATTAGAGAGTAGGTATGGGGGTAAATTACTCCTTCAACCTAACTTAAACATATAACCCTAAAATTGGAACCTTGTGGACTTGATATAAGTAAATAAAGGAAATTTTTGTTTTGGTAAATAGGTTTTTTTTCTGAAACCTACTAATGGTAGACTGATGTCTTGCAACCTAGTTGTAGATACTTTAAATAAATAAAAATTATCCCATAATTTTTCTAGCTAACCCTAGGTTGTTTCTTTGGTCTCAAGTGGTTGTTTAAACGGGCACTACAGTTTGGTATCAGAGTGAGGTTCAAAATATTGGACCATTGGGCACACTAGGAAACTTGAGACATGAACTATAAACCTAGTACACTTTTGAATCTAAGAAAACAAGCTTGTTCAAAAATTGAAGAAAAATATAAGCATGAAGAAATATTACATTACTCTGTTCATTTGAACTGCTAGAATTAAAATGATAATAAAATAATAATAAGTTGTTTGAGTTGTTTTGCTTTCTTAGTGAAATTTTGTCTAAACCTGGGGTAACTAAGAATGTCAGATTAAATTGAATTTGTGAACTTCTAGTATAATGGAAAACTTGGTTCCCCTTTGAAATTGTGTTGTTTTACAAGTCCTAAAACTTGATTTAATTGTATGATGCATTAAGCCCTTTGTTGAGACCCTTCCCTATTGGATTGGTTGGAATGATGAGTTGTAAGAAGTGACCCTTGTGGTTGGATAGTAGTGGTTGTGTTCTAGGTCAGGAAGAGTTAATTAGAAGTTGTTTAGAGCTCCCTTCCTTGAGTGGCTAAGAAAGAGGGCCTGGTTGTCAGTTTTTTGTTGTTGTTACCCATATGCGAGGGTGGACACTAAGTTTGGGTGTCGTCTAGGACCCAACCTTGTGTATGTGTTCTTGTAACTAAGCTCGAGGCAGAGTACCCCTATTGGTGGCCATGAAAGGCTACGAAGTGAATGTGGTGTTAACTTTTGTGTTTTACATTTGTAATCTTGTGTATTTTATCAGGGACCGGCATCTTATTTTATGATTGGATTGAGAAGCTCAGAGAATCTTTTATTTATTTATAATTCTTGCAAGAATTTTCAAATGTTGCAATGTGGCTACTTAGCCACTTTTATTAATTGCCGATATTTTTTTTAGACCTTCTTTGATTTATGACTTGGAGTTCATGATGTTGTTGGCTACTTGGCTAAACGTTACGTGTTTTCCTTCTTGCATGTTGTTGAGCTGGTTCTATGCTTCATGTATGGTGACAATTTTCATATGGGGGTACACCATGGGTGTCTTGAAGGTACTTTTAGGTGCATAAAGTCTTTCCTTGGTTATGGATGCACGGAACCTTGAGTGTTTCTAAGATCTTAGAGTGACCCTTTTTGTTGCTTGACCTTGCTAGAAAGAAATTTTGTCGTGTAGTGTGGTCTAGAGGGCATTCTGACAGCATTAGTGGTGATTCTATTTTAATCTAGTAAGAGCTTAACCCTCATCAGAATAGAAGTGTTTAATTATGGACTTTTATATTTTGTTAGGATTGGATTGCCTTTGGTTGACTGTAAATGTTAATGGAATAGTGTTTGTTTTGATAGTGAATTTTTATCGATGGCATGTTAAATTGTATCTTGGGTTCCTGGTTACATCATAGAAAGTTTTGACTCGTGGAATGTATGCATCTTGGTAATTATGGATAGATTTAAGCCTTTTAGGTAGTGTGTTTATTCCAGTGTACTTATTTTACCCTCACCTTAAAATTCCCTTACTATGAATAACATTCTATGACCTATTAATATTTGGGTTACTTGGAAACATTTATGGATGCTTTGGGTCTTTTGGACCTTTCTCTTAGAGATGTTAGTTGGGTAGATCTTAATAGTAATATTGATGGTGCTTATATGGTACTTCCTCTCTTTAAAAAAAAAAAACGGTAACTCTTGGTTGTTTAGTTCATGTTTTTGGTAAATTATTTGGTTGCCCCATTGCATTGGATGCCTTTTTGTGTGGATGTGGTTCCTTGGAGTATAGTTGCATTGTCATCTAGTTGCTTGGTTGGTGATATCTTGTGAGACTTGCGAAGACCCACTAAGAATGTTTAATGATGGTCAAAATTATTCGGTGAAATTTTGAAATCTTGGTGTGATTCATGTTGGTTCATTGTTTCCTAGTCCTTAAAGAAAATTAATAGTGTGTTTTATATGTTGAATGTCTCTTGTTCCTTTAGAATCAAAATGTGATGTGTTGATTTGTATCTAATGCCCATAAAAGTAATGTTGTGATGTGTTTGAACCTTCCTTCCCATCAAAATTTGATTGATAAGACGACTCAACCAAAACACCATAAAACTATAATTAAGGAGGTTTGACCTTGGAACTTAACAAATAAACTAGAGCATAGAAAAGAGAAGTGATCCTTGTTATACCCTCGGTAGATTAATAGAATAAATAAATAAAAAACCATGGAGAAGAATAGAAAGGAAAACTTTTTCCACCCACCTTCCTTGTAAGTAAACTAAATGCTCTTTACCTATACAGAATGGTGAGACATCGTGCCCACCTTAGTGGTGCTCTTTATAACGTAAATTGATGATGTCATAAAGGAAAGAAATTTGTAACTAAGGGAGCATGAAAGGAATCTTCTTATCAAAAAAATCTATAAATTTTGACTTAATAAGTTGATTTACAAAATGGGTAAAATTTATGTGTTTGAGTGCAATATATAGTCAAACTCGTAGTTCTGTCATCTACCTGAAATTGTGAAACACCCAGTGGATAGTAATGTGTTCTTGTTGCTTATTACTTCTTGTCCATGGATGTATGTGCCTTCTTGTGGGATTTTTGGGTCGTCGCACCCTTATCATCCCATATCTCGACAGATGTGAGTTGTGGTCCTTTTTGAATTGAACTTATCTGTTGTTTGCGAAGCAACATCCTTGCATGTTATCTTGTCCTTGGAGACCTAAGTATTGTAATTTCAAGGAAACATATGTTAAGAATATATAATAACTTGGGGAAGTCTTATTTTCTTCATATTTTCTTGGGTCACCTTGTTGTTGAAGCCCTCCTTCCCATTAGGATGGAAAGTGCAAGATGATACTATACACCTTTGGATTTGATTAGACCCCTTGTTAGTTGCTCTTCTCCCTAACAACCTTGAATGGTCCTTGGTGTTCCTTGTTCTCTCTTTATGGTTATTTTGAGATTGAATAGGAAATAAGATAAATAAATCTCATTGTGTTATATGGTATGGAACTTGTATTGATATGTTAGTTTCTAGGGGAGATATAGATATATATAGATATATACTTCTTTTGATATATGGTTGAATTATTTAGATTTGGTTGTTTGGTGTGTGTGATTCTTAAAACAAAGTGTAAATAAAAAATAAAAAAATCAGACTATAGGAAAACCTTGTGGTCTTGACTTCGCTTGCATTACCATGAAGAGTTAATTGTGCCCTCTCGATTTATAGAATTTCTTTCCTTGAATAGTTCCTTGATTGTAAATGTTTTTCTGATTTAGGTGTCCTTGTTGATTAACCTCATCTTGTGTGATCTCAATTTGTGGGACCTTGTGTAGACTTGTTTCTCATGCAAAATTGGTCATAGTTGATTTTTCTAGCCTTGTATGGACAACGAACCTTGAAATCATGGCTTAAACATGTAGAAACCTTAACTCTTATTAGTGTGGTATGTGTATCACTTGGAAACTATGTGGTCATCTCAAGTTTATGGAAATTTTCCCTGTAATTCCCTTCCTTGGTGGTTGCTCTTGATGATCTTTTGGGAACTCTTCTTGTTATATTGTTATGTGTGGTATCTTTTTGATAGCGTAAATTTACTCCTTAGATTCTTATGTTTGTAGCCTTGCATGCTGAAGTTTAGAAATCATCCCTTGCAATCTCCCTTCTTCTACTAAATTTTATTGGACCAAAATTGAGTTCTGTAGACCCAAACTCATTGAAGCAAAGCAATTCCAAAAAGGGCATGATCCTTTCTCTATTACATACAAAATCATAGTTTGATGTTTATTTTGTGTTTTGAAATTTGATGAGTTGTGTGTAATCCTATGAAAAATGGATAAATAAATGGTAATGAAGCTTGGAAGAGCTCTATGATTTTTTTTGTAATGCCCACTTTCCTTTGACACCTTGTATTACTAATCATGATATTGTAGAGTATGACATATAT
The DNA here is from genome assembly GCA_019776745.2 of Taxus chinensis. NCBI lineage: Eukaryota > Viridiplantae > Streptophyta > Pinopsida > Cupressales > Taxaceae > Taxus > Taxus chinensis. The sequence continues at coordinate 179,025,100 of CM034153.1, read as the reverse complement.
TTTAATAGTTTGATTTAGTATGATGTTAGATGTGAGATCCTAGATTATTGTTGAATCTGATTATATATAATGCATGGTGATTATTAGAGACACTCATATGTGGATGATGATATACTATTGGCATGGATGTTTAATGGAAGTTATTCAGCCGTGTGATTTTGGAGATTACGAATAAACCTAGAAAAGGAAAATTATTTGATGATGACATAGTTTTCAATATAAATTGTAAATGATTTTGTTGATTGCTTTGATGACTGTTGTGATTCATATGTATAGATGATTTCATTATTATATTATATATTTATTTTGGACGTTCTAATATGACCATTCAGCCAAAGGAGGTATTTTTGTTTTACAGGTTTAAAAATATCACAACAAAACATCAGGGGATCAGAGACCAACCAAAATGGAATTCTGGGTGAATTCAACATGGTCACCATGGCAGCTTGTTTGTGTTTGTGTGTTGTTTGGTTAGAGATTCCCATGGGGTGGATCATCTTTACATGTTACCATGGGTTTGTGTAATTTATTAATGTGTTTCCTTTTATTATTGTTGTATGTATTTTATTAAGTAATGTGTTCCTTTCCTTTAAATTAATTAAAATTGTGATGGATTAATGTGGGAATCATATAGTTAAACTTTAAATAAATCAAATTGGGATATGGGAAGTAATTATAAGAGTTGATGGCTGTTGTATTTAATTTTGTAAGAGCTTGTGTAAGTCAGATTTGGAGTATGAAATACTCCACCTCCATGGAAATTCGAATTTGACCTTGGGGGCTGTTTTTGGAGACTTGTGGGACAAGTAAAACTTGTCCCATGCCTCTAAATTTAATATACCAACCATAATTATTGATGGAGATGTGATTTGTAACTTTTAAATGCTTTAATTCAGCATGCTGCTTGTTTTAGATTGCACTCTCTTACATTTTATTAAATAGCTGTCCCTTGAGGTGTGGGCTCTTTTGGAGTGTGTAAGTTAATTTTTCATTTCATTTATTGTGCTTGGGAGAATGGAATTTTGTATTTTGTGTTTGAATTGGAGGATGTGTGATGTGGCATCCTACATGGATCCACATCATTCTCTTCTCTCCCTCTTCTATTTAATTCAAAATCTCTTCTTGTTTTGGGTTGTTGAACCTTTTTGCATTCTTCATTGGGACACATTTTCTTATGGGAACTCTAGTTTTTGTAGGAAGTTTTGGAGATAACTTTGCATGCTTGGGAGCTTTTTGTTGTGGACTGTGTTTGGCATGCATCCTTGGGCGCATTTTTTGTGATTAGAACTCTTGTTGATTAGGAGGAAATTGGAGAGCATTTGATACTTTGGCACTGCTTTTTTGGGACCGTGTTTTTGACTTTCAAAGCTTTTTGTGTGGAGAAAATCCTTCCATGGAGAGGTAGGAGTTTATTTCTTCCTTATTGCTGTTATTTTCTTATTGTATTGTGTGTATGGTGCATGCATTGTTTTATTTGTTGTTTGGTTGGGTAGACTACCTTAGGAATGGTGTAGGAGAAGGCTATGGGAAATTCTTGTGGGGGGCATAAGGGAAATGCCATGGGCATCATAATTTTTTGGAGGGAGTTTTGGGTTTGGGATCCACCATGGAAAAGAAATAGCTTTCATTTCTTACTTGTTGGGGGGCATAAGGAGGGGTTGGGAGATATATGGTTTATGGGTTATGATATGTTATATTGGCGGTATGATTATTTGGTGGATGGCCAATTCCTAATTGGGAGGCATAAGTAGCTTCCCCCATAGCCCTTGCTCGTTTAGCTTGCATGATCAAGCCTAAGTTGTGATTTGAATGTTTTTAAATGCATTTGTGAACTAATGTTTGATTTTTGTGTTGCATTGTGTTTTAAAAAGGAAATGTGTATGTGAAAATATGCTATGTGTGGAAGCTAGTTGTTTCCATGGTTGAATTACACCTTTTATTGCATCTTGGTTGGGGCTCAGGGGCTAATGATGAAGAAAGGCTTCTCCTTTCATTGGATGTCTTGGTTGGGTGGAGAGCGTTTCCTTTCCCCCTCTTTTGTTGTAACCAACTTGGAGAAAGAGAAAATGTGGATGTTGTTGTCCTGGAGCAATGGAAAAATATAGTTTGATAGTCCTTTGTGGAAACACATTCATTTGTAATCCTTTCCCACGTGATGTGGATGAAATTGTAATATGAATTTTGTGAAGAAAGTTGTATGTAAATTGATTATGAAGTTATATTTTTGAAATGTGAAAGACACTTACATTCTGCTCTGTACATTGGAAAGAAATGAATTAAATGTTTTTATTGGTTTCCAACATTGAAATATGTAATGTTTTTCAATTGAAGTCAATAAGAATTGCAAGTTTAGTTCTCATTTGCATTGTGTGGAAAAATTGGAAATATCAAATTGGGATTGGAATCTTGTTTAGAAAATGGAAAAGGAAGAAATGCACGTGGAATCAGTGTTGTATTTTGTATTTTTGGAGTTGTGTAAAAATGAAAGTTAGTAATTGCTTTTGATTCAGAATGGTTTGTTGTAAAAAACTAAATGCATTGGATTAGTTTTAAAAATTTATGCCACACTTAAATGATAAAATTGCCAAATAGATCCTTTTAAAATTTGATCACTAGCGTTGTGACTTTTAAAACTGGTAAATCTAAATAAAATGCATAGTTTGGACCAGTATTTAATAATCAACTTGGAAACCTTAAAATCCAAAATGATATACTAGTAATGAACTGAAATTGACGAGAAGATTTAAGAGAGTAACTCAAACTATTGCAAATTCGAGCTCAATCTCTTCCTCAACAGTTTTCTGTCATTTGTTGAACAAAATTCCAAATTGGAATCAATTGAACAAAATTGACTTTCCTAAAACACTCTAAAATCTCCTTGGACTGATCCTCCATGTCTATTTGACATGTTGAGTGAAGGAGGAGATCTAATTTAATCAAAATTGAAAGTTGGAAACTTTCCAGTTGGCTAATTAAAAGCCCATAGATCCTTTTTGTAAAATTGACCCCTTAAAACTTATCAAAAATTAAAATTGATGTTTCTTGTGTAAAGAGGGCATTGAGAGATTTCCAAAAGGTCTTCATTTTCCCAAAACAGGGCTTTCTAGCTCAAGTTATGGCACTTTGAAATTTTTGATCTTGAGCGGGAAAATTTGAGAAAAATTTCCCTGGCGAGCCCGCAAGCCAAAAATTTCCCGTCTTTTTGGCCTTAGGAAAAATTTTAGAAATTTGAACTTTGGAAAAATTTCCCAAAAAGGTCCATGGCCCCATCTTTCCACAACCTATTGGGGCCTAGCACGTGGCACTCTAGGAGGGGCTGACCAATTTAAAACTTGTCTCTTATGAAAATTTGCCTTGGGAAATTTTTCCCGTTTTACTCCTTAAACCCGCCGGCCCACAACCAATCACATGCTACCACATGGCATGGTGGAAGGATGGATCGTAAATTGAAACTTATCTTTTCAAAAAAAATTGTTGGGAAAAAATTTCTTTTTCCCTCTGCTGGCCTGCAACCAATCAGAGTGTGCCACATGTCCTCTTGTGGCTACGGCGGAGACGAATTTATATTTTAAAATTTGTCTTTCAAAATTTTCAAGAAAAAATCTTCTTTTGACCCTACCAGCCTGCGGCCAATGGGGGCATGCCACGTCACACTTTGGGGTGTGGCTGGTAGGGCAGAAACCCCATGAAAATATTGGGTTTTGGCCTTGGGAAAATTTATAAAATTTCTCCCGTGGCCCGCTTCCCCGCCTTCCCTTTGGGATTTTCCTTTCGCGGGTGCACAGACCCCCACACATTTTTCTCCCTTTTTCCCCTTTCCTTGAGCCCAAAGCGCTAAAACAACCCGCCACCTCGCTCTTCCCTTCTCCCTTCTTCGCTTGGCACTAAGACTTGACACGTGTCCTCCTGGGGACCCGCGGGGGCGCAGAACATTTTTCACCCTTGAGCCTGCATTTGGAAATTTTCACAATTGCGCCCCATGACCTGCCAAACTACCCAAGGTGCATTCCCCTTCCTCTTGCCACGTGTCCCTCTAGGGAAAAATTGCCCTAGGAACCCCGCCCACTCATAACTTGAGTTTTGTAAGGAGTTAGAAGGACTTCTTTATATCACCAGAAAGGTGAGAAAATTTCCTATCCATTGAGAATGGTTTAGGGAAATTTTGGAAGAATTAAGTGTGAGAAAAGATCCAGTTGAAGTTATGAGCCTGTTAGAGAGTAGGTATGGAGGTAAATTACTCCCTAAAACTAACTTAAACATGTAACCCTAAAATTGGAACCTTTTGAACTTGATATAAGTAAATAAAGGAAATTTTTCTTTATGTAAATAGGTTTTGTTCTAAAACCTGCCAATGGCAGACTGATGTCTTGTAACCTAGTTGTAGATACTTCAAATCGAAAAAAAAAAATCCCATAATTTTTCTAGCTAACCCTAGATTGTTTCTTTGGTCTCAAGTGGTTGTTTAAACAGACACTACATCTTTTGTAGAGATGTATGCTCATGAGAAGAAGAAGAGAGTTATGTGTAGGTTCTATGAGAGTGATAAAGAGTTACGTTGAATCTTGGGAAAGATTTTTCATGACTATATCAAAGAGATAGATTGATTATGAGTGAAAAGGGGGAAGTTGAAGTTTATACAGAGAGCGATAAGACCATGAGAATAAAATATTTATGTATATATGAACTTGATATCAGATATGTAAATAAAATGAGCATATAGGTGTTTAAATTTAATGAAGAAATAGCTTATGAACAAGAGCAAGAAATAGTTGACGACCATAAACTAAGTGTTGAAAATATTCGAAGAACTTGTAGATGTATGATGAGTCTAATTGAGGTATAAATGTACTTAGAGAGAATATTAGGATGATGAATTCATGTTGAGAGAGAGGATGAATAATACATGAAGGGGGGTGTATGATGAATTGATGAATGTATTCTTGATAGATTTCTTGAAAGGGTGGCTAAAAGGAGTTTCATGAAGAAATTTAAAGTGTGAAAACAGTCATGTATTACTGAGAGTTGATGTTTATTAGGTTATTAGAGGGACAATGAATTGGGGGCATAACTGATAAGAATAGTGAGTTGATTTAGTTGTCACCATAAATTGTGTAAGACAACAAATTATGAGTGAAATTTTAAAAGTCTAAGTTGTATCTTGGTAGGAGGGAGTAGTAGCTTCCTTGTGAGTTTTTGCTTGTAGAAGAAATAGGTAGAAGCCTAGTTGTTTTGGGAGTTGAAGTTTCAAGGCAAGTTGAAGCTTTTCAAAGAATGGGTAGTAGCTTAGTAAAAATTTTGGAATAGAAACACTATATTAAGTTGAATCTCAAATGTAAAATCAATGTAACATATACATAAAAAAAAATTCCTAAGATATTTCTTTGTTTCAATGGGTTTTTCTCCTAGTTTGGGTTTCCCACATTAAATATTATCTTTGTGTACTATCTTTCATGTTAGATGTTTGTGGATGCTATTTTGGTTTGACTGTCACAAATTAAGTAAATTGAATTATGAGATAAAATTGAATAGACATATATTCACCCCCTCTCAGTGTCTTGATTCCAACAACAAAGTGTTCCCTATTTATGAAGATTGGTTTTGGGGCAGTTTCGAGTAAATTGTTGTAAAAGTCGAATTGTAGGGGCTACATGTGGAATTAGAATTTGATTCAAGTTATTTTTTTATTCTATTTTAGATATATTTCCAATGGTATATCAAAATATTGTTTTTCATATGGTATGAGAAAGTTATGACTTGATCTTTGAAGGTCAAATCTGGAGGATGTCTAGTCAAGCAAGGTCTAAAGTAGCTTCATAAGGTAAGATGATTTTTATGACTTATTCATGATTTTTGAAGGTTTTGAGTGCTTAGAAAATATGTATAAGGGTGATCCATAATTTTTTTAAGCTTGGAAATTACTTTTGAGGTTATGGAGAAAATTGAGCTCAAGATTAGTTCTTGAGTCCAAGAAGGTAGTTTAGAACAGTTTTTAGAGATGGACCTAGTTGAAGGCCTTTAACTTAGATTTGGAAGAAAATGTAAGATGTTATGGAAAGAGTATTTATTGATATTTCCAGTGGTATATTTTTTTTCTCATGATGATTATATTTTATTGGTCATCTAGCTCAATTTGTGAAGAAGAAGGTTGTTTGGTTTTCAGGAAAAAAATTTCTCAGGCTAAAAGATTGAGGTAGATGATACACGATTTGGATTGTTTATCAATTGGAGAGTGAATAGGGATTTTTTTTTTCCTATTAAATGCTTTTGGATGTCTTGAAAATGGTAACAAGAGTATAAAATATATCAGTCTCTAAAACCACATTTTGGGAAACTCAATTTGGTGAAGAGGAAAGTGATTGTGTTTTGTACATATGGATGTTTAATGAGATATAGAAATCATGGATGTGGTATAAAAGTCAAGGGGATTTCAATGAGTGGTTATATGCCATATTTTAGATGTTCGTTAGTGGTCTTAGGGCCTAAAGGTGAAGACAGGGTCCTGGAATCAACTATTTGGTGAATTTGGGAGCTTGACTAATCATGGTTATGAGGTTTGTGGTTGTTTGTAATCAAGGTGATCGAGTTTTGAGCTTGTTTTGTGAATTTGGGCATGCCCAACCTACATGGGTCGATTATGAATGTTTTTATGATTTTTTGGGATATTATTAATATGTATTGGTCAAATTAAAGGTCTAGGACTGACGTCCTTTATGTTTATGAGATGAAATGGGTATAAAAGTGATGTTTTAGTTCATATTTTAGCTAGTGATCTTAGAGGGAAAAATGTGAGATGCATGAGAGAGAAGTGGTGATAGGGAATAATTTTAGAGTTGATTAATTTTATGAAAGGTTGAGGAGTGATAGAAAGCATGTGTGCAATAGTTTGAAGCCAAGACAAGTACAAGAAGAATAAGAAAGACCGAGTTAAAGGAATTATGGTTTGGAGGTGTATATGTGAGATGAAATTGTGATTTCCATCCATTGTGGCAAAAAAAATCAAATATCTTCATATTTGGATGGTTGAGTTTATTCTTGATCATCTTAGGGGGTTGTGTCTTCCTTATAGAGTTGTTGCTTAACTAAATTAGGGGTTGGTGCTCCTTGTAGAGTTAGAAATCCTTGTGAATTTTTTGCTTCACTAAATTTATTTTATTTTTGTAATATAAGAAGAGTTTCAGTGAGTTTTCTTCCCCTTAAGGGTTTCCTACTCATTTTTTTTTCATGTGTCTTATTCTTGGTTTCATTTTCTTGTGACTGATTAATATAGACCTAATGTTCATGTATGGTTATGAATTTTAAATGGATAAATACTAAAATGATGTATGAAAGTAATGTAAAATTAAATAAAAGTTTTGTAGGGCTGATTCACCCCCTTCTCGGTCCATTGTGCTTCCAATAATTGGTATCAGAGTAGGTCCTTGAGAAGCAATTTTGACAACTTAAAGGTGATCCTACTAAAGCACGTGTATGGTAGATTATTATGATCAAGTTGAAGAGAATCCATTAGTAATATTGAGATATTGTTTGAAAACCTTATGGGTTGACATATGATAACCCGTTTATGAAGTTTGTACTCCCTCTCTAACATGTATAGCTAATAAGAAGTTTCGTGAACAAAAAAAGTAGGTTATTTTATTGATTTTGAAGCAGGGTGTTCTAATGGTGAGGATGAAGAACTAACAATTGATGATTAAGATGACCTAGAATATTATTCTGATAATTGTGGAAGTAAATTAGATTATGGAGATATTGATGACCTAGAGGAAGAGATTGAGAGTGTTTTAGAACCTATAATAAAAGAAGGGGCATGTCATGAAACCCTAACCATGGTAATGAGATATAAAGATATCTAAGAGTGTCTTAAGGCAAAGTTTTCCATTTATGAGAATCAAATCATCTTGTTTGAGGCACGATTAAGGAAATTTGTAGGCTTTAAAATCAATAATAGGTTGACATTCTCAAGAGAGGAGATAGATGATTATCTCTCTTTATTTTATGCAAGGTATGGATTGTTTCTCTATGAATACCTTTTCTTATTCAATAAAAGAGACCACATGTTAGTAAACAAGTGGAACGATTATGAGTGTTTAAGGTCTGTGAAACAATGTATTACAAAATGAGTCTATCCCATGGTAATCATGTGCTTGGTGATCTGTGTTATAGATTTGTCTCATTCCAATCAAGATAGGAGTTGCTTTTCCTTTTTTTTCATGTCTTAGAGTATGATGGTGTTGAATAATATTGTCTAAGAAAGGAAGAAAGTTCCTCTCAGTCATGAGGTTAGGATTAACTCCAAGAAGTTATATATAAGTATGTGGTGTCATGCAAAACTCAAAAGTTAAGATGTCTTGATCTGTATAACCATGTCAAGGTGAAGTTTTAAGGAGACATGATGATGGTAATCTATTAAAAGAGTCTTATCAATCTGGTATGTGTCTTTGACTTCAATTAGAGATGTCATTTATGTCATGGAGGAGGTTGATAAGAGTCTAAAGTCATCAAACATTGAAGTTGTAAAGAATAAGTCCTTATACTCATGTTTTCATGAGTCCTTGTTGTCTACAATGTTTGAAGGCAGACTTGAATACTCTTAATTTGTGTTTTTGTATTAGGTAAAGTATCAGAAAGTCTGTGAAATTATGTGTTTGTGTTGGTATTTTTCAAAAGGTCACTTATATATGATGTATTGAGGGTCTATGATATGATTATGTACATATGAATGTCATTGGTTCCTCATTATGCATATGTCTAAGGTGTCTTATTTTGACAAGGGGATTTTTGGATGATATCAAGTCATGGAGAAAAATTGAAAAGGATAGAGGTGTCAAAAGGCTGTGATGTTTCTCAATCAAGACATGGAGAAGGATTTAAAGTTCAAAATCTAATATTTAGGTAGGGGTCATGATCAAATGCTACGAAGTTAAAAATAGGATAATTCATTCATGCTTGGTGATAGTGGTATAAGCTACTTAAAGATCCATGGAAATAGATTTGTGGACTTGGAGTCCATCCTAGAACTTATCAAGGTTGAAAAATTCATATACAAGATTGTAAATGTATAGGTTTCAAATATGATATGTAGGATGGAAATGTAAACCTACAAGTTTGTGAATCTCCTAATGAAAGGAAGCAAGTATGAGGTATGTATTTTAAAGTCATCTCTTGGAGTGTTAGGAAAGTGAGTCAAGGATTGCATGACATAGTTTGTTGTGTGATTTTATTACTAGTGTCATGATCTCATGATGTATAAAGTTTCCAGAGTTTGTGAAAGTAATGAGCATCAATATTGACTGGGATTGTGCTCTTCTCAAGGAGTCAATCAGGTGTCTATGACCAAGAAGATAGAGGGTTTTCTACAAAGTCTCTCAGATTTGATGAATGAGTACTTGAGGTCTCATATTACACTTGAGGATAAGTATGACACTACTTAAAAGAGATTAACATGATGTGAAGAGTAAATTTTTCACAAACTTAACTATCAATATTAAAGAATCAGGGGATTTGAGTGTGATGGATTGAACTTAAGGGGGGTCTAGAATGTTATCTATCTCTGGGAAAATAAGCTAAGTGTGTTTGATATGTTGAGAAGTTGACCATATTTCCTTATGAAATACTATAGTAGGTAAAACATAGTGAATTATAGCATACTAAGGACTGTGAAGAAGGATAAAATAGACTCTACATGTATAGGATTGGTTCCTAAGATAGGGAAAGTGATTAAAGGATAAATTTCATGGAATAAAAGATCTCAGATAATGCAAGACCCTTACAAATCTATGATAGAGCATTGAATTAGAAAGATACAATGTACATGGGATAATGGCATTCTCTAGGTATGTCATGGATTTTTTAAGAGCTCAAATTTTGATTCATTTTGTTTGAACCTTATTGAGAAGTCAATAAAGTGGTCATCCATTCTTGAGAAGGTATATAGGTGTACAAACCATCACAGTTAAGTTTTTTAAGGTTGTAAAGGTGTAGTACAGTATAATAAATATGTCATGATGCTCTTAAGATGGTGCATAAGGTTTAAGAGGAGTTTGAGTGATTCCCATTCTTGAGTAAGTGGAGATAAACTTATATGTAGAGTGTGTGTATGAATCATTCTCATAATTTTGTAAGTAATATTTCACAAGTCATTGAGCTACAAGAGTGTGTATGGATATTTGGATCTAAGGGGCGTCTCTAACATGGAAATGCAAAATGACAAGGTCTAATGATATGTTCCTTATGAATGATAAGAAAGGTCATTATACCTCTTGGAAGCTAGGCTAAGAATATTGAATAGCCTATTAATGACTGTGATCGAGAGATGCATCCTGATGGTGCCTTATCTAGTTGGTATAGAGGTAAATTGAGTTTCCCTAGTTTATTCCTTGAAGAAGACTCGGGGTTACAAGTATAAGAGTGAATTTATTTTCTTAATCATTGTGGTAATATTATTGAAACATTTTATGAGGGGTCTAAAGGTATATTTACTTCATATATATTTCTTGGAGAGATGAAAGCTTGTCATAATTGTCAAAAACACATTTTGTGATTCTAGTGGTCATAACTGTGTTATAAGTATGTGTTTGACTAGTTAAGTTTAAGAAGAGGTATCTTGATGTTCTATGAAGATTATAATCCATACTACAAGTGACCCAAAAAGTGCATAACATCACAAGGGTGCATAAAGAAAGACAAGAAGTTGTCAAGAAAGAATTTATGCTTGTACAATCTGTGTCAAGATAGTAGAGGTAAGAAAATATGTTCTACAGAGCTAAAAAAGCAACATGATATCAAGAAAGGTATGTTTTCCATTGAAGTTCAAGAATATTTGATTTTTAGATGAACCATTTGAGCTAAATAACTATGTGAGTAGGTTTGTGAGGTGGGAAACAAATGAATCTCTAAGATTTTATTATGTATAACAAGGTTGTATATGTAGAGTCTCAAGCCTAAGAAGTGTTGTAGAGGGTTTTTGTTGAGGGGGAGTATATGTTATCTCAAACTTCTAGAAGTTATAAAGTCAAAATTTCTTGAACTATAAATGATAAGGATTCTGAGAATGCATAATAAGTTCTAAACAGGGTATGTGACTTTGTAAATGTGTCATGTTTGATTTCAAATGTTGTGATAGAGCTTTGTATAGAAGTGAAGGTAGATAAAGTGATGAGGTACAAGTTTGTAATGAATCTCTAAGGCAGGGGGAGCTTATATGAGTCTTGAACATGAGTGTAAAATTCTAAAGGTGGTTTAAAAGGATTGTGTGGAAAAGTAAAAGATGTTTACATGCATAATAGATTGTTGAATAGATCCTTTATCCAAGAAGAGTGATATAACATACTTTGAAGGTTAAGAACTTTGAAATGTCTCTTAAGGGCAGTGATGAATTGGTTGAGGCATCTCCGTGACTTTTAAGCAAGGTAAATGCTCAAAAAAAAATATTTTCAATTAGGTATGGATTGAGTTATTCTAGGGGGGCTGTAAGGAGTTGTGTCATGCTAAGTAGGGGCTTCTACAGTTTGGAGAAGTTAGTTAAAATTGCACCGAAGGAGTAATTCAAGGACAATGGTCCTATAAGAGGTTTTCACAAGTCTTAAATGGATAGTTTGTGTGTTTTATTGCATGGTACAATCTTAGATGATAGTGGATGATAATATTAAAGGATAAAATGAATACTATTTTCTCATGGGTAGCTTATTACATGGTTATATCAGGTCTATGGATCAATTTTGCAATTTTTGACATCAGAAGAATGAAAGTACCATCCTAGGGGATATATTTGAGAAAGTAAGTTATTTTGTGAATTTTTTTCATTATGTGTTGTAATTTATCATGTTGTGTAATCATAATATCCTTTTTCATAGATGTCAAAGGGGGAGAGAAGCATCATAAATATGGAAATGAGGTCATGTAGTGTGTGTTCGTCTTATGATTGCCATCAATGACAAATGAATGATTGTTCACCATTGTGTGTTTTTTTGTCATTGATGTTAATTACATTGATGGAAAAAGGTTTCACTATTTCATATGAGTCTCCATGAGGTGTTAGTCAATGGAAAAACATGAAGGTTGACTGGTAGTGGTAATATTTGGTGAGTTCTATGTTTTCCTAGAACATGGTTCAGTATGCAAAGTTAGAGTTTGAGTTCTAAAAAGTGAGTTGAAGGTTTTCATGAGGTATATCATGGCTATTATGATGTTTCATATGTGTTAATGATTCTGTAAGAGGTTAGCATGGTTAGTTCATGAGGTGTCATAGTTGAGTAATGTCATTCCAGGAATATCCCTAGCCCTAAAGCATGTAGAATGACATGGAAGAATGTGTTTTAGAGATAATAAATATTTTTGGATCATGGTAATAGCATGGTGGTAGTGAATATGATTTGTATGGTGAGTTTCACGTCAATACTCAGAGGTACATTGTATGTTTGAGGTCTTTGGGGAGCAAAAAGGTGAAGAATATGCAAGATAACACATGTAATTCCTAATGGATAGAGAGTTTCAGAAATTTTTTGGCTAGATGGTGAGTATGGATAGTGAGAGGATGTTTTCATGATGCTTAATGAAAAATTTTAGGGGAAAGTGAAGAATTTTTTTGAAGATATGTGATTTTTGGTAAAACTGGGTATTCAAGAATGTGTTTTTGAGGAAAAAGTTGATTTTCAGATGCTCGTTGTGGGATGTGTACTTTTCATGGGGACCTAAGATATTTGGAATAAAATTTTAGGTCAGTTATGAATATTTTCCAAACATAATGAGGTGTTTTTATCGTCACATTTTTATGAACAAGCATTAAGAAGATAAGTTGCTTCGAAATTCTAACTAAAAGTGACTTGGAGAAAATGAAGTATACTGAGCATGTATTGATTGATTTTTCCAAAGTGATTATTGGAAGTTGTATATGACTCCCCCAAATTTCCAGAAAGGTAAATTATAGCATGTGACTATATGTGGGCCCCACCTAAAAATTATTGTTTGTGAAGAAGTTTAGTTTGTGGCAAAGTTGTACAAATAAGGTGAGAAATAAATTGAAAATTTTTTATCCCTGGAGTTTTTCTATATTTACATAATAGTTTCAGATCTTGGTTGATCTTATAAATGGAAAATTGTGTCCTATTTATGAAGGCTTGTTTTTCGAGCAATTTGGAGTAACTTGTAGTAAAAGTAAAATTTCAGGAGCTACAACTGGATTTAGGACTTGATTAAAGTTTTTTTGTAATCCTGGCTCAAATATATTTCTAGTGGTATATAAAACTTGCATTTTGAATATGGTATTAGAAAGTTATAACCTGATATTTTAAGGTCAAATATGGAGGATGTCTAGTCAAGCAGGGTCTCAAGAAGCTTCAAAAGGTAAGATGATTGTTTGAACTTGTTAATACTTGTTGAAGGTTTCTGAGTGCTTAGAAAATATTTATAAAGGTTTTATATTATTTGGTTAAGCTTGGAAATGTTTTTTAGGTGATGGATAAATTTGAGCTCAAGACTAATTCTTGAGTCCTAGAAGGCAGTTTAGATAAGTTTTTCAGAGATGGACCTGGTTGAAGGCCTTCCACTTGAATTTGGAAGGAAATGTAAGATTTTAAAGAAGATGATTTATAGATATTTATAGTGGTATATTGTTTATCTCATTATGATGAGATTTGATGGGTCATTTAGCTCAATTTGTGAAGAAGAAGGTTGTTTGGTTTTCAGGATAAAATTTCTCAGGTTAAAAAATTGAGGTATATGATGCATGTTTTGGATTTTTTATTCTTGATATTAGCTAGAGAGTGAAGAGAGATGAATTTTGTTCATATTAAAGGCCTATGTATGTATTGAAAGTGGCAGAAAGGGTACAAACTAGTTTATTTTCTAAAACTACTTTTTGGGTATCTCAGTTAAGTGAAGACGAAAGTATGTGTGGTTTGCACATATGGATGTTTCATGAGATTTAGAAAGAATATATGGGATATACATGTCATGTTGATTCCAATGATTTTTTACATTTCATATTTAATATGCTCTTGGGTGCTCCTGAGGCCTAAAGGTGAAGACAAGGTCCTGGAAACAATTGTTTGGTGAAGGATATGAGCCTTCTTGAGCGTGTTATGAAAAATTTGATTAGTGCAAGATAATTAATGTATATGGATGGTGTTTTTTATGTCATATTTTAAATGTGTGGTGAATTTGGGATCTTTAATAATCATGGTTATGAGGTTTGTGATTTTTTCTCATCTAGGTGATGGGGTTTTGAGCTTGTTATGTGCTTGTTTGGTGCATTTGGGCAGGGCCGACCTACATGGGTCCATTATTAATGTTTTAATTAATGTTTTGGGATATTTTTAAGATTTATTGGTCAAAATAAAGGTTTAGTACTGACCTCATTTATTTTTATGAGATGGAAAAGGGTATCAAAGTGATGTTTTATTTCAATTTTGAACTAGTGTTCTTAGAGGAAAAAATGAGAGTTGCATGAGAAAGAAGTGGTGGTGCTAGGGAATAATTTTAGATATGAGGAATTTTATGATAGGTTGAGGATTGATATAAATAATTTTTGTAAGAGTTTGAAGCCAAGATAATTCTAAAAAAAAGAAGAAGAAAGAGTGAGTTGAAGGAATGAGGGTTTGAAGGACTATATGTGTAAGCTAAAATTGTGATCTCCATCAGTTTTGGTAGCAAAAAAATTTAAATATATTCATCTTTAGATGGTTTAGTTTGTGCTTGATAATATTAGGGGTTTTTATCCTCCTTGTGGATTTCATACTTCACTAAACTAGGGGTTGGTGCTCCCTGTAGGGTTGGTGCTCTATTAAACTAGGGGTTGGTGCTCCTTGCGAAGTTGGACCTTCACTAAATTTCTTTTCTTTTTATAATATAAGTAGAGTTTAATTGGTTTTTCTTCCCCTCGGGGGTTTCCCAATTATATTTGTAGTTCTATTGTCTTCTTATTGGTTTCATGTTATTTTGAATGCTTAATACACACCTAATGTGCTTGTATGGTTATGGATGTTAAATGGTTAAATGAAATGATATATGAAAGTAATGGAAAATGTAAAAAAAAATTATAGGACTGATTCACCCTCCTCTCATTCCATTTTTCTTCCAATAGTGTAGACCATCATATTCCATCTATCTCCTTCATTCTGCCACTAGTCCTCCAGGGCGCGCAAGGAGTTAGGTTTCTCTTCTCAAGTATGCCTGCGTAACTGAGTTTTTCCCAAGCACTTAATCATGCATGAAATAATCATCTTGGTAACTATTCCCTTGACCTCACAACCTACCATCTCATAAGTTTTAGGGCCTAATTGTCACAAGAAACATTAGTAGTGTCAATGATAGATTACACATCTTCCTAATGAAGTACGAATTCCTTATATGGATCCATGTTTTTAGGGTCGCGCACTATATTTACATGTATTCAATTGAGCTCCTCCTCATTGATAGGATATGTATAAGTTGGAACCTTTGTATCATCCAAAGGTATGATAACACGATCCTATTTATTCTCAAAACTGGTATATCTTTTTTGAAGCGTAGATCTATATTATTAACATAGCACCTAGGATTCCCAAGTAGCGATGAGAAGTTATTTTCTTCAAAGAGATCCAATACTTCAAAATCACCTGCAAATTTGGCTTTTTGAATAGTGATTAAATAATCCTTCAACACCCTAATAGGTATGGCACTTTTTTATTTTCCATATACAATACATGATAATATGGCTATAGTTGTGGCCTTCCCATTTGGTTTCAAATGTCTAACATAAGGAAATTGGCCTTTCCACCTGTGTCAATAAGAATGTTACTCACCAACCAACCATCTATCACTGCATCCAGTGTAATTTTGTTATCATATTCATGGTCATGTGGAGGTAAATTTGCATGAATAATTTTGTGTTCTTGTTCAAATCCCACTTGTGGAAATTTCTCCCTCAAATAATCTCTTAGAAAAGGAATGGTGCTCTCTTAGAGCACTATTCTACATACTTCTTTCAAATCATTCACTTCCTTTGAGGAACTTCAATGTTATTTACACAATTCTCTGTCATGTGCTTGATCCTTCAAATGTTATATCTCTCATGTAAATCCCTTATGACTCCCATGGTATCCTGATAGACCTCTTTGTGATGAGCCACATCATGATACTTAACATGTATAACCTCTTCCCTCCTAATAATGTTTTTTTCTCTAATAGGTTTGCAGATGATACTTCTACATGCATAGTGACTAACACAAGTTGAAGTTCTAGATCAACCATATTCTTAGGTGCCCATTTTTATTTCTTTATGTGCTCTAACTTAATCATCCTCATGTCTTTTTGCTTCTTTTTGTTCTTGAACATACTCACATAGAGATTAGGGAAATGTTCTACCTTATGTGACTTCTCATAGTACACGCATACTTGATTTTTAGGACACTCACACTGATAATGATCTGGTGATCCACAAGTATAACATGTGCCACATGTGAACCTTCCTCTACCACCATGGCCTCTACTCTAATATCCATATATATATTACACCCTTCATTGGTCTATCCTTCTTGTGCATGAGAACTACTGACCATAGTGGTCTGACACAATCCAGTCTCACATGCCTCATGAATACAGTCGATCAAACAACACTCAGTTGTATCATGGGTGTGTGAATCATAGATTTTGCAGTACATAGAGATGTTTTTTTTATGTCATGTTCTGTAAGAGTGGAAAATTCTATACATCATGGTTCTTGTGGAAAATATCACAATATGTTAACAAGGTGGGCACATTCCTGCACAGATAACTATCCTTTATATGTCCATCCACTTCACAATCAATACATCATAACCCACTGTGTATCTCATGCTTCTAATTGGTAGACATATTTTCCAACTATGTAGCCATAACTACTATTGCCTCGAGAAAAGGACTTAACCCTGTATCTACACTCCCAATGACTTCAGTGCACAAAGCTACTTACAAGGTGTTACATAGATCAGTAAATGTTTCATGTGATAAATCCCTTCAAAAAGGATTTAGCAAGCCTTCTACAAACCACTACACATGTTGGCTTTGATAAATATTAGAGGATAACTTGGACAACAAAATTTTAAAGCACACTAATACTCTGTTTCTCAAACTCTGGGATATGGAACTTTGCTAAAAAGTTAGTGTGTAGAACTGTTATCCAAATTTCTCTCCCAGCCATTTGGATAACCTGCATACACATTCCTCTTGTGCGCATTGCGCGTGCCCCTATTCACCTCTTTCTTCCATTTCTCTCTTGTACCCACACTTCGCACATTCACCTTCTTTCTAGTCATCTTGATGCACCTCTAAATTTAAATCCAAATGGTAGACCCAAATGAGTGCCAAGATTCCACGTGTCTAAGAGCCCCAAAATTTACACCAGTTAGTTGAAAATTCTGTGACTCAGCAGAGGGTGCCAAGTGTCTTAATGGTGCACATTCAAAATTGGGCCTAAATACGAATAAGTATAGAGAACCAATGAAATCCTCCACATGGATCAATGGCACAATGATAAAAGGAAAGTCTTGAGGTAGTCCCCAAAGAAGTGCGGGCCTTCCACAAGTCCCAAGTCCAAAAAGGGATAGAGTCAGGTTGAATAGTCAGAGCAGAGGTAGGATCACGGAAGCTACCACATGTCAATCTTGTGAATTTTAAAAAGCTAAGGTAGGGGCTGAGTCTCTAAGGTGCACAAGGCTACCACAAGGGCACTATATGAAAAACTCTTTAAAATATTGCACACCTACGATTCAAATTTCAAATGGGCATATTTTTCAACTCGGGGCTCGAAATCTAAAAAAATTGGCACCGTTGGAAAGATATCGGCCTCATCTACAACTTGGAGATCTGAATCTTTAATTTTAGATAAGTTAGGTGGGGAGAAAATGAAGATATGTCTATCAGGACATTAAAGCAGAATCAAATTTCTTCAACCACCATATATTATTCAATTTTATCTTTCATTCCTCCTCCTTTGAGGTGCCAAACAAGTAATTGATGCAGACATGAAAGATTTGGGGTGGATTTAATGGAAGCATTAACGATGGTGGTTGAGCTTCGAATTAGTTTTTATCACTTCTCTCTCTCCTTCTTCCCTGTCTCCTTCTTCCCTCTGTGCTAACTCTATAAATGTAAGAGCAAAGCTCATTTATTATGTTGGACACTCTGGATCCTTATGCATGTTGCTAAGGACTCCACATTTTCTATATTTTGAGTTATAGACCTCCATGTTTGGCTCTTGCATGTGGATATTGGCCTCCTTATCATTGTAACAATTATTTGCATTTCTTAGAAGTAATAGAAGCGTCGTTTTGTGACTATTCTCTATCCTAATGTGTTTGCATTCCTTAATCTTGCCTCTTCTCTTGCATTGTATATTTTTTTGCTACTTTAGGTCCCATGCAGTTCCATATTTGGTTGTGTTCCATGAGAACAATTTGGTGAATGTGTGTTTTTATGTGATACTCGTACCTAGCCTCCTTTCACACATTCCCTGTCATTATTTCTTAGAATAGATAGTGTTCATCCCTCTTTTCTGGTACTATCACATTTTAGTGTAGTTTACTTCATGTTATCCTTCTTTCCCTAGTCCCTTGGCATTCTTAGCTTAGTTTCCCCTTTCAGCACTAGCAGTAGCAATAACAATATAAATAGATAGAGGAACCGGCCTTCTCTAGAGATTCATCTCAAGCACGCTAGGTCCCACAACTTGGGGATGGTTCCATTGTGGTCTCAAACACCTCGGCCCTTTCGATATCTGAGACGCGGGTGCATGTCTAAACACCAAAAATTTCTGGCACACCCGGTGGAACCAGGATTGAAAGCTTAATTTTCATATCTCTAAGTTCTGGTGTGAGAACTTAGTGTTTTAGTCTTTGAAGAGGCTCATTTCAAACACATATGGTGACTCCCAATATTTTAAAATCTCTATTTCATCAGTCTTGAGCGCCTTTCATGAGAAGAGTGCACACAAGAAGAAGGGCAGTAGCTGAAGATTATTTTGAGTACCTCTAGCTTTCCTCGAGAAGAGTTCATCCAGAAAGCCCACACGTGCATCTGTATCTCTAGCGCGCTATGCCCATTTAACTCCTCCTCAAAACACACAACCTGAGCACCCTACAATGGTGAATCAACAACCTCCTCCATTAAGAAGCTTTGTAAAATTTTATGGAGGGAGTCCCTTACTCCTAGCCATGTAGCATGATATGCCAAATGGCGTGCTCAAGAGTATTCCTTACTTTACTAGTGAGAATCAAGTCACCCCTCAGGAGCATATACAGGATGTAGCTAATGTGTGTTCACTCTATCTAATCACACATAATGATGTAGAGGTCAGGATGCTTGCAACCTCTTTCAAAGGTAAGGAACTTCTATGGTATAGAGGCTTGATACTTGTATCTATTAGCACCTGGGATGAGTTGGGAATAGCCTTATGTAGTTATTTTGAAGACAAGTCAGATCACCTATCTTTGGTGGAGAAAATGACAAAAAGGAGGGAACCCAATGAGCAGATGACTGATTTCAACATTAGATTTTAGAATACTTGGGACATAATCCCTCTTGTGGTAAGACCTATAGCCCAACATGCTTTCCTTTATTATCTGAAGGCACTCAACATAGATATTTCAGTTCTGATCCAATCTATGGCAGGTAGGACTCTACCAGTTTCTTATAACATTGCAGTAAGGGTAGAAAATAGTCTCATTCAGGCGAGAAAGTTGGCTCCTAGACCACCCATACCCTAGTTCCCAGAAATTTTTCCAACACCCCAACCGTCAATAGCCTCTATTCCTACTCTTGAGCAAAGTGCGCAACTAGTTACTTAAACATCATATTCTCCATCATAGAAAAAGGAAGATGAATAATTGAAGGCCTTGATCAGAAATTTATCAAACAAGGTCATATCATTAGAAAAGTAGCAAGTGCAAGCATATAGAGGAAATTCCAATCGAGTGCATGGCCAAGGGAATCAGCCTTGGCAGAATCAATATGGAAATCAAAGATATGCGCCCAACCAACAAAATGATAGGTGATAGCTGAATGCACATCTACCCTTGCAAGTTGTCCCTCCCACGCCTTCTCTCCCATCACCCAGCATGAGACAAGCACTTTTTCTAGTTTAGAACAACTTGGCACAACATTCAGAATGGTGTTTCCATTGCAAAATGCCTCATAGTCAGTACCATTGTGTTAATGTTGCACGCACCCAAGCCTTCATGATATAGAATCCTTCATCCTGTGAGCCCTCAACAAGTGCTCATGAAGCAGATAATCTATAAGTACTAGAAGTTCTTCTAGAGTCCAATTTGATGTTCTTTGGTGCAGAGGACTTCTATGAAATAAACCAAGCTATAAAAGATACAAACAGACCATGTGCCCAAGTGGCAGACATCACAAGTTATAAAAAAATTATATTAGAGTCAGGCGCGCAGGTCACAGTCCTAGCAATACAAGTAGATATTTAGAAGAAAAAATAATCGAACAAGACATCTTACAACAAAATCATTCAAATCCCTATACAGGAGGTCCCACGTAAAGCTCCTTCTAAAGTAGCACACGTCCATCCTTTGGTAGGCCAAGCCTATGCTCTAGCTAAAATTCAAGCTTCCACACCTGAACAAACAAGAAGGAATGTTGTTCCCCAAATTCACAAGGTGGGGGGGGGCTTCCATTTAGCATTATTGACCATATGAAGAAAATAAACATGAACATCACAATGTGGGATGCCCTGACCATTCCATCTCAGTGGGATCTATTACATGAAGCTCTGGCGTAACTTCCGCATGCTGACCCGGTTATGAAGAAGCCATGTGCTTCTGTAAAAATTTGCTAAAACCCCACCCTTCTATATGTCCTTTATTATAGGCAAACACCTAGTGCATAACTGCTTGATTGACTCAGGTGCTAGTACTTTTGTCATGACTAAGAAGATAGTTGATGTCTTAGGTCTGAAATATAGCCCTTCATCTAAAGGAGTCCTACAACTTGATGGCTCAATTATAACCACCTTAAGAGTCATCAAGGATCTTGAGTTAACCCTCTATGCATGTCCAAGCCTGAAAATTAATCAAGATATGTCAATTATTGACCTACCTCCTTTTTTTTCCCTATGTCTATCAAGAGAATTTACTGCTAAGGTGGGTGGTTACTTGTCTTTTGATTGGTCTCATATGTTACTCAAGACAAGGTATGGTACCCAGTTTACCATACAAGTTGAGCCTATATTTTCTTATCATGTAGAGCCATATGTCCCATCCCCTCTCTAAGCCAATTGTCTTATCCAAGAAGAACAAGTTTCAGTTCTTGAAGAGTAGTCTCTTCCACCCTCTATTCCAGACCTAGTACTTGATGAATGGGTAAAAAGACATCACAAATTTGATCCCTATGCTGAAGAACTAGAAGCCTATGAAACTGGGCTTGGTAATTATTACATTCTAGAAGAAGATGCCACACTTCTATGTATGCTCATAGGAGACAAAGTTCAAACTGGTCTATGGAAGTTATAATTTGATGGATCCAAAAGAAGAAACAACGCAGGAGTAGGAGTGGTTCTCATTTCCCCTAAGGATGAGAAATTATTCTTCGTGCATAGGCTACATTTTTCATGTTCTAACAATGTGGCAGAATATGAAGCACTGTTGCATGGCTTGCTTATTGCTGAAAAGAAGAAAATTAAAGCACTGCAAATCTTTAGGGACACAAAATTGGTCATCCACCAGGTCACCAACAAATTCTAAAAAATAATAATCTTCTTCAAGCTTATAAACATAGAGTTTGGGACCTACTTGAGAGATTTGATGCCCTTAATCTATAGGTAGTTCCATGTAGAATGAATAAAGAAGCTAACCAAATGGCCATGCTCGATTCATAGTTTTCTCATGTTGGGGACTTTGTCAAAGGCAACACTTAGCACATTAATATGGTAATTAGACCATCCATTCCAGATAATAACACCAGCTAGCAAGTGTTCAACAATGATGTGTAGATCATCTAATTTATCCAGAATGAAGCTGAATTTTCATCAAGTATGCAAGATTACTTACATAACAACTATGGTGACCAAGTAATACAGCTAAAGACAAATAAGTTTCCTAAAGGATTGACTGGTCACCTTAGAAAAAATGTTCAACCCTGATGATGAGTTCAAGGGTGAATAAATACACATGCATGCCATGCAAGAAGATTTCTCCTCCATTACTATTGCGTGTGGAAAGGAGTTGCTTCTCAACAGGACTTGTCTAGATGAAGAAAAATAGGACTTCATCTCTCTGTGTCAAAAATACAGTGACATTTTCTCATGGGAGTATGAAGACCTCAAAGGTTTTGATCCAAGTGTTTCTCAACACTCCATCGACCTTGATCCTGGTGTCAAGCCCATTAGACAAAAGTAGTGGCCAGTCAATCCAAAGATAGAACCCCTCATTAGAAAGGAACTATCAAAACTCATTGAGGCAAAAATTATCTTTCCTATCAAATACTCTACTTGGGTTGCAAATTTGGTTCCAGTACGCAAGAAGAATGGTGAAATCAGAAATTTTGTTGATTTTAGAGATTTGAATAAGGCATATCTAAAGGATCATTATCCTTTTCCTTCAATGGAACAAATTCTGCAGACTGTGGCAAGCGCAAAAAGGTTCTCCGTGCTGGATGGGTACTCAGGTTTCAACTAGATCATGGTCAAGGAAGAGGATCAATTCAAAACAACATTTACAACCAAGTGGGGAACATATGCATATTAGAAAATGCCCTTTGGTTTTTCAAATGTGGGTATAAAATTTCAGCGCGCCATGGATATTGCCTTAAAATTTTACATCAATGAGTTCATCTTGGTTTACCTAGATGATATAATTGTCTTCTCAAAGCAAGGTGCAGATCACATGGCGCACCTCGAAAAAGTCTTTGAGATATGTAGAGAATTTGGGGTATCTCTTAACCCCAAGAAGTGTAATTTTGCAGTGGCTTAGGGCAGGTGCGTGGGCCATTTTGTTTCAAAGGATGACATCGTGATTGATCTTGAGTGCGTTTCAGCCATCCTAGCCCTTTCACTTCCAGCACAGAAAAAGGCCTTACAGTCCTTCCTTGGAAAGATTAACTTTGTTAGGTGCTTTATCCCTAACTTTTTGGGAGTGGTTCGGCCCATCACCCTTATGTTCAAAAAGGACATAGCCTTCAGATGGACAACAGAAGGAAGAGAAATCTTCAACAAAATCAAGAAGGAGATTACTTCTACGCCAACACTCATCAATCGAGATTACTGAAAAGATTTCATCCTTTATGCTTATAGTGTTGATGCAAGCATTATTGCTTTCCTAACACAAGAAAATGAATAAGGATTGGAACATCTAGTGGCCTTCTTCAGCTAAACACTGAAGGATTATGAATTGAAATACATTCACATGGAGAAGAAGGTCTTCACCATCATACACGTGCTCAAGAAATTCAAGAGCATGCTCGCCACAAATCATATCAAGGTGTTAGTATCCCACTCATCTGTTAGAGACTTCATCATGTGAGGAGAGATTAGTGAGAAGAGAGCACGATGGGTGACAAAAATCATGGAATATGATGTGATTATTAAGGCCAAAAAGATGGTAAGAGGCAGTGCACTCTACAAGTAGATTATTGAGGATGCGCAGAGTGAACTTGAGGATTCATTATTTCTAGATGAAGACCTCCTATGTGTAGAAAATGAACATAATATAGACCCCGTCACGCATGACTGGATGAAGGACATGATCGAATTCCTTTCTGAGGGTGTGTACCCTCCTGGTTTGAATAAAGTAAAGAGAAGGCATCTGAGGTTGCAATCTATTCCTTATGTTTTGATTGATGGACTTCTCTTCAAAGGAAATCTAGATGGTGCGCTGTTAAGATGTATCAACGGTGCACAGACTGAATAAGTTTTAGCATAATTTCATGATGGATTCTCTGGTGGACACTTTTGTTAGTGTGTGGGATCCTGTGTCCTCCACTCACATATGTAGGGTCATCTCACTTGGGTTAGGTTTAAGGCTAGGTTTAGGGTTTCTTGTGTATCATGCACTAGGGTTACTCAACACCCTATATGTATTATTTCATTTGACATTTATGAGTATGCCAAGACACTCTGTTGTCTTTCTATGTGTAAGCTTTATCTTGTTATGCAAGCTCTTCCATTGATTGATCGATTCCTCTTTGTGATTACGTTGGAGCTATTACGTTTCCATCAGATTATAACTTTATCGTGGTGCACAGTTTTTGATACGATTGTCCCCAACTCTTTCATGGTATCAGAGATGAGATCGGGTAAACATGCACTTATTTTTTAGTTGTGATTACTCTTGGTTTATTTTTTTTACTCCTCGTGCAAGTTTTTTGATCATTAGATTATGGATTTTCATTCCTAACCTTATTAACAAGTTGTTCTTGGAAAGTTTTCAGTTTTGTTGTGTTCTTAGTGCATGTGTAGATCTCCTTGAGCTATTAAGGGTTTTATAGCTACATTTAGCTAGCTGTAACTAAATTTAGCATATCAACTAAGAATAAAGGTTTATTTTCTAGTTTTTTAATTTTTTTACTAAACTGGAAATTCCTTGATCTCTACTTTTTTGGTCTTTCGTGTTTTTTGCATGTTTTTTTGGCATAATACAGGTTTTTAATTTTTTGTGGAGAGCTCAAGAGTTGTTCTATAGCTCGGTGAGTTGGTTCTGGCTTGACTGATTCCACAGAGCTCCTCTTCTCTGCCCCAAGATCCTCTATCTCACTACAAGATCCTTCCACCTCTCCAAACCGAGCTCTTATCTAGCTCACCTTCAAGCTTTCTGGTGTTTGCGAGTCGTCTATCTCTCCGAGATCCCAACACCTCTCAACTGATCTCCTTGCTCATGTTCAAACCTACACAACCAAGTCTCCTTCAAACCCTCAGGTGATTTCATGTTGCTCTGGGATCATTTTCTCTACTCTGGCTCACATTTTTTTGGGTCATGGTATTTCGTGTGAGCTTCTTCCACCTCCTTGAGATCTTGTGATCTACTTGGCTGAGTCACATTTTTGGTGAGCAGTGTTTTCTTATACACCTGAGCTCATGCTCGTTCCCTTCTTGGCCTGCATTTTACTGCTCATGCTGAAGCTCTCCCCGAGTAGTTTTTCCTTTTCAAGCTCATGTTCAGCCTGCCTCTGGTGCTCCCCTGTCATGGTTTTAGCTCATCTCCTTTACACGTGCACCGAGCCTCGAGCCCCTTCTGTTGAGTCTGCCTCTCGACCTAACCATCCACAAAGCTTGCCCTCTAACTTGAATTTTTGGTAAGTTTCCCTCCACAACCATTTGTTTTGGTGGGTGCTCTTTTAAAATAACGATAAGTTTTTTTATTTCTATTAATAAGAAATTAGTCTCATCTAAATTTAATAGATCTTAATAGATCTTAGAAAGTTTCTTTTAATAGATCTTAATAGATCTTAACCAAAAAAAATTATAAATTGGAAACATTTAAATTTGATCTCTTTTAGAAAGGAAAGTATTAAAATATTTAATTAGGATTTAATTTTTAATTCGATCTTAATTAGTTCAAATTAATTAGATTTAATTGTATTAAATCTAGTTTTATTAATTTCAAGTTGACCTTCATTTACGATTAGTATTAATTTAAAATTGTCTTTTAATTAACACCTTTTTTATTGTTTTTTTAACTCCAAAAGCTCTTAAATTAGCTAAATTGGATGTTTCAAAATTGTAACTTTTTTAAAAAGCATTGTTTTCAAATTTTTTTACTAATCATGCACTTAAGTGTGCAGTATTACTCTGAGCACCTCTTTGTCTTCTAGGTGCCTTTCCGGTGTTCTGAAGATCATCAAGACTCCTCTTGAGTTTAAAATATTATATTTTACCCTTATTATTACTTGTGACTAGTGAGCGCATCCGCCACAGTTTGCAGCAAGGGGGTATCCTTCGTGGTGTGAGACACTCTTTCTCACAACCAGGATTTGATTTTACCTCCTTCCTAGTTTTTTGCAATTGTGCTTGTGTACGGTATCACTTTGTTGTGCTCCCTGAAACATGATTGTGGTCTCCTCTCTTACGTGTTATTAGGACCAATTACAAGGTGAGTGACCAAGTATTTCCAGATGACACTCATTCAGCACCTGATTGTATCTAATGCACTAAACTATAAAGTTCTAAAAGTAGGGGGGTTACTATATTGTCATGGGTGGTTGTGTTTCTTTTCTACATTCCTTTGTCTCTCTCTTTCACTATGGATGCACTTTCTATTCCTTTTCTTACACCATTCAAATTTTTTGAATGGAGATCAAAAATGATTATGAAACTAAGGAGTAAAGGGTTATTTTGCATCACCATGGGAGACTGAGACTGAACAAGATGAAGATCGTAAAAAATATAAGTGGTTAAACCGTAGTGATGAAGCTTTAGGTCTTCTTTGCATGTCCATTTCTCTTGACTTTCTCTTCCACATTGAGTCGTATGAAACACCTAGTTTTGTGTGGAAAATGTTGGATTCGATGTTTGGACAACAAGATGACATGAGAGCACATGAGTTGGAAAACGAACTGCTAGGATTAAATCCTAGTTACTTTGAAAACATACAAGCATTCTTCTCGAAGTTTTTCCACACTAGATTGTTGTTAAAGGAATGTCAAGTAGAGAAGAAATATTCTCTAGTTTATCTTGTCGATTCTCTCTAAGTTAGGTCCTGAATTCTTCGTCTTTGTGTCAAATTTTTATGCTACAAAAGCTACTTTGGGCAATGCTTGGAATATGCCCTTCTTTGACAATTTTTCGTCCTAACTCATTCAAGAATAGGAAAAACTCATTCAAATGGGGTCTCTCAAGTCCAAGTCTCATGCCCTTGTAGCAATTACTATTAAGGAAAAGAAGACTGAAAAGAAGAAAGAAAAAAAGGATCAACCTAAGAAGGAAACCAAGACCAAATCCAAATTTAACACGAACGCTTTGACTTCTAAGCCTAGAGCAAAGAAATACAAGTATTAATGTGTTCCTATTGCAAGAAGTCTAGTCATGAAGAACATTTTTAGTATGAGAACAACAAATAGATCACCTTACTCATTTACTTGAGAAAAACCATATAGGTGTTTATGAGTATATCAAACAAAATGCTCTGAAATCTGATGTCTTCCACTGCAAGAGAGTTCTAAATCTAATAAAAAGAAATGAAAGGCCCTCATAGCTCGAAGTTCCTTCCTTCATTGACGTGGATTATAGATTCTGGTGCCTCACACCACATGGCTTCTTCACATGTTGATTTATCCAACATCAAAACTCATGGTATGTCCCAAATCAAGTTGGGTAATGACACAAAAGTGTCAGTTTCCAGTACTAGATCGGTAGAGATGGATGGGGGAACATTCAACCAAGTGTTGAGTGTTCTTGATCTCTCTACCAATCTCCTATCGGTTTACCAAATTACTCACCTTAGTGAAGGAATGTGAGTGGAATTTGGTCCTAACTCGGTGATTATTCGTGAGCTTAACAATGACACTATAGTGGCTAAGGGAAAGGTGTATCACCGCTCATGGTTGTATACCTTTTCCCACTTTACTTCTGATTATACAACCATGGCCTTGCTCACTCATGCAAATGAGGTTAGTAAGCTATGGCTGTTAGAGTAGGTATTTACCTTAGCTCATGTTCACCTAGGTACTTTATTTACCTTTATTGTATTTATCCTCACCCATTTATGTGTGAGGATATTTCTGTTATCTTATTTAGATATTAGGAGATATTATCTAGCTGTTAGGTATAGTTCTTTCCTTGATCTATGGTATTGACTAGATCCTAGATGTCTAGTTCTCTCCTAAATCTATGGTCTTGACTAGTTCTTTGATGACTAGTTATTTCATTGATTTATGGCTTGATCTATGACATTGACTGGTTCTTAGATTGTTATTCCTTGCCTATTTAAGCAAGGCCCATTCTCAATGTATTGCATTGAGTTCCATAATAATATATGATATTGTTTCTCATTTATTTGCAAAGGTTTTATGTAAAGTTATTCTGGCGAATTGATTTCATCTTATTGATCGCGGTGTTTGATTAGCATCTGTGTTCTTAGCTTGGTACAATCTGGTTATCATTCCTTTTAATGGCATGATTGTTTCAGACATATTAATTATCACTACCTTGAACAATTGAGCCAAAAAAAAATGGTCAACGGGTTACCCCGTGTCAAGTATTCTAAGGGTATTTGTGAGGGTTGTACCCTTAGAAAACATCTTGAAAAGAACTTTGACAAAGGAAAAGCCTGGAGAGCTACTCGTCCTTTGGATCTTGTTCACAATGATATTTTTGGTCCATTTCTATCTCCTTCATTTACTAGAGCTCTTTATGTGTTGACCTTCATTGATGACTATTCGCGATATACTTAGGTATATTTTCTTAAGCTTAAGTCTAAAGTCTTTGAACATTTTCAGGACTTTAAGGATCTTGCTGAGAAACAAATGAAATGGTCTATTAAGGTTCTTGAACCAAAAATGGAGGTGAATATGTAAACAATAGGTTCATGGATTTCTATACTTCTAAAGGGATCTCCCTGCAGCATACAGTTGCATACAACCCTTCGCAGAATGGAGTTGTAGAAAGAAAGAACCATACTCTTAAGGAGATGGCCACTTGTATGATTCACTCGAAGTTTTTTCCTCCGCAGTATTGGGCTGAAGCAGTGAATTGTGCTAATTACATTCAAAACCATGTTCCACACAAGGTAGTAAGAGGGATGACACCCTTTGAAGCTTGGTTTGGACATAAGCCTGATGTTGAGCACTTTCGAGTCTTCAGATCCAAGGCTATGGCTCAGATTCCCAAGAAGAAACGTAAGGCATTGGAACCACAATCCAAACCTTGTATCTTTGTAGGGTATCCTGATGGCTTGAAGGGATATTGATTGTTGAATCCTATATCTCATGAGCTTTGTATTGAGAGAAGTGTTAAGTTCGATGAGTCTTCTTCGACTTCTAATTCTCTACCTATTAAGGATCTTTAGCTTGCTTATTCAGATTCTGACTCATCAGATGATGATGTTGTTGAGCGTGCTCCTCTTTCTGATCCTCTCAACCATCAGACCCTTGAGTCTCTCAATTTTGACATTAGTGATGATGAGGAATATGTCCCTTCTCACTCGAGTGATGAATCTTCTGATTCAGAGGTTGACCCACCTGGTCCACTTTGGGCTAGGAAAACTCTACAAAGTGCTGGAAATTTAGTTGGAGATACTTCAGATATGAGACGTACTCACTCATATTTCATTGGACCCCACTCTTTCTTCACCTCTGCCTCTGATCCACAGTCTTTCTGAGAGGATTCTAGTATTCCTGAGTGGGATTCTGTCATGGATGAGGAGTATTCCTCTCTCATAAAGAACAATACTTGGGATCTCACCCCTCTTTCAAAAGGAAGAAAAATCATTCAGTGTAAGTAGGTGTTCTGAACAAATTATGGAGTATATGGAGATGTTGTAAATTTTAAAGAGTGATTAGCAGCTAAGGGTTTCTCCCAGATAGCTGGGGTTGATTATACTAAAACCTTTACTTCGGTTGTGAAGATGACTTCTATTCGACTGACCCTAGTCATTGCCGCAACAAACAGATGGAAAGTCCATCAAATGGGCATTAAGAGTGCCTTCCTTCATGGTGACCTAGAGGAAGAGATCTACATGGAACAACCTATGGGTTATGTCCATGATCCCTCCCTCATTTGTAAGTTAAAGAAACCTCTTTATGGCCTTAAACAAGCCCCTCAAGCTTGGTATGCCAAGATGGAATCCTTTTTACTCACATCAGGGTTTACTAGGTATCACTCTGATCCAAATGTTTATATTATATGGCAAGATGACTCCATACTCATTCTTGTTCTCTATGTTGATGAATTGTTGATCATTGGTATCTCTTTCTCTATCATTGATTCTATGAAGACCGCCTTGGCCAATAGGTTTTCCATGAATGAATTAGGTCTGCTTCATTACTTTCTTGGGATCCATATTTCACAATATGACTTGGGAATTTTGATTTCCCAACCTAAGTATGCTCTTGACTTGCTTGCTCATTTTCAGATGTCTGATTGCAAGTCTTCTCCTACTCCTTTTCTTTCTAGGGTTAAATTGGTTTCTGATTGCTCTACTCCCTTGGTTGATGGTACCCTTTATCGAAAGTTGGTGGGGTGTAGTGCCCACTTCCCTTCGACTCTATTTTTATAATCGTCATACTATGGATTATGTATTAGACACTATTTTGGCTTGATTTAGTATGATGTTGGATTATGGACTTCATTACTGACTGGACTTATACAGGATGCATGATGATTATTATAAACATTATTTATATATATATAGATGTTAATGCTTTATTTGATGTATTTATATCATTGATTTTATTCGGATATGTGATGTTTAATCATTTGATTATATATAGAAAATGAAAATTTTAAATGATGATAGAATGGTTGATTTAATTTATAAAATGATATAGTTACTATTTCGATGTTGTGTTATGAAGTTATACTTACGATGCTTAGATTTATATTATATTATTTTTTAGCGTTCTGATAAGGCCACGAGGTTGAAGGAGGTATTTGTATTTTGTACGATATTTTATATCACAATAGACATCGGGGGGATTAGAGACTAACCACAATGAAATTTTGGATGGATTCAACATGGTCACCATGGCAACTTGTCATTTGCGTGTTGTTTGTTGTTGGGGGGGGTTCCCATGGGGGGGATCACCTTTATATGTGACCATGGAGGTTTTTGTCTGTTGTATGTGGTCCTTTTATTGTTATCTTGTATGTGTTTTATTTTTGAATGTGTCCATTCCGTTATTTAATAGAATGTGAAAGATAAATTTAAATAAGACTTGCTTAAATATAGTTATTAATGTGTTGATCCTTGTATTTAATGTGTGTAAGAGAGTTGATCTTTGGAGTATAAAACACTTCACCATCTTGAAACTCGGATTTGTACTTGGAGGGTATTTTTAGAAGCTTGTGGGACAAGCTAAACTTGTACCACACCCTTTAAAAGCTTCATACCAACTTTATCTTGATTGGAGTGTTTACTTTTTCCTCTTAAATTATTTTTTCTTGTCAATCTTGCTTGTGTAAGTGTACTTTCGTATAAAAATTTAATTGGATGTCCTTGAGGTGTAAGTGGAGGCTTATAAGTAGAGTCGATTTGATTGGCATGAAGAATTTACATTTTTTTTTTGGGTTTTCATTTTTTTATTATTATTTTTTCACTTGCATTTTTAGAGAGAGTAGGAAAGAGTCGCATTTTTTTCTCTTCTTCTTCTTTTTGTTGTTTTGGAGCTGCATGTTTTGGAAGCCATGGGAGTTCTTCTCTTGCTGGAATGTTGCTGTTAGATTATCTCCTTGGTGTTAGAGAGATATGTTATTTTAGACTATCATTTCACCTCCATTCAAGCTTGTTGTTGGACTGTCTTTTTGGTGTTTGAAGCTACTTTTTTTGGACTGTCATTTCACCTCCATTCAAGCTTGCTGTTGGACTATCTTTTTGGCATTTGAAGCTGTTGTTTTTGGACTGTCATTTCACCTCCATTCAAGCTTACTATTGGACTGTCTTTTTGGCATTTGAAGCTATTGCTTTTGGACTGTCATTTCACCTCCATTCAATCTTGTTGTTGGACTGTCTTTTGGCGTTTGAAGCTGTTATTTTTGGACTGTCATTTCACCTCCATTCAAGCTTGTTGTTGGACTATCTTTTTAGGCATTCTTGTTTATTTTTTTAGAACTATTTTGGTGGACATGTAAGTGAATGTTGGGGCTGCATTCTTGGCATTTAAAGCTGTTGTTTTTGAACTGTGATTTGGGCATTCATGTTGTTGTTTTGAGGACTATTTCAGTGAACATGCAAGTGACTGTTGGGGCTGCATTTTTGGAATTTGAAGCTGTTGTTTTTGAACTGTGATTTGGGAATTCTTGTTGCAGATTTGAAGACTGTTTTGGTGGACATTCAAGTGATTGTTGGGGCTGCATTCTTGTATTTGAAGTTGTTGTTTTTGAACTGTGATTTGGGAATTCTTGTTGCTGTTTTGAGGACTGTTTTGGTGGACATTCAAGTGACTGTTGGGGCTGCATTCTTGTATTTGAATACTATTGTTTCTAAACTATGAGTTGGGCATTCCTGTTGTTGTTCTGAAGACTATTTTATTGACATTCAAATTAATATTTGGGGTTGTATTTTCTTACTTGCAAAGGTGCTATCATTGTTATGGCAAGGTAAGAGCTTGTTCATCTTTTTTACTGTAGTTTTCTTGCATGTTATTATGGAATGTAAATGTGTGTCTCTTCTCCATTTGTCTAGTTAGGTAGACTGCCTAGGGATGGTGTAGGAGAAGGCTATGGGGAATCATTATGGGGGGCATAAGGGAATGCCATGGGCATAAGAGTTTTTTGGAGGGAGTTTTAGGTTTGGGATCCACCATGGAAAATAAATAGCTTGCATTTCTTACTTATGGGGGGGCATAAGGGGAAACTTGTGGGGGGGCATAAGGAAAAATTTGTGGGGGGGCATAAGGAGGGGTTGGGAGGCATAAGGTTTACGGGATATGATATGTTATATTGGCGGTATAATTATAGGTGGATGTCCAATTCCCAATTGGGAGGCATAAGAAGCTTCCCCATAGTCCTTGCTCCTTTGGCTTGATTAAATAGAGCCTATGTGTTGTTTGATTGTGAAATACATTAGAAATCTGTATGTGTGTCTTGGTTGTTTTGTTGTTAAAAATATTCTTGTGTGTGTTGTGGAAGCTTGTGGATGTTTCCATGCATTGAACCCCATATTTCATTATGTTTTGGTTGGGGCTCAGGTGCCAATGACAAGAGAGGCTTCATCTCTTCATTGGATATCTTGGTTGGGCGGAGAGCGTTGACTTTCCCCCTCTCTTCTTGTTGTGGTCAATCGAAGGAAAAATCTAAAGCATGTTGTTGTTTTGAAATTAGTCATGGTGTAGAGTTAACATCCATCATTGTTAGTTTAATTCTTGTTGTAATTTCCTTTTCCCACTCTTTGTGGATGGACTGTAACTTTCATTATATTGTAAAGATGTTGTATTGACCATGCGAGATGTATTTTGATTTGAGAAAGGGAAACAATCTTGTCTTCTTATTGTTGAGAGAACTGTTACGGTATTGTATTTGTGCATTCATGGCATAATGAAAAAGAGATATGTTGCTGCCTCTATTGGATTTCATTTGTCCAAGTTGATTGCTCAATCGTAAAATAACTTCATGCTTGAAAGAATGTAAAGGGATCGAGTTTTTTTTGTATATTACATTTGAAATGATTAAAAGAATTACTTTGTTGCATCCGTTGGTATGAGTTGGTGTAAGTAAGAATCATTCAAATGCATGTGATTCTCTATTTTGGAATGTTGGAAGAAAATCTTGCATAAGGGAATTACGTTATTCTTGTTACTTGTCTTGCTAGGAAACGTTCAATCTCTAAAGAATAAGGACTTTGTTTAGATATTGTTATCAATCGTTGAAGAAATATGTTTGTTTTAAGCTAGCATGAAATGACTTTAAATGATGTTCTTACATACTTGAGATTTTTTGTTTCAGTCAGTTAGAACATAGTAATATGATCTTCCCTTACTTCACTATGCATGTACACTTAATCAACCAACGAATTCACCAAAAAACCCCTCAAACTGTTAAGTAATGAATGAAGTGAACCAACTGAGCCTTACAAGACCAAAACAGATGTAAGATAGACCTGTACACTCAAGGAATTTACCTTAGAATCTTTCAATCAAATAAATTTAACAAAAGGACTCACTCAGAAAATTGCCAGTATTGACTGTGGGAGCCTGTAGGAATATTTTGAAAAAATGACTATCTAAACCTCATCCAATCCTAAATTTTATGATTTTCATGCAAAGTAGACGTTATCACATTTCCAAAAAGTCCAATTTTATCAAAAAATTATTTCCCAGTCAAAAGTTATAGCATTTTGAAGTTCTTGCTGCAGGCAGTTCTGGAAGATGCTACGGGCGGTTGTAGGTACACAACCAAAGTTGCTGCAGGCAGGACTAGAGTTGTTATGGGTGGCTGTAGGTGCATAACTAGAGTTACTATGGGTAGGCCTAGAGTTTCTATAGGTGGTTGTAGGTGCACATCTAGAGTTTCTACGGGTAGGCTTGTAGTTGTTACGGGCTGTTGTAGGCGTACAACCAGTTGCTACGGGCTGTTGTAGGAGTACAACTAGTTGCTACGGGCTGTTATAGGAGGACAGCTAGTTGCTACGGGATACTGTAAGAGCACAGATGGAGTTGTTGTAGGCTGGGGTCTACTACTTCAAAAGCTTATGGCACCTTGTATTTTGTACATGGAGACATCAGAAACATCAGTTTGCACAAGAGACAAGATTCACCAAAGTAAATAAGTATATTAAATCTTAATGAGCATATAAAACTAAATGTATGCAAAATCATAACTTTGATCTCCTCTTGTGGTAGATTAAAACTTGCGTGTGTCTTAGATTATGCTTGTGATAGTATTTAAAAATAAATAAATTCATTCCTCTTTCAACTAACTAAGCCTATGTTAATCATAGATCTGTATAGGGTTGGTTTTACAGGCATTACATGAGGAGCTTGATTTATTTGACTGACACTCAACCGGATTTATCTTATGTTATTGGGATCGTGTCTAGATTCATGTAGGAACCACATGAGCTGCATTGGAAAGTAGCTAAATAGATCCTTCATTATGTTCGTGGCACCGATAATGATGGAATTCACTATCATGGAGGGGTGGATATTGACTTGATTGGGTTCACAAATTCTGATTGGGCTGGTGACTTAGATCATCATAAATCTACCTTTGGCTACAGTTTCTCTCTTGGTTTGGGTCCTATTAGTTGGTCTAGCAAGAAGAAGAATGAAATTGCAATATCATCTACAGAGGAATAATACAGAGGAGCAACTAACACTTTCATATAAGCTATTTGGATACAGGGTATTATGACAGAGTTTGGCATCTAGTTTCGGTGGCCCACCATTATCTATTGTGATAACATGAGAACTATCTCAATTTTTAGAAATCTAGTTTAGCATTAGAAGACGAAGCACATTGAGATACATTTGCACTTCATACAAGAGCTTATTCATGATGGTGTCATCAACATTTAGACAGTTGATCAAATTATAGATATATTCACCAAGCCCTTTACTGAGGTGAAGTTCTTCACTTGCAGTCTCTTCTTGGGGTGAGGTCTTATGGGTCTACTCATATTCTTTGGGCTATATAGTCCTCTTCTTCTTCTTCTTCTTCTTCTTGGAAGATGTTGTTTATACATGGGCACCTTCTCAGGACTTTAGTTGTTGGGCCCCATTGACACATCCTTCTTAGTTGTTTAGGAGTGTCTTCTTTTCCTGTCTGACTCATCATAGCCGCTACCCCAACTTCGATGAAGGGGGGTGTTGGTGTGTGGGATCCTATGTGTCCTCCACTCACATATAGAGGGTCATCTCACTTGGGTTAGGTTTAGGGTTTTGTGTGTGCCATGCACTAGGGTTACTCAGCACCCTATATGTATCCCTTCATTTGACATTTATGAGTATACTAAGACACTCTGTTGTCTTTCTCTATGTGCAATAATTGTTATGTTATGTAAGCTCATGCATTGATTGATTGATTCCTCCTTTTGATTACGTTGGAGCTATTACATTTCCATCAGAGTGTAACTTTATCATGGTGCACATTTTTAGATACGATTCTTGCCAACTCTTTCAAATTCTCTTCCAAAACTATAGCAATGAAGATCATAATGGTAGGTATCTTTTGGCCTACCCTGTTTGCAGATGCACATAAGTGAATCACAAAATTAAAAGAATGTGCTTTCTTTGTAGGAAAGAAAATATTGGCATCCCTTCCCCCTCCGACCAATCCAAAAAGATTAGCCTTTTGCGCAATGGGGTCTCGACTTCATAGGCATGATCAATCCGCCTTCAAGCGCTAGACATAAATGGGTGTTAACAGCTATAGATTACTTCACCATATGGACAGAACCTATCACGCTTAAGGAATCGACTGAGGAAGTCATCCTTGACTTTCTCGAAGGTGGTGTTCCTCAAACCATCATCTCTGATAATGCAAAGGCCTTCCTTGGTGCTAAAATCACTGATTGGGCTCTAAGTCTGGGTGTTTACCTGAAAACCTCTTCCAACTATTACCCTCAAGGTAATGGTCTGGCATAATCAATAAATAAGAACCTGATCAAAATCATGAAGTGCACAATGAACATCAGCCAAATAAAATGGCATAAAAAGGTCATACGCACACTCTAGGTAGATAGAATCACAATAAAAAAAGGTAATAGGAACTTCACCTTACAATCTTGTCTATGGCAAGGAGGTTTTCCTTCCTTTGACACTAGAACTAAATTCATTGGCACTTGCCCAACAATTGGAATTTAAAGGTGTGGATCAGATAAAAATCAAGATTGATAGAGCTGGTTCATCTTTAAGAGCTTAGAAACTCTGTCATGACCAAGCTAGAATGTCATCAGCAAGCAACAAAGAAATGGTTTGATAGAAAGGCTAGGCCTCAAACTTTAAAAATTAGGGACTTGGTCCTAAAATGGGATGCTGAAAAAGCTAAACCATGGAACCATTCAAAATTTGATGCACTTTAGAGTGGCCCATACATCATCAAGTCCTACAAGGAAGCTAACTCTTTTGAGTTAACTCATCTGGATGGAAGCGTGCTACAAATCTCGGTAAACGGGATCTATATCAAACCCTTCCATTAGGTTTGTTGCATCATGTTGTATATATTAAAGTAGTTTCAATTCCTCCAAGTGTGCTCTACACACATTGTTTGTTTGTACATAGTTCTTTCCTCTCGCGTGCTTCTTATGCATGCTCTTTTGTTACTTCTAGAATGCAAAGCTTCTCTCAACAGTTGTGAGATTTAGAACAGAGTGCAGATATGATTTTCAAGTGATTACAGACACATTTTCATGATTGAATATGCTGACTCCATGCCTAATGGACTTCTAAGGCTACTGACCTCTTTCATCTAGCAGGTAGATGGCCTCAAAAGTCACCAAACCTATTATCCAAATTGCTCTCCTATCCATTGAGATAACTTGCATACACATTCCTCTTATGTGCATTACGTGCGCCCTTCTTCACCTCTTTCTTCCATTTCTCCCTTGTGACCTCACTCCACGTGTTCACCTTCTTTCTAATCAGATCAGCGCACCTCTAAAGTTAAATCCAAAGGGGCAGACCCAAACAAGCACCAAGCTTCCACGCGTCAAAGAGCCCTAAAAGTTGCACTGGTTGTTGAAAAGTCTTCAACTCAACGGAGGGTGTTAAGTGTCTTAATATCACACATTCAAAAGTGGGCCTAAAAACAACTAAGTATAGAGAACCAGTGGAAGCCTCCACGTAGATCAATAACACAATGCCAAAAGGAAAGGCTAGAGGTAGTCCCCAAATAAGCATGGGCCTTCCACGTGTCCCAAGTCCAAAAAGGGACAAAGTTGGGTTGAATAGTTAGAGCAAAGGCAGGCTTGCAGAAGCCTCCATGTGTCATTCCGGTGCATTTTCAAAAGCTAAGGTAGGGGCTGAGTCTCTAAGGTGCATGAGGCTGCCACATGGACCATGTACGGAAAACTCTTTAAAATATTGTGCGCCCACGATTCAAATTTCAAATGGGCATATTTTTCGACTCAAAGCTCAAAATATGACAAATCTGGCACCATTAGAAAGATCTCAGCCTCATCTATGCCTTGGAGATCTAAATATTTAATTTGGAGAAGTTAGGTGGGGATAAAATGAAGAGACGTCTATTAGGCCATTAAAGCATAATCAAATTTCTTCAACCACCAGATTAGATTCAATTTGATCTATCGTTCCTCCTACTTCGAGGCACCGAACAAGTAATTAATGCAAACGTGAAAATTTTGGGGAGGATTTTCTAAAAGCATTAACAATGGTGGTTGAGCTTCGAATTATTTTTTTCCGCTTCTCCCTCTCCTTCTTCCCTCTGTGCTAAATCTATAAATGTAAGAGCAAGGATCATTTATTATGTTGGACACTCTGGATCCTTACACATGTTGCTAAGGACTCCACATTTTATGTATTTTGAGTTGCAGACCTCCATGTTTGGCTCTTGCATGTGGATATTAGCCTCCTTATCATTATAACAGTTTTGTGCATTTCTTGGAAGTAATATATAGCATAGTTTTGTGACTATTCTCTATCCTAACATGTTTGCATTCCTTCTTCTTGCCTCTTCTCTTGCATTGTATATTGTTGTGCTACTTCAGGTCCCCTATAGTTCCATATTTGGCTGTGTTCCATGAGAATGATTTGGTGAATGCATGTTTTGATGTGCTACTCGTGCCTAGCCTCCTTTCACACATTCATTGTCATTCTTACTCAGAACAGATAGTGTTCATCCCTCTTTTCTGGTGCTATCACCTTTTAGTGTAGTTTACTTCATGTTATCCTTATTTCCCTAGTCCCTGGGCATTTTTATCTTAGTTTCCCCTTTCAGTACTAGCAGTAGCAGTAGCAATAGAAGTAGTAGTAGATAAAGGAACCAGCCTTCTCCAAAGATCCATCCCAAGCATGCAAGGTCCCACAACTTGGGGCCGGTTCCATTGTGGTCTCAAACACCTCGGCCCTTTCAAGATCCGAGATGCGGGTGCACATTTGAACACCAAAAAGCACATCTTTATCCATTGCAATATGATGTGGATCATACTTCCTATACCAAATTTTTGCATGCCCTTGAAGTGTAGTGGAAATTTGACTTGCCATCCTATCAGGAACTATCATTCCTTTATCTCTCCATAATAATTCACACATATGCACATGCTCAGTTGCATCTTCCACACCTCTGTATTTCAATAAGTGAAGAGACATCTCAAATAATATTTGAGATATCTCTTGTTGTGGTTCTTGAGGCTATAATGGTTATTGTGATGGCTGGTGTGGGGCTTGTCCTACGGTGGAGGCAAATCCTGAAATTGAACCTCCACCAAGATTTTCTCTACACAGGGGCTAACCTAATACTCCTTATCCCCCCATTGTGACACATGGTCCTGTATATGAAACCCCTTGTGTCTTAATAGTTTTCTAAACTGGAAACCAACTATCTATGTTGTAGTAGTACCTGTAAGATTTATTCCAATGGGATGCATGTCAACGCTCTGCCCTAGAGATGTACTTGTGAAATTACCATAAAATAATTATTCCAAGCACTAATTCCTATTGTATGGCCATGTACACATTATTAATTTGACGTACCTCCTGAGAGGAAAATTAAATATGTCTACTTGTATATCCTACCCAACATGGAGATCCTCTTTGTTTGCCATCACTATGATGATCTTATATAACTATCTCAGGATTTTGAACACCTTGAGAAAGGGATAGGTTGCTAGGATGGGTGAGATGCATGCACATGGTCTTCCTTCTCTCCTTAAAATCACTCTCATCAAATGACGATGGGGTCTCCCTATTGCACTTTCCCAATGTCAGGAGGATATGATCCTATGGTCCTTCACCTTTTATGGGGCTCTCATCACTTCCGCTAGTCATCATTATTCTCGACTTTAGTGCCTCATCAACTTCCCTATATCACACATTGTTATACCTAATCCTTCTTTCCCCTCTCTCTATATTTCTTCCACTATGGAAGCCACCATCCTTCCCAAACCTACTTCCTACCCCTCCGTGCATTGGGGTTTTAGCTCACCATTAGTAGGTTCTCCATTCCAAGTTCAACCATCAAGATCTTGTTAGCTAAAGGTATTGCACGTAAAAAATATTCTCTTGTCTCATGTAAAAACCAAAACTCTACTTCCTCTGGGGAAGAGTATGTAAAAATCACATACTCTAAGGTATAACTACATAGTACACCTTCCCACCAATGATCCACATCTTTTTTCCATGGCTTGTCCAAATTAGAGAGTTCCTAATAATCTTGTTGCCTCCACACTTACTTTCTACCAATCTAGACACCTTTGTTAGCCAAGTAATCTACCAACCACTGGTACAATCCTACTGGGAAAAATATGAATAAAATTATCATACAAGAAGTCATAGAGATCTTCTTCCACCCACATTCGCAATTAACATCAGGTATAATGTTATATCTCTGATAAAACACGTCCTGACCGTCATTTATTCAATTCTCAATATTCTCCAAGGACATTCAAAATTCCATACACATGAAACATCCTGGTAGATAGTTTCAGAAATAGGTCCCAACAATAGAACCAAGATGTAGTCTTTTATTTACCCAATATAATAGCTATGTGCACTAACACTTCATCCAGATAATTCTGGAAGCTCACTCGAAGTGTACGAAGCCTCTAGGTCCCTCATTTTTTTTTCTTAGCAAGATGTTACAAAAAATATCAAAAATTATAACCATAAAAACCATTCATATAAGGGGATATATCATAGCATTAAAATTCAACAACACATATAATAAATAAATTTATTCATAGGAAAAAAATATTTAAATTTGAATGTTAATCAACCCATGTTTAGACACAATAATCTTGGTAATCCACACATAATTATCCATCATAGCCATCATTGATTACATAACATATAAGCTTATTACATTACTAACCATTACATCTATGCACTACACCATGCACGCTTTCATACAAACTCAATATTAGCACTTGGAACTCACATGAATTTTCTATCTCCTTGAACTCTTCAATTTCTTATTACTACAATGAAGCATCAACTACATTTATATGGTGGGGACTTTCCCTTCATTGACTACATGTACCTTTCTAATAATAGGCATGCTCACAAATAGATTTCATGATTTTTTACAACTTGTAATAATAATAGATGAAGTTATAATTAGCTTAGACGTTACATGTTTTAATCCTATTATCATCATGTTCCATTATTTGTATTTTTATTTTCCCTACATGTTCTTTATTATCCTTTTCTTGGTTCCTAAGTCATCTTGATTTTGTCTATTTCTAGATCTTGCTTGAGTGGCACTCCATCTTTTGCTTTTCTATTTTTAGCCCTGCCTTGGAAATATGGCTAAGTCCTTAATGTTTCCTGTATGTGCATAGCCTTACACGCTGACATTTTCCTTTGTGGTGTGTCCACTCTCCTATTCTTACTTCTTATCCTTACATGTATGCACTTACGCGTAACTCCTAGCTCTTGCACATGGCTAGTACTTATCCATTTCCTCATACCAACAATGAGCTCTTGGTATGAATAAATAATGGTGTACAAATGAAGGATTTTCCTTCCACTTCATATGCAGGTACTATGACAAATGAATGCATTGTAATTTGTTCACTATATAATACTTCCTTTCAGTTTCAGATATTGATTTTTGTAATTTTGAAGAATACACTAAGGGAATTGGATCTAAACTATTGTTTAAAATGAGATTTGATGGAATAGTCCTTATTATAAATGGACAAGGTATTTCTAACCCAATACATGTAGAGGATCATCCTCATAATGTGGGATTGGGTTACTCTAGTGAGAAATTGGATGTTGGAGAGATTTCCAATATTGTTGAAGGAAGATAAGCTTCTAACAACCAAGTTTCTATGCCACTAGCATTACAAGATTCCTCCATATGGAAAAATAAATATCGGTGTAATAAAATAGGAAGAAGAGGTATTGATATTATGCCTTGTATTACTTACACTAAAAATATCATTGATGGGAATTTCATCCTCAAACTACTAATGTAATCTTTAAGTTTGAATAATTTGGCTTTGATATATAGAAGATGTTGCATGCTTTTCCTTGCACGTTTTGTGGGTTAAGTAATCATTTGTTTTCTTATTGTTGGAAGAGGAAATATTTGCTAAAGAAGTTGTCACCTTTTGTGAATAATAAGAAAGGTGTTAAATACCAATCTCATGATGTTGAAATGAGAAATGGAAAATAGGTAACCTCACCCAAACAAAATATTTTTTTGCACTCATCATAATATGAGTGAACACAAGGTTGAAACATGTTGGAAACTTCATCCATCACGTGGTAAGAAATTGATGGTTCATAAACCTATTAATAAGGTTAAAATTAATGAAGTTATTAATTCACCATCAATTATTAAATCAACCCTGAATCTATTGAGAAATAACCCATAGACAAGTCCTTTCAATTTTGATTTAATGGAAACTTTATCTGATAGATATATTTTTGCATAGCTGATATTGTTGATTAGCTTGTATTTTTCAAAGCATACTTTTGTGGTATTCTTGTT
Source organism: Taxus chinensis (assembly GCA_019776745.2). Classification (NCBI taxonomy): domain Eukaryota; kingdom Viridiplantae; phylum Streptophyta; class Pinopsida; order Cupressales; family Taxaceae; genus Taxus; species Taxus chinensis. Next base: position 178,982,874 of record CM034153.1, on the reverse strand, counting down.
GTATGTAGAAAGGATATTTTTCCCATATGATTTTATATTTAAATCTTGATTTTGGAGTCACCTATAGGGAAGAGTTGATTGACAGGTTTGAAATGGTAAAAGTTATCTTCTCACATTTATGGTTGACAAATTTCATTGTGATTTAGATAACATAATATGTAGATTCGGTGGGCATGTTCAGTATGTCTAATTTTGGATTTTCATTTGTTATGATTTTTAGTGTGCAAAATATGGATGTATTTTAAGACCCGTTTGTAATTTTAATTAATTTACAAACTTATTTTATCCACAAAAGATATTACACATATTTTTAAAACCCTCGTATTCAAGAATTTATTTGTAAGTATCATATGTGGTTACAATTAGGGTGTATAGTATTTGCACTAACAAATTAGTTTGTAATTTCACCTAGTGATATTTTGTAATGATTGGAAACTTCACCGATTCAGAATGTGACATTTATGTAGGTAGTTTAATTCTATCCCCAATTTCATTTTGGATAAATATTTTGATCTTCACTGATAGTTTTAAGGATTCGGTCTAACTCTCGCCTCTTTATAACATTGAGTAGTTGAATTTTTGAATCATTTCAGTGATATTTTGTACAATTGAAATTTTTATTGGTTCATTAGACACCCACCTATTATTGGCATTTGCTGTCATTTTATACTAATCTAATTTTAGCATTTGTAATATTGGTGACATCATAAGATTCGGTTTGAAACTTGCTGAGAAATCATTTTTTTTTCATTTCATACTAATCCATTTCTATGATAAAGCATTTCAATACTTACGATTTTAACCACTTTTCTATATTCTAGTTTTTATATATTGGTGTGATGCAGAGATTCATTTAACATATTCAATGGGTGACTAGACTTTGTGGGACAAAAAGGTTTTTATTGGGGAGGTGTGATATGGAGGCCATTATGGGTGGTCAAAAGATACCTAGTTCTCCCTAAACCATTATAGTATGGAATATCACTATGATATACTTCAAAAACCTATTGGAATGCATGAATCAGACACCATATACTCTTGATATCATTGGTGAAATTTCATGATAAAACTTGGTCAATAGGGAAAACACATTTCTACAGTACCCCGACTCATGCACATAACCTATTTACATATTTCGGAGTTAATCAAGACAAAATGTGATCATGGATGTGTTTGGTATAACCCTCTAGTCTTCGACAGGCATGAATTTTTTTTGGTTTCAACAGTGGGGTCCACTCTTGTTTCAGAATGGGACCCAGCTGCCATGGTATATTAGTGTAAATTTAATTTTCCCAATTACACTATAGTTTTATGCCATATTATGTTTTGTATTCTAAAACTGACATGTAATAAGATAGGAGCCTTATTGATGTGGAGATTTTTGAGTAATCCATGTGGTGGGTCCTCAGGCCACCGTGTGGCCTACCACCTAACTCACCATTCAAACATCATGACCGAGTTGTTTACCTAACTCAGTGAGTTGTATTATCCCTTATGGGGCTCACATAGAGTGCAAAAAAACTCACCAACTCCCAATTCATCAACCGATCCATATACACTCACATATAAATATTTCAAGCATGGTTGAGATTCTTCTAACCCAGCTCACCAACATACCAATGGGCTCACAAGGGAGTTACACTCCCCACTCAGAAAAATTAGTGTGAACATGGTTGTAGCCACATTGTAATCAAATCCTAGCATGTTATTTTAAGCCTAACCAGTGTAGCGATCATATTAATGTGTGATAAATACCATCTAATAAAAAAATGGAGGCCACCTTGGTTGAAGTCAAGCCCATGACCTCGGGTAAAATGGTAAGGTCCTCTACTAACCTGTCACCGATTTGCAAGTGTTATAAAAGGGGGAAATTGATATTTGACTAGGGGTCAATTTTTTACAATGTACATGATGAGATAATTGTGGCTCGTTAGAGATAATTCTAAAATCAATATTTAAACATGTTAATATTGTCAAAGGATAATTTTTTTTCTAAAGTCCATGGAGGAGTTTTAACTCATTCCTTATGGCATTTTGAGCCCAATTGAGAATTTTTTTGAGTCATATTCATTGGATAAGAGTTCTCGGATAAACAAAGAAACTTGTGTTGTTGGATCCATTCATGGATCAAATTTTCCAGGTCCTTCAGGATTCATTTCATGTTGTGAGTTTTCATAATGTACTCAGACTATATTTAAAAATGGATTAGTTTATCGTTTAAATGAGCTTATATACATTGACAAATAAGAAAATTCCATTATCAAGCTCTTTTTCATTATTCCTTTATATTTTTTATTTTTATCAATGTTTTAATTAATTTTTTGATGGATTAATGATAAATAAAGGAAAATTATGAAAAATCATAAAATGATACTTTGGAAGAGTTTAACTTTGGAATTGATGTTTTGAGTTTCTAATCACTCTAAATCAGTTTCAAATTGGTTCTCAATTCATTTCAATCATGAAATTGCTAATTTAAATACGTATCCATTTTTAAATACTATTTGATAGTAGGGGGTCTACTATAGTTTACGGGTCAACAAATACACTTTTAACTTAACTACCTCAATGGTAATGATTCAATATGGTGTTTTAGAATTAGGTTCTAATTGTGGAATAATTTCTAGATAAATAAATAAGAATCTTTATGCAATGGTATTCCTGATAATTCCTCAATAAATATGTCATTGAAATAATGAAGGAAAGGGAATTCCTCCAGTGTAGGTTATTTATCTTCACATATATCATTAATATTTACCAAAAACATAATGAACCCATTTTTATGTGCTTTCTTGAATTACATACTTGAAATCTACCTCAACTTATTGTCTTTCCTAACTAATTGAAAACTCAAGTAAATTCCACTATCATCTTGGTATGTCACCACATTAGATAAATAGTCCACTTTATCATGATGTTTCCATAACCAATTAACTCCCTAAATCATGTCGTATGATCCTAAGGATGCAACATATAGGTTGACCTTTGTGGTGATTCCTAGTATCTTTATCTCATTTACCAAAATTAATTGTTTAAACTTATTTTCCATCCATTTTCCATATTATACTAAACATATTTTATCCATATGACCATATGTGTACTCAATATCTATTGTGTTACTAATAATTTAGTTGTTCCTATATCAACCAAAATAGAAATAGAAACACCAAAACATTTACCTACCACCTCAACTAGAGTAAATTGGAAATCTATTTATTAGTTGCCAATTGTTGTGTGAATACATTTTTGAAATGTATGATTTTGTGGGTCTAATTAATTTCCTCTAACATTTCTCCTAACTATGTTATGGGGACAATTTCTAGCATAATTATCACCTTTCATTATATAATATCCAACTATTGGCCTTTTCTATGTGGAAAAGTATCGCTTATGTTCTTATTCCTTCCATTGTCACCATTCCCACTATAATAGTTCCTCTAATTATTGTTTTATTTATAAGACTTCCTAATCTTATTATAATTCCAGTAACTCCCCTCTTTTCTCCCACTGGTTTTCTTTAATTTATTGAATTTCCTCTTGAATGGTGTAGAATACTATTTATTTGATTTGCTTCCTTAGCCCTTAAAATATTTCCTAGATGAAAAGAGTACCTGTAAATTTTTTATTCCTTCATATCCTTTTCAAAATCTTCATCCATAGAATATGGTACATGAAAATTGGCATATGCTCTAATATGGATGATTTAATTGATAAATTTATAAATAATGAACAACTTAGTTTCCTAATACTAAGGTACATACTTGAGAATTCTTGTGAACTTATCCCAATACTAATTCATTGCCAACTTCCCTAGTTTAAGTTCTTAAATTCTATCATCTTTCCAAAATAATAGATGTGGTAACCATAACTACCTAAATAAGGTCATAAACAGTTCCCATGTAGTAGTCTTAGCAATTATATTACTTTTGACCTTTTTATGATTCCACCATGTATATGCCTCACCTAAAAGATGGTAAGCTTCCCAAATAGTCTTTGTTTACTTAGATAAATTATAAATTTCAAATTATTTTTCCATCTTAATCGACCATTATTCAGATAGTACTGATCTAGTACACTTCAATGGGATTACTCTTTTCAAGTCCTTTGCTAAATTTTCCTCAAATATTTCTCTCTAGAGCAACTATCTAGTTGTATGATCCTGAGAATTTTTTATCCTTCTCATTATTTTCATCATCATGATCTCCCTAATCATATTCTTCCACTTCCTCATCTTCTTCCTCATATAGTTCCTTAATGTGAACTCTCTTCTCAAGTGCAATCAATTTATTATAGGTATCTATCAGAAGTGCTAGAATATGATATATATTTTCTTTTCAATCTCTTACATTATTATTAATATTATCATTATAACTTCTATATGTAGCTCTTGTCATTTTCGTATTACTCCTGGGCATGATAAAAAAGATAATTTAGAAACTTAGAAAATAAAAAAATACCTTAACATTGAATTTGGAATCAGATACAAAGGTGTATCAACCACTAACAGGTGACCATAAAAATACCAAAAAACATTTTTTAAACTACAATTTCAAGTTTCCATTACACAACTAGGGATGGAGATAAATACCTCTTGATTTCTTAGTCTTATGCATAACAATGAAACATGTGTAAGAAGCAATATAAAAAATAGTACAAGTAATTCAGAGTTATCTAACATAGTAGATTAAGTTGTGTCATTCATTTTAGCTTGTATAGTTCTCTTCCATTATAATCATTATTGAAGTAACTATGCATATAAAATCAAGGACAAGTACCTATATGATTTCACACACAATTTTTCATCCAATTAAACTAAGGCATTGTAATTAATCCTTTAAACATGTGCATACCTTTCCATTCACTCCATTAATTTTAACAAGAACATTATAATTAAAATTCCATTTGATTAGGTTCATTTATTATCTTAATCATAAAAAAATCACATTGTTAGTTTATATATTACCACATATTAAAAAATCCATGATAAGTGTTACAAAAGTGTATGATTCCATTCATTCTCAAATTCCATGTGTTACGTTAGGAAAATATTATTTATAAACCATTAATTAATAATGTGAGATTGTTATGTTCTTTTACAAATAAAAATTCACTTGATAAAATAGGTGAGATATACAAAATAGATATATGTTGTTATTAGTATGTGAGGTTTTTTATAAACAACTCACATAAATAGGAATGTGGGAGAGATTATAAGGATTGCATGTTGTTTAGTGGTTATATATCTATCTTTCTTTATCTGATATATATATATATATATACACTACTGACATATGAAAATTTATTTCGAATGAATTACAATTATGTGTTTTCTTATTATATTGATTATTCATATCTTCAATGTTTACAATTTGAACCAAATTTACATTTGATATCAAAGAAGGTTTATTCAAGTTATGGAGTTTTGAAATTGGTTAAGGAGAAAATTGATTGTGTTATTATCTCATCACATGAAATATATTGATTTGAGATTTCAAATTTTTTCATTAAGTAGGTTATAGAATTTCAAATTATTCATGAATCATGATTATCGAGATGTGTTTATCTATTATTGATTAATACGGCCTATAGAACCTAGGTGTGACTTAATATAATTGTATGTTTTTTGTATTATATTTTTTATTTATCTACTGGATCATTCAATATCATGTCATTTTTCGTGTGATATCTTTTTGTTTTCAATAATCATTGAAGATAATTTATCAAGTTCATTTCTAAGCATGGGGTCATTTATTTGGTGGATTAGATCTTGTTTTACATCATAAGACATAATAACATCATAAAAACTCCATCTATTTGTGTCAAACCAATAAAGAGGGCCATAGAAATAGGCGTAATAGCCCTATAATTATAATTATGAGTGCAAATTATATACTCTTCATTTTCTATTCAGTGGGAATCCAATATCCATAAGCATATTTCACTCATGCTCATTCATTTATCCTAAAATCCTTTTATATCCCAGCTATTGCATATTATCCATATCATTTTTGCATAAGGATATTTATTTATGGTGCTTGTGGACTGTGATATAGAAAATTGTGTGTTTTGCACCATAGTGAGTTTTTCCTATGTGTATTTTCTTAAGCTCCCTTACTCCTCTTATAAAATACTTATGCTTCCATCTTGTTTATATCAATCATACAATTAGTAGCTCAATTGAATGAATACTTGTCTTTAGAGAGTTATTCGAACAAATCTTCCAAAGAACTTGATGGCATGTTGAATCTATGGCATTTCTATTCAAATTTTCACACGTTTCATTTTTCTCCCTTGTCAGTGAATTCATGTCACTGAGATATAATGGTTTTTTATTAGAACTATTGAATTTTACCTATGGTTTCTCTATCAAACCAGTCACTGGATCCAATTTTGGTTATATGCACTTTAAATTTTACGACATGTCAGCTGACATATTTCACCATTTGTAGATTGGTATTCAACTTTGTATGACACATGCCATTTCCAAGAGATCCATATTCATTCATGTGGATTGACTTATTATATTTTGGTTTTGATGAGATCATTCCTCTGCTAAGTGCGTTTGTTTGAAAATTTTATTTCAAGTACTAAGTCTTCTTTTATGTTGAAGTGTTTAATATGTGTTACTCTCTAATTTGAAATTTAGTTGAAATTATTAGTTTTCTCATTTTCTAATATAGTTTTTCTTATGGTAGGTTTAATTTATAATTAATATATTTTAGATATATTAGAAATTAAATTTATTGATTTTTGGTTATTGGTTTTATCCATCAAAATTGTGTATATTTGTGTTAATTAGTGTTATTTTTCATTCAATTGATTTGTAATTAAGTTATTATTACAAATCTAATATCATCAAGTTTTTTAATTCATTGTTAATATCATTAAAAGTATGTAAATTATCTTATCATTGTATTCAATACTCAATATTTGGTCAAAAGTGTTTATAGTATAACTAGTTCAAATAAAATCTAGTGTCCCTACTTTATGTCAAGAGTCATTGTAAAAAGTGTGTCTAGTAAAATAAATAATGGTGTCATTGGAAGTATGACTTGTCGAATTTTAAAAGTATCAAGTCTATGATTTAACAAGGCATTGAGTCAAATTTATGAGTCATTGTCAAAAGTTTCATAAATTAAAAATAAATAAAAAATTCCCTACGGACACATTTTTGAGCAAACATGATGTCCTAAAAAATTGTGTTTCACATTGTAGGGGGAGATAAAATTAAATTGCAATTTGTAAACCAATGAACTTCAAAAATTCATTGGTTGGGTAAGAAGCACACCAACTAGAGGATGGAGATATCATGAGGATGGAGGAAAACCAACGTCCTCTTGCAAGCCACTAGCAGTGAAGCTACACAATGTAGAAGAAGTGAATAAAGAGTGCAAAAACAAACAATGTTGAGGATGGTTACTAGTGGAAAGTATCTATGTTGTGTGAAATTGAGTGATATTGATCAATTACAAATACTAGAGGAGGTGATGGGGACTTAGTTCGCATTTTTCATTTTTTCTTGTTTTCAGTATTTTGTATGATGTAATAAGTAAGAAACTCCTATATTATCCCATAATGGAAAAACATAGTAAGAAATATAAATGACATTGTATTGTAGAATTGTGATATTTGAACATAATGAAAAAATGTGTGTGCCCCTGTACATACCCATAAAAGTGGTCATCCTATGAAAACCATTTTTAAAGGTTAAACAAATGTATAATTCACATTTTTTGTTCCCACATTGGTCTATTTAGATAAGTTCCCAATAGTACATTGTTGAAGAGAGGTTGATAATTTCCTTCTCTACCTTTAGTTAGAGTTTTTAACCAAGATCATGACCAAGAAAAGGTGGTACACTACAAAAGAAGTGAAATGGTTTTCCTACCATTCACACTAAGGGGGGAAGTTACAAAAATATTATTAGTGATCCATTAATTAATAATTTGAGATTGTTATGTTCTTTGTAAATAACAAGATATATAAGATAGATTTATGTTTTTATTAGTATGTGAGGTTTTTTTATAAACAACTCACATAACTATGAATATATAAGATATCATAGGGATTATACATTGTTTAGTGGTTATATCTCTCTTATTAATAGGATATTGAAAAAAATTATATGTGTTACATATGTACAACTAACTCAAATGAAGTAAGATTAAGTATTTTCTTATTGTGTTGATTATTCATAATTTTAGTGTTTGCAATCTAAAACCAAATTTACATGTTACAATATTACATAGGTTTATATCTTGAAATTCATGTAACCTTTTATTATATATAAATAAGCAATTCACTTTACATGGATTCTAATACATAATGATTCTCATAATTCAATATATAATGTTTACAATTTTTTATCTCATTTTACAATATAATAGATATCATGAAATACAATACATCACAAAAATGTTTTGATACAATTTTTGTCTTTTGCCAAAGATCCATCCTAATGTTGATCTATTTCAGGAGAAAAATAATATCATCGGAGCTCTTTAACTCTAACCATAATCCTTATAGATCCCTACGTGCCTCCCACAAAGTGAGAGAAGCCCTACCATTAATGAGAATTAATATATAAGAAATCAATAATGTAAGAGAGAGAGTACCATGTGTAGTATAGTAATCTAAAAAGTGGTAGACATGAAAAGTGTAGGAATATAACTTCCTATAAATAATAGTAGTAAAGAATATGCTTTTTACCAAAAAAAAGAATAATAATAGGTACACATTCCTAATGAATTATGACAACGTCTTAGGTCACGAAGTAATCTTACTTAACTAATCATGAGGGGACGCCTTAATTATATGTACAATTCACACCTGACCCCTATCACTTGTCATATATGAAAACTATATTTGGTAATCCAACCCATCCATATATATCACTACCTATTCCATATACACCTCTTAAATATTTCCTTTTCCCATAAGTTATTCACAGTAGGACATCTCTATCTCCAACTCAATAAAATTAGAACTAGGAAACAAACAATAATAACCTTTCCAAATTTCCTATACCACCCATTCACATTATTATTATAATGATCCTAATACCAGTTTGTAATCCCCGAAACAGTATAAGATAAGCCATGAATATAAATTGAGCAATCACAACCTTCTTGGATGTCCCATACCATCCAATAACATTGTTATTATGGAAACCCTAAGGTTTGTTTTCCAAAACATGAAAATAATTATAATTTCTCATAAACATGTTGATACATGGTATCAAGTTTTATGTGGTTCCAAATTTGGTAATATTTCTCATAAGGTTCAAATGTCTAACAAACATGTTTTCAATTGTTATCCTTTTCATGTTTGATATAAGTTTTAAGCATATTATTTCCATATACATTCCACTAAGTTTTCACCTTCCATTTTTATCTCTTAAAATCCTCACAAATATTTTATCAATGATATTATGACATTTATAGTTTATTGTAGTTTCTAAAATATATAAAAAAAATTTATTCATACTAAATGGGAAAATTTTCCTAGTGTGAGTATGTAGGTGGAGTAATAACCTTTTTCCATAAATTGTTTTCTTATGACATGGTTTATTCCATAGAAATGTGTCTTTACGATAATATAAATCCCTCATTTAAATATTGGGTTAAATTACCCATGTACTATAGGTTCATTTTTTCTATCCATCCGTAAGTCTCCCTTCATAGATAATTTATAATGAAATATCTTGTTTACCATAATATAAATTTTTTTTAACTTTAAATACATATAATTAATTGTATACTATTGTTCTAAATCCATGATTGGCTTTTGGTTGCATTGTAGAGTTTCTAATCCATTTATCGTTGTTTTAGAGAATATGTGTTTAGACATATAAATATATCCACTTATATCTTTTAATCATAGAGTCCTCATTTACTAAGCCTATGTTTTAATAAAATAGAATATGGGAGGGGGAAAAAATAAACCTTAGGACTGCTCTCCCCTAGTCTTCTTCTTATACCCATTTGTCCAAGCCATATATTTTGCATATAGATTAGATGATTTGGGTTTTAGGCATATGTTGAACCACTTGTGGTTCCAAACAAAAGGTTATTGGCTAGAGGTCATGTGGGTTGAACCCACAACCTTTCACCTAAATCCTACAATGTTAACCACTATGAAAGATACTTAGATACACAAAACATGTGATATTTAAGTATGTATATGGTTATGGAGAATAATCTATCTTTTTACAAGATATGTGTACTCATCTTCGTCTATATTGCCTTCTTCTTTACTCTCTTCCATGGGTCCTAATTTATTTTTTCCTCCATGTGTGCATGTATATTTTTATTTTCTAATACTTCTCTAGTTTTTCTATGGTTTTCTTTTCTTTTTATCTCCTTGTTTTATAATTTTCCTTTCTTTTATATTTATCTCCACTGCTCCTCTTTTTCTTATCTATTTATTTATTTATTATATTCAAATTTATTTCTCTTTTATTTTTGTGTTAGTTTCACGATCTCTATAGAGGTCATATTTTATCAGATCTCCACATGAATGTTTTTCCATCATGTATTAACCACCATTTATTTATTAATCATAATAATAATTTCATAGTTTTTCACACAACAAAATCATCAAATTAATTATTATGTGGAAAATAGTACATATATGTAGGCTTGTACATCTCCTTAATAAAAGGATTCAAGTGCTACTAGACTACAACAAAATACTATTGCTATGTGATTTGTTAAAAATCACATAAAAACATACTATAAATAATCTTGAACATACTAAAAAGCTAGAAAGTAACTCACTCATGTGAGTAGTAACAATATAATAATAGAATATTTCTAACATTCTCCCCCTTAGTAAAAACATGGGAGAAAGTGCCACCTTCGACTAAGTAATGTGTATTTACATATCTTGCACATGATCTTGACACTCACATTTATTATGGGCAATACATCTACCATAAATAGGGACCCATAAATCTATCCATGTGAGGACATGTTTCATGAAATAGTACACATTAAAAAACTCATGTAAGCACATCAACTAAGCCAATCAAGATATCCAAAACACTACGTACTTTAGTATTTGTAGTAGGTAACTCTGCATCATCATAAAAATAGGATAAATGTACAAATAATAATACACACATGAATAGGGATGCTCTCTTCTATTCTTATTTTTAATCACACACAAAGAAAATAAAAATGTGTCATTAAAGTAGAACACGTCCTATGAGGTAGTCGTAGTGAAAAACTCGAGGATGTTGATCACCCTCCTACTTCCATACTTAAATTTATTTAGTATAAATAATATTCATATATAAGATAATTGATAGGTTCATTATCAATTGTATGAGGATAATAATCCTCTAAATCATTTCCAGCAATCGAAGCATTTTGATCTAGCTTATCATCTAAGATATCTTGATCTATTTTCTTATAGTACATAAATTGATATCTTGAATGCATGCAATAATGATATAAATGATGTCTCCTTGAATATTTAAATTTATTTTTATATTTCTGGAATGATGTCTTATTTTTTACAACCATTATAGTTTCCTCTTCTTGCAGATTTTTTTATGTTTTCTTCTTCAAGTAAGGAGGATATTAGATCTTCTAGACTAAGATTGATTGTTCTAAGAGTAAAAATAGTGTTTCAGTAATTATTCAACATGTTATTTAGTAGAAACAAATTATAATACTCTTTATGAACATCATATTTAATTTCTTTTAATTGGTTCAATATGGAGCAAAACTTACCAATATGGCGTACCATATTATCGGTTTATCCCAATTTTAGCCCAAACAATTTTTGTCTTAGAACCATTTTTTTACTACTAGATTTATATCCAAATAGTTTTTAAATGTCATTAGATGACTTATTTAGATATATATGATGTAAATATGCATCAGATAGTATTAGGTTGCTAATTTCTATCACTTTTGACCCTTGCTTTCTCATTTTTCTACTTCATCTTCATCTTCGAGCTTTTTCATTTTCCTTTGACAATTTCCCACAAGTATTTGCCAATAAATTGTAGTTGAGTTTGGATTTTTCATGGATGGAAGTCTTTACCTTTAAATTTTTCAATTAAATTCAGTTTTTCCATTTTAACCTCCCCCACAAATTATACAAATAGGACGTTGGTTATAACTGATAATGTGTCCTCTACAAAAATAATAATCTTTTGACAATGATTTTATTAACTAACATAAAATACAATAATATTCGATGTAAACTTATGATCTTATAAAAATAAATACATAATTCAAAACTAAATGAATTTACTAACCAATTTATAGATGATAAAACAAATATCCCCACTTTGATAATAGAAAAGATTAAATTCAAAAATAGTTAAAATGTATTCCAAATTTTTTACATGGACTGATTTGGAAGCTTAGAATAATATAATATATCATGCATGTATATAGGGTACTATATCAACTAATTCTTATCCGATTTGGAAAAAAATATCAATCAATGACTAGTGATTAGAGATGGATGTGTGGGAAAATAATGTGTGGTAACCAATTTGATGCAACTCTCATTCAATACTTATCCAAAAAGTGTCATCATAGGATACAAATCTGATGTTGATCATGTTGGAAAATAAAATCACTAAGAGGAGAGGGGTGAATTAGTTCTTTTTCAACTGTTGAAAAAAAATTTGAACCTCACCAAACCATTCACTTTAATCAACATTAACTATGAATAAACAATGACATTCAAACATAAGAAAATAACAAGAACACATGAAGACAATGGTTAATGTGGGAAACCCTTGAAGGGGGAAAACCCCACTAAAATCAATGCACTAATTTGGACAATTATCCTATTAAAAATTACAGATATTTCAATTTGTTGAGTACACACTCAACTTGAAGCACCAATTCCAATCAATCAAGTCAAACATCTACTTTACAACTTTTGTAAGCTCCTACTTCCACGGAAGAAAAAACTCCAAAATTTTCTAAGCATATACTTCGTATTCAAAAACAATTGATCACATTCATCCTCCTAGTTTCCCAAAACAATAAATTTATGATCTCATACTCATCTCTTAAATTCTCATCCTCCTTCTCCACACACCTAAAATCAACTATTTATTCAATTTCTCACACTTCTGAAACTTATTCTTCAAAAACTCTCTTTCATGCATATTTTTACATATATATAGACTAGGATGAACTCCTCTTACAACTCTTCAAACTAAAATTTTGACCCCTTGAACTTATAACTTCTCCAACTTGTACAAAAGATTCTAGGTGGCATCATTAAGAAAGTTACAAAAGATAAAGTACTTCTGCAAGTGTGTCAGTTATAGTATTATCCTTTCCAGTTCTATCAAGACCCTTCTAACAACTTTTTGGAAAATTAAAACATTTCTAAACTCGTTACATTTATGACACAACTAAAGGATTCTATTTTCAGACTAGAGACTATAAGCTCATTTGTAATAGTTTTCTCCTTTTTATCTTCTTCTTAATGTAGGAATCTTTGTCTTTTAAATAATATAGATCATGCCAAGTGTTATTAAGGTGTGAACATGTTAATAATATCCTTTCCTTACCTTCTATATCCTTGAAAAACTCTTTAAGTTTCCATTTTATCACAAATCCTTCATTATAGCTCATATGCTCTACACAGTGCATGATCTTCAAAAACAAAACCTTCAATCTTGAGTGCAAGAGACACACTTCCAACTCATGTCATGCAATGAATTCAAGAAGGTGAAAACTTAAGGATTCCATGACATCATTACATACTTGGAGCACTACAGATCAATTCTAAGGATCTTCATTACTTCTCTTCATCTCATATGGGTATGCAACGTTAGAGAAGATTCAAGAACCAACTACAACATTACTTCATCAACAAGAATATGTGAAATTTCAAAGATTCTTAATGCTTGAAGAGTGTGGTATGTGACCTTGGGTTCACCTTAAAGGAATTGGGGGTACCATAGATTCTTCATTCTCTCCATGTAACATTGATTTCGACAAGGTCCTAATGGCTTTGAATACTCTAAAAAACCAATCTTCACTAAATGAATAAGTTCACCCATTCAACAACCTATTCATGGATCTCATGTCACCTTTCTAAAAATATATGATCCTTTTGAAACTTTTAAAACCAATATAAAGAATTATTTCAAGGTATATAGGTTCAATATGCATGCATTTTTGAGACAACTCAAACAAGGTTTCAAGACACAAAAACCAGTCCTACCATATTATCTTCTAACAATCCAAATTTCACTTTCATGGCCAAAAAATGTTTGAGACACATCACTAGATACCTCTATTCCTTCTTAAATCACTCACCTTCATGATTCATGTGGATAATTTCACATTTTTACTTCCATTCCTCAGACCTTCTTAACATGGCTAATGAGACAATTTAGATCATTTGAACTTGGAAACAAAAACCCTTCACCTGATCAAGTTATGAGACTCAACATGTCATGTTGGAATTATATCAATTTTCCATGCTCACCTTTCACTTCAACAATAATATTTCACATCATCATCATATCTACTAAGTCACAACACACTCCTCTTTCTTGGACGGGCCTTCCTGAGATTGTTTTGCTTCATACACCTAGCCACGATTGCACTAGGTCTTAGAACTAGTCCTAATTGAGCTTGTTTCATTGAACCTAAACTATTATCCATAATGAAGACCCTTGCACATAATTTAAACACCTATTATGACTAGTAGGGAACCTTTGGATTTCACACCAAGCATCTAGTTGATTGTCAATGCACTAAGTATACACCAAGACCTTGTGTATATACTATGAAATCTTAAAAAAATCACACCAAGACACCTCAAACATACCATTTAAGGTCTGAGTAAGGATCTAAAAATCAACCTTCATGCACCTTAATTGTTTATACCTTACCAATCACTCTTTTCCATCAATGAGACATGGCTCAAAAATCTTCCCCTCTATCATTCATGGCAAAAAAATCAAAAAAATTTGATTGAAAATGGTCATACCAACACCTTCCATGCTTTCTTTTCTTATTTCTAAGTAGACTATCCCCCTTTGACATCTATGAAAAAGCCTCCTTTGAAAATTTGCATGCTCAAAACAACAACACTACATAAACATGTCCTTACAAGCTCCCCCTTGGATTAGGCTCCATTTATTGTCACAAATAGCTTCAGATAATGAATGTTCTTATTCACAACTAAACCTCAATGCCCCCCCTGAAAATATTCACTTCATACTCAGTCATTTCACTCTTTGCATACATCTCCTTTTGGTCTTAGTAACCTATACATTAAGCAAGTGAACTATCTCCCCCTATTTTGGTACTCTTTACAACTTCTTGGATCAGATTTGTCATTTTTCTTTCTCCCTCATAATGGATTGAGTCTCTTAGTGGTTGCTAGGGGCAGGGATTACCCCCAATTTTTGCCTTAGTTTCTCAAAATCTTCTTTTAATAGTTGTTTTTTCAAGATATCAGCTACCTCCTCCTTGGTGGACACCCATTCTAATTTGATTCTCTTCTCACTCACTTGTTCCATTAAGAAATGACACTTTATTGGGATATGCTTGGTCTTAGAGTACAACATAGCGTTCTTAGAGACACTTATGGAACTTTTACTATCAAAATACAAGGGGGTAGGTCTATCACATTCAACTTTGTAGTATTTTAATATTTTCCTCATCCATAGTACTTGTGTACAACACAATGCAGTTGCTATATATTCAGCTTCACATGTAGATAGATTTACAAAATATTATTTTTTTCTTAGCCGAGAGATAAGAAACTTACAAACAAAAAATGTTCCTCCACTTTTTCTCTTCCCGTCATCAATGTTACCTACCCAATCTGCATCTGAAGAGGCTTTTATCCCAAATTCATTGCTTCTTGGATAGCAAATCCCATACTCCATGGTTCCTCGGAGACATCTGAATATCCTATTGAATTTTGGTAGGTAATTTTCTCTAGGATATTCTTAGAATCTTCCTACTAGACCAACTTATTGCATGATATCAAGTCAAGAGGCAGTTGAATATAATACATTGTCTATCATGGATCTATATGTGGTCTGATTTACTCTTGGTGAGTTATCTTCCTTGCTTACCTTCCATCCTACAACCATTGGTGTTATTACTAACTTGCAATACTCCATCTGAAACCTCTTGAGAATATCTTGTGTGTAGTTTTCTTGTGAGATAAATATGAATTCCTTGGATTGAATGAATTGTAGTCCTAAGAAAAATGAGATTTATCCAAGTATTAACATCTCAAACTCCTTCTTCGTGACCTATACAAATTCATGTGTCATGTTCTCACTATCTCCTCCAAATAGCATGTCATCAACATATACAACCATAAGAAATATATGACCTTATTATTCTTTTATGTATAGGTTATTATCTACAACTCATTTCCTAAAGCCTTGATCAGTTAAATACCTATGTAATCTAATGTACCAAGCTCTAGGATCTTACTTAAGGCCATATAGGGACTTCTTTAACCTACACACATAGTCCTTATCCTCAGTGAGTGAAAATTCATCAGGTTATTCAATGTATAATTCTTCATTTAGGCTCCCATTGAAGAATGTTGACTTGACATCCATTTGGTATACCTTGAACCTTTTGTATGATGCATATGCTAAGAAGAGTATACTTGCCTCCATTCTATCTACTGGTGCAAATGTTTCCTAAAAATCAATTCCTTCCACTTGAGCATACCCTTTACAAATAAGTATTTCCTTATTCCTTGTGACTTCACCTTTTTCATCAAGATTATTTATGAAATCCCACTTAGTTCCAATGACATTTTTGTTCTTGGACCTAGGCACTAGCTCACAATTTTCATTTTTCTCTATCTGGTCCAATTCTTTATTCATTGCATCAAATCCATTTTTTGTCTTTACTAGCTTCCACAACATTATTTGTTTAAATCTTGTATAAGAGAGCAATGTTCTATTGGTTTTGAGAACTCTTCAATATTCTCCTTGTTCGTATGCATGCCTCCTTCTTTCCTATTATTTGATTTGTAGGGTGATATCTCTTGACTTGTCTCTAAGGATATTTTATGTTTGGTCTTTCTCATCCTCATCTTCTTCTTGACTATTCTTTGCAACTTCATCATCATCCTAGATTTCTATACATTGAGGAGTGTTCTTTGGCTAAGATTTGGTCTTCATTTGATAGGTCTCATCAATTATGAAATTTTTACTTTCTACTATATTTTGTAAGCTTTTTTTGTAGCACCTATATATTGATCTCACAAAGGAGTATCATAAGAAAGTACCTTCATCATTCCTTGATTCAAAATTTTCAAGGTTTTCTTCATCCCTCTTGATGAAACACCTACTTCCAAATGCTTAAATATGTTTCACGCTAGCAGGTATTCCTTTCCAAATTACATAGGGGGTCTTATTGATGTTTATCCTTTTTAGGATCTATTTAGGATGTATAATGTTATACTAACTACCTCTCTCCAATATAAATCTGATAATTTGGAATCATTCAACATAGTTCTTTCCATCTCTTGAACATTCCTATTTTTCCTCTCCACAACTCCATTTTGTTGAGGTGTTCTTTCTGCTTAAAATTACCTTCTTATACCATGAATTTCACAAAACTCATAAAAAACATTTGACCAAATTTCACCTCCTCTATCAGATCTCAAGATATTTATCTTTACATTTTTCAGAGCTTTGAATGTTTTGAACTTGTCTAGTACTTCTGATTTTTCTTTCAAGAATGCAACCCAAATCATTCTTATGTAATCATAAATTATTAACATGAAGTAAATTTCACCTTGAATGATCTTTATCCTTATAGGTCTAACAAGATTAGTATGGACTAGTTCTGGTGGTCTTATTGTAGAGTAGTCCTTAGAGTTGAATCTTCTCTTGGTTTTTTTTTCATGTAGACATGATTTGTAAAATGTATCAGTAGGTTTAGTGATTTTGGGCATGTTTCTCACATATCCCATAGAGTTAATCTTAACAAGATTGTCAAAAACTAGGTTCCCTAACCTCATATGTCAAAGCCAAATATTATGAACCTTGCTTGTGAGATATTTCTCCTTATTGATATCTTTCAAGACATACATGTTATTCTTAGTCCTTTTGGCCTTTCCAATTAGCTTACATGATTTATTCAACACTTAGTAGATTATGTGTTAAACCCTCTACATACAAGACATTCTTAAGGAATATATTTCCATTTTCAAGACTCGATGTACACTTTCCTAATGCTTGCAGATGTGTTGTCTCCAAAGCTTACCATTCTTGGTGCATCCTCTTTAAATTAGATGAATTTTCCCTTGTTACCTGTCATATGGATTGAACATCCATTGTCAATGTACCATGTCATGTCCTCATTTTGAGTATGAAATATTTATTGAGTTATTAGACCTTGATCTATTTCTCTTTGACTTATAGGATTTTTCCTTACTATATACACCTTTTTGTCTTGCCTTGAGAGTTTTTTATTGCAAAATTATTCTATGTGACCAGACTTTTGACAATTACAACATACAAGTTCATTGTTGCTTCTCGTTTTTTGTGAATGAAATTTCCTTCCATTACCCCTTGTATATCTTCCAAACTTTATAGCTTTATGTTAGAACATATTACAAGAGAAACAATAACCATAGAAAGAATGGGTGTATCTTATTGCATGAGAGCTCCTAATTGAATTGGTCCTTCTCTTGGATTTATTGTTAGTAGAATCTCTTGCTTCAGACCAATCTTGAAGGGAATTTTCATCCTTCTTATCAGTTGTCTTTTTCTCCTTTTGTGCTTCCCATAGTTCATTTTAAGAGCCCCCAAAAATTATTATAGAATGGGTGGTGAATTTGATAAAAAGGCAATTTGCATGTTTGATGAATGTAGGGAATGAGGGTTTCATGATGGAAGAGAATGGGAGTATTTTGAAATTCACCAGTGGCAAGTTTCATTTTTTTAGTCTATTACTGGCTGAAAAGTACGTAATGTTAATGACCGATAACATTAGCACATGTGTTACTGACCGGTAACACCACCACATGTGTTACTGACTAGTAACACTATCACATGTGTTACTGGCCAGTAACATTGTCACATGTGTTACTAGCCAGTAACATTGTCACGTGTGTTACTAGCTAGTAACATTGTCACATGTGTTGTTGACCTAACATTGTCACCTTTTTTATCAATCGGTAACACTATTATATGTTTTATCAACCAGTAACACTGTCACATGTGTTACAAACCGATAACACACACATGTGTTGTTGGCCGGTAATAAGCACCATTATCACATGGCACCACATGCCAGTCGGTAATGAAAAATACTACCTATGTTGTTGCTGACTGGTAACGCAACACTAGTAGGTGAATTATCAGTTGGTATTAAAAAAGGTTTCAGTTGTGTTGCCGGACGGTAACAAATATTTTTGTTGATGTTAGTCATTGTGGTTACCCTACCGAATAGTAACAGTTTGGATTATTTTTTTGTGTTGTCACCTGGTAACACTTTTGTTTTTATTTTCATCTCTCTTTCTCCTAGCCACGTCACACATGTATTTGTCCTTGATCTATGGGAAATGCCCCACCACCCTTCCCTTGCCTATATATATATATATCAATCCCCACTCATTCTGTCTCATTTTCACTTGCAGGTTTCTCCTAGAGATATTTTCAGAGCTCTAGCCTCCAATCTCCTCGTCCACTTCTAATCTTTTTGCCTCCAGCCTTCTCGTCCACTTCTAGATTTTTTCTACAATCCTTAAGGCTTGTATACAAGTATCTATAATTTTCCAACACATATTTTTTTTCAAATAATCAAAACAACAAAGATTCAACATTCAAGAATAATGAAACCTAGAAAAATACCATTAAAGAAACTTCCTACGTTTATCGAAACATTGTGTAGCCGCAGTTACTACAATTAATGGAAGACCCTCAAAAAATCAATTGATCCACTTGGATTTGTAGATCAAGGTTCCATGGACTAATTTACATGCCCCAGTATCAGACAAAACACAAGATATTAAATAATTTAATGCAAGCGTATAATAGGTTTGATGAAACTTTCAGTGTTTCCTTACCATCCCACCAATTTTTCATGAGAATAACACCTAATGATATTCATCATCAAACAAGCCCACCCTATCAAAATGCATTTCCTGTAACCACCAAATCCATTATACCTAATGAGAAAAAGAAATTTTTAGAGTCTCATTATGATCTCTCTATTGAGGTTGAGGTTAATAATCCCTCTAAAATAGGGATTAACACACAATATATCAAAGACCCCTTCCTCTTGGAAATGGTATAATTTTTCCAGTCCCACATCATGTTATAGGGAAGATACACTGAGATTCCTCAGTGGGCACTGTACTACCTTATCGAAACCATTTCTAGTGTTAGATTCTATTTGTGTACATTTCTTTCATCAAGGATTTGTGTTGGCCCTGCTAGATCCAAATTGAGTCCTACTACAATTATTTATTGTTCTTGTTATGTTCTTGCTTTATATTATAAGTGTTTTTACGAATGCAAATCAATAGTTGTTCCAACTTGTCTACATGAGAAGATGGATAAGCATGGAATTCCTTTAGACAAATAGTTAGTCAGTATTTTTTTTAAAAATCATTTAATTTTGATTCTTTTCAGAAAAAAAAAATCATTTTTAAATCAATTCTTATAAATATATAATCTATAAGTTTTTAACTCCATTTTTAACAGGTTAAAGAAAACAAAATAATGGAACGAAGTAATGTTGCAGTTCATGCACATAACCCTATTGGGCCTGAGGGTTTTTGTGACAACAATCTAATTGATGTCACCATGACCAATGAATCCTTAGATGTCACTAGCACCCAACATCATACAAGGATAAAACCATACAAATTATTATGTGGTTATATGGATTAGTCCTAGTCCAAAAGTGAGGATAGAACGTGCACTACCACTGTGGTAAATCTAGGTTTTAATTTATACATACTACATAATCGTTTTAGTTTAATTAAATTATTTTACAGAATAATTATAATATGAATCTCTAATTCTTGACACTAACATATTAAATTATCCTAATTTGTAACCTTGTCAGGAACATTAAATACTCCGAGACACATGATGTCTTCTTATACTAGTGTAGACACTACATACATTGGTGAGTAAGAAGAGACTGAGTCTGTGCAATTCTATCACCTAGGCCCTTTAAGTTCTAGTACTAACTTATACATACTAAATTAAATTTTATTTGTATTAGTCTTTATTTAAGGAATGTATAATTCTTTTTAATTGGTTTTTGCTATATTCAAGTTTTGTAGTTCCACTGCCCAGTGCCATAGTCTGTTGATTACAGAGTACAATATTCACAATGTAAGAAATATTGATTGATTTAATTATTATTGATTTAAAGTTCTTAATGTTCACTTGTTTGTATTCATTATTTCAAGATTCAAGAATCAACATATTGTATTACTAAATCTGATATTGTTAAAGTATTGATGTTAGCAGATGTTTTGCAAATGCAATATGAAATTCATTCTACAGCTGTGGCCACCCCCACTACTCCATCTCACCACTTAAGGAGTACATCAGTCTAACCTACCCTTCCACCTCCATCATCATATTTTTTTAAGGGAAAGAGGATTGTGTTCCTTGGATTGAGTAGGGGGGCATAGAATTTCACATTGGTGTTCCCAAAGTTTTCGGTTGGCGGCATGTTCAGTGCTAGAGGAACTTCTTGTTTAAATAATATTGTTATAGATGAGGAGTATCTTGGATTTGACATCCTTTATGAAATGGAAGTGACATGGAAGAATGTTGAAGAGCTCACTCAATCTTCACATAAGGAGGTTCATGTTCCATCCTCTTCAAATCCTCCTTCTCCAATAGGGAAGCAAAATGTGGATGATTATGCAAAGACCAAAATTTCAGTTGATATCCTTGTGTCAGATAATGCTACATCCCTTATCATGTAAAGTTTTAGTGTTTCACGAAATAGTATGCATACGTTAGAGAAAAAATAGATTAGGTAAGGGTGAGGAGGAATACCTGTGAATGAAGGTGGAAAGTAGAGTGCGCGCGTTCTGATTTTCCGATCCAACACTAATTGTGAGAAATTCCTTTTTTCTAGGAGGAACTACCTATGAATACAAACCAAGACCACAAGAGGAATATTAAAAACTATATGTTAGTGGAACGCCTAGCGTATGCTAGATCTGGGAATTTTGATACTTCTTAGATGGTTGTCAATCCATTGTTTAAAAAAAATTAATGCAAGAAATAATATAAACCAATAATGTCCTGTTGTAGCTGATATGATTTAGGTATCTCATTCAAGTACAATAAGAAAATATAATCTAACAGGATAGGTTATGATTATATCTGAAAGTCAGACATGTAAATTAGGTAGTTGGGACAGGTCATGGTCAAGCATTAGGTGATTTGGTTTATTTGGGTAAATGTTATAAGGTTGTTGTTACAAGAAAATATACCAAACATAAATACCGACGTCGGTATGGTATGAACGATGTCGGTGAGGATAGAACGACAACGGTCTAAGTTAACCAGCATCGGTAGGGTCAGGCTGATAGAAACTCAATGAAGTTTGGTTTTGGTGATTCTCTGTGATTGCACAGAGAATGGTGAGGTTGATGACAGTGCTGGGAATACTCAGAGATTTCTGGAGTCAGGTATTATAGGGTTGATAGGTTTTAGGTGATTAGGTTGAGGGATTGGTAGGAAGATGAGAGGTGATGAGATGCAAAGGAGACTAGGAATCCTAAAAAAAGGTAAATAATTTGATCTAATGAAGTATGGAAGAATGCATATCCAAATGGACTTACTTGTACTTATAGACCTGGTGGTTGGATGGAG
This sequence comes from Taxus chinensis, assembly GCA_019776745.2. NCBI lineage: Eukaryota > Viridiplantae > Streptophyta > Pinopsida > Cupressales > Taxaceae > Taxus > Taxus chinensis. The sequence goes on along the minus strand of CM034153.1, from coordinate 178,960,034 downwards.
GTGATGGTTGATTCACAGAAATGATGGTCAGTGCTATGGATGTGCTTCCCAAAATGTTACCATGAATTCTTTCCCTTTAGATCAGTGCTTGGTGTTGGTTCAAGATGTCTGGATGTGTAGGAGTGCTCTGGTGCATGCTTGCATGTATAGCTCTCTTCTCCAAACTCAAATAATTATTCCAACCTCTCAAACAAGGTTACCAAAGTGAATATATGGTAACTAAAAATGGTTTAGGGTGACCGACATCAGTTTTGGGTTGATCGGCGTCGGTTAAAGTGGGATATCATAGGTTGCCAAAATAGTAGATCTTGGCTATCTTTTGGCCAGTTTTTCCCATTATTGCGGATCCAAAATTGATTTTTCCACGTAAGTGTGCATGTGGTTAGAGGAAGAATAGGCATGTGATTTTAGGGTTGAAATAAGTCTTAGTTAGTTATGGTAAGTGGATATTGAGTCCTAGTAAAAAGGAAACATGCTAAGAATAGGTTTATGGTGAGGTGTCTAGGTGAGATGGAAATCAGTTTAATTAAGGTAATTAAATAATGAATATTGTGATAATTTACATTAATTTAATTATAGGTAATTAAATTAATATACATGTGGGTTAAAGGTGGAGTGTGACCCAAATTTTGTGTCTACATTTTGCCCCTTTTTGTCGCATAGCTTGTATTGGTAAGCGATGCTGAAAAAAATAGGAGATGACTGCCCCATATGTGGGTGAAGGTGATCCCGCTTAAAACAGGCACTGGTGAGGTGTATGAATGAATTAGTTAATGGGTTGATAAGTGTGTAGTTGGTATAGGTGAAGGTAAGCGGTGAAGGGTAGTGGTCAACTCGGGTAATAGGTAATAGGCCAGGATCAAAATCAGGTAATGGGAAAATGAAAAAAAAATGCACACGTATAAATTGCAACACGGTACCAGGTTGAAGAGTTTGAAAACTCTATATTTTCCAAGGTCGATAAGTTTATCCAAACAAGGGTGAAGTGTTTTAGGTATCCAAGGTATAGGATATGGTTAGGAAACACAACATAGGTCAGGTGCAGGAATTTTTAGGTATGTTCTGGTACACCAAAGGTTTGGTCAGGATAAACGACATGATAATAGGTAAGGTATGGTTGTTAAGCTAAAACAACATAAGTAACAACATCACAAGGTACAACGAGTGAATAAGGTCAATGGTCACACACAGTAGGTCAGGTTCAGGAAAATAGGTCATGTCATGGGTAAGGCCAAGGTATAGGTAAAATAACAAATCCTGAGACATCACTAAAAAATGTAGGGGTGGTTTGGGGCTTGTAGGTAAGGTTCAATAGGTGTCTGTAATGATAAAAGGTGTTAATTGGTTACAGGAAAAATAAGCCTAGCATGAACAAATAGCTATAAGGGTTGATCGATTTCATTTATATGGTGACTGACGTCAGTTGGCTTGGGCACAAATATGACTGATGTCGGTCATGTTGAATTAGGGATAAAAAAGGAAAATTCCACTTTTAACAGAATTATTTTTCATTTGCCAATTGTATAAAATGACAGAGGAGAGGTGGAAAGTTGGAAAGTGATAAAAAAAGTTGGAGAGATGATTTAGTGAGCCTCATTATGGGTGATTGGCATTCATTTGGCAGGTCCACATGATTGGTTCAATTGATTTCATTAGTTGTGATGTGGGGAGTTGATTTGGTGATGACAGAGGCGGGAGAGGGATTAGGTTCTTACGTACGCATACTATTTGGCAAAATATTTTGGCACACTCGATGGGACCAGGATGAGGTAAGATTCTATCCGATCTACACATTTGGTTGAAAATATTGTTGTTGAAATTGTCTTTGTTTAAAATTTGGGTGTAATTTTAATTTTTGAAATTTGTGGGTAAAAATGAAGGCAATAAGGGGTGAGAAGGTCCAATGTAGGTTAAATAGGATAGGGAATGAAGCTAGGATAGGTTTGGGTGGGTTAGAGTAGGTATTTAGGTAGTTTTAGATTTTGGAAAAATAGGGTAGGGGTTTTTGTGGATTTTGACGCTGTGACAATGACCGACGAAAGTCGAGGGTTGGCTGAATTCGGTTGGCCTTGGTCAACATCGGTCAAGTATTAGGTGACCGATGCCATTGATGATGGACTGATGTCAGTCAAGAGTGACGGATGCCAGTCGGATCTAGGGGACATGTCAATAAATGAGACAAGGTAGGAGGAAAAGGTAGGTAATGAGATATAAAGGTGGGTTTAGTGAGAATGGGTGGGTTAATATGTTCAAATAGGTACTTGTTGAGAGATACAAAATTGGGATGAGGGGGAAAAGTAGTAGGCTTTAGGGTTGGGGTGTGGTTACGAAGTAATAAGTAGGGAGGGTCTTGGGAATAGGCTGGTTGGTTGAGAGTTATGTTGGGTATGGTTAAGGTTTAACAATGTTGTGGTTTGTTAGATGCAGGCTAGGGACCAAATGCAGATGCAGGACAGAGTACCACCTCTATTGCTAGTAGTATGATCGAGTGTGACTACATAGAAGTGGAGGCACGTGATGGACGTTGACCTAATTGGGCTCTGATGCTACAGGCACATAGGTCAGGATCTGAGCTTAATGGTCGCACTCATTGACATATGGGATTCAATGACCAACACATTTCATTTGGCGACAGGTGAGATCACAGTCACCCTGGAGAACGTATACAAGATCTTGCAGCTACCTATAGTGGGAGAGAAGATTTATTTGATTTCTTCAGAGGCATCAGAGGAGCTGATGTTGGTGGTTTTTGGAGAGGGGATGACAAAGAAGAGGTTCCATAGTACAAGCCTGAGCTATGGAGACATATACGTGGCCCATCCTCAGGAGATGAGGTTAGTTGTCCTGATTATGGAGGTAGTGTGTTATTTTTCACTACTAGATGTGGAGGGTGGGAGATTCCCATGAGTGCTGATCAGGGTTCTCCATGACATGATGGAGGATAGGACTCAATTTTCTTGGGCACCATCATTCTTGGTGCAGTTATACAGGAAGATATGGGCCTATGGGAGGCTACAGAGATTCAGTTTGTGATGTACCTTTCTTCTTCACTACTGGGAATACGAGCACATCGAATGTGTGCATCTAGTTGGTATGCGCTGACTTGATGCATTTGATGCAGGCTTGGTTCAACTTAGCTATAGGTGTTGGGTGTCTAATGTTAGAGAGCATAGGGCTGCCAAGACTACACATGATGTATCATATTACAAGCGTGTACTAGAGGGGTTATCTGAAGTGGACATCATTTGGAGGTTGTATGTTGGCTTCCGCTCATATAGGAAAATGGTAGTAGAGTTAGATAAGTTATAGCTGCTCATATGGATAGAGGGACACTATGCCAGAGAGCACAAGATGATACCCATAGATAGGGTCAGATGGCAGTTTGGGCTGCCTCAGGATGTGCCTCCACCATTCCCTCAGTATAGGAGAGATGACGTGGAGAGGCCTATGCCTCTACCACAGTTGACGGTGCTGACAGGGAAGGAGGTACAGGCGGTGGACTGACAGATTAATGATGTAAGAGTTATAGATAGATATAGGTCGTGGTGGGAAGCACAACTATGGGCATCACCACCGAGGCCAAGGCAGTCTGACATATCCATGGTTACAGTTTAGAGGGACTTATTACAGGGGCATGTGGATACCCTTCTGACACAACTACGAGTAGTGCAAGGGCAACTGACAGGTGCTAAGGCATAGGTAGTAGCCCTTTAGGCCCAATTTTCTTAGGGGAAGGTACCCACACATGGTGGGGATGGTGATGGGGGGTAGGTATCCACCTTATAGGTACATGTAACATATCTACAAGGTTAGTTGGCCACTACACAGACACAGATTATGGCCCTATAAGCCCAAGTCACAGCACAGGAACCCTCACAGGCCCAGGGACAGGGTTCCATTTTACAAGTAGCAGTGGGACAGGGTCCCATGGTACAGGGAGGAGGGAAGGGGTCATAGGTATAGGGGCTAAGGCCACCAGTAGCAGGACAGAGCTCACAGGTTACTGTAAGACCTATGGCACCCCTACAGACAGTGCCGATGGCTAGATTCAAGAATTCCCTGAATGAGGCCAGATACTATCAGGATCATTTGACTACTTCTAGGATAGATGCCCCTTCCTATGCAGAGTACAAGATATAGCAAGCCTCGAGTGAGATGACAAGATTTTGCATGCATAGTGCAGAGAGTATAGGGGGTTAGCAAGTCCAAACACATGGTCAGGGTGAGGCCACTAGTTCACGGAGGCCTGACCTAGCTGTAAGCTAGGAAAAGGTGATACCTAGACCCATAGAGTGTGGAGAGATGATGGTAGGGCGTAGGGCTAGAGACGAAGAAAAGACAGATGAGACTAGCTTGGACATCAGATGGACTGATGATTGAGATTCCTATATATCATCATTTTCTTTATTATTTTTGATATATACCTACCTACGTGCCAATGATAGTGAGGTTGTATATGAGATTTTTTGAGATTTTGATTACTATATCGGCCTGCGTGCCAAATATTTTGAGGCTATACCTAAGAGATACTTGTATTATGTTGTATCAATGTATATTTGATGGATACATAGACTGTTATTTATAGATGGTGAGATCGATGGTTATGGATGATGTACTTGTGTTGTAAAATTTCCATTGTTATTTATATGTGTATGGATAGGTGGAAACTAGGTGAATTAGGCATGGTTAGGTCAGTTAGGCATGTTTGAGTCAGGTTTAATTAGGCATGATGGAGTTATGTTAGTTCAGAATGATGGAGTCAGGTCGGTTTAGGCATGATGGAGTTTTTAGGCATGGTGGAGTCAGGTCGGTAGGCATGATGAAGTTTTGTTTGTAATTTTGATTTAATGTCTAAGTTATTAGTAACATGGGAAATAAATGATGAGTTATATGTATGTTATGGTGTAGAATTCCAAAATCTTTGATATTATAGAAATATGAAATGATTGATTAGATATTTTTATGATGTGATAACATGGTAGATATGTATATGTGTTAATTTTCCAAGTGTTATAAAAAATAGAAATTATTTACGGTAAAATGTTAATAGACAAACTTGTGGGAGGAAATGGGTTAGGGTAAAGAGTAGTTGAGCTAACCTCCAAGGGCGCCATGCCCTGGGAGTGTTTCCTACATAGCCCCGACAAAAATGGACCTCAAGCCGATGTAGTTCTCCCATAAGCTAGGGAATAATATGATGAATTTAGAGGAATGGGTTGGTAGGTTTTAGGCATGATTGAGTCTAGGTCATAGGCATGGTTAAATGAGGTTACTTAAATAGGCATGGTTGAAAGGTGATAGAAGTATTTTAAAATGTAGGTGTCTGGTTTAGTCCTGTATAGGAGAATCAATAAGTAATGGAGAAGGTGAATAGTAAGAGGTGACTAAAAGATCCACCTAATTGATAAGGACCATAACGAGTCTACCATACCATAGAATGGCTTATGAATGTAAGACCCTAAAGGCATTGCATGATCGATTATTCTAAGGTTGAAGAAAGTCACATGATCACGAAATGTCATGTTTGCATAAAGTATCTTGAGAAGATAGAAAATTAGGGTGAAAAGGTAGTAAGGTGAAAATGGGTGGCTTGGCGTAACTTAGTGTACAACAACCTGTTTACTTGGTAAGAAACCCATGATCCAAAAATAGGAAAGTCCATGAAAAAAAAGTTATCATTTTCTTCTTTTGTTTTTGTTTTTTATAGATTGATCAATGTGGGAAGTATATATTGGATGAGTATATTATCTCCTTGAGGTCTTCATGAAGCTGATTAATGCGGGAAGCTTCTAAATATTTTATTGTATTTTTGTAATGACTTTATATAGTTATCCTTTGAGGGAGTAGTCTATTTATAGTGGCAAGATAGAGAGAAGAGATGTCCCTTTTGAGGGATTCATCTTTTTTCTGGAAATTTGACTCAAGGAGTTGAATCTCATTTTTCTTTTAGACGTTTTAAGTCATGGACAAGACTATAGAGGAAGATTAGGTTCTTGTTTAAAAGAAAAAACCATAACACAGAGAGGTTAACTATGAAAGAGAAGGTTTTAAGTGATGAATGCCCATGGGATTCCATCTTTGAAAAGACAAAAAGTATCCATGATAATCATGCCATGAGTATATCTGCGGTACCCATATTAAAGATAAGGCTGAAAGGTGACGGGTAATCACATGATTCTTGTTTAGTCATTTATCCTCAAAATAGGGAACATGGAAGGTGAATAACACTCAAGGGATGATAAATCAATAGATAGAAGGTGATATAGGAATTGATTTCAAAAATAAAATGGTCTAAGATGCAAGACATTGAGAGGATCAGGTTAAGTTTTACCTTCAAGTGAAGACAAATGATAAGCACATAATCCATGGGTATGAGTAATGATATAGGGTCCGAGCTAATTAGGAGAAAATTTTCCTCGTTTACTTTTATCTTCTTTGGTTACATGTTGATTTTCCTTCAGGATGAGGTCACCGACCTAGAAGGTTTGTTCGTAGACATGTTTTTCATAGGCGTGCTTCATACATTTTTTGTATATTTGGAGATGATCAAGAGAATTGAGATGACAATCATCTAGTAATTCTAGTTATGACAAACGGTCTTGGAAAAAGTAATCATCATTAAACATGTCTTGGAGTGATATGTGGAGAGATGGACTATGGAATTTGAGAGGCAAGACAACCTCGGTACCATAGACCAGAGAGAAAGGCGTGGCAGCAGTCGAAGTGTGAATACTAGTGCGATAATCCCACAAGGAGAAAGGAATGTGTGTATGCCAATCCTTCCCAATATTGTCAACTTCTTTCATAAGAATTTTGTTCAATTTTTTATTGGTTGATTCTACTTTTCCATTTCTTTATGGGTAATAAGGTGACAAGAAAATGAGTTGAATTCCAAAAGTGTCGCAAAGTTTTTGTCGGGTTTTGTTTTTGAATTCCTTTCGATTATCATTGATGAGGTGGTGAGGGACACCAAAGTGAAAAATGATGTGATGGTTGATGAATTCACATATTTTCTCGGATTTTGTAGAAATGAGGGGAATGGATTCTACCCATTTAGTGTAGTATTCAGTAGTGGTTATAATCCATTGATGGCGTTGTGAAGAATGAGGATTGATCTCTCCAACAAGATCCAAACCCCATTGAGAGAAAGGCCAAAGGTCTCGTGTGACATGTAAGGAATGACTAGGTGTGTGATGAAGATTAGTATGTTGTTGGCATTTCACACAACGTAAGACATAGTCACAATAGTCACAGTTTAGGGCTGGCCAATAATAGCCAAGGAGAAGAATGTGTTTAGTTATATCTAAGCCACTAAAATGACATCAAAAACTTCCGTCGTGAACTTCCTTGATAGTGTAAGGAATTTCATAACTGGTAAGGCATCGTAAGAGAATACCATCAAAGCTACATTTACAAATAATACCACCCATGATGACATAACAAATAACACCTTTAACAAATGCGTGTTTTCCATTATGAGTGAGATCGGTAGGCAAAATGGAAAGTAAAAGGTAGTCTGCAAAATACTTACACTAAAGGTCATGTGGGTGGGGCGCAACAATTCCTACAGAGTTGACACCTTGAGATAAATACGAGGGTGATTACAACCTTTTTATTGTGACAAATATTTTAGATTCAAAAGAAAAAGCATGTATCTGAGAAGCCAAGCAGTCCATGGTATCCACAAATTTATTAGTAGAACATGGGGTGGTTTGAAGTTCATAAGGGTCAAAGGTAGTCAAAAGTATGTCGATGTGACATTTATACTTTTGGAGTATTTCATTACGACACTGGTATATACCATTGACTTGGTTTACAACCAATTGGGAATCACCAAAGATATTAATTGATTTAACATCTAGGGAGATGGTGGTTTGAAGGCCTAATACGAGTGCTTCATATTTGGTAATGTTGTTAGTGCATTCAAAATCTAGTTTGACAGATAAAGGAATAGGTTCACCATCAAGAGGAATGAGAATAACACTTGCATTGCCTCCATGCTGACATTTGGAACCATAAAAGAATAAGGTCATCTAGTAAGTGGTATCGTCTAAAGAAAGGGTAGCAATGGATTCATCTGGGAAATTGAAGTTAAAGGGTTGATCTCTAAAAAGAGGTGCGTCTACTAGTTGGTCAATGATGGCTTGGCCCTTGATATATTTTTGGTGGATGAATTTGAGGTCAAGGTCTGTAAGAATCATGAGCCAACGTGTAGCACATTGATGTTGGTATGGTTTGGCGTACATCTAATGTAAGGGGTCAGTGTTAGTGATGAAATTTTTTTTGTGGTTGAGTAGGTAATGGCGAAGTTTAATGGTGACAAAAACTAAGGCTAAGAAAAAAAATTCAGCATGGGTGTACCTAGTTTTGTAGTCCAAAAGGGTACAGCTTATGTAATAAACTTCTTTCTCTCTCTGTTGTTTGTCGTGATGAGCGATCATGGCACCTAAGGAATGGTCTATAGCAGAAATGTATAGGTAAAAGGTTTGGTCATCTTTAGGGGGAATGAGCACCAGTGGTTAAAGAAGGTATTGTTTTAAGGCGTCAAAGGCTTTATGGCATTCATCATCCCATTTGAAGGAGACATCCTTTTTGAGGAGATAATTAAATGGTTGACAGCGGTCAGAAAGTTGTGAAATGAACCGACGGATAGATTTCAACTTACCTTGCAAACTTTGAAGTTGATGGAGATTAGTAGGCGGACGCATTTCAAGAATATCCTTTACTTTAGTAGGATCGAATTCTATGCCACGTAGATAAATGATGGAACCAAGGATTTTTCCTGAAATTACATCGAAAACACGCTTTTTAGGTTGAAGGAAAACAAAATACTTGATGAGGCATTCAAAGATGACCTTAAGGACTGTAAGGTGTTCGGCCCAATGTTTGTATTTGGCAAGAAGGTCATCTACGTAATCTTCCAATATGCGATGCATGATATCATAAAAGATATAGGTCATGGCACGCTGTTATGTAACACTAGTGTTTTTAAGGCCAAAAGGCATGAATTGATAGTAGAAGGTCCCCCAAGGAGTGATGAACGTAGTTTTGTGTTGATCTTATAGAGTGAGTAATATTTTCTTATAACCTGAGAAACCATCCATCAGTGATAGCATCTCATGGCCGGCAGTGAGATCAACCAATTGGTCAATGCCTGGTAGAGGAAATTCATCTTTGAGGCAAGCTAATTTGAGGTCACGGAAGTCTTTGAAAATGTGGAGTCCGCATGTTGCTTTTGTGACAGGAATGATATTAGAAATCCATTAGAGATAGTCAATGGGTAGGATGAAGCAAACTGAAAGAAGGTGTTGAAGTTCTTCTTTGACAAGAAGAGTAATGCGAGGATGCATTTTCTGCAGCTTTTGTTTTATAGGTTTGGCATTAGAAATGGTTATGATATTATGGACCACAATGTTTGGGTCAATACCGGGCATATCAGCATATGACCAAGAAAAAACATTCTATGGTCCTGGAGGAAAGAATAAAAAGCTTCCAATTTAGCAGCATCTAAAGATTGTCCTATCTTTATAATGTGTGGTTCATCCTGAGCGTTAATGTTAATTTCAATGGCTGATTCGTTCAACATGGTTTACGTCTTAGAAGGTAACAACTAGTGAATATAAGAATCTTTTACACCAAGGTAGGTGAGGATGGACCCATCATCCCAACATTGAATGACATTAATAGAAGGTGTATTGTCATCAATCATGCCAGGATACATGAAGGGAAGAGAAGAGGGAGCCTCGCTATTGCGTTGATAAGTTAGAGGTCCCAGGAAAATTGTGTTTACAAAAAAAAAATAGGAGGAATAGATTCAGGATCTATGGACTCCATGGGTGAAGGTGGTGACATTAGTGAATGGGTTGGATAAGGTTTGTCTTCCTCAATTAGGTCGATGCGAGCCTTCTTGTAAGATGGTGCAACAAAGCCAATGCCACTGCGATCGTTTTGTTTATGGGTGGTACATGAAATAATGATGTGGTTGCCTTGTTCATAAAAAAATGAAACCAAAGCCTTTCCATGTGCAAAGATGAAGGAAAGTGTGGGTGAAGCAGTGGTTAGGAAGAGATTGGAGCTCAGATGAAAAGGGTCACGTTTGGGATGGAGGTTCGAGTGAATAAGTTGTAGTATCAAGTCTTCCATATGTTAAGTTGGTGCGAAGGTGTGGGAGTACCATAAGGAAAAACCTCGCCTATGCGGTAGTCATAATGAGCGTGCTGATGTAGGTTTACATACTCTTCTGGATTGAGGAATGTGTTGATATTTTATAGGAGGTAATACCCCAGAGTGAGGCATTGAAAAACACCTTCTAATGGATCACTAGTGGATATGTAGGTAGCGGGGATGGACTAATCACTAGATGATTGGGTAGGAGGGGTATCAATTGGTTGGGAAGTAGATGGGTCAGCTGCAGAGGTTGTGGCAGTAGTAGGAATAGGATAATTAGGTGTGGGAGAGGTGGTAAAAACATTAGTGTATGGTTTCACGGGTGAAGGAGAAGTGGGGGTAGTGGTATATGCCTTGACTAGTACAAGAACATCGTTAGGTTGGTACAACATGTTACAAGTTTTGAATGGTGACAAGTCAGTGGGGATGGTGTAGTTATGCCCTTCATGTTCAAATTTTACACAGTGGTGTAAAGTTGAAGGGACATAACCCATGATGTGAATCCAAGGTCTATCGAGCAATAGGTTATACTAGAACTCTCCCTCTAAGATGTAGAATAATTCTGGGATAGTGCGAGGACCCAAATGAACGTGGATAATAATGGTGCCAAGGGTGGAGGTGATGGCATTGTTGACAGAGAGCAACAAAAATGAATTATTATGCATACAATTAGAAGGGATGCACATTTTATTCTAACACCACCATCGATCATGACACATCATACGCATATGTTATCGATATAGATGGAAATGAAAAGGTTTGGATTAGGGTCATCTGACTAGAGAGCTATAATCTCATCATCATAGAAACTGAGGGTAGCGACTTGATGAGTAGGCATAAGGGTAGAAGAAAGATATTATTTGGTAAGTGAGGCCACATGGTGAGGGGTGACAATGGAGGCCACTAGTGTGGGGTCATTGGGTAAAAATTCGATGGATTACAAAACCTCCATAAGGGCTTGTCTATGAGATTCAGATTTTTGGACGAGATCGTATAAAGACATCTTTAGAGGAGATTGATGTAATTGTTTTATCATTTTGCGATGGGTGAACCCGTCAGAGATAGGGTATGTGGGTCCTTGAATGGTTATTTTGAGTGCGGGTGCAGATGGTATATTGGGCATGGGGTTGGTTGATGGGCTAGTTTCTTTTTCTTTTCCTTTATCCTTCTGGGAGCAAGTGGCAACTTGGACCATGTTAATCTGAGAGGAGGTGGTAAATGGAGAAGGTGTAGGATGATTAGTGTAACAACGTGATGGGAAATAACCTAATGGGGGAGAAAAACCTTATGAAGTGTGTATGGCACACTGGCATTTCAGTGGTGATTTGGCCAACTCTCTGATACGAACCATGTTGCTCTTGAATTTTAGAGGTGGAAAAAAAGGTTGTGGGGGTGGAGATGTAGATTATTGAAGAAGCAAGGGATGATGATGTGTGGTGATAGGTGAAGGTGGAATATGGTCCTCATCAAGAAGGTCATCATCATCAAATAAAAAAATCATGAGGACAAAGTTGAAGAAGAACAGTTTTTAGAGCTTTACAATTTTATACATCATGTCCTAACACACGATGATAGGAAAAAATATTGGTTTCATCCAACCCTTTTGGTTTTGGTTTGAGAGGGTTGTAAGGTTGAAGAGGTGGTAATGCGATAAAGGAATTTTGTAAGAGGTTGGTTAAAATGTTAGCATAGGACCTTACCAATGGGTCATAATGGGAAGTGAGTGTAGGTTTGGGTAAAGGTGCATATGGTCATGAGGGAAGAGGTGTTATAGGAGGAGGAATGGGTTGGGCCACTGGTTTGGTAAGTGGTACTGTCTTAGGTTTTGATAGCATTTTTTCACCTAATTCTAGATGCGTTTCTTTGAATGTTGACGAAACAGATAAGGATAAAGGGCTAGGAATAATACCTATTGAGATGGTAGTTGTAGGTTGTTGCACGCGTATGACTTATAAATCCACAGGTAATCATGAGAGATTCCTTTTTGTTTAGAGGAACTACGTAAAATGGAAAAAAATACCACCAAATAAAAGTTAAACAATATATGCAGTGGACTACCTAGTGTGTGCTAGATCCGGGAAGCGTGATACTTCCTAGACGGCTATCAATCCACTGTTTAAAACAACTTAATGCTAAAAATAAAGGAAATCCTACTGTAGTTAAAATGATTTAGGTATCTCATTCATCTACAATAAGCAAATTCATTCACAATAGGCTAAGCTATGACTGAATCTGAAGGTCAAGGTCTCTATCAGGATATTGGTATTGGTCAGGGTAAAGTTCTGGTCTATTTTGGGTATTTGATGGAGGTTTTAAGCTCTAATCTGGGTTTTTGGTAAAAGACACAGAGACCGATGTCGGTTTAGTATGACCGGTGTCAGTTTAGGTTAACTGATGATGGTTGTGGGTAACCGATGTCGATATGGTCGTGGTACAGGAAATTAAATAAAACTTGAGGCAAGGGTAGATCTAAGGTTAGATGAAGATGGAAGGGCGATGGTAAGATTCATGTGGGTATTAGGTGTGCACAGGAATGATTAAGATCCAGATATGGGCAATTCAAGGGGTATGGGTAAAAGTATGGTCAAGATTGCATGGAGGTAAAATGGTGGTGGAATGAAAATGAGGGTAGAAACTAGTAACAACAGCAAAAGGATCTACCCAATGATAAATGGACAAATGCTGGTTATCAAAAACACTTACCGCTTGTACGAGCTTGATGTTTGGTTGGTAATGGTAGGTGATCAAATGGAATGAACCTGATATGGTGTTGGTGCTTCCCCGGATGATCCCGTGAAGGTAGATGGTTGTGTGGTTACTTTCAGTGCTAGCTATGGATTCTTTGATGTGTGTACTAATGTTGGTTCTGCTTGCATACATCTTTAGTTTTTGTCACTTGCTCTCAAAAGATGTGTTAATATCTTTGAAATGTGTCAACCCTGAAATAAGGTTGTATTTGGGGGTTAAATGGTAACCAATAGTGGTTCTGTCTTAACCAGAGGCGGTTTAGGGTAACCGGCATCGGTTGGGGTGGAATTTCCTAGGTTTACTAAACTAGGCAAATCCCCTTGATTTTATGGGACCTCGTTTCGTTTACTCCGCGGATTAGCATGGAAGCTTCCTTCTAAGGGGCAAGAATGTGGTTAGAGGGAATGTAGGCATTGATTTTTAGGGTTTGGGTAGGTCTTAGTTAGTTATGGCAACTTACTAAGAATAGGTCTTAGGGTGAGGTGGCTAGATGAGGTGGATATGTGGGCATTATTCCAATTAGGATATTTAAATAATAAATATTGTGAGGATAATGAATTAATTTAATTAAATTAATATTAGAGTGGGATGAAAGGGGCCATGGTTAGGTGAATGTGTTCAAGGTGTTTATTTGATGGGGGACTAAGGGGAGTATGACCTAATTTTAGTGTCTACATTTTGCCCTTTTTGTTGTGTAGCTTTTATCTGTAAGCAATGCTGACAAAAATAAGATGTGGTTGCCCCATGTGTGGATGAAGGTGATTGCCCTCAAAATAGGAACTGATGAGGTAGAAGGAAGAATCGGTGAGTGGTTTGATAAAAGGTGAATGTGATGAAGAAGAAGGTGGGTAATGGGGGTAAAGAAAGGAAAAAGGACCACTCGGGTAATCTAGGTAATGGGTCAGGGTCAAAGGTAGTGACTGTCAAACACATGCACACATATAAACTGTAACATGGTACCAGGTTGAAGAGAAGGAAAACTCTACATTATCTAAGGTCTATCAGGTTATCCAAACATGGGTTGTTGAGGTCTGGTATCCAGGGTAGAGGATACGGTCCAGGCACTCAACAAGGTAAGATGCTAGAATGTGTAGGTTGGCTCTGGCACATCCAAAGGGTCAAGGTTTGTTTAGGTAAAGGTCATGACTGAAGGAAAGGTAAGGTTGTAAGGCTAATCATCATGATAACATCATCGCAAGGTAGAGTGCGTGCGTAAGGTCGATGGTCACCCCAAGGGGGCTGGTGTGGGTAGATGGGTATGATGTAGGTAAAGCCGTGGGAGAGGCAAAAATATGCCCCACCCGGTGGTAAGAGCGAGTGATGAATGATGAGGTGAGGAGGGTGAGGTGAATGGTCAGGGTAAGCATTGGGTGAGGGAAAAAAGAGTGACGGGTAGGGTAATAGGGTGAAATTGTGGGCAATGTGGAAGAGAGGGTGACCAATGCCAATCAAGGGCAACTGATTTCGGTATAGGGTAACTAACCACGGTAAGGTAGGGGACATGACAGATGCTGGTGAAGGTAAAACTAGCATCGGTTAGGTCGGGGATGTTGTAAAAAAATAAAAATTCCATGCTTTTCAGAATCATTTGTCCCATGCGAAATAGAGGAAAACAACATGAGAGAGAGGGAAAGTTGGAAAGTGTCTGGATGGAATGGAAATCTGAGTTGGCGAGCTAAACAGAGGGTGATTAGTAGTTGAGATGCGGGTCCATGAGATCATATTGTTGGATTCGGGTGGTTAGAGGTGAGGTGACCAACTGGTGATGGTAGAGGCCGGAGAGGGATTGGACGGGCCACCGGTGCAGCGTCCAGACATGCCACCATGGCAACGAAAGTGTGATGAGGTAAGCGTCAAACCCTTTCTGTGTTTTGTGAGATAGATTATGTGATAGGTCGAATTTTGAAATATTGGGTGTGTGGGGAGGGAAATGAAATTTGAAATGTGGGAGGGTAAATTGGGTAGAATAGGAACGGGGAGAGAGGTGAGTGGATGAATGTGGGGTAGGACGAGGTTGAGGGGAAGTGTAGGGGAGAATGGGTGGGTAGAAGTGTTAGGAGAGGGATTTTTTTGAGAGGGAAGGGTTTGGTGGTTGTGGGTTTCACCGCGATAGTGACTGGCATCGATCGGGGTTAGTCGACGTCGGCAAGTTCAAACCGGTATCGGTCATAAAATAGGTGACCCATGCTGGTTTAGGGGTGACTAGCTGTACGATGGAAAAGTGACATGCGAGCATAAGAATCTACAAGTAACTCTTCCTCGTACCCGACCTCCCGAGGTCGTGCCGAGACGGCCGGTGAATGTGGAATATATATGGATACAGAAAAACTAGTTGGGCAATCTTATATCCTCAATATGCAATAATGGAATCTGTGAATCTAAGGCGAAGAAGGCCCTCCTAACCTGAATTGGTGTAATGGATCATTCAGATATAATAGTTGTTCGGAGGCTCCAATCAATGTCGAGCTCTGCCGAGATCCTGTTTATTGGCTGTTGGATACGTGGGAAGTGACCTGTGGGAGCTTCGTGTATATTTCCAGACAAGGTCATGAAAATGGTGATGGGAGGTGTAGTGGATTCTCCAGGGTTTTATGGATGATTCTCTGGTCTAGTCCAGAAATCCTTAGCTTGATTGGTTGCTATGTTTAATAAGGAGAATTGTGTAATAATGTCTGGTGGAAGTGGTGAGGACCTAAATACTAGTGTTCTGTAAACCAACATCAATGTCTGATTGATTAGTAGGCCCGTTGGGTTGTGGGACCTGTGGATCACAACCGTAAGTTCATGGTTGTGTCGGACCTCCTATGGTCATGTGAAGAGTTAATCTCTCCTTCCGATTATCCAATAATCATACGCCTTTTCAGCCTCTATGTTTAGAACTAGAAGTTGTGTAATTTTCTCAGAATACCTTACAGGTGTTCTGGCAACTTGAATGCGTAAGCTAGTATCTATGTCAACGAGGAGGTCTCCTGCGTTAGGTTGTGGAACTAAAGGATCACAACCAAATACTTGTTCTCTTTCGAATCCTTGTACAGTCATACAGATGCCCTATCAAGGCAATCTATAGTTAGGATGATTTGACCAAAATGTGTATGCCTTGTCGTCTTCAATATTTAACTCTCTCAGTTGTTCACTAATTTCTCGTAGGTTTACCGTTGCTCGAAAGACCTGTATCCTAAGGTCTTGATCTATATCAGCTAGTGTTGTGGGGAGATTTGGTTGAGGCACTATTGGTTCAAATATGTATTCTCTGGGCTCTCTAGGTCCCGTGATTGTCATGCAAAATGATTCAACTTTTAACTAAAACTAATAAACTAATTATGAAAGATGTATCTACACTATGCATGTATTCTTTTATTTTTGTATTTTCGATGAAGTATTTTAACGAAATTAAAAGAGCAGCTATTCTAATATATTTAGCAAATGGACAACTAATCTAGTAACAGAATTAAAACAAACAAAGTAGCCCGGTGTAGCTTATTTGCCTGTGCAGTTGTGAATTTATCCTAAATATCTAAGCAACTAATTGTTTTAAATTGAAAGGCTCTCGATCCTACCTCAGAAGTGAGGAATGAATCATAGTTTCTCAGAAACTATCAATCCCCACAGCTTCCCTGGCAATATCGAGAGTGAGCTTTGACTGAAATAAAATAATTTACTACTCTATTTGATACGTTGTAACTAGAACTTTGATAGCTCAAACCTGGAGTTTACAGAACAGTGGTAAATCTAGTTGTGTGTGACTTCGTCCCCTCAGTGTGATCTCCTCATTCCTTCGTGTTCTCTTGAATCCAGAAAAGCATGTATATGATAGCATCAGCAGAATAAGGTACTCGAACAATGGCAGCTTTGGATATAGACCGAATACAATGCGAGTAAGAGAGAGATAGTGCAAGTGAACAGAGCTTGACTATGCAATTCCTAGCGGGATTTATTGCGGGAATACAACACAAATGCACCGAGAGTTCTAGAAACTATCTTTTGTGACTAAACAAAACCTGCAACTCTAAATGGATTCCAATCTAAGAATGAAACTACCTTACTCTAAACTGACTTGCATGGAACAACAATGAAGCAAGATTGAAACAAGAAGATCAAATGACCTCTAAACAGCAAAGGAAGACTAACAATGGATGCAAAACATGAAACTATTGGAATTCTAAGCAAGAAACTCAAAAGACTGAATGATTAAACAGAGAAGGAGAGGGGCCATTTGTTTGAAAACAAGCTGGCTATTTATAGCAAATGCATTCACTAGAAGGTAACTTGGAATGAAACTCTTTTACCATTAAACAAAGTGAAAACACTATTCACAGGGTGGCCAAAACATAAATGCAAAGCAAAGTAGCTGAAAAATGTGGATAGAAATTGAAATTTTACGTTTGACGCGATCGTTGGAACTTTCTGGAAAATGCGTACAGGACCGCCGCCCTGTGCAGGTCGGCGGTTACGGGACCGCCACCTAGGCAGGGTGGCGGTCTCATCACTTAAGACCAAAATGCAAGGAAAAAGGGGGGCAGAGGGCAGAACAAAGCACGCAGAGGCTGGGTGAGGCATATGGGATACAAACGTATACTTGGCGAGCTTTTCTGGATCCCGAACACCTTGCGAGGAGACCTGTATCATCATTGGGGTATGTGTAACATCTTTCTGGCGGTGCAGTACCCTACAATTTTGGGTACGTACATATTGCCCCCTCAGAGAAGCATCTTAGCCATGAAGAGGCATAAAATGGTGGATCCAAGTATGGCGGTCCCGAAATGGGGAGTTAGGAGTTATACCTGACACGCCCGTGTGTCAGAAAGTCACCATCCAAAATCCCGCTATCTGCAAAATGAAAAAGGGGACTCAAGTGCAGATAGATAAAATAAATTGAGAAATAAAACTAAATTGATATGAAATGAGGACTTACCATCTGCGCGGGGTTTAGAACTTACCTCCGTTGACGCTCCAACCCTGCGAAAGACCTTCAAAATCACTTTTAGAAAGCTATATATATATAATGAACTCATTTTACTATTCATTTGTGTGGATTGATTTGATAGTTTTTGAGCTCTGGGACCCACGGTGATGGTTTTCGATGAGAGTATAGTCAAAACGTTCATGGTGAGATAGTGATCATGCCTCCGAGAGTGGAACATCGACCCGCGAAGTCTCAGGTTAGTTCTTCTCAATTTATTGTTTTTGAACCTAAAATGTAGAAATGATAAAATCTTTGTCTTGGGGGGGTTATTTTTGAAAATGCTAGTTTTAAATGAGTCTCTAGGGGGGGCCCATAGGGTAGGTCTTTATTTTAGTAAAAATGGTGTTTTTGTGCATTTTTAATGTGTTTTTAGGGCTTGCGAGCCATTTGTGGGTTCGGGATAGGACTGCCACCCTGCACAGGGTGGCGGTTACGGGACCGCCACCCTAGAAGGTGGCGGTTATGGAACCGCCACTCTGCACAGGGTGGCGGTTCACAACAGAATGCAAAAAAAGATGCTTTATTTACTTGTTTTTGCATTTTTAGCATTTTTACATGTTCTTGTTAGCTTTTCTAGTCATATTTTGTTACTAACTTACTCTTTTTCTATGTTTTTGGGTGGATGCAGAAGGAGGAGGAGTACATCAGATGGAGCCGAGAGAGGGAGTGTGATTGGCTCCCAGCAGTGTTAGAGGCACTCACTCAGGTAGAGCGAGATACTCTTCAGAGGGCTGGCATTTGGAGGATTGCACAGGTCCCTCACGTTGCACCTGCTAGTCACATATTATGTGACTTATTTTCATACTGGGATGCGGATCAGAACACTTTCTGATTTCCAGGAGTTAGGGGTGAGTGGACCATCACCCTAGAGGATGTTTATCACATATTGGGGGTCCCGATTCTTGGGAGGCGGCTGTCTCTCAAGACAACAGTGTCGAGATCTCAGGTGGTTCAGTGGGCCACTTATATGGGGGATGTCGTTGTTTCCATGGGGTCGAAGAAGGGGGTGAAGGTCCACTCCATTGTTGAGTCAGATATTCCTGTGCTCCACAAGGCTATCATGGGCATCCTTGCTTCGAGATTGATTGGGGACAAGGGAGGGGACACTCTCTTATATTGTTGGGCTCCCATCATTACACAGATTGAGGGCCATGGCCGCATTTACGCTTGGGGAGCAGACATCCTCAGGACCACCTACCATGATTTATATAGGGTGGTCAGACTACAGGGACAGTCATTGAGCCACCCTACTCTTGTCATGAGTTGGGTGTATGAGCACATCACTCCGTATGGGAGAGGTGTACAGGCAGAGGATCCTGGGGCCATCAGGGCAGCGAGGTGGACAAGGATGACCATTCTTAGAGTGCCTCACCAGCCAGTGGCCTCTTTGACCACTGCAGACATGGAGGCTACTCCTTATCAGGCCATGGCAGGGTTATGGGGAGAGGAGACTGTTACATTGATTGCTTGCCACACTACCAGTCAGCTGGTAGATAGGACGGGGAAGTTGGAGATCCACCCCTTTGACAGAGTACCACAGCAGTTCGGCCTCCCATACATCGACATGTTTCCTCCAGCGGGGCCAGTGTATAGATCTGTTCATGAGGCTTGGGGAGGTCCTAGAGGCCGGGGTTGGACTATGGTTACTCCTGGTGTTCCCATCGCAGCTAGGAGGGTGGTTCGTGCTCGAGGGGTAGCCAGTGCTCCTCGAGCACCTTTACTTCAGATTGCCACCAGTCCTGCCCATAGCAGAGATGAGCCTATTGACGTGGACTCTGAGTCTAAGGAGTTCACTGGGGGAGAGATAGAGGAGGAGACATAGGAGATGGAGACTAGAACCAACGGGACAGGTGAGGAGGATGACAACGATTCTAAGTGGCATGACACTCAGGATATCCTACGGGCCGAGAGGGCGGAGTAGAGCAGAGAAGGTGACTTTGATTTCAGAGGAGTTTCCTTCTCAGGATTTAGGGGGAGATGGCGAGTCCATGGCAGGCCGTCACATTGCTCCAGATGTGGGAGAGGGATGACAGTCAGTGGCAGCATCAGTGGCAGGGCACGGATCCCAGAGATCCTACCTGGAGGCCTGGAGATCTGAGTGAGTTACTACTCCTTTCTCGACTTTGCTTTAGTTAGAATTGTTTAGTTGTTATTTCCTTTTGTTGTTTTGTTTATCTTTGGTTTTATTTTGGACAACTTTCTAACTTGTGTGTTTCTCCTTTTTATTTGCAGCGACTGCTGAGGGATGGCGAGACTTGATTCACCAGGTGTGCACTGACACTCTATTGCTCCCTTCTGATGGTACTCGGGCCGAGCTCACTGAGGACGTTGGGGAGCCCTCAGTAGCTGGTTGACATACAGATGTCTTTTCCCCTGTCTGGAAGGCGGAAAAGATCATTACCTCCCTCCACACCGAGCTGGCTGGATATAGGACTGTTGAGCGCTTGATGAGGAGGAGTCACTCTCATAGTGAGACCACAGCTACTGGCCGTGATCGTGAGCCCTCCGTCCATTCAGAGCATCGTCGCAGTAGGAGTCCTAGGCGCGGCCATACACCTTCTGAGGGATCTCGCAGAGATTGAGAGATCATAGTGTCTTTTTGTAGTGACCTTTGGTCAGATATTTGTACGTTTGTTTTGTATTTTGTGGGCTCATTGAGCGTTTTGACCATGCCTTAGTGCATGATGGCATTGTACATGAAACACCATATATATATATATATATATATATATATATATATATATATTTCTAGATCTAGACTCTTTTGTGACTGCCTATGTAATTTTGTGACTCATTTTCAGAATGTATGTATATGGATAACAAATGATAGTATAATGTTTTCACATGTATACTAGATGTTTTTAGAGTATTTGTTTTCATGATTTTCAGAATATATGCAATGGATAACAAATGATAGTAAACAAAATGTTTTACTTTGTATGCTTTTGTAATGCTGATATGCGATGAAGAACACATTGTAGTATTGAACTTTTGACCTCTTTGGGAAATGTCTGTGATTTCTTCTTATGTTGGCAAAACGTGATGAATGTATAGTGATAAAGAGATGAACTTGCCCCATTCCCAACTCCATGCAACCAGTAAGATGCGAGGGCTCTACACCAAGAGTTGGGAAGGGCACAAATTGTATGAGTTTGACTGAATGGAACGATGAGAGATAGACAAACCAGTGACAGAAACCAAACTTAGACCTACACACTTACCCTACTCAGAACTACCACCAAGCTTAGAAGGCCACTTACTTTCCAGTTTATCTAGACTTAGATCTATAAATGGCAACCTGGTTGACAAAATCTGGTTTTGAGGATTTGATCTCTTTGGAATTTGGACATTTGTTTTCACTTAATATAATTTGATTTGTATTTCTAGAATACCAAGATTTGTTAATTTGTGTGAATGGACCCCCCACACCCTGCCTCATGCCACTAGTAAGAAGCATGGGTTTGTCACCAAAGGCAGGATATAGGTGAGTAAGGGAACTTATTTCCTTTCCCAACCTCACACCACTAGTAAGAGATGCGGGCTTATCACTGAAGGTTGGTGGGGCAAAGAAGTGTGTAAAATAAAAATATTCTGTTTGCTTGGCATTTTTTATTCTATTTGATTTTGAAATTTCTGATATGTGACTTTGGGATATCCTTTCTTTCAAAGAGACTTAAGAGGGATAGATGTGACACCAAGAAGCTTCTAGAACAGACCGTAGGTAAGGACAACTTCACCTAGTAGAAAGAAAGAGAAAAACCAAGTATGCAGGCCTTGGTATGGTTTTCGTCAATACTTGTCTGTCAAACTTGATGAGAAGATT
Organism: Taxus chinensis; assembly: GCA_019776745.2. NCBI lineage: Eukaryota > Viridiplantae > Streptophyta > Pinopsida > Cupressales > Taxaceae > Taxus > Taxus chinensis. The sequence goes on along the minus strand of CM034153.1, from coordinate 178,938,333 downwards.
TGAAATTACTTGATGATGTTTGAGGAGATGTGATTTGAATGCTTTTGCCAATATTTTCATAAATTTGTAATAGATTGCTTAAGAGTAAGTTCCTTGACTACCATTTTTACGAAATGAGTGGACAAAATGAAACAACTAAATGACTAATGCAATGTAGGTAGCTATAATGTACAAGTGGTGATTCTGATGTCTCATGCGTAAAACCGTTTAAGATGCAAGGAATTGATGGTTTCATTGAATTCCTCACCTTCTAGTGTGCACAAGAGATACACACCATTTCCATAGTCTTTCATGACTCGGTATGGGCCCAACCACTTGGGCCAGAACTTCCTTCCTTCGCCAGTTTTCTTATCAATCCGGTTGTCTAGTCTTAGAACTAGATCTCCCTCATATATTTCTCACTCATAGAATTTTTTGTTATACTGCCGGCACATCCAGTCAGCATAGGCTCTGTGTCGTTGTTTGGCATTTAGCCTGGCCTCGTCAAGGCTTTCCAGTTGAGAGAGGCGTGCCTCCCTGTAAGCTTCTTCATCCAAAATCCCTTGTAATGAGATGCAGAGACTGGGTATTTCAACCTCAAGTGGGAGAACTGCTTCTGCCCCGAATACCAACGAGAAAGGGGTTGCTCCTGTTGGTGTTCTTATTGAGGTTCGATGGGCCCACAAGGCCAGATATAGTTTTAGATGCCAATCTCGCTTGTTCTCCTTGACTGTTTTGAGGAGAATAGCCTTTAATGTTTTGTTTGTTGCTTCAGCTTGCCCATTGGCTTGAGGGTAGTAAAGAGAGGCCGTGTGATGGTTTATTTTGAATTTGCTGCATAACTCATGGACCTCATCATTTTTAAAGGATGTGCCATTATCTGAGATAATGATTTGTGGGACACCATACCTGCAAATGATTTGGTTCAGAATGAATTTGGTAATTACTGAACCTGGTACTATGGTGAGAGGCATGGCCTCTACCCATTTGGTAAAATATTCCATGGCTGTAATTATAAAATTATGGCCATCGGTTGATGAGGGAGAGAATTTCCCTATCAAGTCTAGACCCCACATGGAGAAGGGCCACGAGGTTGCTATTGGTTGCAGGGATTGTGCTGGCATGTGAATCTCGTGAGAGAATTCTTGGCATTTGTGGCACTTACGTACAAACTCTACTGCATCATGTTCGAGAGTGGGCCAAAAATAGCCCATCCGATGTATTTTGTGAGTAGTGGCATGACCACCGAAGTGGCCTCCACATATCCCACTATGGGATTCATAAAGAATCTTCTTGGATTCTTCTGTGTCGATGCATCTTAGAAGCATGCCATCGAAGGCTTTACGATAGAGTACTTGTTCTAAAACAACATATTTAGCAGTGATAATGCATAACCACCTTCTTTGTTGTGATGTGGCACTTTCCAGGTATGTGTGGTCCATGATAAAATTGATGATATCAGTGTACCAGGGACATGTAGAGATGGGGGGCCTGGTTTCGACAAAGTATATACACTCATCAGGAAAGTCCAGATTTACCAGATCACCTCCATCTAGTGGATTGTCAGCTAACCAGTCTGCAATGATTTGTCCCTTAACGGATTTTTGGTTTACAAATGTTAACTCAAATTCACCCATTAAGGTTATGAAATGCCCAACCTTTTTAGATAAAGACCCTTGCGTGAGGAATGTTCGTAAATGATCTGTCTTTACAATGACCCTTGTTTCTTGGTTTAACATGTAATGTCTTAAACATTTTGTTGCAAAGACTATGGCAAGGCATTCTCTCTCTACCTGTGTATAACATGTTTCATAATCGAGCAACGTTCGGCTAATGAAATAGACTGCACGTTCTCATTTATCATTGTCTTCTTGAGCCAGCATGTAGGCTAGCGAGACATCAGTGGCTCGTGAGTATAGGATCAAAGGGTGGTCTGGTTTGGGAGGCATTAGCATGGGTGGAGACAACAAGAAGTGTTTAACTACTTCGAAGGCCTCGTTGCATTCTTCAGTCCAATCAATGCTATAATATTTCTTTAATAGATTGTTGATTGGATGAATGGCAAAACTTAAATCCAGGATGAACCTTCGGATTGCACTGAGTTTCCCAAGAAATGACCTGATTCCAGACTCGTCCGATGGTGGAATCATTTCGAGAACAGCCCAGATTTTGGCTAGATCGACATCAATCCCTCATGAAGATATAATGTAGCCCAGAAGTTTGCCTCCTGTCACACCAAACACGCACTTCTCTGGGTTTAATGTGACGCCATATTCAATTAATCATGAGAGGATGATACAGAGTACTTCTGGATGATCACAGTGCTTCTTGGCCTTGGCCAATAAGTCATCCACATAGGATTCCACAATTTTATGGATAAGATCATGGAATATGTATGTCATTGCCCACTGATACGTAGCACCAACGTTCTTAAGACCAAATGGCATGACAGTGTAGCAATAAGTTCCCCAGGGAGTTATGAATGTAGTTTTGGCTTGATCCTGTTCAGATATTTTAATCTGATTATACCCTGAGAACCCATCCATGAGGGACAATAGTTCAAATCCAGCTGTTGCATCAACAATAACGTCAATGGATGGTAACGGGAAGTCATCCTTGGGACAAGCTTTTTAATATCCCAAAAAATCTATGCAAATGCGTATCTTCCCATTCTTTTTTAGAACAGGGATGATATTAGATACCCATTGTGAATAGTCAACAGGTTTGATGAATCCCACTTGGAGAAGTTTTATTACTTCCTCTTTTACCATGAGAGCCACTTTTGGCTTCATTGGTCTTGACTTTTGTTTAATTGGTTTTGCATCTGGTTTAGTGACAAGGTTATGTACCGTGATGTGTGGTGCAATGCCCGTCATTTCTTTATAGTTAAATGTGAAAGCCTTTTGATGTTCTTTGAGGATTTGGGTGTGTATTTCTATCTCCTCTAGAGTTAATGAGGATCCCAACTTCAAAATTTTTGGTTCTTCCTCCATTCCGATGTTTATGTCAATGGTTTCTTCTATTAAAGAAGTGTTACCTTCTTCAAATTCAGGTGGGGCTGGAGGTAGTTCCAAGCTTTCTCCATCTTCTACCTCATAGATATCGAGATCCTTTTGTGGAGGAGACTCTACCATGGGATTTCCAAAATAGGAAGAGGAATGTGGTATTAGGGAAAGATCCACTATGTGGTAAGCAAGGTGTAGCTCCGCATAGGCATTTAGATATTCGAGAGTGACTCTATCATCATCAAAGTGATCCATGATAGGAAAATAATTCTCAGCTTCTCCATGAGTCAGGAGTGGGTTTGTTGGTATTTTACGCACTAATGGTTCAGTACGAAGTGATACTGTGAAATTTTTATCTTCCAACTCACTGTTTGGAGTGAAACGGGAAGCTGAGGTTGCTATTGAATCTACGAGAAGGTTCTGCTCTCGTGGGATTGCTTCAATTGATATGAAGTTGAATCCCTTGCTTAGATCTAATACCACTATTTTGTAGAGTTGTAAATGTTCAGCCCTAGTTTGATATACCTCAGAGACTTGGTTTGCAACTAGTTGCGAGTCTCCTAGCACTCTAATGTTATCGACACCCATTCTTTTGGCTAGGATGAGGCCAAGGAGGAGAGCTTCGTACTCAGCCCCCATTGTTTGTACATTCAAAGTTTAATTTAAAGGTGAAAGGTAGGATCTTTCCCTCAGGTGAAGTAAAGATCACTCCTACCCCAGCTCCAAAGTGACATCTAGCTCCATCAAAGTGGAGAGTCCAATATTTTCTTGGAAAAATGGATGTTGGGATATTTTTGTATCTATTTCTTCTGCTTCTGTTACTTCTACCATAAAAACTTCATCTGATGGAAGAGAAGCAATTCCCAGGGTGCATCCAATACCCATAGAATCAAATGGTAGGAGAATAGGTAAATATTTCTCTAGCAACTCGACAATTTTTGTGGTAGTCCCTAATGACACTGTTTCTATGACATTGGTCTCATTTTTGAGTGTTGGAATGCCCTCGACCAGATTTGTAATTTCCAATTCTGTGGTGGGTATCAACTTCTCTTTTGGTTTTGAATTAATCAGTTTGCTAAGTTGATTTGTTGGGAGTTCAAACTCAGAGTGAACGCCTGGTCTTTTCTTCAAATCAGCTAGGTGTATATCGAAGGGTTTTGGGTCACCTTGTGCCACAAATATTTTCCCTAAGTGTAGAAATCTTATTTCTTGGAATAACGTGGAAGGGATTGCCTTCATGCGGTGTATCCATGGCCGACCGAGGATCATATTATAGTTGGTTTCCCGATCTATAATATAAAATTCGGTGAGGACCGTCTTGGGTCCTAAAGTGACTGGTAAAACTATGGTTCCAATTGAGGTGGCCTTGAGGCTATCATAACCTCTTAGCGTATTTCATGTTGTGGAGCAGTTTGTCTCTCCGTATCCTAAATTTTGAAGAAAAGTGAAGGGGACTATGTTAACTACTGCCCCATCATCAATCATTGTGCGTTTAACATAATTATTGTAAACCCATACTTGTAAATGTAAAGTTGGGTCACCTCTTCATGTAATTTCAGCGTCTGTTGGCATTTTGCTTATATCAAATATAAACTCAGTATCCCTATCCGGCTGCCCTGGAGGGTAGACGTCAAAGTCTACATGGTTTACTTACATTTCTAGGGGAGGAGTGATGTTGATTAAATGACCAAGGCCTAATGCTTCTAAGAGGGCAGCCCTATGGGTGGGAGAGTTCTTTAACAAGTCCAAGAAGGAGATGTGAGAGAAGGTTTTCATTAAATCATTAATTAAATCATAGGCACCTATGGGTTTTACCAATGTTTGTTAAATGTTGTCTAGTTCCAATGGATAACTTGGAGTTGGTTGAGAAGAGTAATCTCATGTTCTTGTTATGGTTTCTATGGGTAGCTCGGTGTCTAACTCTACCAGACCAACTATCTTAGTTTGGGGTCGAGTTCCTAATTGGGGTGCGACTGGTGGATTTAATGAAGTTGAAGCTTCATGATCATTGTTTCCTGTTATAACACCCTTGTTTGTTCTGCTTGGATCTAACCTATTATTGTTAGAATGGTTTGGGAGTAGATCATTAAAGATCTTGAGGGGTGCATTTTGAGGGGAAACTACCCTTGTAAGTGTTTGGCAGTGGGTACTACAAAATTTGCTAAGAACATATCTATAAAGAGTTGTTTTTGATCTTCTGGCAAACGCTGCATGAATTTATTGTAGTCATGGAAAGTCCTAGTATCGTGGCCTTGAATTTTGTGGAAACCACAATACAAATTGGGATTATAATTTCGAGGCTGTTGATTTGAAACCTGTTGTGGCCCAAAATTTTGATAAGGTTGTTGGTTGTTAGAGTTAAAATTTTGAGGCTGTTGCCTTTGGTTTTGACTCTGATATCTAGTTGGGTTTTGATTTGGACCTTGTGTTTGGATTTTTCATTGTTGTTGTTTTTGTGGTCATGGTGGACGATTAAAATCCACCGTGTTGATTGTTGGAGTAAAATTGTTATTTTGCTGATTGTTAATGGGTGGCAAAATGTTCACAACATTTTCTCTTTTAGTTTGGTCAGTTACTCCATCTATTGTAACTCCGCGGTTCTTGTTAAGGATCTTAGGTCCTTGATTAGCATTCCTAGTATTAGGATAGGCTGCGGTGTTTTGATTGGGAGTGGTTAATTTCCCATTTGTTCCATATGTCTTACGACCACTATCTATCGCTGCTTGGTCGATTCAGAGAGCACTCTCGAGTACTTCATCATAAGTTCTTAGTGGGAACTTCTGGACTTCTTCCTTTATCTCTCTATTGAGAGAATTAAGGAATAAATCACATAGTTCCATTTGATCCATGTTTGGAGCACTTGCTGATGAGTAGAGAACCGTACGCCATCTTTGAATAAAATGAGCAGCGGATTCATTATGTTCTTGTTTAATATGCAAGAATTCCCTGATTCCTGTTCTTAATAATTTGTTCATATCAAAAGCTTTGATGAACTCTGACATGAGTTGTTTAAATGAGTGTATCAAGGCTTTAGGTATTCTATAATACCAATCAAGGGCAATACCCTCTAAGGTTTTAGGGAATATCTTAGCAACAACCCCATCCCAAGGGAGTAATTCCCATATGGTTGTGGCATAGGCCTTAATGTGTGCATTTGGATCTCCTTCCCCTTTATATTTGGGTAAATCGGGAAGAGGTATTGGAAGCATAACACTTCGTATGGTGAAGTCTAGGGGCTCTTTTAAATATTCTGAATAAGTCCCTACCGCATAGGCCTCAACCATCGATGGTGCTTGCTGAGGGGGTGGGGGTGGCATGGTTTGTTGATATGGCATAGCGTATGCATTTGCAGGGACATAAGGGAATCCCTGTGGTTGAACGAACATCCTAGGAGAAGAGAACATGTCTCCTTGTGGTGATTTTGAATAAATGTTTAAGTAGGGAGGAGCATTGTTTTGGTATGGGTTATTTGGTGCCAAGCCGGGAGGTATCATATTTTCAACTGGAGTGGCATTTGAAAATGCGGTCCTAGTTGGTGTCTGTTGTGGGTGAATTATACGGATGTTGAGGAGGCATGCCTAACGTGTTTGATCCTGTAAGGAGGTCAACCTGACTGGGGTGATGCAGAGGGTTGGGGATTCCTGTTTGCCCAAAATATGAATTTTGGTTTGCTTGAGCAAGCTCCAGCCCTCTAACCTTCTCAACTAAGGCTGAAATGACCTCTATTGGTGAAGACACAGTGTTTTTCCTTAATGGCATTTGTTGTATACCTTGGGGTTGTAAAGGGGTATGATACCCTGCTATGAATTTATCATTACCCTGCTAAGCTTCAACGAGGGTATTTCCCATAGGTGGATGAATGGGGGTGTTTCTTGGAGTAGGGTATCAGATTGTATTTACAAACTCCCTATAGGTGGATACATGTTTTGGAAGCGTTGTTCACTTCTAGCATAGCATGCTAAGTACTCCTCATCCAAAAATGGGAGTGGATCTGACTGTCTACTGATCTGTGGTCTGAACAAGACCCAAGGAGATGAAGTGGATTCTCCAGTAAATGTCATATTGTTAGAGCCTAAGGGCTCTGGTTGTTGTGTTTGTGCAAGCTGATCCAACTCCTCAATTCAGAATGAAGAACTGGAACTAGTTCTTTGAGGGGGAGTTTGAGATGACAAGTAATTACTTGAATAGTTATCAGCCCATGTAGAAAGCGAGGGTGACGGTTGTCTATTTGTTTGACCATAATTTTCTTCGAGACCTGAGAGAGGTCTACCATATGCGTCGTATCTCAACATATTTAGGGGGTATATGAATACCCGTAGAATAATGGGAAAGAGCGAAGGTGGATGAAAGAAATGAAAATAAAAGAGAAAGAATTGTTTGTTTCACGTCGGGTTCACCAATTTTGTATGATGGAAAAGTGACATGCGAGCATAAGAATCTACAAGTAACTCTTCCTCATACCCGACCTCCCGAGGTCATGCCGAGACGGCCGGTGAATGTGGAATATATATGGATACAGAAAAACTAGTTGGGAAATCTTATATCCTCAATATGCAATAATGGAATCTACGAATCTAAGGTGAAGAAGGCCCTCCTAACCTGAATTGGTGTAATGGATCATTCAGATATAATAGCAATTCAGAGGCTCCAATCAATGTCGAGCTCTGCCGAGATCCTGTTTATTGGCTGTTGGATACGTGGGAAGTGACCTGTGGGAGCTTCGTGTATATTTCCAGACAAGGTCATGAAAATGGTGATGGGAGGTGTAGTGGATTTCCTGGGTTTTATGGTTGATTCTCTAGTCTAGTCTAGAAATCCTTAGCTTGATTGGTTGCTACATTTAATAAGGAGAATTGTGTAATGATGTCTGGTGGGAGCGGTGAGGACCTAAATACTAGTGTTCGTAAACCAACATCAACGTCTGATCGATCAATAGGCCCGTTGGGTTGTGGGACCTGTGGATCACAACCGTAAGTTCATGGTTGTGTCAGACCTCCTATGGTCATGTGAAGAGTTAATCTCTCCTTCTGATTATCCAATAATCATACGCCTTTTCAGCCTCTATGTTTAGAACTAGAAGTTGTGTAATTTTCTCAGAATATCTTACAAGTGTTCTGGCAACTTGAATACGTAAGCTAGTATCTATGTCAATGAGGAGGTCTCTTGTATTAGGTTGTACAACTAAAGGATTGCAACCAAATACTTTGTTCTCTTTTGAATCCTTGTACAGTCATACGGATATCCTATCAAGGCAATCTATAGTTAGGATGATTTGACCAAAATGTGTATGCCTTGTCGTCTTCAATATTTAACTCTCTCAGTTGTTCACTAATTACTCGTAGGTTTACCGTTGCTCGAAAGACCTGTATCCTAAGGTCTTGATCTATATCAGCTAGTGTTGTGGGGAGATTTGGTTGAGGCACTATTGGTTCAAATATGTATTCTCTGGGCTCTCTAGGTCCCGTGATTGTCATGCAAAATGATTCAACTTTTAACTAAATTTAATTATGAAAGATGTATCTACACTATGTATGTATTCTTATTTTTGTATTTTCGATGAAGTATTTTAACGAAATTAAAAGAGCGGCTATTTTAATATATTTAACAAATGGACAACTAATCTAGTAACAAAATTAAAACAAACAAAGTAGCCCAGTGTAGCTTATTTTCCTGTGCAGTTGTGAATTTATCCTAAATATCTAAGCAACTAATTGTTTTAAATTGAAAGGCTCTCGATCCTACCTTAGAAGTGAGGAACGAATCATAGTTTCTCAGAAACTATCAATCCCCATAGCTTCCCTGGCGATATCGAGAGTGAGCTTTGACTGAAATAAAATAATTTACTACTCTATTTGATACGTTGTAACTAGAACTTTGATAGCTCAAACCTGGAGTTTACAGAATAATGGTAAATCTAGTTGTGTGTGACTTCGTCCCCTTAGTGTGATCTCCTCGTTCCTTCATGTTCTCTTGAATCTAGAAAAGTGTGTATATGATAGCATCAGCAGAATAAGGTACTTGAACAATGGCAGCTTTGGATATAGACCAAATACAATGCAAGTAAGAGAGAGATAGTGCAAGTGAACAGAGCTTGACCATGCAATTCCTAGCAGGATTTATTACGGGAATACAACAAAAATGCACCAAGAGTTCTAGAAACTATCTTTTGTGACTAAACAAAACCTATAACTCTAAATGGATTCCAATCTAAGAATGAAACTACCTTACTCTAAACTGACTTGCATGAAAGAACAATGAAGCAAGGATTGAAACAAGAAGATCAAATGACCTTTAAACAGCAAAGGAAGACTAACAATGGATGAAAAACATGAAACTATTGGAATTCTAAGCAAGAAAATCAAAAGACTGAATGATTAAATAGAGAAGGAGAGGGGCCATTTGTTTGAAAACAAGTTGGCTATTTATAGCAAATGCATTCACTAGAAGGTAACTTGGAATGAAACTCTTTTACCATTAAACAAAGTGAAAACACTATTCACAGGGCGGCCAAAACATAAATGCAAAGCAAAGTAGCTAAAAAATGCATATAGAAATTGAAATTTTATGTTTGACGCGATTATTGGAAATTTCTCGAAAATGCGTACATGACCACTACCCTGTGCATTGCGGTGGTTATGAGAAGCAATTTGTCGTTTCCTTGGTTTAATTTCCAATTTTTGATATAAAAAGGAAACGAAGTAGGGTAGAATGTGGTTTAGGAAAATAAAATATAAATTTGTTAGGGTAGAGAGTGGCCGAGCTAACCTCCAAGGGCCCCATGCCCCACGAAGTGTTGCCTACATAGTCCTAGTGAAAAAGAGCCTCAGGATGATGTAGTTCTCCCATAAGCTAGGAAAGAATATGAGGAGGTATGAGAATGACTTGGTAGGTTTTAAGCATGGTTTTGGTTTAGGTTTGTTAGGTGTGGGTAACTTGGTATAGGTGATTTAGATTGTGGTAGAAGAAGAATATTACCCAAAGGTAAGTGTCGAGGACCAAGTCCTGTATAAGGTAATCAATCCATAATAAAGAAGGTTAAAAGATAATAGGGGGCAAGAAAGCCACCTGATTGGTGAGCATCATAACTGGTGGACCATACTGTAGGTAGGCTAGGGAACATAAGACCCTAAAGACTTTGCATGAGTGATCATCCTATAGGTGAATAATAGTCACATAATCACCAAATGTCATAGTTCCAAGAGGTCCCTTAAGGTGGTAGGAAATGGGAGTGCAAATGGTGAGAGGGATGAAAGGTGGTTAATTTTTATATGGTACAAGGTAGCATGCTCTTTGGGCAAGAGATCCAAGGTAACAATGGGAAATTCCATGACTAAAAGGCTTTCTGTTTTGACTGATATTTGAGATAGATTGATTGATGTGGGAAGTCTATATGGGATGAGGAAATTAACTCCTTGAGGTCTTGGTGAAGCTAATCGACACAGGAAGCTTCAGATTCTCTCTCTTTTTCTTTTTTCTTTTTTTGATGATAGAGATTTATATAGCTATCCTTTGAGGGAGCAGTCTATTTATAGCAGTGATTGTAGAGAGAAAGATGTCCTTTTGAGGGAGTCATATTTTTATTTGAAGTGTGACTCAAGGAATTGGATCCCATGTAAGGGCCTTTAAGTCATGGACAAGACTAAGGTGAAGAATAAGATTCTTGTTCAGAAATCAGGGTGAAACGACCATGGGATCTCAACTAAAAACAAACGAAAAGTATCCATGATAATCATGCTATGTGCAGGGCCGTGGTACACATATTTAAGAAAGAAAAAAAGTGACGGGTATGCACATGATTATTATTTAATTGTTAGCGATGGCATAGGAAGTGGATAGCTCTCAAGGGACAAGCATTGAAAGAGGAAAAAAGTGAGGTAGGACTAAAATTCAACAGTAGAATGGTTGAAGATGTAAGGCATTAAGGGGCTCAGGTTTGGGTTTACCATCGAGTGAATATAAACGATAAGCACCTAATCCATAAGTATGGGTCACAATGTATGGTCCAAGCCAATTAGGAGCAAATTTACCCCGTTTACTTTTTTCTACTTTAGTTACATGTTGATTTTCTTTCAGGACAAGGTCACTGACTTGGAAGGTTAGTTCATGGACACGTTTATCATAGGCACGTTTGATACATTTTTGGTAAACTTGAAGGTGGTCAAGAGCGTTAAGACGATGTTCATCTAATAACTCAAGTTATTCTAAATGGTCCTAACAAAAGTCATCATCATTGAGCATGTCATGGAGAGAAATGTGGAGTGAGGGAATCTGGACTTCGAGAGGAAGAATAGCCTCTATACCATAGACCAGAGAAAAGGGTTTGGCAACAGTGGAAGTACGGATACTAGTGCGGTATGCCCACAGGGCTAAAGGAATGTGTGTATGTTAGTCCTTTCCTGTATCGTTAACCACTTTCATGAGAATTTTGTTTAGGTTTTTGTTGGTGGATTCAACTTGGTCACTGGTCTATGGATAATAAGGTGATGAGAAACTTAGCTGAATGCCGAAGGCATCACAAAATTTTTGCAATGTTTTATTTTTTAATTGTTTTCCGTTATCAGTGACGAGGCGATGAGGAACACCAAAGTGATAAATGATGTGATGATTGATGAACTCACATATTTTCTATAATTTTGTGGAGATGAGTGGTATTGCTTCAACCCATTTTGTGTAGTATTCGGTAGCAGTTATGATCCATTGATGGCATTGGGAATAATGGGGTTTGATCTCTCCGACAAGATCCAAACCCCATTGAGAGAAGGGCCAAAGGTCACAGGCGACCTATAAGACATGACTGAGTGTATGATGAAGGTTGGCATGTTATTGGCATTTTACACAATGTTTGACATAGTCGCAACAATCATGGTTGAGGGTTGGCCGGTAATAGCCTAGGAAAACAATACGCTTAGCAATAGTAAGGCCACTGAAGTGACCTCTACATATGCCATCATGAACTTCCTTGATGGTATAAGGAATTTTAGAACTCATGAGGCATCGTAAGAGAATACCATCAAAGTTGTGCTTATAGAGGAGGCCCCCCATGCTGACATAATGAGAGAATTTTTTAAGAAAAGCATGTTGTCCATTACAAGTGAGGTCGAGAGGTAAGATGGAGAGAGAAAGATAGTCAGAGTATTTTTTATACCAAAGGTCACTTGGGTCAAGGGTAGCGGTTCCGAAGGAGTAAACATCGTGAGGTAAATAAGAGGGTGATTGGAGTCATTGTATGGTGATAAATATTTTAGAATCAGCGGGCGAAGCTAGTATTTGATAAGCCAAGCAGGTCATGGTATCGGTAAATTCATTGGTTGAACGTGGGATGGTTTGAAGGGCATAGCAGTCGAAGGTGGTCAAAAGTATGTCTATGTGATGTTTGTAATTTTGAATTGTCTCATTACAAAATTGGTATATACCATTGACTTAGTTTATGACCAATTGGGAATCACCAAAGATGTTGATGGATTTGACATCCAAGGCATAGGAAGCTTGGAGACCTAAAACAAGTGCTTCGTGTTCAACAATATTGTTTGTACAATCAAAATATAGTTTGAAAGACAAAGGCATGGGTTCACCATCAAGAAGAATGAGGATAACACCAGCCCCACCCCCATGCTGACACTTGGAACCATTGAAGAAGAGTGTCATTTGGTAAACGGGTTCATCCAGGGAAAGGGTAGCGATTGACTCATTGGGAAAGTCAAAGTTAGAGGGCTGGTCCTTGGAAATAGGTGCAGCGACCAATTGGTCAGTGATATCTTGGCCTTTGATGGACTTTTGATGAATGAATTCGAGGTTGAGGTCAGCCAAAAGCATAAGCCAGCGTGTGGCACATTGATTTTGGTAAGGTTTAGCATACATGAAGTGTAAGGGGTCAGTGTTGGTCACAACATAGGTTTTGTGATTGAGTAGGTAATGGCAGAGTTTTGTGGCAACAAAAACTAAGGCTAAGCAAATTTTTTAGGATGCGTGTATCAGGTTTTGTAGTCCAAAAGAGTACGACTTATGTAATAAACCACCTTCTCCCTATGTTGTTCATCGCGATGAGCGAGCATGGCCCCCAAGGAGTGATCGGTAGTTGAGATGTATAGGTAGAAGGGTTGATCATCTTTAGGTGGAATGAGTATGGGTGGTTGAAGAAGGTATTGTTTTAAGGCCTCCAAAGCTTTTTGGCAGTCATCATCCCATTTAAAGGAGACATCCTTCTTAAGCAGATGATGAAATGGTTGACATCGATCAGACAATTGTGAAATAAAACGTCGAATAGACTGCAACTTACCTTGTAGGCTACGGAGTTGCCTAAGGTTGGTGGGTGGAGGCATTTCAAGAATGGCCTTTACTTTAGTAGGGTCAACTTCTATACCACATAAGGAAATGATAAATCCCATAAGCTTTCCTAAGAGAACCGTGAAGACACACTTCTTGGGTTGAAGGCGGATGCAATTTTTAATAAGGCGGTCAAAGATGGTTTTTAGGACAGCGAGGTGCTCGGAGCGGAATTTAGATTTGGCTAGGAGATCATCCACGTAATATTCCAATATACGATGCATGTTGTCATGGAAGATATAAGTCATATCCCGCTGATATGTTGCACCATCATTTTTAAGGCCAAAAGGCATGACTCGATAGCAGAAGGTCCCCCAAGGGGTGATGAATGTGGTTTTGTGTTGATTTGTTGGGGCAAGCAAGATTTGGTTATAACCCGAGAATCCATCCATGAGTGATAGCATCTCATGACCAGTGGTAAGGTCAACCAGCTGGTCAATACCAGGTAGAGGAAAGTCATCTTTTGGGCAAGCTAGATTGAGGTCACGAAACTCTGTGTAAATTCGGAGTCCCCTTGTCATCTTAGTGATAGGGAAAATGTTAGAAATATAATGAGGATAATCAATGGGTAAGATGAAGGAAACAGAAAGAAGGCGGTGAAGTTCTTCTTTGACAAGAAGAGCAATGCGAGGGTGCATTTTCCTCAGCTTTTTTTTATGGGTTTGGCATCAGGAATGGTTATGATATTATGGACCACTATGGTGGGGTCAATACTGGGCATGTCTGCGTAAGACCAAGCAAAAACATGGTTATGATCTTTGAGAAAAGAAGTGATGGATTCCTGTTCAGCAACATCTAAAGAATGACCAATCTTTAGGATGTGCATTAGGATGTGCAGGTCGTTCTGAGTATGAATGTTGATTTTGATAGTCGATTCATTCAACATGGTTTGTGTCTCAGATGGTAGCGACCGATGAATATATGAGTCTTCTGCACCAAGGTAGGTGAGTATAGATTCATCATCCTAACATTGAACGACATTAATCGAAGGTGTATCATCGTCGATCATTTTAGGGTACAGGAAGGGAAGAGAGAAGAGAGCCTCGCCCTCACGTTGATAAGTCAGAGGCCCCAAGGAGATGGTGTTTATGAAAAAAAAAAGTTAGGAGGGATGGATTTGGGATCCATTGGCGAAGATGGTGATGGGGGTGACGAAGGTGAAAAAGGGATGATGTCCTCAATGAGCTTAACGTGGGCCTTCTTAGTAGGTGGTTCAGCAAAGCCTATACCACTATGGTCATTATGCTTACAAGTAGTACATGGAATAATAGTATGGCAGCATAGCTCGTAAAATCCAAAACCAAAACCCTTCCACGCACATCAGTGCAAAAAGGTGTGGACGAAATGGCGATTGATGAGTGACTGAAGGTCGGCGGAAAATGGGCGGGTTTGTGACGGTGTTTCAAGTGTGTAAGTTGTAGTATCAAGTCCCCCTTAGGTGAGATTGGTACGAAGGTGGGGAGGACCATAAAGGAGGTGTTCTCCTATACGGTGATCATAATGAGGGTGTTGATGAAGAATTCCGTATTCTTGTGGAGTAAGGAATGTGTTGACACTATATAGGTGATACTCCCCCAGAGTGAGGTGTTGAAAAATTCCCTCCAAGGGATCGGTGGTTGGTATGTGGGTTGCTGGAATAGATGATGTGGTAGAGGTCAGATCGGGGGTGGAACTAATGAATTGGGAGGTTGTGGCAGCGGTAGGAATGGTGGATGTAGGTATGGTTAAGGTAGTGTCTGCACTGGTGAGGGGAGGTGTAGGTGACTTGGCAGTGGTTGTGGACGTAGATGCTTTGATGGGTATGAGCACGTCATTGGGTTGGTAAAGCATGTTGCAAGTTTTAAAAGGTGAGGGATTAGCTGGAATGGTATAGGTGTGTCCTTCATGCTCAAACTTCACACAACAATGCAAAGTGGAAGGGACACAACCCATGACATGAATCCAGGTTCTGCCAAGCAACAGGTTATATTGAAATTCCCCCTCCAAGACGTAAAATAACTCTGGAATAGTGCGGGGGCCCACGCAAATGTGGAGGATGACAGTGCCTAGTGTAGAGGTGATAGCGTCATTGAATGAACACAACATGACAAGATGTTTATGCATGCAATTGTCAGGTATGCACATTTGAGCGAATGCATGGGATGAAATGATATTAATCCTAGTGCCCCCATCGATCATGACACATCATACACGTATATCATCAATGTGGATAGAGATGAAGAGAGCTGGGTCTAGGTCATCTATTTGGTGTGGTGCGATCTCTTCCTCTGAGAAGCTAAGGGAGGCTACTTGGTGAGTAGGTTGAGGTGTGGATAAAGGTGGCAATTTGGTGAGAGAGGCTATATGATGGGGTGTGATAATGGAGGCTATGGGTGTAGGGTCATTGGGTAAAACCTCAATAGATTGCAGGACCTCCATGAGAGCTTGACGATGGGATTCTGAGGTTTGGATGAGGTCATATAAGGACATTTTGAGGGGGGATTGGTGTAGTTTTTTGAGCATTGCGCAGTGTGTGACCCCATTAGAAATAGGATATGTGGGGCCACAGATAGTGATTTTAGGTGTGGGTGTAGATGGTATGTTGGGTATAGGATTGGTTGGTGAGTCAGTTTCCTTTTCCTTGCCTTTGTCCTTCTGAGCATGGGTAGCAATGTGGATCATGTTGATTTGAGGTGGGGAGGTAGGTGAGGTAGGTGATCCATGAAAGGTATAATGACATGAAGGGCAAAATCCCAGTGGCGAGAAGGAACTTTGTGAGATTAGCTAGGCACATTGACATTTGGGTGGAGGTTTGGCAAGGTCGTTGATGTAAACCATGTTAATTTCAAATCTCAGAGGTGGTTCTAGGAGCTGTGGGGGTAAAGGTCTGAGTCATTGAGTAGGCAGTGAGGGAAGAGTTATGGGAATGGGTGTTGGTGAAATGGGGTCCTCATCAAGAAATTCATCATCATCAAAGTTTTCTTTGGGAGGACACAACTGGAAAAGAATGGTTTTTAAAGCTTTCCAATTCTCTACATAGTGCCCTGGCACACGATGGTAGGCACAAATTTTTGTGTCGTCAAACCCCTTTGGTTTGGGTTTGAGAGGGTCATAAGGTCTAAGAGGTGGTAATGTGATGACAGAAGTTTCAAGGAGGTTGGTTAAAATTTTAGCGTAGGGCCCCGATAGTGGATCACAATGGGAAGTGAAGGTGGGTTTGGGTGTAGGCACGGAGGACTGTAGAGGAATGGTCTTTGCATGAGGGGGAGTAGGTCAAGCTATGGTTTTAGGTGTTGGTGTGATCTTAGGCATTGGTCATGTTTGTTTGGGTAGGGGTATGGTAGACGAACTGGCAGGAGAGTGTATGGTTGTTTT
This sequence comes from Taxus chinensis, assembly GCA_019776745.2. Classification (NCBI taxonomy): domain Eukaryota; kingdom Viridiplantae; phylum Streptophyta; class Pinopsida; order Cupressales; family Taxaceae; genus Taxus; species Taxus chinensis. The sequence goes on along the minus strand of CM034153.1, from coordinate 178,921,672 downwards.
GACTACCTTATTGGAGGGTAGAAGATTTTTATCTTAGGTTGCACCTTCTTGGGTAAAGGTGATACAGGCACATGAGATCTAGAGGGAAAGGTGGATGGTGGAAGAGGGCATGTTACCCATGGGGATAATGGAGGTGTTGTGAAGGTAGATGGTGTAGGTCATGCCAGAGGTGTGAGGGAAAGAGACTAAAGTGTCATGGGTAGTGAAGGGGTGATCGATGGTATTAGAGGTATGGGTGGTAAAGATGTTGCAGATGTGGGTGGAAGTCATGGCAGGTGCTTGGGTATGTTTGAGGTTTGCAATGGTGGAATGGGTTGCTGTGTTTTTAGTTTACCGGTGGGTGGAGGTTTCTTAACCATGTTATAAGGGCGAGGTCCTAAGATGGATGAAAAGGGTGAAGGTGACGAGGGTGTGATCGATGAGGTTGGAGTATGAGATTTATGGGGTTGGTTTTTCTATTTGGGTGTTGGAGTAGGTTTGGTATTGGCCTTGGAGGATGTAGATAAATCTAATTTGATGGGTGGATGAGTAAGGCTGGCGGTTGGGATGACCCCTAAGGTAGTGTTGGGTTTAGGCAAAGAAGATGATGTAAGTGTAGGCTTGGGTGTAGATGTGTGTTGGGTTATGGGTAGGGGTGTGGTTTGAGCCATGAGGGGTATCGTGGAAGAATTTGTGATAGAGGTCATTGTGCTTGGTTCAATTGGCCAAAATATTTTTGGGTAGATAGTGGAAGTGGCAGTAAGTGATATATGCATTTGCGTTGAGGTAAGAAGGAGAAGACACCCCCAAAGTAAGGCTCTATCCACATAATCTAAGTGATCAGCTAAGCGCAAGAATGACACGTCTGTAGGTGAGGTTGATGAGGACCTAATGGAAATTCCCGTAAAATTTGTCTTAGAGACAGGGAATTTGTTAGCTTCTGCTTCCGTGGGTAAGAGAGCTGAAAGTAAGTCTGTAGGATCTTGGGTAGCTGATGGAGAATGATCACCTAGAGGCAAAGGTATCTCTACTAGATCCTTGATAGGTGGAGGAGAAAATGGGTGCTCCTCTGTAGGTGGAGGAGATGATGGGTGCTCCTCTGTGGGTGGAGGAGATAAACAAGTATCCTTTATGGCCTGAAGAAGTACTGTGGGTGACGGTTCCCTAGGTGGAGAAGCCAAAGGTGAAATAGTTTTGATATTAACAGAAGGCTCCTCCACGGGTGAGGAAGGAGGTGAAAGGTGTTCCTCTATGGGTGGAGGAATAGGTGAGGTGGATTCAAGTGTAGGCAGAGGACTTCGGGCTAGGATTTCCTCGATGGAAGGAATATGAGGTAATTGGGTAGCAGTGGGTGTATCGCTGAAAATAGCATGGACCTCGTGGGTATGACTATCATGAGTTGAGGTCTCTCCCGTTTGATCAGAAGAAGGGGCATGATTAGGAAAAGGTTTCTTGAAGATATGTAGGTTTTGATTGGTAGGTGCATTAGGATTATCCAAGGTTAGCTCGCCTTTCTTGAGCATTTCTTGGAAAATGTTTTTTAAAGTGATGCAATTGCCGTCACTATGACCCTTTACTCGATGATAATTACAGAAATCGTGCTCTTTATACCATGCGGGTGTGGGGCGAGCAGGGTCAAAACTAGTGTGTGGTTTCATGGGAGGAAGGGTGATGGCCCCAACTTTGATGAGCTTCTCTAAGATAGAAGAATAAGGTTCCCCAATTGGGGTATACTTCTGTTGTTCCCATCTGAATTGAAAAGTCTGAACGGGTGAGAGATTAGATGAGGGGCTAGCCTAATTTGATGGATGAGCTGGGCCAGCTTTGAGTACCACTGCGTTAGTGGTCCCCTTGGCCTTTGAATAATTATTCTATGGTTTTGAAGAAGAAGAGGTATCATTTGACTTGAATGTTGAGTTCTTATTGCGTAATTGGATTTTCTTCTCTTCAATGGCCCGAATCTCAAGCTTTCGTGCCATGGTGAATGCTTCATCGAAGGTTTGGAAGGTTTGGACCTATAGAGTCAGTGAGATATGCCTAACACAAGCCCACATGAAGAGTTTGATGAGTTCAGTTTGTGGTAGTTGGAATGTGAGTTGATTGATCAGGCTATGCCAACGAGCAACAAAATCTGTGATGGATTCATCGTCATACTGACGCGTAGAGTAGAGGTTAGTCATGGTAACCTTCTTAACGATATTAATGGAGAAGTGATCCAAGAAGGCTTGGGCTACCTGATTAAATGAGAATATAGAGTGTCTAGGTAACCCACTATACCAATCTAACGTGGGTCCAGTCAAAGACATGGGAAAGGTCCTCAGGAGCAAAGCATCATCATGGGTGATCAGATAACACCCGTGTTTGAAAGACTGCAAATGATGTTGTGGGTCTTCTTTGCTATTGAAACAGTTGAATTTAGGCATTTCCCAATGCAAGGGATATGGATGGATAGGAATGGATGGGTGTATAGGCTCATTACAAATCTCATCGTAGGTGAGAGTGTTGTGGAGCCAGAAACCGATGCCTCCAATGTTTGCATCTTGTCCATCATTAACTTGATTAGGTCGTTGGTAGGTTGTGATGGATGGGTGACTCCTATAGCATAAGAGGGTTGGTGTTGGGCATATAACGGGGGTGGAATTCTAGTATATGGTGATGCCATATAGGTAGATTGAGAAGAAGGAAGTGAAATAGGGGGTACGTACCCAGAGTGAATAATAGATGAAATAGGAGGCTGCTGATAGTACGTATATGGAGGTGGAAGGGTCATGGTGACCCTAATGGCAATGGGGGCTAAAGATTGCAGAATAGAAAGGATGACATTTTGAAAAGGGATTAGGGGTCACTGACATCGGGGGTGGTAGTGTAGCTACGGTTATATGCAAGATAATAGGCATGGATGAGGTTGTGTTCTGGGTGGTTGGCAAAGGTATAGTGGATGTGGTGGGTGCAACAGATGTAGCAGACACGACAGTCATAGCGGGTATAGGGCCTAGCTACGAAACGATTGGGGCTAAAGTAGATGCAGGTAGCGTGGAGCCAGATGGGGCTGATGCAGGAGTGGGAACAAGAGTCGGGGGGATAGATATGGGCATGCCATATATCAACTGACCCAAGGCATCTCGAGTGGATGAGTGGGAAAGGTAAAACTACAAGGCAGCAGGATTTTGGTCAAGGAGTCATGTGAACTCCTCGTCTCCGGTGGCAATAGAGATAGGTTGGAAGGTGGTGAGGGGCTAGGTAGGAGTGGTTAACAACTGGCATGGAACATGAGGGCACTTGCTTGTCTACGCATCAGTACCATGTGAACAAGTACTAACGTGGTAAGACTAATTTCTGTAAATGACACAGAAATACAACACAGATAGGATAAATAGGTGGTGGTAGGTGAATTGGGGTTAAAATGTCAGCTAGAAAATGACACAGGCTAACCGATGCCGGTTAGGTTAAACCGACGCCGGTCACAGGTAACCACTGTCGGTCACTGTGGAAAGTGGACAGTTGGTCAAAAACAAGGTATAAGGCCAAATTAGCCAAGTATGCAAAATGTTGATGAGACTTACCAGGTCAATGGATATGATAAGAGTGACAGAGACTCTAAACAACTAATGAAGGGGAATAGGTGTCCTTTTTGGGTTGGTTAACAAAAATAACAGTGAACCGACGTCGGTTGGGTAAAACCGATGATGGTTAGAGGGTAACCGAGGACGATTGCTGGACTGACACCGGTTACTGTGAAATTGAAACAATGATGAAGAAAATGTGGTTGTGAGTTAAAATTAAATGTGGAATCAAACCCAAAATTTTGAGAATGATGAGAATAAGGTCTAGGCACACTCAGATGAAGCTGGAATACACCAACTGTGATGAGGAGCATGCAAGGGGAAATAAGAAAAATGAAGAATGTGACCTCTCACCTCAAAACGTAAGCCAAGCAGAAACACTAAGAAAAATATGATCCTAAGAGTGCTTTTTCTATTATGTTTGTTTAGCTTATGCTATTTAAGGACTGACTCATGAACTATAAAATAGAGTTTTTTGGTGAGGATGGCTTCCTATGAAGAAGGAGATCTACAAGGAGAGGTTTCAGGTATGTTATGGTGGGGGTGGGCCATCCTCTGATGGGGTACTGGAAAGAGATAACCAACGGGGTGCCCACTGTGTCGTGATCGTGTGATCACCTACAACTTCTTCCGGGTGAGATGTTGTTTAAGAATGTGTATATATTTTAAATTTGTGATGTTTGGGTAAGACTCAGAGAGAGAAAAAGAAAGGAAGTGCTTTTCTATGATTCATTTGTCAACCATCAGCTGGGAATGACTTCCAGCGTATAGGTTTCCCTCAATTAATGTGAGCTAATGCAGAAAAGCAAGAATGAAATGAAATGATTTTTAAACCCAAATCGAAATGTAGAATTCGATGCCACAAATAGATGAACAGGAGAAGGGATGCTCTTTCACTAATGCGATACTAATGAAAGGGAAGAAATGTTCATTTTAAGCACCAAAATAAGATTGCTTTTAGACAATAGAAGAGAAGAAGGTTCCAGGGGAGAAATTTTTAATGTAAGAACTTTTTAGAAAAGAAACAAACATACAACGTTTTCACCTAGAAGTGAAAGAATGCAAAGAACCCCGAATGGATCCCACAGGCATGCCAAAATGTTTCACCTGATTCTAGATGTGTTTCTTTGAATGTTGACGAAACAGATAAGGGTAAAGGGCTAGGAGGAATACCTGTTGAGATGCTGGTTGTAGGTTGTTGTGCACGTATGACTTCTGAATCCATAGCTGATCATGAGAGCTTCCTTTTTTCTTGGAGGAACTACCTGAAATGGAAAACAATACCACCAAATAAAAGTTAAACAATATATGCAGTGGACTGCCTAGCGTGTGCTAGATCCGGGAAGCGTGATACTTCCTAGACGGTTGTCAATCCACTGTTTAAAACAACTTAATGCTAACAATAAAGGAAATCCTACTGTAGTTAAAATGATTTAGGTATCTCATTCATCTACAATAAGAAAATTTGATTCACAACAGGCTAAGATATGACTGAATCTGAAGGTCAAGGTCTCTTTCAGGATATTGGTATTGGTCAGGGTAAAGTTCTGGTCTGTTTTGGGTATTTGATGGAGGTTTTAAGCTCTGATCTGGGTTTTTGGTAAAAGACATAGAGACCGATGTTGGTTTAGTATGACCGGTGTCGGTTTAGGTTAACCGATGACGGTTGTGGGTAACCGATGTCGGTATGGTCATGGTACAAGAAATTAAATAAAACTTGAGGCGAGGGTAGATATAAGGTTAGATGAAGATGGAAGGGTGATGGAAAGATTCGTGTGGGTATTATGTGAGCACAAGAATGATTAAGATCTGGATATGGGAAATTCAAGGGGTATGGGTAAAAGGATGGTCAAGCTTGTATGGAGGTAAAATGGTGGTGGAATGAAAATGAGGGCAGAAACTAGTAACAACAGCAAAAGGATCTACCCAATGATAAATGGACAAATGTTGGTTATCAAAAACACTTACCGCTTGTACGAGCTTGACCCAATCTGGTTGGTAATGGTAGGTGATCAAATGGAATGAACCTGATATGGTGTTGGCACTTCCCCCATGGATGCTCCTGTGAAGGCAGAATGGTTGTGTGATTACTTCCGGTGCTGGCTATGGATGCTCTGATGTGTGTACTAACACATGGTTCTGCTTGCATGCAGATCTTGTTTTTATCACTTTTCTCTCAAAAGATGTGTTAATCTCTTTGAAATGTGCCAACCTCCGAAATAAGGTTGTTTTGGGGGTTAAATGGTAACCGACGGTGGTTCTGGCTTAACCGGCGGTGGTTTAGGGTAACCAATCGTCGGTTAGGGTGGGATTTCCTAGGTTTACTAAACTAGGTAGATCCCCTTGATTTTCTGGGATCTCATTTCGTTTACTCCATGGATTATCATGGAAGCTTCCTTCTAATTAGTGGGAATGTGGTTAGAGGGAATGTAGGCATTGATTTTTAGGGTTTGGGTAGGTCTTAGTTAGTTATGGCAACTTACTAAGAATAGGTCTTAGGGTGAGGTGGCTAGATGAGGTGGATATGTGGGCATTATCCCAATTAGGATATTTAAATAATAAATATTGTGAGGATAATGAATTAATTTAATTTAATTAATTAAATTAATATTAGAGTGGGATGAAAGGGGCCATGGTTAGGTGAATGTGTTCAAGGTGTTTATTTGATGGGGGACCAAGGGGAGTATGACCTAATTTTAGTGTCTACAAACATCAGCTTGGGTAAAGGTGTGGTAGAAGAGCTATCTATGGAAGGTTTTTTTGTTTAACTACCTTATTGGAGGGTATTGGGTTCTTGTCTTTGGGTTGTACCTTTTTGGGTAAAGATGGCATAGGAGTATGAGATGCAAAAGGGAAAGTAGATGGTGGAAGAGGACAAGTTACCCATGGGGGCAATAAAGTTGCGGTGGAAGTGGTTGGTAGAGGCTAGGGGGAGGGTATGGGTTGAATTCGTATAGGCAAGGTTGGATTTATAGTAACTGGTGGAGGTATAGGTGGTAGGAAATGCACAGGTGAATGCGAGGGTGGTTTTTGTGTAGGTAAATGAGGTGTAACAAAGGCTCGTGTGAATTATTTGAGATTGCTCTAGCTTTTGATTGCCCTGAGTAACCATATAGTTTGGCTAGGGTCTGAACCAGGTGAGGCCCTATGATGGATGGAAAGGGAGAAGTGACATAGGGAGTGGATAGTTATGAGACTTGAGCATATCCTAAAAGTTTAAGTTTCTAAAATTAGGTGGATAAATTCATATTTTTCCACTCTGGTGTGAGTTACAGGCACAATGTTGGCTATCCAGGATAAATGATGATAGGTGAATTTGTAAGGCTTGACGTTAATAACTTTTGAATAGTGATGAATCTATATTTGCAATATGAAGGGATTGTAGGTCTGAGTAGGTTCTGTAGAATGTCTTGATCCCTATTGGAAAGGTTTGTAGTTTGCAAGGTTTGGATTTAGGTATATGGGAAATCATCATATGAATAAGCCATCAAGGTCAACATATGATTTTAGAAATTCACCATTTAGGTTCTTTCTCCTAAGTGCAGTATCTTCCAAGAAACATTTGCTCATCTTGAGTCCCAATAGGGGAATCTTCTCATGCTTTGTTGAGATCCCATGTGAGCATGGAATTGATATTGTTAGAATTTGAGGATTCTAATAAATACAGATTTAATCAACTTACATATTATATAATGTTATAATAAATATTTAAATAAATATTACATCATAACATAAGTAAATAAATAAATACTTACATGAAATAAATAACACATGTGACATAATATTTATAGTGGAAAACCCCAATAGGGTAAAAACCACTTTGAAAATAACCCTTTACTTTAGAGAACTTATTTTACATCCAGTAAGATCACCTCCTCCTTTGAAATCCTATTTACCAAGGGTAAAACTAAATCACTTGATTTGACACCTTTGATATATTTCCTGAATATATCAAATGAGAACCTAAAGTCATTTTTATATAAGGTGATCGGGTATGTCTCCCAACCCACCTTTTCAACCTAAAATGGTTGACACATATACCTAGGTTTATAATATTTAATATTAGAAATATAATCATTTCATGATATTAAATATTTAACCTAAAGTATATACCTAGGTTAGCATATTTAATAATAGAAATATAAATATTTCATATTATTAAATATTAACATATATATTAGTGATGGACCCATATATATTAAGGGTTGGACAGACCACTTAATCATTATGTTCCAACACTCCCCTTAATGTTAAGTGGAATAACATAACATATGCCAATAGATTACCTACTTGTGGTACACTACAAGATTTACAATCCTTAAACCTTAAAGGTTTTAGGCTAGCATATCAGTTGAAGGAATTATAACACCTTCATCATACTCAATTTACCTTTTGGTACAAAAGGATTTGGAATCCCAAAGATCATTCCATGATCAGTGGCTAAGTATGATTTGTGAGTTTTACATGTTCTCACAGGTTCTCATAAAAGGTTATTGAACCCAAGCATATAGGAGTCTTTTACAACCAAGGACCTCCTTAACAATATGCTTGTACTGGATGTTTACTAGTAAACTCAATAGCACTAAAGAGTTTACTGAAGACCGCCTTTAAGATCTTTCTACACTTATTTCTAAAAATAAGTTGAGGAGGTATACATGCCTAAAGGTCTTTTTACACTTTCCCGAAGGTATTTTTGTACACTTTCCCGAAAGCTCTTTTTACACTTGCTCGAAGGTATTTTACAAATTCCTAAGGTCTTTTTACAAAAACCAAGTTCCATTAGGAGGTGACATTGTCATGCACACTCCCCCTCAATGGAAACTCTGACAATCCAAGCTTTTCATGAAAGTGACAAAACTTTGTAGCACTCAGGGACTTTGTGAAGATGTCAGCAACCTACTCTTTAGTCAACATGAACTTGAGATTTATGTCATCACTTAACACCTTCTCACAGGTGAAGCATATATGTATCTCAATGTGCTTTTTCCTCTGATGTTGAACTAGATTCTTAATCAAGAGTAATACAACTCTGGCCACCACATAGAAGAGGAATACTTCCTTTAACTTCCATGTGTATCTCTACCAATAGCCATTGCAGCCACATGGCTTCTTTACTTCTTCCATTGTACTTCTCTGCCTCAGTAGAAGAAATGGAGACTGTTGATTGTATTTGTTGTTCCAAGTAATGGTTCCTACACCAAAAAACTTGAACACATATCCAATATATTTTATAACACAACATCAGTATGGTTAGAATCACAAAATCCATATAAGATAGCATTTTCATTCTTATTATAATGCAACCCATAATTGATTGTTCCTTTTAAATATCTAAAAATTATTTTTGCAAGATTCCAATGATCTCTAAAAAAGGTTCCTACATAAACCTTGAAGTAATTCCTTTTGTATAGGAAATATATGATCTAGTTATAGTTAGATAAATCAAACTATCAACTAACAACGTATATAAAATAGGATCAACCTTTTTCATATGCAGATTTATGATCAATATTTATTCCAACTTCCATTGAAGTAGAAAATGGTTTACAATCAATCATAAGAAACTTTTTCAATACAATGGTTTCATATTGTGTTTTGAAAAATAACAATAGAATGAAATACAATCATACAAATAACATGATGTGAGAGACCTAACTCATTCATTTCAAAGTACTGCTTCAATTTCTCTTTAATCCTATGAATTAAATTAGAATTGTCACCAGACATAAGAAAATAATTAACATATATACATATAATGATAATATGTGAGGCTTGTTTCTTAATGAATATATCATTGTTAAAAGAACAATCAACAAAACCTAATAGTTTAAAGAAGGAAACAATTTTCACATACCAAGCTCTAAGAGCTTGTTTTAAACCATACAAGGATTTCTCAACTTACAAACATAGTTTTCTTTACCAGTTTCTTCAAATCCTTTAGGTTGAAACATGTAAAGTTCTTCTTTTAAATCGTAATTCAAAAAAATATTTTTCTTATCCATTTGGTGGATTTCCCACCCAAATTGAGTGGAAATTACAAATAAGGCCCTAACAGTACTCATTTTAGCTACAGGGGAAAATGTCTCAACATAATCAATACCAAGTTTCTGAGTGAAACCTCTAACAACAAGTCTAGCTTTATGTTTGTTAATACTACCATCACCATTATATTTTACTTTGTATATCCACCTAGACCATATAATACTTCACGGTTCAAGTTCATAAAAGGTAATGAATGCATGGTACATATGATGGCTTCTGGTCATTTTCCTAAGGTTAATAGGATTTGAGTTTTCTAACATAGATTGAGCCCAATTTATTTTCTTATCTAGGAAGATAAGAGTTTCAGAAACATCTATAGCATCAAAACATCATCTTGACCATTTACTAAATCAGAATCAAAACCATAATTTAGAAGTATTTAATGAAGTAACTTCAATAGAAGAAGACAACACATGTAAACCTTTCACTATACTATATCTATACATTTCATATAAGCTTCGATAATTAACATGTTCTAACTTTTTATGCCATAGTATTGAATTATTCACACTCTGAAATATAAAACAAGATGCAGAAGAGAAATCATCAAAAATATATAGATCATTTCTTTGAATTCCTTCAGCTATTATACTCTCATTACTATCATTGATATACCAAGTATCCTTCATGCATGGATTCTAGTTGTGTCCATACCTCTTTCGGATGTTCGATATTACTAATGTGTAGAAGGTACTCATCATTCCCATTGCATAGAAAGAGCATCTTACATTCGTTGCAAGAATGCATTCATGTTATTTACAGTTGTTTGACGACCGGTGGGAGCAATCTCAGATCCAAAAACAATCATCCAGAGTTTCCTTTCCATAAATTCTATTTTGACCCAAATGTTGTAGTTGGTTTCATTCAGGATCTGGGTTTTGTCAAGACAGAAATAGTTGGACATCATTATTTTCCTAAACATATAAAACACACCCCATTATAATATACAATGTACCACAGAGTTAGATACATATTTATCGATATAAAACAAAACTTTTAATAGAATCAGATCTAAAGAAACTATTTGATCATAACTAATTCTGTCATTACAATGCATACTAATTAACCTCTCATGATCAAAATAATAACCTGCATTATAAAGATCTTTGCATTATACCCCAGATTTATATAAAAAATATTTCCGAACATATAGAAGTGAAGAAGAGACACCTAAGAATGCATAACAACTTCAAATTTTTGAAAATAATTAATGTAGACAAAAATATGGTCAGCTTAAATTTGACGTCTAAATGATCATCATAATGACTTAATTTTTTGTCTATCATGACGTTCATTTGACTGTCAATTTTAACACAATTAAAGTTTCATGCAACCTACGAGCTTAAATTTGACGTCTAAATGACCGTCATGTTGTCTTATGTTTGGTCTACCATGACAGTCATTTGACTGTCAAATTTAATTAAGCCAAAAATTGTATATTTCCAGAATGTGAAATTCTAGAATTTCTTCTTTATAATATTAGGGAGTTTATATTTAACACATTATACTAATCTATTATAATTTATAATGTAAAAATATATACACTTTTTTATAGAAAAAAATGTATATAATTTATAGAATGAAAATAAAAAACAACATATAGTTCATAAAAATTATAAACTATAGTATATTGTTTTTATATTAAAAAACACATAACCCTTATTAAAGGGGTTTAAAGGACATAGACTAGGTTAAAAGAATTTTACCTGGTGCAAGTAGATTTATGAGAGTAAAGATTAACCTACATATTTTATAGAGGGGACAAGTAATTTCACCCGACCAATGAAATAAATTGAAATCCCTATTTTCATGAACTTTGTCTCCTCCCTTCATTTGCTCTTAATTTTACTCCACACACATTTAAAAGTATGGGAATATTGCAAAATATTTTATATAATTCCTACAAGCTAAAAACTTTAAAACTTTTATGTGGCTGTAACTACCAATATTTTAATAAATATTTACCACACTTCGCGTGGACCACCAATAAACTAGCCCCCCTTTTTTAATTCTCCATTTATACTTGAGAGTTTCACATTTATACCTGAGATATTATCTCATTTTATTCTCCACTCCCACTCTTATATAAAAGAAAACCTTTAAAGAGGTTTATTTATATAGTTTTTATAAACTATAAGATCTAAATGAATGGGGCCGCCCCCTTACATGGATAATATAAATGGTTAGGGACACATGTTAAGTTTTATTTAATAAGTATTAAGATTTAAAAAGTAATCCCTTCGTAGCCAAGAAATAAACACGGCCCCCCTTACTAAAAAATTCCTCTAAGGGCACAATAATCTTAGCATACCCCTTAATTAAATTCCTATAATATCATGTGTGTCCTAAGAACCCACTCACCTCACCCTAATGGGTAGGATCCTCCAGACCCAAGATAATAACAACCTTAACAGGATCTACCAACAAACCTTCATTGCATATAATATGTCCTGACAAAGTTCCAAAGGGTGTCACAAAGATACACTTTTTAATATTCAAGGAGATGTTTAACTAACTACACCTCTCAAACATAGGTCTCAGGTTGTCACAATGGTATTTCACCAGCCCATATATAGTCCAATCATCCAAATAAACTTGTAAAAACTTGTGTATAAAGTCTTTAAATGCTTACACAACAGTGCGTGAAAAGAGTGCAGATGCATTCTTCAACCCAAAGGGCATAACTGTGTATGAAAAACTTCCCCACTCAGTGGTGAAAGTTTTCTTTTCTTGATCTTCTTTAATAATTTGAACTAGGTGATAACCAGAGAATCCATCAGTCAAGGAGTAAATCTCGTGCCCTGCAATTCCCTCCAAGATCTCCTCAGTAAAAGGTGTGAGAAAAGGATCTATGACACAAGAAGCATTCAACTCTCTCTAGTCCACACATATCCTTATCCTACCATATTTCTTTATGTTTATCACCATGGGACTAACTCACTCTGATTCCTCAATGGGTTCAATGATTCCATATTTTAGCATCTTATCAATATCTTCCTTAACTTTGATGCGTAGATTAGGATTCATCCTATAAGGCCTCTTCCTAACTGGGTGTGCACCTTCCTTTAACTTGATCCTCAGATTTCCCAAGGAGGGATGTACTCCTTTCAGCTCATGATAGCCTCATGACAATAAGTCCTAGAAGTCACGCAACAGCTCAATAATCTTCACTACCTCTTGTTCAGACCAATAGTCACTAATAATTGCCTCTTTAGGTTTTGTATCTTTCCCAATGTTGACCTTCTTCATTTTCATAGGCTCATGATAAGCACACGCCTTCTCATAAGCACTATCCAAAACCTCACGCGTACCTAAAATTTGATCAACATCCATATTCTCTACTTCTTCACCATCAATCATGTAAACCAACTTACCCTTCTCTTTTTCTAGTTAGGTGCTCGCAAACTACACTTCATTTGTCTCTTCTTTTTCAAAGCACACCTCTAAGTCCAATTCCCCAAACATATCTAACAGGATTTCCTCATCTTTTGCACTATCCCCCATCGTAAGGAACTTTACAATTGGTAATGATTTATTTACCGAAGGTTTAGTAAAAAATTAATTAAAAGTATGAATCGTACATGAGGTCATATCTTGTTAGTTAACTATTTCTCTTGTTATCTTGGCATGAATATACCATGCGTGCATGTAACCACTTAGAGTGGCGTAGAACTTAAGTACCCAAAGTGATGTTGGCAAGGTCTCCTACCCCTTCGTCTAAAGTCTCTCATACTCCTAAACGTGATGCAAAGAAAAATATTTCCCATGGTATTAACAGATCTGTGAAGGCACATTACTCCTTAGAAACCTAGTAGAGAAGGTGATTCTCACTTCTCACCACTTCAAATGGTTATCTCTATGTGTATTCCACTAGCACGCAATTTTCCCACACAGGGTATAAATTAGCATATTTCTTCTGTCACCCTCATCCAACCACTAGGCTTCCATGGTGCGCAGAAATACATCAAGGTTTCCTTCACTAACATACTGAGTGATTAACTAAAATGGAACTAAACTATGGGGAGTATAGCAAAACTAGTTAATCTAATATATGAGGACTAAAATTTTGTAAACTACACTAAGAAAATATGGAATATTTGTAAATAATTATAATAAATGAAATAAATCCCTAAATCTGTAAAGATGTAAAAGGAAAGGACTTAGCTGATTTGTCGAGACTGTTGCAGGTTGTCGCACGTATGACTGTAGATCTTGTAAGTAGAAATGGTCACTCAAGGGTCCCATAGAGGTCATATCTAGGAGATATAAATAGAATCTAGTGCCCAGGAAGGTATTGGCGTGCCCCGAGGTGCCCTATTATAAAGAATAGGCACCCTGGTCTCTGTAAATGCTCAGAATCTAGTTTTGGCAGCGTCACAAGATGCCCTGAAATTCTCTCTATATGTCACACTCTATCTGACAAACTATGTCGATCATGTGAAATAATGCAAGATGAAGGAATAACCTGCAAAATAAAAATAAGTATCAAAACCCTAAAAAATAAAAGATGCAAAATGAATGAGTCAGATTGACCTCGACTGCCATAACATTGGTCTTACTAATATGATTTTTGCCTTAGGTGCTCTTGTTTCAGTCACACTATGTGAATTAATAAGCAATAATAACTATAGAAAATGTAATAGCATGTGTGCATGAAATAGAATAGAATCCTTCACCTTATGTTGTGTGTGTTGACGCAGATCTCCTAGCCTTGATGCATGGTACTATGTGGATGAAAGTGAGTCAATGGATACAAATCTAGATGGAGTAATAATAGTGTGTGATGTTAGGACCCTTATTATGGTCTCATAACTTTATATTAATAGGGTTCTCTTGCTCTATTTCTGTAACTAACCCCTACATGGCCGACTAGGAAAAATATAAGGATAAAAAACGGCTAGAAAGATCCCAAAAAGAGGTGGGAAAGTAGAAAATGGATCGAGACACCCCAAGTAGGACCAAGGTGCCCCAGTACAGACCTGGGTGCACCGGTTTAGGCTAAAATGATGGGATAGTTATGAAATAGACGGGTATGCATAGGAAAATACGTGGGAATGACGAAATAAAAGGTAAAAATAAGATGTCCAAAAGGTGGGATTAATTAGTACTTTCTTCACTTGAGAACCCTCTAAATACTAGTATAAGAATAAGCTAAATAATGCCTAAAGTGCATGAATTTATGTCTACACCGAGGTACCTAGTTATGACCTAAACGAAGAACAATGTGTGACCTGATCACGTAACTGTATTCTTGATCTCTCTCCCAACCATTTCATATGTTCCATGCACCCATTTATCATAAGTAACACTGGTTATATCACTCATAAACTGAACATCATCCCACTATATAACACCTTCTCTAGATGGCTCAAGTACTTCAAGATCCCTAACTATTCACACATATATCATGTTTAGATCCTCTTCACTCAAGGGTTATACATAGGGTTCATCTTTTCCATCTGTCAAAGGAATAATGACACACTCCTCTTTGTTCTCAAAATTGATATAACCTTTATTAAAGTGCAGATCAACATTATTCACATTACACCAAGGGTGCTCAAGCAATGCTAGGAAACTATCTACTTCTGCAAGGGCCTAAACCTCAAATTCCCCAGTAAACTTGGCCCCTTGTATAGTAATAGTTACATCTTTCAATACTCTAATGGGCATGGCTCGAGTCATGTTCGCCATATACAACACATTCGAAGAGGGTTGTAATGGTGGTCTTCCCATCTAATTCCACGCATCTAAATTGAGTACATTTACTTATGCACCTGTATCAATCAGTATATTAGTAAGTAACCACTCATCAACAACTACATTCAAAGTGATCTCTTTATCATATTCAAGGTTGTGAGGAGGTAAGTTCACATGCAATATCTATCTTTTGCACTCATATCCAATGCGTGGTACTTACATGATATTCTCTTAGTGCAGCATCTTACAAACCTCCTTTAAGTCATCAACATCTTTCTAAGGAAGCTCAACTGCCTTCGCATGCTCCAACTTCCGTGATTGTTCCTTCAAGCATTATATCTCACCCTATAAGTTTCTAATAACCTCTATAGTTTCATGATAAAATTCCTTCTGATGTGCAGGATCTGGATATTTTGCATTGATCACCTCTTGCTTCATAATAACAGGTTTCTTCTTTGGAATCTCATGAAAACACACAGCCTCAGCGCTTGTAGTTACTAACATAGGTAGTATCTCAAGAACAGGTGCTAACTTCATCATCCACCGATCTTCCATAACACGTTGCACTTTAATCTTCACCACGCACTTATCATTCTTCTTATAGTTCTTACTCATGTGCTCATATAACTCAAGACATTATTCAAACTTATGTTGTTTCCCACACCATGAGCAGACTATGATCTAAGGGAATTCCTACCTATAATGGTTAGGTGATCCGGATGTAAAGCAAGTTCCTCATGGGAAATCACCTATTCCTCCGCCACGACCATGGCCTCTATATCCTCCTCGGTAACCTCTTCCTATACCACCTCCATTAGAGCACCCTTCATTGTGGTTATGATTATGATGTTCACCTTGATTCTTAGAATTGTTTGCAATACTAGTCTGACATACACCAATCTTAATAGCATCATGAATCTCATCAATCAATCTACAATTCTCTTTGTCATGAGTGTGGGATTTACAAATGTTACAGTAACAAGACACATTCTTCTAGATCACATGTTACAAAAGAGGGCACCTACTTAAATCATGATCTAAGTGACAGATCTCACAATCCAGCAACATGGTGCGCACCAATTTACGAGGGAATTTATCCTTGGCATGTCCTTCTACCTCGTAATATGTACACCATATTCCACTTCTCATCTCATGGGTCGAATTGGCTAATAGTTTCTCCAATTTTTTTTCCATAGATGTAATATGCGCCTCCAAGAATGACATACTCCAGTGTTTAGGCTCCTAACTTCCTCAATTCACAGAAATACCTCCAAAGCCTCGTGTGGATTTGTAAACGTCTAATGAGATAGCGTACTTCTAAAAGGTGCAATCAAACCATAAACAAACCACTATGCATGTTAGCTAGGGTGAAAATCAATAAATAACTTTGATACTAAATTTTTAAATTGTGCATCATACTCCCTTACGCTTGTAGCCATGGACTTCTTAATCTCTTTCATCTCGCTGATGATTTTCTATTAAAACTTAGGTATATGAAACTCAGCCAAGAAAGCATCATGCAACACGTTGTAATCCACAGTGGTCCAGTTTGGATCATACTTCCTATACCAACTATGTGCATGCCCTTGCAAAGTAGTAGAAAATTAGCTTTCCTTATTCTCTGGAGATGTAATTCCCTTTGCGCGCCATAGTATCTCACACATATGCACATGTTTCATATTGTCTTTAATACCTCTATACTCTGGTAGGAAAAGAGACATCTCCTAAAATATTTGTTGTGGTTGGTGCGCACCATGCCCACTAGATCCAAAACCTATATTACCCCCTAGTATTCCCTCTACCTTTAGAACCACCAGATCCACTAGATTCTGAACCTCCTGATCTAGATCCTGTAGCAAGCACCAGACCAGAGGATGAGCTAATCTATCTTTAAACTTTTATACTAAATTAAACTCCTATGATCTTCGAAGTTGTGCCACTTCTAGACGTATTACCCACATTCTGCATGCCTACACTATGTCTTGATGACGCATCAGAAAATATACCACCAACCGGTCCTCCAAAAAAAAAAATATGTTGTCGTATGTGATGTCATTGATTTTGTCTATTTCACTTCTGTTTTTGATGGAAAATGGAATCTACCTATCGGTACTCTATCACCAACACTACCCTATTTCTCAATAATTATTTTAGGAACTAGAACACCAAGCACAAGGGTAAGGTCACCAGGTGGGATCAGATGCACACCTATAGTCCTCAATCTTTCTTCATCTGATGTGCTCTCATGAGAATCCAGAGGGGATTGTCTATTGTGCTTTCCTAAGTGGGGGAGAGCCTAATGCTCTTTCTCCATGTCTTCCATGTGAGCCTCAAATCCTTCATGAGCCATCATCCTCTGTAACACCGTAGACTCCTTAATATCACTCATCTTTGTCAATTCCCTCTCCCATGCCTCATTATACTTAAGCCACCTTTCTTCTCTCTGCCTTTCTGCAGCTAGTTATACCATCTTTTACTACACCTACTCCTACCCCCATGCACGGTGGGGTTTAGGTAGTCATAGGTCATTATTCCAAATCCATAGTTACAATCAAGATCTTAATTGCTAAACGGATAACATGTAAATAAGATCCTTTGGGTTCAAACAAGAACTAGAACTCGGCAACCTCTAGACAAGAATAAGTTAAAACAATGTACTCCAAAGTGTAACTATTCAAAACACCACTCCACCAATGGTCTACAACATGTGTCCAAGTCAAATCAGCATCATACAAATCCTAGTATTCTTCTTGTATCCAAATAATTGTTCTATACCTCTAATTCTGATTTGATGCATATGCTACCAGCCACTTGTACAACTCTATAGGAAAATAAGAAAATAACGTCTCATAGAATTCATGATACATATTTTCTTCAACCCACACGCGAACATAAAAATTTGGTCTAGTATTATATCTTTGAGAAAAATTTTCTAATAAATCCTCAACCCAACTTTCAATGCTGGCTAAAGTCAACTGATACGTCTTCATCGTACACATCTTTGAAAATTGTTGAAAAGAGGTCCTGGCAATGGAACCAACATGTAGTTTTTTTTCTTACTCAAACCCTATACACATTGGCCCATCAATCAGATAGATCTGAGTGCTCACTTGAAACAAGCAAAGGTACCAGGTCCCTCTTTTAATACCATCTTTTTCAAGGAGTTAGCATGATCAAACAAGTATTCCATATCCATAGCAATTAATTAAAGGTAAAACATGACATGAACTAGATCACAACCATAGTTCATAATGAATTAAACAAGGATCAATGATGAGGCCACATATTGGCATGTTTTGGCCCCATATAAATCCTTTTTTAAGCCTCTTACACATACAGTTTTGAGACTTTGATCTCCTCTTGATGGTTGATATGAGATAAAGTTATGATTTTGCATATATTTAGTTTTATATGTTTCATTAAGATCTAATATACTTATTTACTTTGGTGAATATTGTCTTTTGTGCTAACCGATGTTTATGATGGTCTCCATGAACAAATTACAAGATGCCATAAGCTTTTGAAGTTGTAGGCCCTAGCTCGTAGCACTCTGGTTGTGCTCCTATAAGCAGCCCGTAGCCACTGGCTGGGAAATGATAAGAGAGAATCATGACATCCAACAATAATGAGGCATCGTGAAGTATATGGAGCTGAGCATATGAAGCTAGAAAATGAGTTAACCAAGTGGCAACATTATTTGAACAAGTCTGAGAAGTCTTTGGGTGATTTATCTTACCTATAGCAAGCTCTAGACCTACCCGTAGCATCTTCCAGAACTACCTGCAGCAACAATGCAGTATGCACCTCCAACTACCCATAGCCAAAGAGAACTTATCTAGCTCACACCGCAGTATAAGAAAAAAAGTACCATCTATCCTAACGCATCATATGTAATGTTATGGTTACTTTGTTAAGTAATTTTGTAATCAGTTCTTATTGTGTAAATAAGACAGGAATTAGATGTCATCACTCAACAAATATTAAACAAAACAACTATAATCTGTTTGAGTGGTTTTTTATCATATTCCTAGCATAGAATAAGTTAGTGATCTGTCTATATATATTCAGATAGAAATGTAATAGATATAGAGTAATAAATTAAGGAATAAAGTGATAGCTATATGAGAGAAGCAAAATTGTGAATGTGTGAAGATAGAATATATTAATGTGAGTTTGTGCTCTTAAGTTCATTGTAATCTCTTTGTTGTAGTAATCTTTAATTGCTACAGCTTAATAGATGAATTGTTTATCTTCTTGAGCAGTTATGTGAGTTTCTAGGGTAGGATCAGAACTCACTTCTACATGAGGAAGCACCCCCTCAGAAGGAATTATAGGGAAGATCATATTCCTCCATTTCCTATTTATGTTGTTTGGATTGATGATTAGTTATTCATTTCATTTCTAAAAGTTAATGAGTGCATAGTGTGTTGAGTTTTAGATTTGCAGATCAGAAACATCCATAGTTTACTTTCCAATTTGCACAAGCATTACTTTATACTCTTTGATGATTCTAGCCTATAAATACCTCACTCCAAAGTACTGTAGCATATATTTTGTAGGCCCTTTGAAAATCTTACGCCCCTGGGTTGACATTTAATGAAAAACAAAGTATGAGACCTAATATCATTGATTGATTATTCTGCACATCAATCAAGATCAAATTTACCATACAATAACTAGTAATAGAGACATCAACAACCATTATCCATCTACAAATATCCATTATATTAATCCACCAAAACACAATAGATGAATACATCATAATAATGATCATAAGGTCATGCGTGCAAGTATACCAGTATCATAACTTTGTCTCAATCTAATAGTAGTTCTTGATCTCCCCCCTAATCCATGAAAATTAATACATATATATATATATATATATATATATATATATATATATATATCTATATATATATATATATATCTATATCTATATCTATATCTATATGTAGTGGGGGTTTTCCCTTCACTACTCATGCACTCTCAAAATAGGTTGCATGCTAATAATAGTGATGTGCCACTACAAAAGAAACTATAGAAACATGAAAGCTTCACTAATAATAGATTACTTATAATTAACTATAGATTTAATCCTATTATTATCTCTAACTCCGCATGACACTTGATCTTACACTTGTTCCCAAAATAGCTTGGGTTGTCCTCCAATTCTCCTATCTCTATCCAAATATTGTTCAACACTCAATCCATTCATATCCTGTGCATGCAAAAATGGATAAGTCTTAAACTTTATCTTTCCTTGGCACGCCCTCTATCTACTGATCTTCTGCATGTACCTACGTTCCTGATTCCTACGGGCCCTATTCTTATTTTCCTCTAACACTTAGGTAATATTTTGTCCAATCAATAGGAATGGTGGCTAGGAGAAAAATGGATGTGAATGATGAAGGTCCAAGGTGACTGAAAGTAGGGATAATAACATGTAACTAGCATAAATAAGTAGACATAATGTGACAAGTGGACATAATGGGTGCAATGTGTGAACAAAGGGAAGAAATGAGGAAAGGGATGGGTAAATAAGGATAAATAGTGACATATCTCAAATGTTTTGGTCTAGACCACATGAACAAGTCCGATCACACCCCAATCTTGACATGTCCCTTAAGGCACCCACTCAAAAGGAGAATGCATCAACAACCCCTACACAAAATAAATAGTTAGCCAACATAAAAAAATATTTTGTATACATGTATTATTTTATTCCATTAGAAATAACAATAAAAACCTTGAGTTTTATTTACTAAATCCCCCCAAAATATTCACCAATTCAGCTCAAATTTATAATCAACACATACCTCTTAGATAGAGATTTCCAATACAACTAAATGTGCCTCATATGGAGCTCACAACTAAAATATATGAGGAATTAAATATTTTCATGTGTACCACCTATACCATTAAAACATTTTGCACTTTTTTACAATTGCACAATAGTGCAATTAGAATTGTCTCGCTAGGCCATGAGACATCCTTTGATTGGTAACGAGATCAGTACACATGGGAAATATTGATTAGTCAAGGGGTCACTACTCACAAAGTCTCTTTATATACATATTCATATGGCACATTATCATAGGAACTCTGATATTGTGAACCATTTCATAAATGTGGGCCCTCAAATTCATGGGCTCGACCATGCTTCATGGGTACCCTTTCATCTAAGCACATGAGATTTTTCCACATGCCACAATCCCAGGATCCTTCTATCCACATAATTATGGGATTGTGGACTCTTTCTTCAAGGTCATAGACTCCATGGTTTCATGGGACTCATTTACATAATCTATATACTTTGATCTTGCAAGAACTACAAGATCATGCCATGTGGTATGATATCAAGGCCACTCTATACTCTTAGACATCCAAATTTATTTTCCTTAGGAGTACTCTTAACTCGTTAACCAAAACTATAAGTGACCTTCTATAGATATAGCATGTAAGCCTTCCTCCACACTTTACTTTACTCAATACTACTTGTGTTTTTCAATATAAAAAACATTTGAGTCCCTCGCATTATGCATGTATGATTAACAATAGCTTGATTATGCTTAAAAGGAAATGACAGTTAAGAAAATCCAAAAGAAGATGATGTTTTACATCCATTTTATCCATTTAAAAAAATGTTTTTTGAATGCACCAAGCCCTCAAAGTATTTCAATGTACTATGGAGGCCTGGAAACATTTAATGTGCATTTTCATAAATGAAATCCTATTTGCATCATCAAAATTCATATTTCTTGTACTTCAAACTCTTATTAATATATATTCTTCCTGCAAGTCCCAAAATGCTCAAAAAAATAAAAGTAGGGTGCTAAAATGTCAAGGAACAATTTGGGCACCAACAATGTCATCCCAAGAAGTGTGTAGGCATAACATGGAAGGGCCGTGATGTATGTTATGAAATATTTTCTAGTCAAAAAATCACCATTTCTACTCTATGTCATAGGATAGGTAGAAGACCTAAGTAAACCAGAGTTGGAGACTGCAAAGAATCAATAGACCTTGTTGGTGTATCTCTTAGTAACCTGATGCTCCAAAGTAGACTTATGAGAATAATATTTCTTAAACCCTTCTTAAACCTTTAAGGGGATATTTGTGAGTGAAAGCATAACAAACTATGTGATGATGATATAGAGAAATGAAAACGATTATGGTTATTTATAGGAGAACATAACCTAAGTCAATATTGTTAACTTTTCAAGTTCCCCTTGCCAAGTTTCCTTATTTTTTGAAATATTTCCTTGAAAAACATTTTCTTTTATCATGCTTTCTTTTTCTACAAAATTGCTTATGTACCAGAAATTTTTATGCATTTCAGATTTTGGGTTTAGAGAATCAATTTACATTTTACATGCAAATTACTTCCCAAAACCCAAAACCCGAAATACAAAGGAAACAAAACCATATTAGAAGTTTGGTTTCAACTTGCAATTTACATGCAAATTGTAAGAACAAACCCAAAATCCAACTCTCGATTCCCAAGTGCATTTCGGGATTCGGAACCTGACTTGCAATTTGCATGTAAATTGCAAGTCAAGTCCCAAAACCTGACTCCCAATCGCATAAGACATTTCAGGTTTTGGAACCTGAATTGTAATTTGTATGCAAATTGTAGATCAAGTTCAAAAACCCAAAATACAAAGAGATCAAGACTATTTTAGGTTTTGGGTTCGACATAGAAAATTACAGGTAATGTGCACATCGACTTCTGAAACCTGAAACCCAGTGCAATGAAAAAAGGGAGTTAAGTTCTAACATTGAGTCAGCATATTAAATTCCACCTACCCACACATGTCCAATACATGGTAATTAATTCTCCCTTTTCTATTTAAGGTCTAGTTTTTACACGTCATTTTCACCTGACATTTTGTACTCTGACTTGCTAACGCCTCCTCAACTTCCGATCATACCTCTTGCATGGATTTTGGAGCAATATTTCATGATTTATTCTTTAACCCACTTGATATTTTTGGTAAGTTTTGATGTTTTATTTTTTTACAAGGTTTTTGGCCTATTATTTTGGGTATTCTCTTCATCTTTCACTTGACATTATGGGTGTTATTTTCATTTTTGATTCATTTTTAGGGTTTTCCTCTTTGTGTCTTTGGATTAACTTCTCCATTTACATTCCTCCTTCACTTATTGCGTTTCTGATGAAGCTTAGGATTCATAATATTAACTACTTGAGAGACAAAGGAATATTTATCATTAATTGCCAAATTGGAAGTATCGGGATGCAGAACAGGTCTTCACTCCCGCCGTGGAACTTCAAGTCAAAACTACAAGGTTATAAAACAGGTCATAACTTCAGCCATCAAAGGTCAGGGGTTGCAAAGCATATAGAAACCTCTTCTCAAACATTTTAGATGTCAAATCGTGTAAAGTAGGGGTTGAATTCTATAGAAATTTGAGTTGAAACTACAAGGTTGTAGAGCATGGCTCAAGTTCTGATGGTGCTCTTCGGGGTTTCTTTATTGTATTTCAAGGGTTGAATTTTGCCCTCAATTTTAGAGGACTTGGTGATTTTTTTAGAGACCCTTCCCAAGGAATTTTTTTGAATCATCATCTAAGGGAAAAGGGAAAATGGAGTATAGCTTATGCTATCTAAAATCCCCCTCCTAAGGTGATTTTGATAACTTACATTCTTATCTTGGATTTGCGCAAGTATCAACTAATCAAATGAAAAAAATTGATGTTCTAGGGAACTCTTCTCCTCCTTGCCAAGCTCCTTAGTCCAACACTTAGCCAAAAAATAAAAAATGGGTATTTTGAGTGTATTGTGGAAAAATTGGAATTTGGAAGAATAGGAGGAACTGTTCCTTTGTTCCTAATGTTCCCCGCATTGCTGCATCAGCCGATGCAGGGAAGTTGGAAGAGTATTGTGGGTTTTTTTAATGCGGTTGGAATGGTTCTTCTAGGATTTGAGTTCTCCACATAAGCATTTAGAATGCATTAAGAGGTAGGAGAGTGTTGTGAACATTACGTCTCCTGACGAAACAAATGGAACGGTTCTTTGGGGCCTTAGGTTCTCTACATTTTCATTCGAGTCAAAAAATAAAAGGAGGTAGGGAGACAGAGTTGTGGTAAAATCACGGAGTGGAAAGAGCGATGGAAACAATGTTGTGGTGAATGTAAGAGGTGAAAAAATAAAGGGAACGGGTTGAACTATTCCACAATTCTACTGAAAGGTCGATAACCCGCAAGACATAATACATGTGACCCCTGCAGCTAAATCAATCCTGAAAAACACAAAAAGAACAGTTTTGTGCTTCCTCCATTTCCATGATCACCTAATCCATCCACACCAAGCACAAAATGATCAAATACGGACTGTGGCGTTGTGCTGGGAACCCTGTCATGTTCCTCCCGAGCCCTAGAAATTTGCATGGCCATAACTTTCACCTAGTTGCTCCAAATTTCATAAAATTGGTACCGTTGGAAAGGTATCGTCATCCTCTACACCACATAAATTAGAGTTCTCAATTCATGTGAGGGTAGCTAGGTAAAAACTAGGAAATACATCCTAGAATTAAAACATGTAGTTCCAGGTAGCTCAACCATCACATTTGATGAAGAATGGTGTCAATTCCTTCTCCTACAAGAAAATTATCATGGGGAATGGTCTTGTAAGGGTTTCCATGCTTTTTTCAAACATTTAATGCATGTTGTTGGTTGTTGAAGGTGGAAATCTGAGTTTCCATCTCTTTTTCCCTCTCTCTCTCTCATCTTCTATATAATGTAAAATATCTCATTTGTGAGGGGGGAATGTTCTAAAATGCAAAGGAACTCTATGAAAATTGTTCTTAAGTAGATGTGAGTTGTAGACCTTCATTTGAGCTCGGAAATGTGTTCTTGTGCCCTCTTCTTCACATGTAATGGTTTATGCATATTTTGAAAGTAATAAAAAAAATTGTGGTGTTTCTCAACCCTAACTTATGTTTTGTTGCATTTCCTATCCTCTCCATTCTTGTAGTTGTATTTTGTGCATGTATTTCTCACTTGCAAGCTCATCTTGTTATGTCTCATGGAGAATAGATGGTAAATGAAGTCTTGTGTTTTTGTCACCTCTAGTTGGCCTTTGCCTTATCCATTTTCATTCTCCCTTTTCCCTCATTAGAGTGTCTTCACCCTCTTCTTGGGTATTTCACCTCTCTTTATAATAGGAATTTCCATTTACATGCATCTCTCTCTCCTTGGTCCCTTGGATTGTTAGAGTAGGATTAGATAGCTTCATTTCCTTCCTTAGGAGTAGTTTAACATTAGCAATAAGTAGAGGAACCAACCTTCTCTAGATGTATGTATCAAAGTAGCAAGTCCCACAACTAGAGAGATAGTCCCATGTTACCCAAGAACATGGATTTCTCATCCATCCATTCATGACAAATCATAGGGTGTTTTTTTTGGAGATAACAACTTCTAAGGGGTTTCCCCCCCCTTCCAGCATCACATCAAACATTTACAACATTAGAGACATTGACCTCGACCATATCGATTTTCTAGAGTTTTGGGGTAGGGTTAGAGCTCCATCTAAGAATTCTTGGATGAAAAGCATCTATGATAGTGGAATTACATTAGTCATCTGAGTGAGATATCAGATCTCTCCATAGGGGGGTTCGATCTATCGATCGAGCACCCAATAAGGACTTTCACTTTTCCACCCTCAATGTAGTGTTTTGAATTCATTATAACAGTTGCAGTACATTATGACGTAGATTCCCAAACTATAAAAGATGATGATGGGACACGTGTAATCATATTGAATATTAATTAATTTAAGGATTTTTTAAATCTTCCTGATGTTAAGGAATACACCTCAATCTCTCCCAATTCTGCTTTTAAGCATTGGAAAACAAATTATGACAATTGTATCAAGGTTCTTAACAAAATATATTTTGCAAAGCCTAAGTCTTCAGTGACCAAAGTTCCAAACACTATTCCCCACTATGATTTCATCTAGGAGGTGAATGAAATTATCACATTGTTGAGTAGAGTTACATGGCTCCCTTCTTCAAAAGATTTCTAGGAATGGATGTACTTATATATCTCTACTATTTGTAAGAATTATGATCTCATTCAATGAGTGGAGTGCATCAGCGATGCCATACATGCCCAAATGTTAGAGGTATTAGCCACAATCAATTTCTATATGACCTCTTATCTGGTATACGCTACTATAGAAATGAGAAATTATCCAGGATTGACATCCAAGAGAGTAAGGAATTCATCACAAATTTAAGACTTCTATCCTCAACTCACCATGAGGGAAGGATCGAGTCACTTTAGGAGAGTTATTGATGCCTTTTTCTCTACCATCCTATGTTTCTTTGACAAGGATATTTATAATTGAAGGATATATGATAGTGCTTGGAATGTAGTCAGGACTTAGGGCCATATTTTCCTACGATTCTCGACGTTCACATATCTCATGGTGGTAGGATTTTCAAGTGGTCCCATCAATATGCCAAGGTGTCCCACGGATAAGTGGGTTTTGATGAAATTAGTTCAATAACTTCTTCACCTCCAAAAATATCAGCACAATAGGCATAAAACAGGGGTCCACTTTCCAATAACCTTGGGTCGATACAATTATGCATCCTTGTATAAAGCAAAGAATGTTGAAGTCGAGATGCAACAAATGAAATTGAATACCTATCACCCGTAGGTTAGCTTTGATTGTTGGGGCATGGTCGGTGAACTTAGACCAACGAGTGTTTACATACCAAAGTTGGAGGATATTTGGATAAATTTCAGAGATGAAATCGCAGTACGGGAAAGAGACTATCAAAGATTGAATCTTGAGGAAGTGGCTAAATACAAAATTGCAGATGTTTTTGAGGGCCTCTAAAATGACAGAGAGGTCTTAGACCATATTTATGATCAAAGAAATGTGAAGGACCAACCATTTCCATGGATCAATTGGTCATTTCAGAAATGCACCAGTTCTAAGGAGTGCACAAATCATATTCTCAACAGGACCCACCAATGGTTGATATCATTAGGAATTACACCAAGAACATCATAGAAGCTCCCTATTGAGGTAGAATGGGTACAACTATTGATGGGTAACTCCACTTCTTCAAAAGGAGAGAAACCCACTCCCAAGCCTCGCAAAATCACCATTGTATGTAGAGGATCTGGTTCTTCATCTACAATTATTTCGATTGAAGTTGTTTCTTCCCAGGTTCTGTCCACATAAGTTTTTGACCTAAGTATTTCCCCACCAACCACTCAAGTGTTGCAGTCACCTTATTCACCTCCTCTCCCTTCTTCCCCATTTTTCAGTTCCTCCACCTCTAACTCTCTCTTTTCCAACATCTTCTACGTCTTCTCCTCCCATTTCTTCTACCCTCATCATTTCATCTCATACCATGGATTAGGTATTTTCCTCTTTTCCGTCTCTCTCATCCATGGATGTTTTGGCTCTGGGTTCCCCTCTAGTAACTGTTAGGAATAATTAATAGTGTAAACATTATGAAGTTGTTGAGATACTATTAATTAGAATTATATGTGAAGTTGTTGTAAACAGCTTCACGTATTCAGGCCTATTGTTTACAACCACTCCTAAATTATAGGAGGTTGTTTTACTATTTGCTTGGCTATTTATCAGCCATGTATTGTGTGTATGTTACGGATGAATGAAGATAAATATATTCTATTATTCTGATTCGAACCTGTCATATGCTATCAGAGCCAGGTTGATCTATCAGAGACAGGCCGCAGGGAGGCAACACACGGCAATGCATGTTTGAGAGAATGCGTTTCTCTGTGCAGTGTGGAGGTGTCGGTCCTTGGAGAACGCTGGCTGTGCAGAGTGAAGTGCTGTGTCCACGTAGTGTGGAGGATGTAGAAATTAAACGCAGGGATCTAAAGTTTTATTTGCTACCCATTCTGACCACGCATCGCTGGAGCAGTCGAGGGAGATTGGAGTGTAGTCCACGTAGTTTGGAAAGCCGTGAAGGTGCAGATAAAACATCCAAGCCTGCAGCCAATGCGTGACAAAGAATTTGGAAATTGTTTTTGGAGTATTCACAGCCCTGTCAGCACAAAAACGTCTTAGGTTATTTCCTGCGAATTTCCTTCTATTTTGCACACGTCCCTACCAAATCTGACATTTTATTAACAGCTGGGCATTCGATTATTCTCAGCTGCGCATTCCATTATTCACTTTATTAACAGGTTTTGATTGTATATGGTTTATTTCATTGAGTGTCATTAAATGTTGGGTCAAGATTTATTATGTTAAACGTCATGTTGTTTATAATATTTAAAAAGTAATTTTCTTTTATTACTTTTTAAATTGTCTAAGTTGTCTTCAGTATCGTCATATTATTATGTTTATAAGAGGGTGCATTTTCGGTTGAAACCGACACTCGTCAACGTGAGGGAAAATATTAAAAAAAATATATGGAGAAATTGAGTCTCGTTGAGAAATTCGAAGGACGTGATTTTCACACTTGGCGAATCCAAATGCAGCTGACTTTGATTGAAAAAGATTTGTGGGATGTGGTCAAACCAAATGTGACAACACCAACAAATCCAACAGATCTCGCGAAGTGGAATATCAAGGATCAAAAGGCCTTGGGAACTATTGGTCTTTGGTTTGTCTAAAGCGTACCTGCACCACGTAGACTTCACAAAGTCTGCAAAGGAAATCTGGGAGACATTAAATAAACTTTTTGGATCTGAAGCAGAAAGTGCAAAGACAAACACTGAAGCAAAAATTATATGGGTTAAAAATGGATGACAATATAAAAATGGCAGAACACATCAGCAAGTTCCACTCTCTTCTCAATCAGCTTGCAGGTATTAACGAGAAGGTAAAGATGATATGCCAATTTTGAGATGAGTTGTTCTTACAGGTCGGCTCACATAAGTTTGACCGAAGTATTAGTACACACAACCACTAAGTGTGCGTCACCTGATTCAATAAGCTACAATTCTTCCCCATTTGTAGTCATACACAGAGAAAGGAGAGTAAAAAAAATATTCGACGTATTATAAGACCATACTGTACCTATATTCATATCATACAAGGATTAGGTATTTTCAGAGTTCGTCTATATAATATGGAGGGTGGGAGAACTGTACTGGAAAGAGGAAGGGAAAAGAAAAAAAAAATGGACTGAAGTCGCCCCTTCCCCTTTTCCTTTCTCGCTTTTATCCCCTTTTCCTGTTCTTGAATTTGTAACATTTTTTCTTATTTGTCTTTCTTTCTTTTTTTGCACGCCCCCTTACTTATGGGTCCCCTCTAGTAACTGTTGAGGAATAATTAAAGTGTACACATTATGAGTTGTTGAGCTCCATTCTTCAGAATTATATGTGAAGTTGTTGTAAACAGCTTCACAATTTAGCCTATTGTTTACAACCACTCCTAAATTATAGGAGGTTGTTTTGCTATTTGCTTGGCTATTTATCAGCCATGTATTGTGTGTACGTTACGGATGAATGAAGATCAATATATTCTATTATTCTGATTCGAACCTGTCACATGGTATCAGAGCCAGGTTGATCTATCAGAGACAGGCCGCAGGGAGGCAACACACGACAATGCATGTTTGAGAGAATGCGTTTCTCTGTGCAGTGTGGAGGTGTCGGGTCCTTGGAGAACGCTGACTGTGCAGAGTGAAGTGCTGTGTCCACGTAGTGTGGAGGATGTAGAAATTAAACGCAGGGATCTAAAGTTTTATTTGCTACCCATTCTGACCACGCATCGCTGGAGCAGTCGAGGGAGATTGGAGTGTAGTCCACGTAGTTGGAAAGCCGTGAAGGTGCAGATTAAACAATCCAAGCCTGCAGCCAATGCGTGACAAAGAATTTGGAAATTGTTTTTGGAGTATTCACAGCCCTGTCAGCACAAAAACGTCTTAGGTTATTTCCTGCGAATTTCCTTCTATTTTGCACACGTCCCTACCAAATCTGACATTTTATTAACAGCTGGGCATTCGATTATTCTCAGCTGCGCATTCCATTATTCACTTTATTAACAGGTTTTGATTGTATATGGTTTATTTCATTGAGTGTCATTAAATGTTGGGTCAAGATTTATTATGTTAAACGTCATGTTGTTTATAATATTTAAAAGTAATTTTCTTTTATTACTTTTTAAATTGTCTAAGTTGTCTTCAGTATCGTCATATTATTCTGTTTATAAGAGGGTGCATTTTCGGTTGAAACCGACACTCGTCAAGTGAGGGAAATATTAAAAAAATATATGGAGAAATTGAGTCTCGTTGAGAAATTCGAAGGACGTGATTTTCACACTTGGCGAATCCAAATGCAGCTGACTTTGATGAAAAAGATTTGTGGGATGTGGTCAAACCAAATGTGACAACACCAACAAATCCAACAGATCTCGCGAAGTGGATATCAAGGATCAAAAGGCCTTGGGAACTATTGGTCTTGGTTTGTCTAAAGCGTTACCTGCACCACGTAGACTTCACAAAGTCTGCCAAAGGAAATCTGGGAGACATTAAATAAACTTTTTGGATCTGAAGCAGAAAGTGCAAAGACAACACTGAAGCAAAATTATATGGGTTAAAAATGGATGACAATATAAAAATGGCAGAACACATCAGCCAAGTTCCACTCTCTTCTCAATCAGCTTGCAGGTATTAACGAGAAGGTAAAGATGATGATGCCAAAGCAATTCTCTGAATAGTTTGCCTAAAAAATGTCTCATATGGTTTTTACTTTGAGCAAGATTAAAATTGGTTTAGAAGGAGTAGTTTCTACTCTTCTTGATCAGAATGAACCTTCAGAACCAGAAGAAGAGGTTTTATATGTACACAATAAAGCTAGTACATCATCAAAGAAGGGTAAGTACAATTCAAAGCACATTCCTACAAAGGGACAGATCAAATGTTACTATTGTAAAGAAGTGGGGCATGTCATTTTAAATTGTAAAAAGTGGGCACAAGATCTACTAGATGATAAGATTGATCAAAAGGCTTATATTGTTGAAGAAGAAACTGACTGGGAAGATTATGTAACTGATGAAGAACTTTCTTGCCCTAGCGATGAAGATTATCTCTTCTGAAAATAACCAAACTGGAGGTAGGAGGAAATGGAGGATGGAGGCTACTCAGCACCTCTCGTTAGTCGCCAACGACGAGGTTGTATTTTGTGGTGGTGACATATTTATTTCCAGTTGTGTGTTTATTTTATCTAGTGTGCAAAATAAAGAGCAACATTTTGTGTATGGTTGCTTGGTACATGTGAGTATTCCTATATGTTCTCTTGAAGTGTTGTGATGTGGCGTGGAAGGTGTCAGTCAGTGAAACAGTTGTATAGGAGGGCAGCTGGTGTCCAGAGGAGAGGAGCAGTATGCAGACCTAAAAATATGCGTAGGCATATGATTCTGGTTTCAACTACACTTTACCCCATGTTCACACTAAGGGGGTGAATGTTAGGAATAATTAATAGTGTAAACATTATGAAGTTGTTGAGATACTATTAATTAGAATTATATGTGAAGTTGTTGTAAACAGCTTCACGTATTTAGCCTATTGTTTACAACCACTCCTAAATTATAGGAGGTTGTTTTGCTATTTGCTTGGCTATTTATCAGCCATGTATTGTGTGTATGTTACGGATGAATGAAGATCAATATATTCTATTATTCTGATTCGAACCTGTCAGTAACTCCCCTTCCTTAATAGTTTCTCCCCACTTCCTCTCCCATCACTCTCCTCATCTCATCCACCCCCACAGTTATCCTTTCCACTCCATCCCCGCTTGTCACTACTTCATTGACACTACTGGTAACTACAACAACTGCCCTTTCATCACCCATCCAATTCATTAACGTGATGTCATTGCACATGTCATCCTATGAACAATTGTCCTCTTATTCTTCTACTCTCGCATGGTTGAATAGGAAAACCCCCAAGTAGAAGAAGAATATTACTATTGGAGATGAGGTTGATCTTAGTATATTGGATTTCACTCCCCGACACCAATAAAATATACAAAGGGTTGTTTCTCACCTTTCAGTATATCAAACAAGGGAAATATTTGTTGAATTAGCAACCCCAACTGCTGGAAAGTCAAATGAAGATAGTGTTGTAGCATACTATCAAATTTCTAGGTTCTCTCTAAGGAAGGCTACGCACGAAGGTGCCAAGCAAGATGTCTAGGTTGTTCTCAGTAACATCCTGGATAAATTTGATAAACATAAGATCACCAAGGATGAGCTAAAGAATAAAGTGAAACAATTGAAAACCATCCTACACAAGATCACACAACCAACCCCTTCAACCGTTCTCGCGATAAGTTCAAGTTTATATGTAGGTTCCTTCTCCATAGTTGAGAAGATTGGACAAAAAGCTTGAGCATTCCAAGCTTAGATTGAAATCCAAATCCATGAAGGAGAACATATGAATAAGGATGTTGCTACCTTGTATAACAAGATTGAACTGGAAAAGGATATAGTTACTAATATGTGTGGTATTCTAAGAGAGGAGTGTGATAATCTGGAACTCACATTGGAGGCATGGAATGAAGTTCGAGGCATCAAATCCGATATAGTCTTAGTAGAAGGGATTATTGATGATTCTTCGAAACTGTTTGAGTATTACAAATCCATGGTTTTTTGTGTCTGGATGCTTTAGGAGGCCATGTCAAAATTGGATGAGGAAAGAAGTGATAGCATTGACGTCCTTCAAAATATCATGTATGAGTTCAACAATATTCATTGTGGGTTCTTGAATGAAGATCTTGATGTACTTCTAACAGATCAAATCATTGCAAGTTTTAAGGGCCTGGTTGAAGAAGACATTGATATAATCAAATCTTTCGGGCTGAAATCCATCAACAAGTTATTGGCCTATCAAAATTTCTTAAGCCAACTCAAAAAGATTGTGAATCGAACCAAGAAGTTTCCTAGAAAGATGAATCAAACAGCCGAGACCGCCAAGGTCCTAAATTGCTATGCGTGTGAACTGGATGATAAATAGGTACATGAAATAATCAAATGATTTCTTGATTATTGACAAAAATAGGCTAGAGAAGAAACATAGGAAACAAACACAGATCAGATAAAGGGTGGCGCCAGTCCTAGCTAATTCTTTGCTGCCATTTTCGCACAACCTCCAACCATAGTTCCTTATTCAAGTTGCAGGTTTGACCAGGTCAAAGATGCACAACTACTTGGCTATTTTTGTGGAAGACTATTTTTCAAATGTAAATGCATTCTATTTTTAGTATGTAACAATTAATAAGGGTGGCTATAATTGCTCAACCTTCTTAATCTATAAATATGAGGATGCATTATGTAGTAAAGGATTTTATCCATCATTGGTTTATGGAGGCTCTGCCATTTTGAGTACTTGTATATAGGCTTAAGCCTCAATATTATAGGTAGAATTGATATCAACCTTCGTTTGCTTTAATGTGTTGTGTATTTCAGTGGTTCATTTTATACTTATGAATCTTTCTTTCCTAGTATTTAATGATCTATTTTACCTCCATGTTTATTTATCCAATATTTCCTCATATAGCAAGTTACATGTGGTGATCTATAAAGCTTATTGATAATAAGTTGTGGAATCAAATTGAATCCCTTCCGTTATTGTTAAGCTTTACCTTGATATAAAGAACTCTTGTTATGAGAAAAGGTAGAAAGATGTGTAAGTTATTATCATTTTGTTAAATATTCAGTGCTTGTAAAGGCTGATCGTTCGTCCCTTAAACTATTGGTACATCACCATTTTTAGTTATTTTTAGTTAACTCCCTCCCCTTTTCCTCAAAATTTAGATACTATAGTTTGTTTTCAGTATTGTAGGTTTTGCAGCTTGATCTTCTATTAGAAGCATGTAGTTTAGAAGGAATTCGGCCTTCTCCGAAGGTTCATCCCAAGGGGCCAAGGTCCCACACCTTGGGGGTGTTCCCATATTGCACTAGATCATCTAACGATTTTGCGGGTGCGCGATCCAAGTGATAATAAGTATCACTCTTAGTTAACAAGATTAACCATGGTCGATGCAATCAATTGGAAATAAGATTGTACTAGACGACGTCAAATTGACCACAAATAATTTGGCTAGGAGGTAAGGATAGGAGAGTGAACGGGGATAGAGAAAACACTTGGGTAAGTATGAAGGTGATATGAGGGGGACCAGAAGGTGCTATAGGTAGGTGTGAAGGTGATAATACTGAGGATATTAAGTGTTCATAAATAAATAGTAAGAAATGTAATAGGAAGACAAGCTAGGGTGATGCCACAAACAACGACTATCACTAGGTACTACCAACTAGCCCAATTCAACTTGTAGTATGCCCCTCAAGGCACACACTTAGGGAGATTAATGCACTAACATCATACAAAGAGAAATCATTTGTAAGAGTGAAAAATGAGTTGTATACACAGATATCTTAAATACATTTATCTTAAAAATATCGAGAGATATCAATCTCAAGGCCCTTACCTTGGTTTTTCCACTTAGCGAATTGAATAGTAACTCCATTACTTTCTCCATGAAATTTTCACTTTCTCATGACAAATGGTGCCAATATAACTACACCATTCTGACTCGAAAGAATATTCATGGGCCCCAAACTCCACCACATGCCAAGATATTACAATTAGACATCAAACTTGAGGTTAAAATCTCCATGTGATAGTCAACTAAACGTCAAACTTAAAATAAAATATTAATTGTTCAAACATATCCACTACCACCTCCCCTAGCCAAGTAAAAAAAGGATTTAGCAATAAAATTATCATAAAAAACACACACACAGTCACACGAATGCATCATCAAAATCAAATAAATTGCAATTAATCCAAATAGAGATTTGAGAATATTGGGTGCCTACCAATCTTGTAACCTAGTTAAAAGATTAATAGTATAAAGATTGTTGAAAAGTTATGCAATTTTTTTTTTGTTTTTTTGTTTTTAAGTAATAAGAGGGATTGACGAACACCCAATGACCCAAAATTTACAACAACAAATAGTTATTTATATATACAATTTGTGGATATATATGAATGGTATAATTCCATTTGTATGTTATATAACATTATAATGAATTTAAAACATTTTCTTAATGCATTGTATTATATATATACACATACACACACACACACGATATACAATCTTACAAATGATATATATATATATATATATATATATATATATATATATATATCATTTGTAAGATTGTATATCGTGTGTGTGTGTGTATGTGTATATATATAATACAATGCATTAAGAAAATGTTTTAAATTCATTATAATGTTATATAACATACAAATGGAATTATACCATTCATATATATCCACAAATTGTATATATAAATAACTATTTTGAAATGTAAATGTAAACAAAGAATTCATAAGACTTAAATTTTGGTGGGACTGAAATTTGTAGAGTATTAAAATAAAATTAAAAAAAAAGTGTTTTGGTGAGGGACGAGCCCTCCCCACACCTGCGTACACTTTCCTCTCCACACACGCACCCCCTGCCTACGTTGTTGTTGCCCCTACTCCCCTGTACAGCCTGTCGTCCTCCTCCCCGCGTTGTTTCCCCCTCCATGTTGCTCCCTTTCTCCACGCTAGTGACTGGTGCGGCCTGTCCCCCCCTTCCTCCACGCTGTCCCTTTCTCCCCTGCTCCACGCGGACCCCCTTCACCCCACCGCCTCCTCACACTATGCGCAGACCCTTCCTGCACCAAACCGCCACCCTCTACCTC
Organism: Taxus chinensis; assembly: GCA_019776745.2. NCBI lineage: Eukaryota > Viridiplantae > Streptophyta > Pinopsida > Cupressales > Taxaceae > Taxus > Taxus chinensis. The sequence goes on along the minus strand of CM034153.1, from coordinate 178,885,678 downwards.
TCAGGCCACGGCTCCATCCGTGAATAACATTTTTAATCCGAGTTCTTCCTTCTGTACAATTCATATATAGTTTTGTTTACATGTTTATATATCTAATTTCACTTGTATTTACAAATGACATGATATTGATACCCACAACCAGATCTTCAACTGGTAAAATAATATTAACTAAATAAAAGAAGAATAAACAAAGTTTAAAACCCTGGGTTCTCTCAAAAACGTTGCTTAAATGAAACAATCCTTGAGAAGAATCTCCTCCATCTAATCCTGTAATGCAAATAAACAAAAAAATCAAGAGTAAAATACAAGAGAAACTTGAGATCTCTTCATGACCATTCATGGCCTTTCCCAAAACCTGCGTATTTTCAAAATGAATATAAAGAAAGGGGCTAGAAAGAGTTAAAGAAGTGTTAAGGAAAGTTAGGGCAAAACTTAGATCAAGGGCTGAGAGAGTTTCTATCCTATGGTTCACAATTAACCCTACATCCTCTTAGAGCCAAGTGTAACTCAAATGTGAATAGGGAATAAAGTTAAGTTGTGTGGGGGAAATCAAATATAACAAAATTAAATAAATAAATAACAATAAAAGGGGGGAGTGTAGTCTCTATTAGGATGCTCCTAGCTAAACCAGATGATTAATTAAATAAATAAATTTGTTCGGACTGGTGGGTGAGAAATTTCATAAATTGATTTCGTTAAATTAAATAATTAATTTCAGACAATCGTTTATGTATCGTTAAGCATTCACTTTCAAAAAAAAAAAAATATATCCTAAATTTTTGCTTACCTTGGTCTGGTTTTCCGGTGTCCCGGGCGGGGCTCTACATTTGGTATCAGAGCGAGGTTCACACACACCGACGCTCTGGGAAGAACTTTTAACTGGTTGGTAATGCTTTCATAGTATTAAAAGAAAAACAATTAAAATCGTTTCCGCTAAACTGTTCCATGGGTAAAGTTACCTCTCGAGTAACCGCTTAGAATAAAATGTTTGCTAAGACAATAGATGGTAGGCACATTTTGATCACTTAATTTGTTTAAAACAATCAGTAAAACTTAGGAAAAATGTCGTGTTTAGATGACATGCAAAATGACGTTTTGGTCTCCATACTAGTAATGGATTGGATAATCTTGTTTCCGAGTGACATGGGAAGCCGCATCAAATTTTAAAATCATTTTATCATATAGATAAAACCATTTTTGATCTCTTTTAATCACATATTGTTTGGGACAACAACTTAAAATTGGGGTAAAATCGTTTCGTTTTGGACCTGTAAGGTGGAGAGCATTAGTAGGAAATTGAAAATTTTGACTTCTAACTTGTAGTATTCCTGCATGTCCATTGTCTGCAGGGATTGGATTCGAGAAAAAATGAACGAAAGATTAGTTTTCCCAAGGGTGTTTAGGAGGTCTCTAGACGTTTTGGTACAAAACACAAACTTCATAATAACATGAATTAGCTCCGGAAAGAAGATCATAACTAGAGTATTAGTTTTACATTTTGTAAGTTGCATCGAGTTCTCTTTATATAGGAGAATAGATTCAAGTTGTCAAAACTCATTTCCAAGTTGGTATCGGTTGTTTTCTAGGCCCATTTTGTAGCCAATTTTCACTAAAAGTATGTTGTAATGCAATAGTAAAACTCTAATAGTTGACTCTGAGAAGGCACTTCCCAATTGAAACCTATTCGCCAGTAATTAGAAATGTGCGTCTTGTCTGCTGCCATGTATAATAGAGAATTGAATGAAAGCCTTATTTCATCATTTGGGTGTTGAGTACATGTCTTAGTAGGATCCCTTTGTAGCCAGTTTCTCTAGATCGTAGAACAAGAAAATCTGGTTGTAATAAATAAATAGGTTTCCTAGGACACCCTTAAAGGGTGAATCATGTTATAAAATGTTTATTGTTTTAAGCTATGTGTTTCTCAGTTGAATGTTAAGACCCAAAATAAATTTTGTACAACAAGCCATCTTTGATTGCTAAGCAACCTTGGTTAGATGTCTTTCTGGTCACTAAAGGTCTAGTTGTTGGTTTCGAAAATAATAAGTAGGTCGAGATAAGAAGGTGAAATTGTTACCTTGATATATGAAATTTGTTATGACGTTTGATTGGTTGTTCTTGTCTATGAGATCCTTTGTTTCTTGGGAATATCAACTTTCGTGTTCGAGGTGCCCCTTTAGATCTAATGAAACCCTTTCAGTATGGGTGCAAATTGAATGTCTATATCTTGTAAAAAAAAATTAAAAAATCAATATGATAAAATAATCTTCCACGTTTTGATATTTCACTACTATGAAATTGGAAATAATTTGTACTCCTATGATATATGTTTCTAATATTAGTTTTATAACCCTTTTATAAGGAAATTTGCCAGAAGATCTTATGTTCTTGTTATTACCTTTTCAAAATTATGATTTAAAATTAAGTATAATTGGATGAAAATAATTTGCTAACTTTTCTCTAAACAATAAATGATAAAGGAAAGGAAAGTTAGCATCTTTCATTATATGATAGTGTTGCTGGAAGTGATATCCCTTAGCTAGTTTATCCTCTTCATGCAATGTAGGAATACAGTGAGATATTATAAAAATGAATCTAGTTTTCATGAACTCCAAATTATCATCGAAGCTATAGGTAAAAATTTTAGAGTTAACTTCGGAAATGATCTAGTTAATTTTCTTAATCCTTTTGAAGCTCGATAAACCTATCTCTATACCATAACCTCTTATTAAGCTTTGTGCATGTCAACTTGGTTAAAACCTTCTTACCTTAGTAGTTACACATATGATTTTAAATCTCCTCAAGTTGATTTAAAATGTTATGAGTTGATCATGTTTAGACTGTTTTTACCTACGTGTGGAAATAAGGGAATCACCCTCTTTCTAACCTCAAATTTGTGGGCTTAGAAGAACAATGATCATGCATTTTGTTTATATATATATATATAATAAATATACCAACGATCGTTCATTCTCTCTCAGAAGGGAAATGAAATGAAATGAATTAGTGTTGAACACTTTCTTGGTTAGGCATTATATTGTATCGATGATGTGTTGGTTGTGAAGGAATAATTAATGTGGTCCAATATGGGTGATAGTAATGTTTCAAAATCCACAAAATATATATTTAATTATAAATCTAAAAGCACAATTGTGTGCACTTACCTTGTAAACAATAATGGAATATTGTAATTGTTTGTATCTTGGAAAACTCGATATATATATATATATATAATAAATAAAAATTAAACAACGTTGGTTGGATAAACAATGCTAATCATTGTTACCCCTTAAAGAGCTAAATTGGGGTGATCCTAATACTATTGCTTCAGATGTGATAGGTGTTGGTTACTAATCTTTGTCTTGTGATGTTCTTATGGTTTACACATTTAATGTTGGGAATTTTGTAAGTAACTTAGGTATTGTTTGTCTTCCTAAATGTTTAGGTGAGAAATTTAATACGAATGATAGAATTATCGCAATGATCTCACAAAACATATATGCCTTGGCTATTAGACTCTTAGGAAACTCATTTATAAGACTTCATTTGCATAGAAGAACTCTTAGTATGTTATTATAATATAAATGATGTAAGACCTTATTGCAAGGACTAACAATAATGACTAACTAGCCCTTCCATCTACCATGGGTAAAGACGTCCTTTGTAATCAGTAGAAACACTAGTTTTAAAATATATGTATACAAATAAATTGAATTTATGTTGGGGTCCTCTTGAAAACATGGTTCTATTTTCTTTTTCCACTCAAATAGGGTGGCGCAATTCAAATTTCTTTGTGTAATATGAATTCAACCCTAGTTAATAAGCGTAGTTATTTTATATCTCTTGCGACCTAATGGGCCAATTTACGACCAAATAATTGTTAAATAAAAGTTATCGTAAGTTGGATATCTTGAAAAAGAATTAGACCTTACCTTTCATTGAAGGAAGATGAGTTTTGATCTCCTGTGCGCTTGAGGAAAGTATGAACAAATAATAATAATAATAATAATAATAATTTGCTTCCATCATGCTAGTATATTGTAAATTTTGATAAATGTTGATAAGATTCGGGGAACATTCTCTTTAAATGGATTTTGTTTTTGCGTAACTCATTCTTGTTTTCTTTCGATTATAACAATTAAGAAATGATAAAATTTAAGTGAAACTTTTCTTGTATCCTATTGAACTGGAAATTTGTGGCGTTGTTTCATTACGGAGTTATGGCTTGTTTGGGGCATAGAAAGTTCAAAAAAAATAAAAATAAAAAATAATTCCCTTGTCATAGTGTGAACTTATATGTAGATAAATTATAAACAATAATAAATTCAATTTTCGTTTAGGAGACTTCTAAAGCAATCTTTTCTCAGAATGGAAATGTTTTATAAAACGGTACATGCTATGAAACTTTGGAAAACAAATTAGAAAGCTAATCCTAACCTAGTAGTGGACTATATATATTCCACCCACAAATTTTTTTTTTTTTTAACAATCATTTAGCGAACAAAATAAAAATAAAAATAAATAAATAAATAAATAATGACCAAATTAAGACAACTCCTTTAACTATGTTTGGTAGTATGTGAATATTCTTCCTTGACTTTAGTGAATAATGTGGATTATTGAACTATGTTAAAAAGACGCGTGAGCCTTCCTTTTTCAAAAGTTAGAGTAATGATGAGTTAGGAGATGAAACCACACAGAACTTGGAAACTTTCTCTCTCTCATTGTGTGGTATCTGTGACACCTTGGATAGTTTCCTTAAGTGTTCTAGTATGTAGTTAATATTCAAAAAAAAAAACTTTTATATTCATTTTAAAACAACATTTATGTTCCCTTCGCTCATCCATCATCTTGGACCCTTATAGGAAGGTTAGATGATGAGGCAAATGAATTCAGTTTATACATATCCCCTTGATTAATACTATCCTATTTGAAATATACTTATTCTTGGACCTCGTTACGCTTGAAAAGACATGTTGTTAAGACAAGACAAAATATTTTAGTTCCTTTATATATATATATATATATATATATAAGACCTTAATGTTGGATTTACACTATGATGTAATATCTCGTAAAATCTTATCCCTATTCTCTCCCAGTGACTTCCCGGAGGAAGTCTAATTTTAGGAGAGGGGGATGTAGTGCCCACTTTTTCTAGCCTCAATTACTTGTTGAATTCTTAACCCATAGTTGTGACTTAACATGGTTTTGACATAATTTTTTGACGTTATGATTTGTGGTTGGCCTTCATGGATAGGTATGGTGAATTGGGGCGTGAAACGCCAATTTGACTTGATTAGTAGATTGACACTCTTTATTTGTGATTTTGGATACTAACATTTTTCTATGCGATTTGGGCCTAATTCCTATATGTTGGATAATTAGCTTAGTCACGTACCTTGTTTTGTAACGTAATCGTTTTGCTGATAAGGATACATGATGGCAAGGTGATATGACATTTGTATGTATTGTAATACCTAACATACGACAAATTGTGTGAGATTGTGCATTCCATGTTGATGATGGTGATATTGTTAATTTACATGTTTGAATTTATTCACTTAGTGAGCAGCTAGTTTACTCTTGTATTGGACATGTGTATTTAATGTGTGCAATGAGTGTGCAGGTGACAGGTTTACAGGAGAACGTGGGACTCATGCCAGCTACACAATCTTGCACAAGCAGCCCACGGGCTGAGTCCTAGCCATGTTCATTGTGTGAAGCCTTAGTAGAGGAGATTATTATTTTGGGCACTAGGAGTGCCCCCAATTTTTGTAATGTATTGTGCTTTGAAATTATTAATTTTGTTTAGGGTTATTAGTGGTGTTGTAAACTTGTTTTGGGAGTTAATAATCCCACTTTCTTTTAAATTTTTTATTTTGTTTAATGAGTCACTTAATCACAAGGGTTTAGGGTCACATGTGAGACCCTTGGGTGGTCCCCACACCCTCTACCCTTGTGCCAAAAATGCAAAACCCGAAATTAAGTTATTTTGGGCATTTTTGGGGACCCCTTTTTAGCTTGGGAGTTCCCCTAACATAAAAATGAGCCCTTGGACCCTACCTAATGGGTAGGGGGCTTATTTTCAAGGCTAGAGGGAGTTTTCCCTCCCTTTTTACCTCTTGTTTGGTCACATCCATGTAAGGGATGTGGATTTGAGTGCTTATCAAAAGTTTCACTAATTTTGTCTTTCTAACATTTAGGGGAATTTGGGAGAAGAGGGCAAAAAAGACAATTTTACCCTTTCTCTCGTTTGTTTTGGCATCTTTGACCTTGAAGAAGGAGAGGGGTGACACATGTTACCCCCTCATTTGTGAGGATGCTTGCTTGCTCCTCTTCAAATTCCCATTCATGGGAAAAGAGAGGGACCTTTTTTGGGGGGGAACTTCTTGCTTGAAGGCTTGGGTGATTTGGAGCTAGAGATGGCTTGAGTCGAGGAGTGGCGAAATTTGAAGTTGGAAAGCTTTTTGGAGAGCTTTCTTTGAGGTAGGCTCTTAAGCTAAGTTGTATGTGTTGTATTTTGTTAGTTGTAGATTTGTTTATATGGAAATGTGGTTTGTTTTGTGTGTGAATTCTTATTTATGGTTTATTGTCTTTGCTCCCTCCATTATCTGGTATGATGGAGTTTTGGAGTTGTGGGGGAAGAGAGAGGGAATTCTTCCCTCTCAATCCTCTGGGCTTGATGGGCAAGCCTTGTAGGGTCTTAGTGTTTCCCCTCAATGGTTGAGGTGGGGAAGTTGATTCATTTGGCTTGAATCTCCTTCCCCATTCTTGGTAAGGAAACCCCTTTGGGGTTTAAAAATCCTTCCAAGAAGGACTTGGAGAAAGGGTGGAGGAATAAGGAGGATTTTGTTGGAATTTTAGGAGCAATAAGGAGGGTAGGGAGATTTTTGTTTTGATCAAGAATTTTGGAATATAATTTTTGGAGAACTTTCTCCTCTTTTCCCCACTTTTGAGGAAGAACATGGGTTCTCCTTCTTGTGAAATTTCGAGTCTTGTTTCATACTTGTTTTTTTCTCCATGTGAATGTGTTTTTGGTTGTTTCTCCTCTTTCTTGTGCAAGTTGTGGATGGTAGACCTCTTTCCCATGGGCTTGGGGGAGGCTAACATGCATCCCAACCTTGGGAAAGGCATGTCATGATGCCTATGGTTGGGTGGTAAACAAGCTTATTCTCCTTGCATGGATTTCTTAAAGCATTCAAAAGTTGGAAATCAAGGGTTGGAGATAGTTGGAGTTTTCTTGTCATCTTGGTTCTCTTGTCTCCTTCATCCTTTTATAGACTCCTTTTTCCTTGTATCTTGAAAGAGAATGACTATGTGGAAGTTTCCATTATCTTGTAAAATACCTATTTTGTATTTGATGTTACTTATAAACTTTAAGTCGTTTTGCTTGAGAAATTTCCCTCCCATATTGCAAGGATCTTGTAATAAGGTTGTATCGAATAGCTATGTATTTGAGCATACTTTTACAAATGTGAATCTTAAGCCCTCGAAAATGAAATCTTGTAAGATAGATATAAAAATCTCTTAATAAGACCTTGTTGTAATACTTATTTGAGAAGGAAAGTTTATTCATTAGAGGAAATGGTTAGACTTGTAATAGTATCCTTCTTGCTAATTTTGGTGGCTTTATACAATGAAATGAAATTAGTTTGCACTCTCTTTTTTATGTGAAAACTTATTGGGTACTTGCATTAGAAAATCAATTTTAAAATATGTATTCATTTTAGCAACTTCTTTTGACATATTTCAAACTTCTTCTCTTATTTGAGATACATTGTCACCTGTTTTCTTTTCACAATAAAGAAATAAATCGTTCGAGCATAGATTTGATTTAAAAAATATATATATATACATATATTTTAAACTCATTATTTTACAACTTGTAACATTTGTTTTTCCCTCATAGCTTATGAAATGGGTATATTATACTTTTTTATAGTTTTATTTTAAAACATAACTTTAGTATGAAGTACAAAGAATTCCATACTTAATATTCCTGTTATTGTAGTAGATATTGCATTAATATATATATATATATATATATTTAATATATCATTTGTAAGATTGTATTTCGTGTGTATGTGTGTGTATATATATAATACAATTCATTAAGAAGATGATTTAAATTCACTATAATGTTATATAACATACAAATGGAATCGTACCATTCATATATATCCACAAATTGTATATATAAATAACTATTTTCAAATGTAAATCTAAACAAAGAATTCATAAAACTTAAATTTTGGTGGGACTGAAATTTGTAGAGTATTAAAATAAAATTAAAAAAAAAGTGTTTTGGGGAGGGCTGAGCCCTCCCCACACATGCGTACACTTTCCTCCCCACACACGCACCCCCCTTCCTACGTTTTTGCTGCCCCTACTCCCTTGTACAGTCTGTCCTCCGTCTCCCTGCGTTGTTTCCCCCTCCATGCTACTCCCTTTCTCCACGCTGGTGACTTGTGCGGCCTGTCCCCCCCTTCCTCCACGCTGTCCCTTTCTCCCATGCTCCACGCGGACCCCCTTCACCCCACCACCTCCTCACACTATGCGCAGACCCCTTCTGCACCAAACTACCGCCGTCTACCTCTCAGGCCACGGCTCCATCCGCGAATAGCATTTTTAATCTGAGTTCTTCCTTCTATACAATTCATATCTAGTTTTGTTTACATGTTTATATATCTAATTTCACTTGTATTTACAAATGACATGATATTGATACCCACAACCAGATATTCAACTGGTAGAAGAATATTAACTAAATAAAGAAGAATAAACAAAGTTTAAAACCTTGGGTTCTCTCAAAAACCTTGCTAAAATGAAACAATCCTTGAGAAGAATCTCCTCCATCTAATCCTGTAATGCAAATAAACAAAAAAATCAAGAGTAAAATACAAGAGAAACTTGAGATCTCTTCATGACCATTCATGGCCTTTCCCAAAACATGCATTTTTTCAAAATGAAGAAAAAGAAAGGGGCTAGAAAGAGTTAAAGAAGTGTTAAGGAAAGTTAGGGCAAAACTTAGATCAAGGGCTGAGAGAGTTTCTATCCTATGGTTCACAATTAACCCTACATCCTCTTAGAGCCAAGTGTAACTCAAATGTGAATAGGGAATAAAGTTAAGTTGTGTGGGGGAAATCAAATATAACAAAATTAAATAAATAAATAAAAATAAAAGGTGGGAGTGTAGTCTCTATTAGGATGCTCCGAGAAAATGTTAACAATTAATCCTTTTAGACTCAAATATCTTACAAGGGACATCATAAATGCATTTAAAGAGGGAACCATCTCTCTTAAGAGAATAAGTATGGGTAATAAACATTCTATGTCTGTAATACACAGAGTTCTTATAGATTTTATTAGTAACCATAATATCTTGTTCAAAAAATAAATCATTATTTCATATGAATCAAAATGCGACTGTACATCACATGAAATGACAAAATCATAGAATGAAATGTGTGTTACATGGCGGACATTATTTATATTCCAAGGACTTAAGTCTTTCTTCCCCTGCCTTGCATTTTGAAAGTAGTTTTCCCTTCTTCATCCTTTCATAACGTTCAAATTTAAATGGCAGAAATATTCTTAGACTTTGCAATGACTTTACTCGAGAGATAACCACAAATGTTAAGCCCATTGTTCACTTTGTTCAATATCAACTTTAGCCTCGGAAAGAGTCAAACCTTGGGATTTATGTATTGTCAATGCCCATGCCAACCGTAAGGGTAATTGGTGTGTGCGTCCCCTCTGTATTGGTGTAAGTTGGATGGTGCATGGAGTTTTATATTCAAATGGTATTCCGAAGTAACCATCAAATTCAATCATTACATATGTTAGTGGTTTTGGTGGACCCCTACTAAGTGTGTATATTATGATTCGAATATATCCCAGAGCTCCATTAACAAGACCTGCTTCAATCCAAAGATTGGATGTTAACATCACCCTTGCGTCATTAGAAATTAATAATTCAACATGAAGTTCATCATTCGGACCTCATGTCGATGTGTTGAAGGTACTTGTTGTAGTTGCAATGATACATGCAACAGGTCTTTTCAATGAATGCAATTTTTTGTTGTTGTCGTTATTCATGCTACTCTTTGTCACGAACAAGTGAATATAATTATCAAATTCTTCATTGATATCTTTGTTTAATGCAAAAATTTTCTACTCATTAACAACATCCAATCATCCAATGTCGAATTCACATGTTTGAGATTAGTTATAAGTTGTCGAAATTTGTTTTAGTCTTCACTTTCTCCTTCTTGTCTAAATACCTTATCCAGTGTAACGAATGTCGTGAATGCTTCGCATAACAAATTTACACATCTATTACTATCATATGGTGGTTTTTCGGTAATAGGAGAAAGTTGTCCCAATTCTCCTACCAAAATCATAGAAACACCACCAAAACTAATGTTTGTTTTTTAGGGAATGTTTGATGAAGTCGGGAGTCTATGTTTTCTAGAAAACTTTGTCTAATGAAGCTCATTTCATCGATCAATATATAGTTTATGTGATAGATATCTTGTTGGAATGTTGTAAGTCTTGATCCTTCTAATTCTGTAAAATATGTAATAGAGTTTCAAAGTTGTGAATGAATTATTGAGGCACGAATATTAAATGATGCAACTCCTATTGGTATAAGTAATAGAGGAGGAGAACGTTCAAGGAATGATGCATCAAAAAGTGCTTGACGAATTGTACCAATCACATAAGATTTTCCTGTTCTTGTTGTTCCTTGAACTATCATGAGTAATGGCATGTTATTTTGAAGTTGATTATAATGTGCCAGTATTATATCAAGTGTTTATTTTTGTTTAGCACCCAAGGTGTCATAATTGAAATTTGGGGCTAATTCATTGTCTATAACCAACCCATTATCTTTCATTTTGTTTATGAATTTTATTGCTTTACTTGTGTATTCTTCACCTAAATATTCATGATTTAATGATGCTTGTCTGTCAATATCTCTTCTTCCCAACATATATATTTCAGTCACTTGCAAAATTTGACCACGATGAAGCCTAGATATGATTTCCCATTCATGTTTTGTTGTATTTTGTTGAATATGTTGATTAACTGCATCTTCAGAATCTTTGTTATTATCAATGTATTTGTATAGTAGTCCTCCTGTCGACATGCAATGGATTATAATTTAATGAATCCCACTTTGAACATATTTAATCAAAACTAAGTCTGATATCTCTCTCTATGTCACGAAGCAGATTGTAAAGCAACAACTTTGACCAACAAAAATTAACCCATTTATGTGATTCACGTGAAGGGATGGAGGAACACCTTGGGAATAATCTCGCAATAGTTGCCAAAATCCTAACCTCCCATGTTTTATCTCATTTTCTCCTTGGATTATATGTCCAAGATCTAGCGACATTAATAAATGACACACTTTCCATGGAAAATGGCCTATAAATGAATGTTTTTGCATGTTCTTCATGGTCATCTTCATCAGTTGTTGTTACGGGTTTGAATACCTCACATGAGACATTTAAATTGACAAATACTATACTGCTCTCTATCAATGGAAGCTGTAACAACATGTGACATGTTTCTTGTGCGCCAATGTCTCTTTCAACAATTGTTTTAGTTAGAAGTCTCTTATAGGATATTACTGCCATTTCATCTGGTTTTTTAATGTTTGCAATCCACATCAACATTTGATGATAAGTTTCAATCTTTTGCAATCCACATAAACATTTATTCTCTTCTTTTGCTACATACCTTACAATGTACTTGATTACGACATGTTTGGAAAGAACAGGTTTCCAAGCTACGATTTCTCTCCACAATTGTAATAAGTAGCGATTGTGTGTATTTACTCTATCATCATTTCTCGCAGGTTCAAATTTTTTATCTCCTATCTCTGAGTCTTGATATAACTTTGATCCCTCGAGATTCAATGGCCACAGTGCATTATACCTGCAAAAGATAACAATCCCTTATTAGTTCTTCCACACATATATATTTTGATTTCAATTTAATTATTCAAAAATTTTAACATCTTACCTACAAACCATTCTTCTTCTTTTCTTACATAGGAATGCAACCTCTCTACACATTGTATGTCATTCTACATAGTTCATAATCTCTTCGTAGTCATGTTTTATATCCACTTGTGTAAGTTGTCTTGTATTTTGAAGACACAGATGTTGTGTAAAATTTTGGTCGACCTATAATTCATAGCACATAAGAATATATCATATATTTTCAGAATGTAATAATTTTATATAAAACATAGATTCAATGAGAAATGGTAAATTACATGTATATTTCGTTGGTGTGGGTTCTCCCACGGATTCCATGCATGGACAATAGAATAAAAGTAATTTTCTACATTTTTATGTTGAAAAGCTTTAGTCCAACCAAGGTTGTCCATATTTGGTGCCCCTTCTAACCATATGAATCTATGCACATGTGGTGAACCTCTATGTTGTCATTCATATCTAGACCAATAATTTTTAACTTTCATTTATTTTTGCAATATCTCCTTTCGGAAAAGTGTACGTCAGAGGTGCATGTAGTGTGCCACTATATGAGGATATTCGATGATATTTTGCCTTTTTCAATTTTGTGCTTCTTGTGGATTATCCACTGGTGTTTCAGGCATTAATGCTTGTAGATCAGGCCAATACATATCAGCTGCACTTAATGTGAAAAAATGGTATGTGATCCAATTTGATGCAACATGCCAGTCAATTCATCGTGACATTTTCCCCAACAAGACCTTATACCCCTTAAGGATGTTTCAAACTGCATCAAAAAATTGACCATTTATGAATGGGGCTCATTTTCCATATGCTCACGTAACTCATTGATGATGATTGGCATATCTTGGAGGCTTTTCTTGACAAACAATGTAGATGGATTTTTTGCACGATGTCTCATGATCATGTTCATCATGTCTAAATAAATGTTTTACAAATTCATGGATACAGTGACTTGTTTTAAACCATGGATCTAACCAATCACATTTTCCATTGGGAAACAAAGTAGGGAATGCCATATCAAGTAATGATAGTGTCACATACTCATTAATAGATACATGCTCTTATCCCCGTATAAGCAATCAATGATTTAGGGTCCGCATGAGGGTTATTTACCAATGCACGGATTAATTCCATCTCCCTTAGGGGAATTGGGTGGTTTAGAGGCCATTGATGTTGTGTGACTAATGACATTTCCTTTAATCTATCTCAATGGTTCGAACCTAAAAATATAATTTTCATTTGCACGTCAGAATCAAAATCCATATGTATAGAGTTCAACTGGTCTTGAACATATTTTCATCATAATGAGGTGGAAGTTCATTTAGAGAAATTTCATCAATCTAAACATCTGAATAGAACTTATCATGTTCTATTTTATATTTTAGTGCATTGTAAACTTGCTCTCTATTGACTGTAAAGTTGTAATTTTTTCTACGTTGATCTCTCCGCCAAATAATAACCATTAGCAAATCTTTCAATCTATGTGGCAAAAGATTAGCAATTTCTTGTACTTCTTGATGAAAACTAATTGTGTCTTTTATATTTATATTGACCTCCAGTTGCATCTCTCACTTGTAGGATTGTGTTGACACGTGCTATCAACATTTCTTCAACTTGAGTTAAGTTTTCAAGTTCTGGCGGTTGTGGCCTGTGATCCATATTGTTTGATGCTGAAAATCGGTGATGACCTTTCTCTTGTCGACATCTAGTGTACATAGGTCCTTCAGGTGTTCAAGAAACTTTTATTCCAAGGTAACATTCTTGAAAAATATAACACATGATTGACAAACCAAGGTTATCAAGATCGTGTCGAAAAATCATTTGGATGGTATTCAAATATCTCCCAAGTATTCCATTTGGATCAAATATATTTTTTTCTCTCTCAATATGCAAGTCTTCTATTTTTCTTCTTATTCTAGGTTTTATTGTTTTTTTTGGAAAGAGGGTAAAGAAAGGGTTTTAGAAGGTCCCACAACCTTATACAAAAAGCACAGTGGCTAGATTAGACTATGAAGCTTACATATATATAAACTCATGAAAATTAAAAAAAAAGGCAACTGAACAAAGCCCAAAGCAGAAAAACAAACATCAAAGGAGCTTTTTCAGCTCGATAACAAAATTCTTGGCTTGGATAGAACCTGAATCATTGACAAGCTGGTCCGCCAGAGTTAACAGCTCCGTGCAGTCTTTGGTGATGGCCACCCTGGTGTTCTCAGTGAAGGTTTCCCAAGCTTTGAGAACCGAGAAGGAACATTACAGCTTGGTCAGGATGGAAGTCACCAACTCGACATGGTGGTCATCCGATTAGCTCATGGTGTCAGCAACAAATTCAATGTTGGCCTTCGTAGTGTTTCTAGGCACAAAGTCTTTCCAATTTGGGACATCATCCATATGCACATCCTGAGGGCTGGTATAGCGATCCTCCATGATGATATTGTCGGAATTCCACTGGAAATTAAGCCCCTCCTCCCTAAGCTTCACATCCAGACCAGAATCAGGGGAGTCAGGATACAATTGAGAAAGAACAAGTAGAGCATCTGAGAGGCGGAGCTCTGAGCTAGAAGTAGGTGAAGAAGCAGTGAGCACCACAAAACCCATAGGGTTAGCAAGATAGGTCTGGCTCGGGGATGGCAGAGGCCGAACAGGGGAAACATGGGGAATAAAGTCTGTGAAGGAGGGACCCAGGATGGCAATATCATAGTTGGAGTCAGAGGAGACTTGTCAGGAAGGAGGGGATGGAATGGGGGAGGAGGTGGGAGTATGGCAGGGCTAGCCATGTTTAGGAGGAAAAAGGTTCAACTCAATAGGGGAAGTAACAAATTTGAAGAGGAGGTAGAGAAGGCCTTGATGAAGAATGGGCCCTTCTCCCTCCCTAGCTAGATTTATGGAGTGTTCAAGTGACTGGAACAGAAATACAGCCAAGTTTATTTTCTTCCCCCAACGTAAGTGCAAGAGAATGAAGAAGTGGGGACCAAAGACCGACCTGTACTATGCATCGATAGTGAAATATCTCATGATCACCTCAGCGAATCTGTCCCAGGGAGGAAGGAGGGATTCTTGAATATAACCAAAGAGATATTTTGTCAGCTTCTCACCTTTGGTAATAAAATCTTGAAGCTCTACCTACAGAGGCTTCTTGAAGTAAATAGCCCCCAAGGCAGGAAGGTCAATCACCGAGACCATGGCATTTGTGGATATGGTGAAGCGGGTGTTGCTAATATGGAACCTACCGCGGGACCAGGTGAAAAGAGCGCCATACAAAACTAGAGCCGAGTATCTGGAAATTATTTTAAGGAACGTAGTTATGCCATTGTCCCTTAGAATGTTCCAAACTTCCTGGTGCTCTTGCAGACAAGTGCAAGAAGCAGGTTCAATTCTCTTGAGTTTCCCTCCCATTTTCATAAATTCATGAATGTGCGTCGAGGTGAGGATTTGTGAATCAGATTTAAAATATTTTCTATTTCTATGGGATTATTCCATGTCATCCATCCTGTTGTATCGGAAATAATTATGATGAGAAATGGTGTATCTCAGACCCGGATCCACATGAGTGTAGTAATGTTTTTAATAGTCCATTGACCTAGGTCGTTTTTAATAGTCCAAGTTGAGGAGAGTTATAATATTGAGAGAGTCACTTTCCAAAATTAAGGGATCATTACCAATTTTAAGACTCAACTCCAGCCCCTTAAGGATAGCTAAGGCTTCAACACGGTGATTGGTACCCAAATTAAATTTAGTTGCAATAGCAGCTTGAGGGGAACCGGCTGAATTTCGGAGGATCGCCCCCCCAGACTTCCCAAGGTTACCCTTAGAAGTACCATCCATATTGAGTTTCATCCATCCCCGTGGAGGAGGGAGCCACCTAACAGTAGAACAATCTTGGGAAGAGGGCTTAGCTTTGGGAAGGATCGTCATCTAGTGACACCAGTCCTTGTGATTGCATAATTGATTTTTTTGTTGATATTTCTTCCATAAGTAGCCATTGAGATTATCTTTGAAGAGAATAGCTATATGGTTGGCCACCCACTCAAGATCCCAACACTGTTCTTTAAAGATTCTCCTATTTCTCTCTTTCCATATGCCCCAGAGGCCATGGGGGAGGATAATTTTCCAGGCCAGGGAAAGGGTCGGGTGAGAGAAAGGGGAACACCATTGAATGAGTGTGTCATGAATAGAATCTGGGAAAGTCCAGAAAACTCCAAAAAATGACAAAAGCTAACTCTAGACAGCCTGGAAAAAGGGGCAGTATAGAACGATATGAGAGAAACTCCAAGGATTTGTAATAAAGAACATAGTGTGTGGGAAGCGAGAAGCCTCTCCTCTTTAAGTTCTCTCCCGAGAGGAAATAATTCTTGAAGGAGAACCAGGAAATGAAGCCAATTTTGGGAATAGACTCTTTGGGCCAAATTTTGAAGAGAGGAGGGCCAGAAATGGTTTGGGGCATGGTGTTATAGGTAGCTTTAATGGAGAAGGAACTAGAGGGGGAGAGTGGCCAGATACGATCGTCAGCAGGAGAGGAGAAAGGAATATAGAGAGAGGAAAGGGAAAAATGCAACTGAATCAAAAGATGACTCTGAAGTTCATTGATGCCCAACCAATCCAGAATATGCCAAGAGGGGATTGAATTCTGAACTCTCCAGTAGCCAAAAAATTTCCTGCCATGATGATTGATGAGGTTTCTTTTGATAGGGTCCCAAATAGGATTGAGGCTTAGAGGTTTATCACCAACCCACCAATCTGACCAGAAGTCTATTGATCTACCATTACCTAACCTCCACTTGGTCCCAGTACACAGAAGAGGAAGAGAGCTAGTAACCGAGTTCCAGATGCCGAGCCATGGGGCGGGGAGGAGAGAAGAAAATATTCATCTTACGTCAGATATTTAGATCTCAGCATTTGATACCAGTGTGAATTACCTTGAGTAACTTCCCAGCCAATTTTAGCTATCAAAGCAACATTCATATCATAAATATGTCTGATACTAAGCCCACCCATATTGGTCGGCTTACAGACCTCATTCCAAGAGACCAGGTGTATCTATTTTTTGGCTTCCACCCCTAACCAGAGAAATTTCTTTTGGATTCCTCAACAACACAAATCACTGAGGAAGGCATTTTGAGAAGAGACATGAAATATATAGGTAAACTTTGAAGACTAGTTGTGACCAATTAAAGTTTTCCAGCTTGACTACGAATGGCACCTTTCCAAGAGGCCAATTTTTTTTGGTATCTCTCAATGACAGGATTCCACAGATTCTTGGTTTGTTTGCCTTGGAAAAGGGGAATGCCAAGATAAGAGGAGGGTAAGTCCACAATTTTGCAACCTAATATGTCAGCAATCCTTCTTTTAGTTTCAGCAGTGGTGTTTAGGAAAGAGATACTACTTTTGTTGAAGTTAATCAATTGCTGAGAGGCAAATTGATAGTTTTCTAAAATTTCTTTGAGGGCATGAGCTTCAATCACCGATGTTACACTTAAGAGTAGAGTACCGTCTACAAATTAGTTGTGAGTGGAAAAAAGGGAGCTAGAAGTGATTTTGATGCCAGAAATGACCGATTGACTTTTGGCTACCTCAAGAGCTCTGGTGAGGGAATCTACCATTAACAGGAAGAGGAAAGGAGTTTAAGGGTCCCCTAGTCGAATACCTCTACTATTTTTGAAGAAGCCTGTCGTGATGTCATTTATGAGGATCAAGAAGCAAGGGGTTACAATAAAAGATAAAATCCAGTTACACCATCTATTTTCAAAACCATAACATTTTAGCACATAGATCAGGAAAGTCTAGCTAACTCTGTCGAACGCTTTTTACATGTCTAATTTTAGGATCATCCCCACAGAATTCAAGTGATGGGACGAGTGGATGGCTTCATGAACGGTGATGATACCCCCTTGAATAAAGTGTCCACTGATGAATCCATTTTTATTTTCTGTGATGAGTCATTCATCAGGGGATTAAGCCAAGCGGCTAACATTTTGGTGATGATTTTGTAGGAGGTGTTGCAGAGGCTAATTGGCCTGAAGTTGGCAACCGACTTAGATCCAAGAACTTTGGGAGTGAGAGATATGAAGGTGGTGTTCCAATATTTAAGGAGGGAGATGCTGGAGTGGAATTCTTTAACCACCTTGTAAATATCTTGCTTGATGATTTCCCAGAATATTTGGAAAAGGGCAGTAGGGAAGCCCGTCGGGCTTGGAGCTTTATCACCCTTCATAGTGAATACCACTTTATGAATTTCCTCCATAGATAAGGGTTTCATTAAATTTCCATTCATGTCTTCAGAGATTAATTTGGGAATGTGTTGGAGCATCTTAGACATAGCTTGCTTGTTGGGAGGGTCCTCTGCCTGAAGGAGATTAGAATAAAAAGAGACAAATTCATTATAAATCTCAATGTTAGAGGTTAAAATATTACCTGCCAAAGATAACGGTTCTTTGATTTTGTCCCTTCTTTTGTGTTTAGAAAGGCTGTAATGTGGAAGAACTTGGTGTTACGGTCTCCCTTCTCTAGCCAAAGTGCCTGAGATCTCTGCTTCTAATAGGTCTCTTCTTCCTTTAGGGTATTGTGGAATTCGCTGAGAAAATGCCTTTCTTGTTTATGGATTTGTTTCGTTCTTCTTTCTACCTCCATCAGAGAAGAAATGTTAGCTATTTCCTGAGTTAGATTTTATTTATGAATTTTGATTTTACGGAACACATTGCTCTTCTAGATCTTAAGTTGTTTTTTTATTTCCTTAAGTTTACTGGAGAACTTAAAAATATTAGAGCCCTGAATTTTGATATACCACTAGCTCTTAATAAGATGGTCCAGATAATTATTTTCCAGCCAGGCAAGCTCGAATCTGAAGGGAGGATTTTTTATGTTCATCTTGTTGTTGGCACATAGGATTAAAGGGCTATGGTCTGATGTCACTCGGGATAAGGAACTGAGAAATAAATCGAGGTAAAGAGAGATCCAATCTAAGGATCCCATAGCCCTATCCAATCTACTTTTTATGTGATTTCTACCCACTCTGCGATTGGACCAAGTGAAGGAGGTACCATGAAGGTCCATATCAAGGAGAGTCTCCCTGTGTATAAAGTCAGCCAAAGCTTCCATGTTGTTGGGATTAGCAAGGGCTCCACCTTGCTTTTTGAAAGGGTATGGAGTGTAATTGAAGTCTCCCCATAATGAGCACAGGGATATTTCCACATTTTTTTATGAAATTTGAGATGTCCTGTCAGAGCCTTTCACGCTGTGATTCCAAGTTCAAGGCATAAACATTGATTGTAATCCAAGTAGTGTCAGAATCTACCTCCTAGAAGAGAGTGCAAAAAAAATTGGGGTGATGCAGATGGCAGTCACCTTTGAATTGTTTGGAGTCCTAGAGAGTGCATAAGCCTCCTGAATTACTTGTAGCAAGTTGTGAAGCAAAAGAGGTAGCCGGCCAAATTTTTAAGATACTATCATCATTTTTGAGTTTGGTTTCCTGAAGCATGATAATGTCAGGAGAGTGGTTAAATTTCATATTCTTGAGGACCCTCTGTTTTTGCAGAGAATTGAGCCCTCTAATATTCCATGAGATCACCTTTATTTCTTGGATTTGGATTTACTCCCCACAACAATGGGGATGGTGCTTTGAGTTCCTTGGGCCACATTCAAGGCTGATTATTGCTACAGACTTAACATTTCCCGGGGTACACCCATGGACTTTCTCATAACCAATATTAGGTTTCTTACTACTGCTTTGGGTAATGCGGGGATTCAAACTATCTTCACAGGATTGAGTGGATGGGGAGATCAGGGAATCAGAGAGGGGAAGGAAAGGAGGACCGAGGAAAGTGGAGTTAGCAGGGGGAAACTCCGTGCCAAGACTGGGGAGAGGGGGAAGGGAGAAGAGGAGGTTGGAGGGTGAGGAGTGGGAAGGTGGAGAGGGGGGGTAGAAACAACCATCGAATGGGGGACAACTAGAGGAGGAGGGGGAAGGGGAGGCCTAGGGAGACCTCTGTGGGAATAGAGACCAAAGTGGAAAGAGGCTGGGGGTCGAGAGGGGAGGCCAAGTTGGAGTCGGCAGTGATCTCTCCTTCTTCCAGGAGGGCAAAGGGGTTAGATGTGGGGATGACCAGGGTCTCTTCAGGAATGATCTTAGGGATATATTTTCCTTTTTTGGGGAGAGGTAACCAGGGTTTCGGGTTTAGGGCTGAGGCTTAGTGGGGAAGCCAGAGGCTCTATGGCTGATACTTTTGTAGATAGAACATGCTTATGGAATATATTCATATTCAATGGATTGATACCAGGTTCTAAAATCATATAAGAGATCAATCAATTTTGGGAGTGGGCAACTGACATCAGTGTTGACACATAAATGAGCATGAATGAATCTAGTATTGGCCTTAGTGGCTTGGTCTATTACAATTAGATAAACCATAGATAGAGCAATACCTTCTATAACCGTCAGGGTGCCACAGCTCCAGAGGAAGGCCCGGAAGATGAACCCAAATTGGAGCTTGTGTCATTGTTTATGTGAGCGGGTTGAATCCAGGAGACCATTTCCTGATATAGAACCCTCTTCTACTAAAGAACCATGGACCACCTAGCAGAGCTCGAGCAAAGTCTTCTTTCATGTTAAAGGATAAGAGGACAAATCTGTTTGGCATCGCTATCTATTTCCAAGCGCGCCACAAGGGTTCCATTTCATATGGGCCCATTTTTTATATCTTCAAGGGGGGGTTTGGGACCCATTAGCTTACCAACTAGGGATAGATCTCTAGAGGCAGTAATAGCATTAGTGATGTGAGAAGGGATGTGAAGAGAGAGGGAACCATTAGAGAGCATGTGCGTCAGCTTCTCCGAGTGGGAAGCAGAAGAGGACCCCTCCACAATTTTATTCCAAGCCTCGAGGGGAGGCCAGGGAGACAGGCCCCCAGAGGTTGCAAGGCAGTACTCTCGATCCAGAGTAGAAGGGTCCGACATCAGATCCAGCACCAAGGTACTCAGAATTCAAAAAAATAGAGGGCGACAGAAATTTGATGAAAAAAATCAGGGCCTTCTATTCGTTCTCGTAATTTTAGGTTTGATTGTTGACTCCTCTTATATATCACTATTTTACATTCTTTTTCTTCTTCTTGTTGATTGTATTGGTTGTAATGTTGTCTCCTCTTGCACATCATTATTCTCTACATTATTTCTAACATCTACATCCATCATATCTTGGGCCATGTTTTCTGGTGTCTCGAGCACGTGATCCACTGATGTTGAATTTCCTTCCCCATAATTAACTTCAAAATTACCAACATGTCTTTGTAACCTTTTTCTTGATACATGTGAGTCATCTTGAGACGATCGTGCACGAAATGTTATTATATTATTTACACGTTGTCATCTTTCTGCATCTAATTGTTCCTTTGTTCATTTGTTCCCTTTGTTCCTCTCATTGTGTATATATAATTTCTTGTTGTCTTCTTCTGCAATATTGTCTTTAATATGCTCTTCTTTCATCTTCATTTTCAAAATTTAATCTTGGTCGAGCCATACCTATAAAGAGTTTAAAAAAAACTATGTTATAATTTATATAACTAAAAACACCACGTATATGTAATAGACAATAATCATACAATATCTTGGTTCTGATAGTTAGCAAGGATTGTCAAAGAATGATATGAAATAAAGAGAACATGAGCTTAAATAAAACACTATGAAATATTTAAAAACATTTAAATAAATAATCAAATCAAATTTCTACATATTTCCATAGTAAAAATTCTTTCACAAATAAGGAGTCACCATAGAGAAAAATTGTGCATCAATTGAACACAATTTTGTTACAAAAATATTGTCTTTATCACAAAATGTATATTTTTAACATACATTGGGGGCTCACTCGTTACATTGCTTTAAAAACCTTTTCAAAAACATAGTCTAACGTTCAAATATGAGCGTGCTAGAAAATTTTGAATGAGAAATATCCCTTTCAAAAATCCTAGCTCCTGGTATTGAAAATGACACATGTAACGTTGGATTCTGAGCTGGACAAATGTACGTAGCTTCTTGTATAAATGGTCCAGTGATTTTAGAGAAATTTTCTAAAATGAAATAAATACAACACATGCATGAATTGTACACCCATGAAAATAATATTCAAAAGCACAACGATATATAAATTGTCATATTATAGTAAAGAGGACATTACTTATAAAATTTCACACAAAATCATATTTTCGAATTCCTCTATTTAAAGTAAATTTCCAACACAAAAATGTAGAATCAAAATACATTTAAAGAACCAAATCTTGTCGAGATTAGTGTAATGAAAAGGTTCCACACACAAGAAGCTTGTCAAGTATTTATATCGATGCAAGAGACTGTAAATAATGTAAGATGGTTCGTATAACGATTTAAGCACTCCTATATGAAGACTACAAAATATTGTTCTATTATGTTATTGTGCAAACTCACATGCACCTCTTTACGGCTATTCTTTTGTCATTTTTTAATAATCATTTTAAATTTCAAATTTATATAATAAATATAAATTATAATACATTTTAAATTTCATTTAATAGAATTTTAGAAAATAATTCATTTGAGTTTAAGGTTCGTATTACAAGTTATATATGTATATTTCTTTTATTTTAAAATTATTAATTAAATAATATTTTTAATCCCATAATTTCTAAAAATAAGACCTTTTTCATTATTTAGTGTCATGTTTTAAGTATGAATATTTTATTTGAAATGTGTAAAAATATTTTATATTTCCTATGTTTACTTTAATGTTCTATATTAAGAACACATTTTAGTCGGTTATGGAAAATCTGATAACAAATTGTTATCCAATTAAAAATATGTGTTATTTATCAAGAACTAAAACATTCAAACTAGGATGCCAGATTAAAATATTTTTTGTATATTAAATTTTTATTGATTTTGAAATTTAGATTAAGAAAATAATAAATAATTGGTAAAGGATCTTTACCAGATGGATTTTCATTTATTTCATAAAGAAGTATTGGCTACAAAAAACCATTTCACAAATATAGAGATTAAATTTTTAGATTAAAATATATTTTATATATTAATTTTTTTTATTGAATTTGAAATTTAGATTAAGAAAATTATAAATTATAAGTTATAAATTATAAATTATAAAATAATTATGACAATATATAAACAAGTGTTGCAATGTGACTAGTCCCTGCCTCGTAGTTAAATTGTTGAATTGTTTTAAAGGTATTAGTATTGTTTTTAAAAAAATATTTAGCATCAAATAGCTTCAAAAATTAGACATGATGCCATAAAAAATAGGTTAATATTTAGGGCTATTTTGTATTTTGAGTTGTTAATTTAAATCCACAAAAAATTATATTGCTCTAATTAAAAAAAATTGCTTCGGAATTGTTCCATGAAAATAAGGAAGTGTTCCATGAAAATAGAATTAATTATGACATAGTATTGTTTTTTTAAAAATATTTAGCATCAAATAGTTTCAAAAGTGAGACATGAGGTCATGAAAATAGAGATTATATTTCCAATAAAAAAAATTACTTGGGAAGTGTTCCATTAAAACATAATAAATTATGACATCATTTTGTTGTATGAGAATAAGGAGAATAAAGAGGATCTATCAATCAATCACCTAGCTGAGCTGCAATTAATTTTGATACTCCTAAAAAATGTGTTGATTTTTATCCTCCTCGAAAATGTGTATTACCTTGTAACTGTTTTAACCCATTTTTTTTTATCACCCATATGTATTTTCTATTATTAATAAAAAAAAATCATTTTTGTTAATATTAATTTTTTGTTTATTTAACCCATATGTATTACCGTAAGTGTTTTAACCCATTTCTTTTTATCACTCATATGTATTTTCTATTATTAATAACAGAAATTCATTGTTGTTAATGTTTATTTTCTATTTATTATTTAACTCATATATATTACCATGTAATTGTTTTAACCCAAAAAGTTGTTAATGTTTATTTTCTATTTATTTAACCCATATGTATTACCGTGTAATTGTTTTAACCCAATTCTTTTTATCATCCATAATCAATAAAAGGTGAAATCACCTCCTAAATAATATGTTAAACTTATTTACCTATTTAAGTAATTTAGGTATTTGATTTATGAGGAATATAAAATTTAATATATTTCTCTATCTATTTAGCTCCTAAATAGTATGCTAAAGTTATTTACCTATTTAATCTTTAAAGTGAGGGTCCTCATTTTTCTTATGTAATTAATATATTAAACTTATTAGTCACTGCCGTAAGGCAAAGTAACTATAGGAATCGTTTTCCTATTAGTCGAGCTTTCTTTCAACCAATCACAATCAATTTTTTTTTCTTTTCAATAGTTTTAATCAATTTGCTCGTATTTGATTGGTTGAATTATTTTTCTAATTATTCTCCGTATTCCCGTACAAAAAAATGATGTCATATTTTTTTCTATTTTCGTGGAACAATTCTCTATTTTCATGGAGGAACTCCCTATTTTCATGTAGCACTTTGTAAGCTCAACATAAAATCAGCGCCTCTTCTGGAAAATGCCACGTCTTTTTTCCAAAAAAATCTTGTAATAATTAAAACTCTTTGTTTATGTCATGTGTGGCAGTTACAATTACTTAGTTCTCTTAATATCTAAGTGTTAAAGTGTGAATGCGGGCATCATTAGCGATTATTGATATAAAATGCAGGAGTTTCAATAAGAAATAACACCAAAATAATTAAAAACAACACATCATTATTGATTCATCTGGGATATCAAATACATAGAGGAAGATTACATATATAGAGTTTGATCTCCTTGATTCTAGGAGTCAACACTCATCCCACATATCTCTCCTAATCCCCACAATATCTCACTCAAACTCTCAATCCCATTATTCTCTCACAACAAACCTTATCTAATTACAACTATTTACATGAGTTAACAACTCATAAATAGTTGTATTACATTACACTATATTATTTATTTCCACACTCATAATAATGTTCACAATATCTAATATTATTCCTAACAATTATTACAGAAAAAGACATTTATATGGTAATAATTGCATTGTAACATGCATGTGCGATTACCAATATCTGCCTCTTCATTTCTTGTACTATTATGTGGATTTGGATTTAATATTTTCCTTCACTAAAGAACAAACACTATTGCCACACAATGCATCCACCTCAGCCACTGGCCATTGAATGAGGTTGATTGTGCTCCTACTATGTAGCCGCACAATCCTCAACGAATTCAGTGCTTCTTCACTAGCTTTAAATGGGAACGCTCCCATCTAGTTTAATCATTCACCTTACTAATCAATTCTAACACATTTTTGGGCATGCTTTGTATGCACATCCTGTGTGTATGAAAGATAGCGAGGATGTCACTTTCTCATTCAACACCACCTTCGTATTCACCATGGTTCCTTCTTCACAATGAGAAAATAGACATGGCTTGGCATTTATTGTGACGCCTCACAAATCTATTGCATTTATTAGAGTAGATTTCAAGCTAAGTTAGTACCTTGACTTGCTACTCAATATTTCTAGTGTAGGAAATCCCTACAATCATCTCTTCACCGTTGAATTTGAAAAATAAAAGAATGAGGATTTGAAGGATATTAACAACAATGATTCGAAAATGGTACTGTTATTTTTGTGTACTTCTAAAAAATTTCCAGATTCTTAAATTTGCAGATTTAAAAATTGATCAAGAGTGCTAAATTGAACTAATTTGGGTGTTTTGAAACCCCAATTTTCAAAACACTTCTTGATGATCAATTAATCTTATTTTAAAATTCAATTGTTTGTTTCACCAATTAATCAATTAATCCAATTAATGATTTTTATCTGATCAAAATCTTCACAAACTGAAAAATAAATCCACAACAAGAAATTGATAATGAAGTTCACCCGTAGGCTACGTCTCCGGATTCACAGAAAGTGAATCGGTCTATTAATAGTCCAAATAAGTACAATTACTCTTCCAAAATGACAATAAACCTTTATACCTATAGTGAATCTTAAAAATAGGTTTGCAGACTCTTATTTCATGTCAGAAACTATCCACAAGTTTACCCGTAGCTTCACAGGCTCTCCACAATGATTTTCCTATGCAAATGTGACAAAAAAAATCTCACTAAAATATAAAACACTTCATGGAAAATGAAGACCACTAATGTCTTTGTATCAAAATTTTGAGCAACTTTTCTTTTTACTCCGAGCTCTGAAAATGTCTCTAGATGCCTCAAAAATGAGGTTTTCTGCAACTTTCTCTATTCTACTACACAGTCTCTGCACTGTTCTTTAATAAAACCTGGGGAGCTCATTTTATAGCCTGACCAATCCCTTGGGAAAGTTGGTTAAATGGATCAGCTTTGGTGTGATGAGGTCGCAAAGGTTCAAGTATCATCTCCTCCTTTTACATCGCCGACACGATTTGTAATTGAGTGGGGTATAATCCCACATTGACCATTACGTGATTGGGGGAGCTTGTATGTTTAAATATAGGTTGCTTGGCCAACCTTATCACTCATGGCTTGCGATCATGCTTATGGCACATTTTTTACCTAACCGTTCATTTTTCAAGCTATTATGAGCTCCCACATTTTCATATGGCCAATGCATTGTTTGATTTTCCCAATATGTTGATTCGACCATGGATAGCCATGTTGATAGGCTGGTAAGTTCTGATATGGTTTAAACTACCCCATTGTTTGGGTTGTGCAAGATATGGATCCCCATGTATTGTGGGTTAAATTGGTTAAATTGACCACTCCAGTTATGATGGTACTGCGGCATCCACCAGGATATAATTGTATGAGCATACAAATCAGTTGCATAGGATTTCATCTTGCAAATATGTAGGAAATGACCAATGTGCTTATCCCAAGTAAATATGGACAGTTGTATGAAAATAGATAAGGTCGATCCATATGACATAGTAAGCCTGAACAATTGTGGATAATATATCTGATCAACTCATTTGGTATTTGATCACCCCACCAAGCTATAAAAATATAGCTCGCCCGAGCTCAATTCAATCCTTGCAATGCAAAATATCGACTCTGCAACATATAGTCCACATTGGGAAAGTTAGGAAAATATAGTGGCATATATAATCAAAAATACAATAATAGTAATATGAATAAATGGTGGCAAAGGCACACCTCCTATAAAAGAGTGTGCCAATCACTACCTGAGGGCCACCAACTATTAGATAAGTGGGGCCCACAAAAATTTTCATGTGTCAAAGACTGGAAAATCGAAAACAAAAAAAACCTTTTTCACCTTATTTCCAAACTCGCCACGTGTCAACGTCCAGTTATTGGACCAGTTGACCACTCTTGAGCCATTTTCAAACCACATCTTTGACCTAGCAATATATTTTGCACAAAACTTCATTTTTGAATTCTATTAGTATCATTAGTAAAGGTCTCATAACACTATACAATGTGGTAATAGTTTAGGGAGGTTTACAAAATTTCCGACAACTGAAAAATCCTTCGGATCACTCCTCCCAACTGGGAATTTTTTTTTCCACAAAAAGTTGTTTAGCAACCCACTAAAACATGTTATTTTCCTGCAACTGAAAAATCACATACAAGAACCAAAAAAGCATCATTAGAGGTTAGTCAAATGCAAGTAGTTTGATTATTTAGTCAAAATAACCAATCAGATAATAATACCCTTTTAAGATAGTGTCTAATTGAATTTTTGCACCCTAGTGTCTGCACTGATAACTGTGAACTGTCAAATCCCCTGTAATGCCATCACTGATCAATGAGATAATAACACCTAGTGTTAAAATGATCAATATCCCAATTTCAACAATTACTGCTCATAACACAAATTAGTATATCAGATCTAAATACCGATAATTAGGCAGTGCCCATTTTCCATCCAAAATTGTAACAACTCTATAAATATTTACTATCCAAAATGATATCAAAAAATAGATATCAAAAATTAATCCATGTGAATCATAAAACATTGTAATGCAATTAGAAAGAAAATTCAGATAATACCACCCACCTATAATGGAAGCTAGTGTTCAATTGACACTAGTATGATTATGTCGATATACAACTCCAAATATTCACAATCTAGAATGTTTAAACCATCAACACCTAAAAATATCTATAGTCAAAATATGAATCACATGAATCTACAAATTATATCCATACACACAAAACTATAAAAGGATAGATCAAAATGTAACTATGCTTACCTAAAATGGTGAACTTCTCATTGCTGTAAATATCACCAAACATTCCTACACACCATTTTGTTAGTGAAAATAATGTACAACTTCAATTGTAACTACATAGAGGTAGTCTACAAATGCAAACCCTAAAAATAAGGGTAGTCATGAATGTGTAATTACCCTATGATAGACACAATATATTTGTATATTATCCTACAATGCACAAATAGGTTCAATAAATTTGCACAATGAAATTTAACAATAGTACTGAAAAAATGTATCCAAAAAATAGACATATACCATATGCGCACTGAAACTACATACTACTACTAAAAATAGAAAATATAATATTTTAATCCTTAACACGTAAGAAGTTAAATATGAGAATTTTAAACCTATCTCCCAGATCTTCTTTACAGGTGACCCTAATTTCCCAATTTCAAAGAAATAAAAATATATGAATATTTCCTTTCAACATACATTTGAAACCCACAAAATGCTTTGAAAATTTTACATGCTTTCAAAAAATTATGCTATGCAAAAATTAAATCTATCCATTTCACATGAGCCTACATTTTCTATATTAAAATAGAATGGACTCATCAATGGTTTAATTGAAAATAGATCAAAGGTTGATTCAATTTTAACTGATGGTTTAAAAACTTCTTTTACCTTATATACCAATTTTTTCTTACCATGTAGTGGATGGCTTGTTAGGTGAAGTTTCTAGCACTTATAAACCTTGTGTCCACTCATACCGCAATGAGTGCAATAATTCATTTTTTTCTCCTGCTTCTGAGGTGAGGAATTATTTTTACCATTTCTCACACATTGGCCATGAGATTGGTTTTTTATCTCATCTAGAAAATGATTTTACAAAAATGTTTTCCTCTTCCAAAAAAAGGGCACAAAATGATTAGTACCTCTAAAAAATGTGCATGGAAAAGAATTCATCATCTTCTATATATCATACCCATACTATTTTAAAAGAAATAGTGGATCCTCATAAGGTTTACCTTGTTTCCTAGACTTATGATTATGATAAGAAATAGGAGGTGGAATTTTTTTACCTCTTCTCTGAACTTTCTTACCATTCCCATTCTGCTATTGTGCTAGTGGGGTATACACTTTTCTATCGGAAGCTTGTCTTCCTACAGCATTCTTAGATGTCTCTCCAATATTATTTCCCACACTAAAGTAATAAAAACCTACATAATGAGGATGATCCTCAACCTGTATTGGGTTAGTCATACCTTGGTTGTTCTTACCAAGGCCGATTCCGTTAAAACCCATTTTATCTAACAATTTAGATCCAATGCCTCTAGTGTATCTTTCAAAACAAAATTTTACCCAAATTTGAATTTGAATGGGATGAGGAATATTATGGTGACATACTTACAGTGCATTCATCATTCATTGTTTATGCATCTCTAATCAATGGTCTCTCCCCTTTCTGGTCACCCTTATTTAATCTTGCTAAGATCTCATCCTTGGCTTACATTTCAAGTTTTAGTCAAGAATTTTCCTCTTCTATGAAGTAATACATGGATCTCAGGAAAGATTTCTCTTCTTGGATATGGTGATTGTAAGCCTCAATTTCATGAGCTTATCTAGTTATTTGACATTCTTCCCATAGTGCACCTATACCTTTCGAAATTCTACACACTACAACTGAAACTCAAGCTAAAAATGAACTCACTTGAAAGCAATCACACATGGTTAATTAGATGCAACTGAAGAAAATATCAAGAGCTAAACCAGCTCTGATACCAAACTTGATCTAAAAATGGTACTATTATTTTTCTGTGCTTTTAAAAAAATTTCTAGATTCTTAAATTTGTAGATTTAAAAATTGATCAAGAGTGCTAAATTGAACTAATTTGGGTGTTTTGAAACCCCAATTTTCAAAACACTTCTTGATGATCAATTAATCATTTTTAAAATTCAATTGATTGTTTCACCAAATTAATCAATTAATCCAATTAATGATTTTTATCTGATCAAAAGCTTCACAAACTGAAAAATAAATCCACAACAAGAAATTGATAATGAAGTTCACCCATAGGCTACGTCTCTGGATTCACAGAAAGTGAATCGTTCTATTAATAGTCCAAAGAAATAAAATTACTCTTCCAAAATGACAATATATCTTTATACCTGTAGTGAAGCTTTATAAAATAGGTTTGCAGACTCTTATTTCTTGTTAGAAACTATCTACAAGTTCACCCGTAGCTTCACAGGCTCTCCACAGTGATTTTCCTATTCAAATGTGACCGAAAAATTCTCACACCAGAAAATATACAATTCTTCATGGAAAATGAAGACCACCAATGTCTTTGTATCAAAATTTTGAGAAACTTTTCTTTTAGTCTGAGCTTTGAAATAGTCTCTAGATGCCTCAAAAATGAGGTTTTCTGCAACTACCCTCTTATCTCCGCTACACAGTCTCTACACTGTTATTTAACAAAACCCATCGAGATCATTATATAGCTTGACTAGCCCCTCCAGCAAGTTGGTTAGGCGGGTGTGTTTGGTGTGACGAGGTCGGGAGTTTGATGTCAGAGGCTCCTTTTACGTCGGTGACCATTTGCAATGGTGTGGGGTAAATCCCACATTGACCGTGGGGCGGTTGGAGTTGTATTTTAAAAATAGGCCGCTTGGCCTATGTTACCATGATTGTGGCCACATATGGAATTTTTCCCTTCATTTATTTGTGAATGTCTCGTTGTGAGCTTTCCATGTATAATGTGGCTTGTGCATTGTTTAATCAACCCAATCCATTGGGGGAGGTGGAAAACTATGTTGTGGCCACATGTATGAATAATTATACTGCCAAGTATAAGGCTAAGTCATTGCCACTGAGTCATGTGGGTTGTTTGGTTGAATCCGCCGAGTTATGATGAACTGTGGATCTGCCAGGATATAATGTTGAGCCTCCAAATAGGCATCAACTGAGTCATATACAAATGTTTAGGTTCTGCCACGTCATCTCAAGTAAATATGGAATTTGGTGGATACTAGATAAGGCCGAGGCATATAACGTTGATCCAGATAATTGTGGATAATATAATGTGATCAAATCAGTGGGGAGTTGATCACCCCATCAAGCTAGTAGATAGCTCGTTCGAGCTCAATTCAACCTTGCAATGCACAATATCAACTCTGCAACATATAATCCCACATTAGCAGAGTTAGGAAAATAAGTGGCATATATAATCGAAAATATGATATGGATAATATAAAAAGGTGACAAAGGTACCCCTCCTTTAAAAGAGTGTGCTGATCCTAGCTAAGTGACCTCAGCTAGGAAATAAAAGGGCCCACTAAAATTTTCATGCATCAAATACCGTAGGTGATCTAAACACAAATTTTAACCTTTTCACATTTTTTCCAAACTGCCATGTGTCACGTTCAGATTGGATAGTTGACCATATTGGACCATTTTCAAACCAAATCTTTGACCAACAATATATTATGCACCTGAACTCCATTTCTAGAGTTCTGTATATCGTCAGAAATGACTCAGAACACTTTATAGTGTGGTAATGGTTTAGGGAGGTTTAGGAAACTTCCAACTACTAAAAACTCCTCCTGATCAAACAACTACGTTGGAGTAGATATCAACACCTTGATCTCTGTGAAGGCTGAGCATGCATGTTACTTGATTGACAACAATGAATTCAACAAATTAATACTCAACAATGAGCAGAATATTTAAGCCTTGATCAATTATGATCATCTTCAAGATCAACTAAATGTTACCATAGTGAAATATGACTCGTTTCGACCACAGAAGCCCCTAATTTCTCTGAGAAATATTACTCTATCTGACATTCTTGAAGAAGAAATATACATGGTATTCTCAGCAGCTACGAGATATTCATCCATGCAAGATCATTACATCTTGGCCTAGAGTTTCACAAAAAATGAAGTTTCTCTGATGCTAAAAGTATCTCATATGCAATCGTTTCTGAATACAAACTCAAAATCAAACTTGAAATTAGTATCTCGTCTATGACTCGTTACAACAGCTTTGGGCCTTCTCCTACTAGTGTAGGTGGTGTTCGTGGGACCATTTCTCTATTTAAAGATAAATAGGTATAAAGATCATGCTGAAGAATGGGAGATGGAATAATGGCCACACAGAATTGACTACAGAGATTTTCATATTATAACAAAGGGGTTCAGAGACGAACAAATTTTGGGTTGGGGAGGATCTAGTCAGGTTTACAAAGGAATTATTCTAAGTAATGGCCTCGAGGTTTCTATGAAATGTATTCTGAAATACATTGTCCAAGGACTGAAGGAATTCATAACAGAGATTTCAAGCCTCGTTTGCCTCCAAAAATGAAATATTGTGCAAATCAGGGGCTTCTATAGGCGGGAGAAATAACTACTTAAGTATCTTCTATAGTCACAATTGCATTGTTAATATCCCTTCTTTTTCTAATTGTAACACTATGTAAAAACGTTTCTGATTTCAGAACCTTCATAGATTCATTGTCAACATTATCTGCCTCCAAAGCATTCCCAAAAATAGCAACAACCTCTTCTTAATTCTCAACTATACATTTGATATCCACATTGTTTACTTTTGACACACTTACGCTTATTTTCACCATATCAACACTCTCTTTTTGGTGTGGCTCTACCATATGTATTTGATATTTCCTTGTTCACACACTGATTAATGTCAACACTAACTATTTGTGGAGAAAAATCACTACCACAAAATAAAATGTCTACATTTTTGGAAGTAATATCTGAGCTATCTAATTTTAAGGCATTTGTACACCCACCATCAACTTCCTCTTCTTGTACCACATTAAAGGAGAATTGATTAATGGACATGGTATTTATGCAAATGTCAATTGTGCTACTACAACCATTGCTGCAAATAATAAGTTGTACAATAGGAATGCAATGAGCATCCAGAAGAAAATTGGAAAAGAACATGGATTTTTTCTTCTCGTCATGCAATTACATTCTTGTACTCCAACTAAACATTGACCAGTCCCTGCCGCAACTTATCATATGCAGAGCGGAGTAGAGGATTCACAATCCAAACATTTTTCATTAAGGACAATTTGATTCATTGCACACTCAAAACCGTGTGCACATAATAACAATTATTGCAAAATACACATAAAATGAGATTGTCTCAAAGCTCTGCAAACTGTTCTACTCCACTTTACATATACTAAGCTACGAAAGGGACTGGTCGCATTGGGACTCTTGTTTACATTTATGTATTTGATTTATGATCAAATATATTTATTGGGCCCTATGCTTAAATTATTTACCTTTTTATTAATCTTTAAAGTGTGGGCCCTATGTTAAACTTATTTACCTATTTATTAATCTTTAAAGTGCGGGCCCTATGTTAAACTTATTTAACTATTTATTAATCTTTAAAGTGAGGGCCTATTTTGTATTTATTGGGCCCTATGCTAAAATTATTTACATTTTTATTAATCTTTAAAGTGCGGGCCCTATTATTTACCTATTTATTAATCTTTAAAGTGTGGGCCCTATTTTGTATTTATTTTTATTTTCAAAATTAGTTTTTATCTACACGATCACAACATCATACTCCTCCACTCAATATATAATTGTATATGCCTCTCGACATAATAACAATGTTCTTAATTTTTAAAGGTAATATTGAAAAGTTATTGTAGCTTAAAAATTGTACGATAGGTATAGGTGACTATAAAACTAAACCCCTACTCGCAAGCTCCACATGCATGCACATAATGAATCTAGATTGGATGAATTTGATGTAACAATTGAACGGGGAACATCCAATACAAAATGGTTTTGATTGGTGGAAACAAGTGGAAGCCGTAATTAATATTTTTATAGCATCACCAAAACCAATTTAGTAAGAGTCGTAAAGAACCACAATTGTTGGACTTAAGGTCTTGGGCTATTGGTGAGTTATAAGTTGTTTTTAATCATCAAGCCAAGTTCCATGATTATTGAGTATATTAAACACTTTCAATAAATGGCCATGGGGAAACTTTGAGGTAGAGATCAAACCTCTCCTTGTAGACTAATCAAAACACAATGGGGCGATTCGAATGTAGATCACTCGGTGGACATTAAGGACCCAAGCCCACCCCCATGTCCCACTTTGAAAAAGGTATCCTCCACCAATCCAATTTATAGCTTTGGTATAATAAAAACATTTATTATTCAAATTTTTTTTGGATTACAAATAAAAAAAGAAAAAAATCACAATTGTTACAAAGGAAAAATGAAAATCTATTAAACATACAAAGACCAATCTTAAATGTGAAATATATACTTTTGTATTGCTTTTATTTAAATATTTGAATTTTATTTCTAGACTAATAGTATGTTGCTACCCATTTATCTGATATATATGTCATCTAAGGATTTCTATCCAAACACTCTATTAAAATTTAGTTTGTTTTGACATAAATTTGCAAGAGTACAAAACAAGGTTTAATTACAAGAAAATAAGAGTTCCTATTAATAAAACAATCTCATTAGAGGATATATGTGATATTTAGTCTACATTACCATATAATGAACCCTTTTCTTCATAGCTAAACAAAATTAAGAATAACAAATTGCTTTAACGATAAAAAAGTTATTGATAGCCATTCAACATTTATAGACATGCGAGAAAGAAACTCATAAAAAAGGTAAAGTGTATTTAAAGATAAACATAACTATTACATTCAACATGCATAGCCATGAGAATAGGAAAACTTGATAATAAGAAATCCATTATGATGAAAATTCTTAATTGTCTCCATTGGAGTGACCACCTTGTTGGGGCCATAACTTTTCTAGTTATGCTCCAAGCTTTGAACTATTTATATTTTTGTAGAACTTGAGTTAAAATCTAGATTGTCTCATTGATCCATTAAAGGGATGGCACAAAAGTCACAATAATGTTTGTAAGGCCTCCAAAACTATAATCTACATTGCTAACTTTTTTCAAAAATGGTAATCTTTTAAAGTGACTCTAAATTCTCATACAAGCCCAAATCACTAAAAAAAGATTGTTTACATTAATTTTATTTTATATTTCAATGAAAAATACTACAAAAAAATAAAATTCATTTCATAACTACATTTTTTATTGTGTGTATCATTACCATTCATATTTAAGTTAAGACATATTGTACTCTTCATCTTATGTCCTCACCCACTAATATAATCCATTCCAATTAAATATGTGTAGACACCTATAATTTAGCCTGAACAATTTAAATACTTAAATTGCGCTAATTATCCCCTTTCCCGCAAATTGGCGACATATCGTAAATAGTGCTCATCTCCCTCCTATCATTATTAATTAATTACATGACATTAATTAATTAAGTCTTCTATTCAACAAATACCCTAATTAACAACCTTCCGTTAATTAATTAATCATTATTTAGTTGATTTAATTCCCTTCTATTATCTAAATCATGCTAATATTCCTCTAAAAATCTTTTATAAGCTTGCACACCTATTAATTAATCACTTTAGTTAATTAATAAACCCCCTTTATCCACATGAGTCACAAAAGGACAAATTAAACTCTCCTAAAGTTAATTCAACCCTTTCTAAACCCCTTTATTCACAACTAACTCAACATCTCTATTATCCCACATACAAAGGGATGTAGAAATTCCTCTATCCATTGCGATATATAAAGAGTCCTCCTCCTACTTTTACAATTACACCTATTCCTTGAGAAACAAAAGTGAAACATATAGCAAATACACTATAGCCATTTTGTCATTTTGGAGCATTCTTCATTGGAGAGGCTAGCTACTTTCATTTCTTGTATTCATCCATCCAAGTTTTGAAGTCATATGGGGATATGTCAAATGGTCTTGTAGCCATGGATTAACAAGACTCCATTCTTGAAAACCTTGGGATTCAAACATACAATCAAACCTTTGATTGCTAAGGATCTAAGTAGGTTCATTTCACTTTTAGCATTCAATAAAGATAGAGATTAATAGATTAACATGTTAGTTTGAATATTTATTCATGTTCTAATGTAAGGATGTTAGTAGATTAGTTTTGCTTAAGCTCTAAGCATGATGGTGCATTGAATTTGATTTAGTTTGGTTAAGGACTACTAGGTGTTAGTTCTAACTTTTTTAACTTTGCTAAATTGAACCATGCACACATTTGGCACACCTGGTGGGATGGATCCTTAGTCCCTTAACATTATAGCTTGAATTCTATTGTTTTTTGCTAACCTTTCATATACACATATGGCAAATAATGTTCAATTTCTTAGGATTTTGCTAGTATTATATGTGTAGGTTCTCATTTAGAGCTATCATTCTAATGGGTTGTTGTCAATTTCGAGCTAATTTACTAAAATATGAAGTGTTGTGAGATTTTTGGTGTCTTTGGCTGTATTTTGACACTAGGAGAGGCACAGTCACACTAAACCTGGCGTAGGCACATTAAATCTGGCGCAGGCACACTAACCCTGGCGTAGGCACATCAAACCTATCGCAGACACTCTGTTCATATTGTACCTTCACTATAGCTAGAAAACCTATTAGGCTGGCACACATACCCTAACCCTGGTGCAGGCACTACACAAGCACACTATTGGAGTATCATACCTTTTTTTGGCTACCCTGGCGCAAGCACCTCTTTGGTGGCGAAGGCACACTGTCAGAGATTTTTACCTCTATTTGGCTACCCTGACGCACATACCCTAACCTTGGTGCAGGCACCTCTCAGGTGGCGTAAGCACACTATCAGAATTTCGTACCTCTTTTTTCTACCTTGGCGCACATACCATAATACTTGCGCAAACACCTCTTGGGTGGTGCAGGTGCACTGTGAACCTGAATAAAACAGAGGGGTGCAACCGCCCTAACCTATGTGCAGATTCCTAAACTGGCATGTAGGTGCTTTGGTTCAAATTGGCCTACACATTCCTATTTTCTCAAATCTTGTGTGTTAAAGTGCTAAATTTTTTAAGGTTTTATCTAATTAATGCCTATTTCTGCAAGGTATGTGTTGTTGCAAATCAACAGCACCCCTGGATGTTGGTTATGCTTCTAGTTTTACATTTTTGAACATCCAGTGTGATTGCACAATATTGAATCTTTTCCCCAAGTGTGGGACTTGTTAAATGGGAAAATAATCTCCAGTTTAGAGGCTAGTTCCTCAACTCCCCTGATCAGATATATCACTTGCAAGTTACAGAGGTTTGAATTCCTAGTTCCTACTCTAAATTCCAAGGGGACAAAGATAGGGAATGCAAGAAAATAAAGCTAATGCTAATGAAGTGATGCACCAAAGGAGTTGTAGACACCTGATACTGTAAAAAATACACAATCCACAAGAAAACACAACACAAAGCATGCACAAATTACTTAAAATGTAATGAAAGATCAGGAAAACAATGATAGATATATGAAAGGATTGAGGGATTTTAATCACAGAGCATATATCAATGTTTTAGATCCAATACAATGCATTACAATGATCAAGAGGAAAAAAAAAAAGAGGTGCTGTGTTACATGGAAAGGTAAAAATCTTCACAAATTCTGCCAAAGAGGAAAAAAAACGGGGGGGGAAATTACAGAGCTGAAAAGTGTCTCTTTGCAAAAATGAACCCATTCTGGCTTTTACAGTGCAAGCCACGATCCCAGGAGAGAGAAACATGGGAAAACATGGGGAAGATTCAACCATTGACCAAAATGCAATCAAAACAGCATGGGCATCCTTACAGACCCATCCCCTGACATTTTTAGCCATGTTGGGAGAGAATGCGAGCCATTCTTCATTAAAAACGGTGGTTGAAACGTCATTTTTGTCCATGACCACGTGCCAAAGGCGTTTTTTCGATTTTATTTCTCCAAACTCTATCAAAATACAAAAATGACCCGAGAATCTTGTAGATAATTTCACTAGCTTTCCATTGATATAAAGAACGTGAAAAACTGAGCTCTGGATCGAAAGATATGACCATTTGAATTTTTAGGGCAAAACAGGGCCAAATCGGATTAGCGGGTGAAAATTTTAAATTTTTCACTTTTGGAAAATTTTCCAAAAATTCACCGCGCTCCGCCATTTCGGGACACATGGCATGTTTTGATTAGGTGTGGACCTTTCCTACTTCATTTTCCTTTGTTTTTGCCATTGGAAAAAATTCCCAAAAAACACTGCCGGGCCGATGAGTTGAGGACACGTGGCATCACATGGTTGGGCGCGGACCTTTTCTTCCTAACTTTTCTACGGGTAGCTTTGACCATTTTCAACCTGGACACATGGCACAACCCCATTGGATGCGGGCTTGCCCCTTTGAATTTTCCTTGCTGGTCTGTCCTCTATTTTTCACCGCCACATGGACACGTGGCATGTGTTGATTGGCTCGCATTTTGGGGGCGGGATTTTCCTTTTAAATTTCCTTAATTTTCCCTTAGGAAATTTTTCTCAATTTCTCCCTGCCTCCCGCTGGTCCAGGACACGTGGCGTAATTTCATTGGTCGCGGGGGCCACGGGCCAAAACCCTTTTTCATTACCTTTTACCAAAACACTGCCAAAATTCTAAATTCACCTCCGCCCTCCGCTTTTCCGGCCTCCGGTGATACGTGGCACAATACGATTGGGCGCGGGCCTTCTTTATAAAAATTCTCCCTGCGCCAACACTTAGTCAAATTTTGTAAATTTCTCCCCTGGACACGTGGCATCATCTGATCTGTCGACGGGACTGTGGGGAAAAATCCTCCCTTTTGAAATTTCTCCAAACACTTAGTAAAAAACCAAGTTTTCCTCCAACCCCCACCACTTACTTGGACACGTGGCGGCATCTCATTGACTGCGGGCCTTTCAGGGGAAAATTTCCCACAAAAACTCCGCCGAGCCATAACTTCAAAAATACATGGAGTTAGGAGGAAAAATTTACCTTTCTGTAAAGCTGAGAAAGAGCTCTATCCAATGGTGCCATTTCCAGAAAGTTTTGAGTCCCTAAAAAGCAAAAAATTATGACTGAGGCACAAAAGAGGGAAGAATGAAAAGAGTTAGCCACAAAATGAGCAAGGGGCACATTTGGATAACAATGTTGATGACTCAGAGGGGTCATCTGCTTGCTGGATGAAGTTACCAGTTGCCTGAAGAAATTCTTTGGGCATGGAGTCATCAAATTCTCTGTTTGATACCCCAACTAACTAGAACACTAAAAGGAGGAAAATGGAATATCATCTGATGGAGCACGGCCTACAAACACATTCCCAATAATAGCAAGCTTGTGCCAAAGCACTTAGGGAAAGCAAACTAAACTTCAACAAAACAATGTGCACAAGCACTTGGAGGAATGAAAATCTAAGCTAATATGTACAAGGTGGAGAATTCCTTTCAATAGCAATGCTTTAGATGGATTCCATTGACCGGAATCTGTAGTTCTTCGTCGTCCAATGAAGACAATTGGAAATCATTGTTGTCCTTGCACCTTATGACCATATATGGGCCACTCCAAATGGCATCAAATTTTGAATGCCTTCCTAGTTTTGCTCTATCTGCATCCCATTTTAACACTGGATCTCCAACTTGGAAGGATCTATTCTTGTCCTTTCTATCAAAGGTCTTCTTTATCAAAGCCTGAACCTTCTCCATTGCTTGGGATGCTTGATTTCTGACTTCTTGGAGCTCCATCAACTCTGCATATCTAACCTCCATGGGTTCAAACTCCAACAACTCCAACTGTTTCATGAGTTCCAATGTTGGCAACTCGAGTGACATGGGAAAAATTGCCTCTCTTCCATAAACAAGCTTAAATGGAGAGTTACCTATAGATCTCTTGGGAGTTATCCTATCAGCCCATAAAGCTGATTTCAACTTAGTATGCCAGGACCTCTGATTTTCATCAAGAGTCCTTTTAATGATCCTCAACAAGTTCTTGTTTGTAGACTCAGCCTGGCCATTACCCTGAGGGTAATAGTTTGATGAAGTGCTTAGGTAGATCCCATTCTTGACAGCCCATTTAGTCACCTTGGTCCTAATGAATACCAATGCATTATCTGATATTATTGTAGCAGGTACACCAAATCTGGTTGCTATTCCCTCATAGAAGTCTGGGATGCTAGATTCATTTGCTTCCTTGAGTGCTACTGCTTCAGTCCATTTGGTGAAATAATATGTGGCTGTTAAAATCCATTTGTGCCCTTGGCTTGAACTGGGATTAATGACTCCAATGAAGTCTAAACCCCATTGCATGAATGGCTGGTCAACTGAAATTGGATGCAACAGAAGGGCAGCTAGTCTCTCTTTACCTATGAAGAATGCACAATTCTTGCACCTCTTGATCCATGCATAACAATCATTGAAAATCTTGGGCCAATAATAGCCAGCCTTCATGATATTTAGAGCTGTCACTCTTGGTGCAAAATGACCACCAACAGGTCCACCATGGAACTCTTCCAACACCCTATGAATCTGATTTTTACCAATATATCTCAGCAGTACTCCATTCACATCCCTTTTGAACAAAACACCATCAACAAGGGCATATGGGACAACCTGCAATCTAAAGTGTCTTCTTTTGGTCTTGTTCATCTCTGGAGGGCATAGACCTGTGCTTAGGAAGTGCATTATGTCTTGGGTCCAGCAAGGAATGGGAACACCATTATTTTCCTCTTGACTACTTCCTTGCTCATGGCTATCTTGCAAAGCCAAAACAGCCTCCTTCTCATTGCATGCTTCCTTTTGTTTGCTCAAAATCCACTGCTCACACAATCCTTTTCCTCTGACCAACTTGGCGACTTTGATCTCTATGTCATACTCCATGACACGAGTAATCCAATTTTCCCTTTTTTCATTCAAGTCTTTGTTGAAGAGGAAGTCCTTAACTCCTGCATGAGAAACTAACAACTGAACCTTGTTATTTGAAACTAGATGCTTGAATTTCTTCAAGCTCCTGATTACTGGAAGAACATGCTTCTCAATGAAGGAATACTTCACCTCATAGTCCTCCAGGATTTGGCTGAAGAAAGCAAGTGGCTGCTCATCATTGTTTTTATTCTGTTGTACCAAAATTGCAGAAATAGTATCATCACCCCCAAATGCATGGAGGATGAAATCCTTGGAGAAATCCGGGTTGATGAGAGTCGGGGCTTGAGAGATGGCTTCTTTGATTACTTAAAAACTTGCTTTGCCCTTTGCTATCCATTTGAAAGTCAGGCTTTTCTTTAACATCTTGGTGATAGGCTTGACAAGGGCTGCAAAATTTGGGACAAACCTCCAAACAAAATTTATTCTCCCCAAGAAACTTTGAAGAGCCTTCTTGTGGCTTGGTAATGGTAGTGCTCTTATGGATTCAACTCTTTCTGGATCAATTGCTAATCCTTCTTTAGAGACAATGTGGCCAAGGAGTTTCCCTTCATGGGCTAGAAAAATGCACTTTTTAGGATTCAAGGATACTCCAAACCTTCTGCACCTTTGGAACACTTGTCTCAAATGAAAGAGATGGTTTGTTGCATTTAAAAAAAAACAGTGATATCATCAAGATATATCAGCACTATGTTGTTAATCAATCCCTTGAACGCCATGTCCATTGCTCTTTGGAAGGTAGCTCCAGTGTTGGACAGCCCAAATGGCATTTTCCTGTATGCATAAGTTCCCCATTTGGTTGTAAAGGCTATCTTGAACTGATCTTCTTCTTTCACCATAATTTGATTGTACCCCAAATAGCCATCAAGTAATGAAAACCTCTCGGAGCCAGCCACAACTTGCAAAATATGCTCCATCGAAGGAAGTGGATAATGATCCTTGAGAGATGCTCTATTCAAATCTCTGAAGTCAACACACAATCTGATTTCCTCACTCTTCTTTCTTACTGCAACCAAGTTGGCCACCCAACTAGAATGCTTGATAGGGGATATGATTCTTGATTCTATCAACTTATTCAATTCTTTCCTCATGAGAGGCTCCATGTGTGGATTGACTGGCCTTTGTTTTTTGCCTGATGGGTTTAGTACTTGGATCCAATTCAATGGTGTGTTGAGCTAACTCAGGATTGAAACCTTTCAAATCTTCATATCTCCAAGCAAACACATCAGGGAACTCTTGACAAAGTTGTATGAACTCATACCTTTCTTGTTCAGTTATCATCTTACCAATTTGGAGTGATTTTCCTTCTTCCACCGAGATGGACACTGAATCTTCTCCCTTGACTTGGATTTTTGCTTTCTCCTTCCTAAACTGGTCATTAGGATTTAAAATGGACTCCAAAGTAATAATTCCCTTGGGTAGCTTGTTGGTTCTCAGCTATACCACTTGGTCACCATACTGCTGCTCCAACTTTTCCTGATTTTTAACTGAGAACTCAGCCTCTTCTTGCAAGAAATGGATGATTTGCTAATCATTTTCAAACACTTGCCAAATTACATTGTTGTTTGGTATCGAGAGTATAACAATCACATGGATGTTTGGCTATAGCTTATCTTTTTTAATGCTTTCAACAACGTCAAAGGCTGCCCCAACTACTGTAAGCATGTCAGCAGCTTGGTTCTCTTTTCTAGGAATAAATTTTATGCCAAAGTCCTCAAAATCTTCAATGAGGTCCCACACCCTGTTTTTGTAGCACTTGAGTAGATCATTCTTGACAGCATGTTGCCCCTTAACTTGGTTGACAATCAAATCACTGTCACCAAAGACTTGCAAGTTCTTTATCCCTCTCTTGATTGACCAATGCAATCCTTGTATCAAAGCTTCATATTTAGCAGTGTTATTAGAGCATGCAAACTAAAATCTGAAAGCTGAATAATACTTAAATCCTTGAGGGGAAACCAGCATAGCTCCTCCTCCTGCACCTTGTCTACTCCTTGATCCATCAAAAAACAACTGCCATACCTCATTGTCATCCTTGTGGTCTGGCTTGGTGATGCTAGGAATAGGCTGATTTTCTTCATGCATGCAATAGAATCCAAGCTCAGATTCTTCTATTTCTTGATAAGGATCAAAAGCATGCACCTTGTTTGCCCATTCATCAAGAGTTAGATCTGGGATACTTCCAACCTTGGTGTCAGCTTCATCAGTGCTTGGAAAATCCTCTTGATCAAACGCTGAACAATTGGTATTGATTTGGCTCGGAGTGTAAGGCTCAATGTGAAAGTTTGCAATAGGTTCAGATCTGATTGTGGCCTTGGTTCTGTATCTTGTTCTGAACAACATGTGTGACCAATCAGCAGATAAGTAACCTCCAATCTTGGCTATGAAATCCCTTGACAGACATAGGGCAAAGAGTGGTGGAAGGTCTATTACTGAGACATCTTGCAAAACAACAATGTTGGGGCATGCATGCAAAGTAAGACTCAAGTTTTTAATCACCCCAACTGTTGTCACTGCTGTCCCATCCAATTGCACTACCCCTTTGGATATGACTTCATACTGAATTCCCAACTGATCAGCTATTTGCTTGGGCATTACTGAACTACTTGCCAGGGAATCAATCATGTAGTTGTGTACTAATTGATTTCCAATGATCAATGAAACATAGAATGGAGGGGGCTTCAACACTTTACCTTACTGTCCTCCATGATTCCCCTCAAGCTGGGTAGCATTTTTGAGAACTTTCTCTTGCATTTGGACTTGTTGATTTGAAGTTGACCAGTCCTTCATGGCATCTTGTAGCAGATCTCTTTGGCCTGGGATAGATAGTGACTCCCACATTGATATGTTTACATTTGTCTTCTTCATCTGATTAATGATGTTGAATGGAGATGAAGCATCTCTCTTCTGTCCCTTGGCCTGCACATTCATTCCTCGCACATGGGTAGCAGCAACTGGCATTTGAGTTGGCCTAGGAGCTGTCTTAGGTAGCCCTTGCATGCTTGGGACTGTACTTTGCTCGCCAACAGTTTGTGGAGTGATAGAAGATTTTGGATTGCTTGGGGCTAATGGATGTTCTTGACGCAAATTTCTCCTTTTTGACCTTGTGTTGGCTGCAACACTTTGGGGAATTATTTGATTCATGCCAAAAAAATATTCTGCCTGC
This sequence comes from Taxus chinensis, assembly GCA_019776745.2. Lineage (NCBI taxonomy): Eukaryota > Viridiplantae > Streptophyta > Pinopsida > Cupressales > Taxaceae > Taxus > Taxus chinensis. Next base: position 178,841,485 of record CM034153.1, on the reverse strand, counting down.
CAGTTTACAAATGTAGCATCATTTGGAGCTGATTGCTGTTGGAATGTTTCTTGTTGTTGGTTACTTTCTTGGTTACCTTCACTTTCCACACTAGTAGTTGTCACCATTAATGCTTGATTCAAGGCACCGTTGAAGCACATGGACTAGTTGTGAGGTTCATTGCATGGAAAACACCAATCATACTCTTGAGCTATGTTATTTTGTACTGGCACTAATGCCTTAGAGGCAGATATGGCATTGGGATTATAGGGCTGAAATGGTCTGTTAGCAGGAGGTCTTGCTAGGTTGGGTGGTCTTAGGGGTTGATATGGTTACCTGTTAGGCTGAGCTTGGGGCTGGAAAGAAGGTCTAAAGCTTTGGGCTTGCTACCTCTTAAGTGTAACCAGCTCATTACCTAGAATTTGCAATTGCTTCATGACTTCTTGAAGCTCATTTGAGGTACTATAAGATGAAGTAGAAGCTTCACTTGAATTCTGATTTCTAGGAGTGGGAATATGAGCTAAATTAGGCATTTGATTAGTGTTTGGGCTCTCTAAACTTGGAAATAGTGTCATTGGAGGCCTAAGAGCTAGCTTGCCAGCTTGAATCAAACAATTTTCAGATCTAATGGCAATGCTATAAGCAATAGGAATAGTTGTGCCTCCCATGGATTGAATTAACATAGAAATATCAAAATTTAAAGCTTTAAGGTAATAAAGGAAAGCACCTTCTACTGTTGGCCTGACTGCCACTGGGATTCTCTCCCAAGTCCTTTGAAATCTTAAGTTAAAGTCAGTCAACTACTCATTGGGATCTCTCTTGATGGTTGTCAGCTGCTCCAAAAGGGAAAAGTTGTCTCCCTTTTCTCCAAACTACTCATGGAGGGCTATACATAACTGGTTCCAATTTTGAATAGAACCTGAGGCAAGACTCCTGAACCATTGCAAAGCTTTCCCTTTGAATGAAGATGTTAGTAGTTTGACAGCAACTTGCATCTCATTGATCTCATGGATTGCACAAATATTGGCAATATCCTTAACATGATCACCAGGAGTGGTCTGATTTTCTCCAGTAAAGTATGGGATGTTCTTCAATGATGCAACTGGGATTGGATTTTGTGCATTAAGAGCAAGTGGACTGCTGCCAGCAAAATTGACATAGGGGTTGTTTTGTGCCATTCTGATTGGCCTTAGAATCCTTGTTGATTGAATGAAAGGCCTACCAGGTGGAGGATTTGAGAGAGTTCTGTTTGGTGGAGATGGAGACCTTTGAATTCTCCTCCCTCTTTTCCTTCTTCTTGGAGATAACTACAGATAATCAAACAACACTTCTTCTTCTCCAACTCTTGACCTTGTGGTGATCCTTCTCATGAGTTTTCAGGTCTTCACTACTAAAACCAGCTGATTCTTCTTCCTTGGAGTCGCCAGATGTGTAATTTAGGGCTCTTTTAAGCAAGAAACTTGCAACACATGCACATGAATTTTGTTGCAATGAAGATGAAGACCTCTTAAGGTCCCACCAGGCGTGCCAAAACTGGTGTTGCAAATCAACAACACCCCTGGATGTTGGTTATGCTTCTAGTTTTACATTTTTGAACATCCAGTGTGATTGCACAACATTGAATCTTTTCCCCAAGTGTGGGACTTGTTAAATGGGAAAAGAATATCTAGTTTAGAGGCTGGTTCCTCAACTCCCCTGATCAGATATATCACTTGCAAGTTACAGAGGTTTGAATTCCTAGTTCCTACTCTAAATTCCAAGGGGACAAAGATAGGGAATGCAAGAAAATAAAGCTAATGCTAATGAAGTGATGCACCAAAGGAGTTGTAGACACCTGATACTGTAAAAAATACACAATCCACAAGAAAACACAGCACAAAGCATGCACAAATTGCTTAAAATGTAATGAAAGACCAGGAAAACAATGATAGATATATGAAAGGATTGAGGGATTTTAATCACAGAGCATATATCAATGTTTTAGATCCAATACAATGCATTACAATGATCAAGAGGAAAAAAAAAAGAGGTGCTGTGTTACATGGAAAGGTAAAAATCTTCACAAATTCTGCCAAAGAGGAAAAAAAACGGGGGGGGAAATTGCAGAGCTGAAAAGTGTCTCTTTGCAAAAATGAACCCATTCTGGCTTTTACAGTGCAAGCCACGATCCCAGGAGAGAGAAACATGGGAAAACATGGGGAAGATTCAACCATTGACCAAAATGCAATCAAAACAGCATGGGCATCCTTACAGACCCATCCCCTGACATTTTTAGCCATGTTGGGAGAGAATGCGAGCCATTCTTCATTAAAAACGGTGGTTGAAACGTCATTTTTGTCCATGACCACGTGCCAAAGGTGTTTTTTTGACATTATTTCTCCAAACTCCAAAATATAAAAATGACCCCAGAATATTATAGAGAATTTCACCAGCTTTCCATTGATATAAAGAACGTGAAAAACTGAGCTCTGGATCGAAAGATATGGCCATTTGAATTTTTAGGGAAAAATAGGGCCAAATCGGATTAGCGGGCGAAAATTTAAAATTTTTCACTTTTGGAAAATTTTCCAAAAATTCCCCATGCTTTGCCATTCTGGGACACATGGCATGTTCTGATTGGGTGTGGACCTTTCCTGCTTCATTTTCCTTTGTTTTTGCCATTGGAAAAAATTCCCAAAAAACGCCGTCGGGCCGATGAGTTAAGGACACGTGGCATCACATGGTTGGGCGCGGACCTTTCCTTCCTGAATTTTCTGTGGGCAGCTTTGACCATTTTCGACCTAGACACGTGGCACAACCCCATTAGATGCAGGCTTGCCCCTTCGACTTTTCCTTGCGGGCCTATCCTCTATTTTTCACCGCCACATGGACACGTGGCATGTGCTGATTGGCTCGCATTTTGGGGGCGGGATTTTCCTTTTAAATTTCCTTAATTTTCCCTCAGGAAATTTTTCTCAATTTCTCCCTACCTCCCACCGGTCCAGGACACGTGGCGTAATTTCATTGGTCATGAGGGCCGAGGGCCAAAACCCTTTTTCATTACCTTTTACCAAAACACTTTGCCAAAATTATAAATTCACCTCCGCCCTCCGCTTTTTCGGCCTCCGGTGACACGTGGCACAATACGATTGGGTGCGGGCCTTCTTCATAAAAATTCTCCCTATGCCAACACTTAGTCAAAACAGTATGTTTACATGCTTTTGCTAGACTAGATAGACTTTGTACACTTTCTTATAAGAGTAAGGTCACTTATGCTCTTCCCTCACGTCCTTTGGGGTGATCTTGGGAATCAGAAATGATTCTTAGGTCTTTTTACACTTTGAAAATGTGTGGAGAATGTCCTAATTAAGTAGAAATGAGTTAAATTGGTGAGTTTGAATAAAAAAATTTTTCCATTTAGTAAATTCTTGGATCCTAAAAAATTTCATGTATGCTCTTTTCTTGTGTCCTTGGATGATCTTGAGAATAAAAAATGATGTTTATTCTATTTATGGAAAATCACTAACTCATTGTGTAGAACCAAAACACACGCTTGTCAAAGAAAGGTGGAGCCAAAACAAAATCAAACTACTAATACAATTTATGTGCAGGTTACTAAAAGGTGTTCAAGCAAACCACATCAAAATTAAACAAGATAAAAAGAACACCACATTCAAAACATTGTATTTACAGGTTCAGATAAGGGTACGTCCCATCCGCTTAAAACTAGGACATAACCCCTTTGGCATAAGCCTTAAGCTACAAAAATGGGGGTGGTCCTAGGAACCCCAAAGTAGTCCACGTAAGAGGGAACCTTGTGGATGAAACAGGAAGTGCTCCGCACAACCTACTTGACTAGTTGATCCTTGTGAGTTAGCATTAATGGTTTTCCATATAACGACCCCAGTGATAGTACATACAGATGCACTAGTTTCCTACTATGCTTGAAAGGGGTAAAGTAAAGCTGAGATACTCCCAAATTAGTCATTGCGATGTTTTGGGTAAAACGAGCTCGCTTAAGACAGATTTGTAACACCTAGTTGAGAGAGCCACCTAGGAATATATCTTTAGCTATGAGCCCACTTTGACCGTTTCAAAACAATTTTGAGTTGTGAGCCATCATTTGTCATGAAACGTGGGAAGCGTTACTTTTACTTAGTTTTCCACTTGCCTTAAGGCGAGGTGAAACTCTGCTGAAGTAAAGCCAACATTTTTTATCCCCATTTTGATCGACTTCCTTCACTTTCTTTTGAAACTTTGTTGATCAAAAGAAGAGTGACTACCTTTGCGTTATTAATTGATTGTTTCTGTAAATTTCTGTTTATGCCCATCCATGTTTACGGCTGGGTAAGTTAAACATCTAAAGTGTGTGGAGATGTATTCATATCATTGGTAGCCTTTGTGATCTTGATACATACATCAGGATCGTCATCATAGTTAGGCATGGTTCATCATCTTGAACTTCCTTGGAAATGTTACCTTGTTTATATCGTATCACTACAATTTTGATATTTACATCTCATTTCTTGTAAACTTGACCTAAATATCTACATTGTAAGGTTACACTATACACATTTTAACAATTCTTAGTTATACTATAAGCTGTTAGTTTGATTCCATTACTACCTCGATTTTGAAAAGTGGGACGTGTTACTGCATGTGTGGGTTAAATCAATCTCATCTTGATATCAATACCTTACTTCCTCACAAAGTTTTGTTAACATATCTTGGTGACATTTTTGTGTCACTCACAATCATAACTAACACTTTTTGGGATATATGTATTAATTGAATTTGGATTTTCTTCTAGTATACCTTGTTAGGAGGTCACATTAACTTCTTGTTATTACTTACACCTTGTTCATGTCTTTGAACTCGACATAAGTAGGGACATCTTGTTAATTATCTTACAACACCGACTATCTTTTTGAAACAAACCTAAGAAGTACTTCATTCAATTGATAGGCTTGGTACCAAACATTGTGTCACTATTGACTTATCACTTTATCACATTGGTACTTTAACATTTATACTCATTCATATTTTTGACATTCTTTTTGCATTTCACTTAGGTTTGATAACAAATATTTGAACACATTCACAAGATACCTTAGTGAAACTGTTACACATCATGGATCCTAAAACATGATTAGGGCTCAAAAATAAAACATTAGAAGCACAACAAGCACAAACTTGGGAAGCCTCAAACAAACAAGGGTCAAACCCTTTTATTGGCCATGATCTTGGGCCTTTATTTTCTATGGAAAAAGAGGTAGAAGACATGATAGATCATAGTGGTGATGAGTTGGAATCCCCACATGCGAAATTTGACTTTGACCCCACCTTGTTAGATGAATTCATTTTTAGAAACATAGATAGGGTGCTAGCATGAGTTGTAGAATTTGGAGCTAAAATGCCTATTTAACAAGAAACAATCCCACCTACAAATGATGCTAATGATAAGGAGCAACCTCTTATCAACATGGATGATATTTTAACACGTGGACATGCTTCTACCTCCAATGTGGGAAACAAAAATGTAGTGGCATATAGAATACCTTTCATTAAAGTACCACGTAAAGTCAGAATCCAACACGAAAATGTTGAACAACCTCCATAGTATGAAGAAGAAGAGGAACCTTTGGAAGAAGAATTCACTATTTAACAACAAATTGGCAACCTTAGTTGAAAATTATCCTTGTTAACCTCTCATGTACAAAAGAAAATGAACAAGAATGTCCAAAAGAAAAAGCCTAAGGTCAAAATTGGTGAACTTCATAGAGAAAATCAAGGAGAAGACAATATGGAGCATCATCGTGTATATATCCCTGCTTCTCCTACCAAATAACAATTACTCACTCAAGAAATGCAATCCATGAGGGCAACACTTACAAGCCTCCAAGAGAGTACTATGGCAAATAGCAGAAAATATCAATATGAAGAGCTATGTCCCTATCCATTTGACAAAACTATGACACTTCAACCTTTTCTAAAAAGTTTGACATGCCAAAATTTGACAAATACAGAGGGAAGGGTGATCCACGAGACCATGTAAAATATTTTTATATGGCCAGCCAAGAAGTGGCCTACAATGACAATTACCTCATACGAATCTTTCCAAAGAGTCTAGGGGGCCAAGCCTTAGAATGGTTTACTCGCTTACCTCGGGGGTCTATCTTTACATGGCCTGAACTAGCAGAAATATTTGTACGACACTTCTCATACAATATAGAAAGTGACATAACCATGGCAGACTTGTGTGGCACTAAACAACATCCCAATAAAACATTTTCTAGCTTCCTACAAATATGGAGAGGGATAGCCAGTCACTTCCCCTGTACATTCCCTGAAAAATTAGCTTGTGAGTATCTTTGTGCCCAATCTAAATCTAGACATCACTTTCCACCTTCAAATGCATTGTGTTCACACTTTTGAGGAGGTTATTGAGAAGGGAATTCAAATAGAGAAAGCCCTTATTGCCAAAGGAACTCTTAAATCACACTCTAAAGATAACCAAAGCGTTAAACCTATGGAAAAGCCAAAAATATTCAACAAAAACAAGAACGTGGTGGGAGACGGAATCACAGATTCCAAACACATGCAAATGGTTCAAACTAGTCAACCTTTTAAACTGACCAAAGGACCTATTCAACCACCACCTAAACGTAGAATGTTCACTCCTCTCAATGAGCCTTTGTTGGTCATATTGAAACAATTGGATGCAGCTCACATGGTGACTTATCCCATGACACAACCCTTTGATGAAAATGATCCAAAACCATCATGGTACAAAGAGCATGACTATTGTGAATTACATCATGTCAAGGGACACAAAAATAGACAAATGTCTACGACTTCATCACTACATCCAAGACCTCATCGACAATGGGGAGATAGAAGTGGACAACCCAAAAAAAACTCAAATGCCTAATGAAAAGATGGGGATATACAAAGAACCATTCCCTAAACATGGTAAGTCAGAGGAGCCAAAGCCAGATCGAGGAGAGTCATCCCAGAGTTATAAAGTGGTGAATTATCTATATACCAAGAAGGACAATAATCATTATGATTCACTCATTGGATGTATCCACTCTCCTAGTGACCATGTGAACACCATTCAAATCAAGGGAAAGGATTGCATTGCGGTAACAAGGCATGCCCACCTCATGATTCCTGAAACCTCTCTGTCAACCCCACAAAATGGTAGGTACAACCTCTTAGAACAACTTGAGAAGACATCTACCAAAATTTCAATCTTTGATCTTCTCAAAATATCGAATGTACATAAGGAAATTTTGTACCAAACTCTTTAGGGGTCAGGAGTGTCACTAGAAGTAGATCCTACACATCTTCAAGTTGTGGTAACAAACATTGTACCAAATGGGCACATTTCCTTTAATCATAGGGAGATCCTTATTGAAAATCCCACACATAATCTCCCCTTGTATATTGAGGTATTCATTACCCGCCGAAAGATAAAATGGGTGCTTGTGGACAACAGATCAAGATTGAATATATGCACATTGAAATTAGTTAAGCAATTGGGACATACCGAAGAAGACCTCGAGTCCCACATCATTACCATAACCACTTACAACAACATGGAAAGAGAGTCAGTTGGCACAATCACATTACCCATGGAAGTCGGACCCACTTGTCATCACATGAAGTTTCATGTCCTGGACTTGGAACTACCATATAATATGCTTCTAGGTCGACCATGGATGCATGCCATGCAGGCCATGCCATCAACGTTCCATCAATGCATCAAACTGAAACACGAGGGACACACTGTCATGATACAAGGAGATCCAGAGCCCTTCTCTCACTGCAGAGCTCTCAATATTTTTACACGTAAGGGTGCCTATACGTGTCCCTCTATTGATATAGTTGTTCCTCTTCAATCTGAAGCCATGGAGTCTCGAATAGATTTAGATTCCCTCAGTTCTTGCACCCGTGATGCCTCTACATCAACTTCCCCTTTTGATTCATGGGAGATGAAGGTTCTGGAATACGGTTGTGGGGAGTATAATGTGCAACAAGCCCTTTTAGTTTTAGACCTCTCATTGTCACCTAAAACTAGAGGCCGACCCAACTATCATTTCAGACGGCCTAGAAATGAGAAAATTATCGAGCCATTCTTACCTGGAAGGTTGCTGACCAAAGATAAATTATTGGATCCACCTATGACTTGGGTCTCGAAAGATACTCAACCAACTTGTTACCAAAGCCCAGAGTATGAGAAGTCTAGTTGAATGATGTACTCCATGGGATATAAGGGTCTAGGATGTGGAAGGAATGAGCAAGGATAGCGAGAACCAATCCCTCTCCCACATTTTAAGATGGAAAGGTACGACATCAACATTCGGACCTAAGGGTCACACCCTAATGATCAAGATGCCACCTTTTCTAAGAGCAAAGATAGATCTGACTATTTAGACAGCGACACAGATTCCCACTATAGCCAATATGAGGATCTTTCCTCCACGAACCTATTCATGAATACCATTTTCCTCACCACAATCCCTACTAAACCTAAAATTGACCTTTTCTACCCTTGACTTGTTGAATGGGACCAACAACATTATGTGCCACTAGATCTATTCAAAAATGATGAAGCCATTTCAGAATTCATGGGCATTCAGGATACAATCCCCATTGGAGATCAAAAAAGGGTTTTTACATTGACTTAGATACCTGCACCTACTTTGGAGAGGAAGATGAGCTTCGTGGTTAGAAAAATTTAAGAAAAATCGAGGGCAAAGTTCCAATGAAAAGCCTTGGAAAAATTCAAAGTCCAAGTCACATAGTGAAAACCTCTTTGAGGCACTAATAGATAAACAAGTATAAAAATCAAAGGACAATAAAAGGGACCACACCAAGGATGAAAATCTCATGGAGACATCCTTGGACAAAGATCTCAACCTTCCTCCTGATCCTACGCATATGGAGGATTTTTCAAAGTTACTGGTAGAAGAGACTATTGATGTAAACATTGGCACATAAGATGACCCAAAAATAGTCAAGTTGGGAGCTTTTCTCTCAGCACGGGAACAAAAAACATTCACCATGCTGCTGCGGGAATTTATAGATGTGTTCACATGGTCCTATAAGGATATGCCAGGCTTGGACCCAACCTTGGTAGTGCACAACTTAGTTGTACACACAGACGCCAAGCCCATCAAGCAAAAGCTCAGAAAGATGCACCTGAGGGTGGCTCTCCTAGTTAAGGAAGAGTTAGAAAGGTTGCTCATGGATGGATTCATTCGGCCCATTGATTACTCTAAATGGATATCAAACATCGTCCCTATACAGAAGAAACCTGTTGGGATCAGAATCTGTACCGATTTTAGAGACATAAATAAGGCATGCCCAAAGGATGATTTTCTATTTCCTAATATCGATATGATTGTTGATTCAACTGCAGGATATGAAATGCTATCTCTTATGGATGGATTTTCAGGCTACAATCAGATCAAGATAGCCAATGAAGATCAACACAAGACGTTCTTCACAACTCCCTGGGGTACTTTCTATTATAAGGTAATGTCATTTGGCCTTAAAAATGTAGGAGCTACCTATCAAAGGGAAATGAAAGTGATTTTCCATTATATGATCCATGATATCATGGAAGACTGTGGATGATACCCTTAAGAAATGTAAGACGAGAGAAGACCATCCTGCCATTTTGTGGCGTATCTTCAAACACCTGTGAGAGTACAAGGTCCGTTTGAACCCAAAGAAATGTGTCTTTGGCGTGCTATCAGGAAAGTTTCTCAGTTTCATTGTATCACGAAGAGGGATTGAGGTAGACCCTAATAAATTCACTTCTATTACTGAAATGCCTCCTCCCAAAAACATTAAACAACTGCGTAGCTTGTAGGGAAAGATATAGGCTATTCACTGCTTCATCTCTCAACTTGCCGATAAGTTTCATTCATTCACTCACCTACTTAAGAAGGATGTTGCCTTTATCTGGGGACTAGAGCAACAACGGGTCTTCATACTACTTAAGCAATACTTGGCCAATCCACCTGTCCTCATGCCCCCAACTCCTAGTGAGCCACTCCTAATTTATATCTCTGCTACTCAATTTTCTATTGGCGCATTGCTCACCTAATATGACCTTGGCCACAAAGAAAAAGTAGTATACTATCTCAGTCGTACTCTCATCTCTTATGAGCTCAACTATCCTTGAATCAAAAAATCTTGTTTGGCTGTAGTTTTTACCTTTCAAAAACTTCATCCATTACCTATTAAATACTAAAACTAAGCATATATCAAAAGTTAACCTGCTCAAATACCTGCTGTCTAAACCCACCCTCATCGGTAGAATGGCTAATTAGATCATTCTACTGAGTGAGTTTGACATTAAGTTTGTGTACCAAAATCCATTCAAGGGACAGGTACTTGTTGATCAGTTAGCAGAAGCACCTTTACAAGGAACAGAACCTGTGAATCTAGATTTACCAGATGCTTCATTACTATATATTGAGGAATCCATCATGTGGTAGGTACACTTTGATGGATCTTTTACCTTTCATGGTTCAGGGGCAGGTGTGGTACTAATTACTCCTTCTGGTGACCCCATACCTCAGGCCTTTCGTCTTGGTTTTCCTTGCATGAATACTATTGCAGAGTATGAGGTGCTCATCGTTGGGATGAAGCTCACGATCAAATGGGACATTCATCATGTTAAGATCATTGGTGACTCACAGTTAATCATCAAACAAGTCAATGATGAGTACAAAGTCAAGGATGAGAATCTCATCCTTTACAAGAATCTAGTCGAAACTTTGAAATAGTATTTTGTGCATATCACAACAGATTCCAAGAGCACAAAACAAATCTGCAGATGTTATGGAAACTATAGGTTCTATGTTGCGCATTCCACCGAAAAGTAATGATATGCCTTTCTTTGTTGAAAATCTACACCATCCTGCGTATGACATGCCAGAATCCTGTCTGGCTTGTGATGTTGTTGGTCCCAATTCCCCATGGTATGAGCCCATCTTCACTTACCTTAAAGACAACATGTTCCCTTCTGACATCTCCCATGCCGAAAAACAAAGCCTTATACGCCAGATAGCCCGCTATACCCTCTTAGGAGGTACGCTCTATCATCATGGCTACGATGGGAATCTGTTACGTTGTCTCGATACAATAGAGTCAGTCCAAGTGATTAAAGAGGTACATGAAGGGGTGTGTGGGGCCCACACAAACGGGATGGTTCTAGCCAAGAAATTGTTGAGAGTGGGATACTATTGGCCTACCATGGAAACTGACTACTGCAACTATGTGTGGAAGTGTGTACTCTATCAAAAGTATGGAAATTTCATCCATGCCCCATCACAGCCATTGCAACCCATCACAACCCCATGGCCATTTTCCAAATGGGGACTTGATTTAATAGGGAAGCTTACCCCTACTTCATTTGATGGCCACACCCACATCATTACAGCTACTGAATATTTTACCAAGTGGGTGGAGGTTGTCCCTTTGACCTATGTAACGGGTGCTCAAATCTCAAAGTTCATCATGAATCATCTTATTTTCCGGTATGGCATTCTTGCAGCCATAGTTACTGACAATGGAAAATCATTCAAGAACAAGACTGTGAAAGATATTTGTCATCAGTTTCAAATAAGATTAAAGTGGTCTACACTATATTACCCCCAAGGCAATGGAAAGGGCGAGGCCACTAACAAGACTTTGGTTTGAATTATGGAAAAGATGGTAAGTAAGACAGGTCGCAACTGACATTTGTAAATTCACCCAGCTCTTTGGGCTTACAGGACCTCTATTCACACTCCTACTGGTGCGACACCATATTCCCTAGTATTTGGAATGGAATCTATCATCCCGTTAGAAATCGAGCTTCCTTCCCTACGAATCTCTCTTAGGGATTATCTAGATAAGGATGAGGATTACAGAGTGGCTAGACTGGTAGAGTTGGAACTCCTGGATGAGAAGCGCATCCATGCCCTAAATCATCTTAAAGTGTATATGAACATATTTTCTCACAATTACAACAAAAGAATCATACCTCGTCAGTTTGAGGTTGGTGATTTGGTCATGAAGGAAAATCAGTTCAACATAAGGGCGGAAAGAGAGAAGAAAGGAAAGTTCGAACCGCATTGGTTAGGACCTTATGTCATCGTGGCCAAGTATGGCATAGGAGCATACAAACTTTCCCACCCCAATGGTGATGAGCTCTGCGAGCCCATGAATGCCATGCACCTTAAGCAGTTCTATGCTTAAACATGGCACGAAAAATTAGAAAAGAAAACCAAAAAAGAGTAAAAATGATCAAAATACAAAAAAAAAAAATTAAAATAAGAGAAAAAAAAAAAAAAGAGAAAATAGGTCATCCATAAGTGAAAACCACACAATTGTGGCACTTTGGATAAGTCCTTGGGTGAAAACCAGTTTCCGGTGCCTTGGGAGGATTCGTTGTTCACAAGCATCTTGCATCTGGAGGATACTTTTACTTAGCCTAGGGCTAGTTCCACATCTACATCCGAGATTCCTTGTGAGCCTAATCTTGTCAAGCCTTGATCCAGATTTTTCTCCTATTGTTAGTCAGTGAAGGGATGGTCTTTGTCTATTCTTAATCTCATGTTGGGGGCACTTCTGTGACTTCACCTTCCTATTTATAGGCATGTGGCACTTGCCCTTATATATTCCCCATCTAACGTTGGGGGCATCCATGATTTCTTGGATACTTGTGCATAACTTCAGAGTATGTTGGAAAAACAAAAAAACATTCAAAAATGTCAGAAAATCAAAACAATAGAAAATTGTTTCACAAAAATCAAAACAATAGAAAATTGTTTCACAAAAATAAAAACAATAGAAAATTGTTTCACAAAAATTAAAAAAATAGAAAATTATTTCACAAAACAATCTTACAAAAACATTCACTTTAGTTTACTTCCTTTATCTTGTTTCTTGCTTTGCTTGTTTGCTTGTATAGTTGCTTCATGTTTGTACATTTGTATAGTTTGTTGCTTAGACATATTTTTTGAGGATTCATCTTTTCTTGCTTAGATTAGATCTATTCTTACTTGTGCATATTAAAGTGTGTTTTTGCATGTTGGTGTATAATAGTACATTATTGTGTTGATTCATTGTGTTCTTTGTTAGCATTTGATTGTGTTTTCTTGTTGCATGTGCATCGTTTTGTTATCACATCATCATATTTCCATCAATATCATCACATCTAACATCATCTATACATCATATAAATAAAAATCTAAGTATACATCATACATGAATGCTAAGCTAATCATCACATATCGTATCATCAAATGGGGGCAAGAGGGATCGCAAATATCAAAATCTATCCCCCCCACCTCAATATCATCATATCATCCCGTCCACTAAATCTAGCACATCACATGAGCAATACATTTTGATATCATCTGCAGATCTATCATCTAAAAATCAAAGTGCATGCGATACATCAAAAATCAAGATACATATAAATGTGAAATCAAATCAGCTAACATCATTACACATCCATATATCCATGTAATCAATCAAAACAACAAATAATATCCATCATCTCATAACACATGTGTCATGTCAAAAATGTCCATATATATACATGTGTAGTATGTCTGTCTCAACAAAGATATACATCATAAATACATCAAAAATGCCTTCATCTGAGGCATACATAAAAAATGTTATACATCGATCAAAGAATGCTACTACCTTCATCAGAGGCATATATCAAAGAATGTCGTACATCAAAAATGTTGTACATCGAGCACATGATGCTCATAGCCTTCGTCAAGAGGAAAATGTATCAATACACTGATCACTCAGGGATGACTGGAGCCCTCAGATGGGCTAGCTGGTCTGCCCCATGGAGGACCCATAGACTATGAGCCGGGTGGCCCTGCAGGCTGCCCTCATGGCTGCTCCACTGAGGCCTGAGGCCTCTCTAACCTCATCACTCGCTATGCTCAACTGCTGACTATACGAAGGTACCCACCGCTCAGCTGGAATGAACTCATAGTACAAGGATTGGTAATACAAAGCTCTACCCTCTATTGTCGCCAAATCTCTATGAGTGCGGGTCATCACTACTGTGCCATCTATGCATCAGAAGGATGCTATCTCTGCTGATAGTTGAGCAACCTTGGACTGACCCACATCCTGCTCTTCTCTCAATCGATCTCTCTTTAGTATCATGGGATGTAGCTGAGCCTACATATGTTGTAGGAGGCTCGTCACCTAGGCCATCTGGGCTGCCATCTTGTGTATTTGCTGAAAGTGAACAAATACATCTCTATTGTCACTACCCAAATACGAGATTGGTCATGATCCCTCTCTGCTATAACCTATTGCAGTTGCTACTGTAGGGTGGCTATCTGTACCACTAGCTGCACCACAGGGCCTGTCTTGTATCTGTCCCTATACCAGTCTAGAGGCTTGACCCTGATCTTGTAATATAATCCTAGGAACCTGTGCATGTGCATGTACTGGTCCCTACTACCTCTCCCCCCACACCTTTTTTACACCCTACCCATCATGTGGCTTCCCATCAAATGGATCATCTGGGTCACGGGTTCCTGCATCCTCCCCCTCATCACCGTTGTAAGGGATCTCTGGTAGTGGCTGAGTGCCTGCTGCCCATGCCTCATCTAGAATATTTAGGCATCATGGTAAAACAATGGCATACTGGTATCCATGTACTCATCCATAGTACCCGGGTCTCTAATATGTCGAGATGGGTCCCATGCCTGTGGTACCACATGTAAAAGATAGCCCTAGGCTCAAGCCACCTATATACGCGACCCCATAGTCTGCCTCTCTGCATCTTGGTGGGCAAACCAAAAATCTGGCTGAGCAACCCCCTGCACCATGCCCATCTATCGCTGACATCGGTCAGCTCTATATAACTCCATGATGTAGCTGCAGCTACCAAAAAGAAAGTACTCCATCGTGTAAAAACTAAGCTCTATTTCATCCTCGGGCCATTGTATATTCCTATAAGGCCTCCATATGATATCTCTATCTAGCAGCTCATTGAACTCTCATCGATAGTGGTACACGTTGCTTAGGTTCCCTCATACATCATCACCTACAAAAACCCAAGCCATGTATGTCAGCTCCTCCAGGGCTCAGGCATGAAATGCACCTACAAGGTGCCTAATCGCTATGTTATCCCAAGACCAAATATATAGTAGGGAGGGTGGTCGCACCATCTTCTAATGGTGGTAGGTAATCCAATGTATATCCCATTATAGATTTTCCAGTATGCATTAGCCCTAGCAGTATCACTCACAATTGATTACTCCATGTACCAACGTCATCAAACCCATCAGAAAGGATGTCCATGTCTTATCAGTGAGCAAAAACCCACTGATAAGTGCCATCATGTAAAGTGGCCCTCGGTGTAATGTCAAATCAAATATACATTCATGCAATGAAACTGTCATGTCCTCATGGCGTATCTCATCATAGTCAAACAGGTCACTAACTGCTGCCCTGATCCGCCCAAGGTCATTCATGTACTCGATCATCAAGCCTATAATAGGTACATGAAGGATCCACCATACGTCCTCCAAAGTAACTGTCATCTCTCCTGTCGGGAGCCTAAAGCATTGGCTCTCATTTTTCCATCGCTCAATCAACGCAGTCAGTAGACCATGGTCTAGTGTGATGGAAGGCATACGAGCATCCGAGTCGAGGTCCACCACCTCCAATAGTATGGCCATCACATGCTGATCTCATCAGCGCATGCTCCCCTCTACCTCCACTATGTGGGTGTGTCACTCTCACATATGTAACATAGGAAACAGTCTCTGTAAAACAAAATCATTTTGTTTGTCAGCTACTAACATTTCTTCTCATTCTTGCCTATCACTCTTTAAGATTCATCTAAAAATCTTAATTTTCTTCTAAGTGTCATCCTTTTTGGCATTTTTTCTCTCTCATTTGTCTACTCCATATGCCTGCACACCCTTTAGGGCACGTGTGCACCCTATGGCATGTGCACTCTCTTTTCGGTTCATGCACATGCACGCATCCACCTATGGGTGGTTACAACCTTTTGTGTGCCTATGCATGCATGCATGTGTGTATATGTGGTGTGTGTACTATCATTTCAGTGCATGCACATGTACACATGTATTGAAGGCATATGCGGGTGTTCATACATGCTCCTTGGTACATGTGCCATCATTAGGACCCTTACGTGTGCACGCATGAGATTAAATGGAACTTGTGCCATCATTAGGACACCTGCACCCCCGTGCATACACATCTATGGCCTACCCTAATCTAACCCATATTCTAGCATTAATTAAGGGAATTAATTGCAAAAATTGACAAAGAGGGTTAGGCTACTCATCCATCGTTGGCATGCTGGTCGTACCCCCAAACTGTGTCCACACGTTTTAGGAAGTCTTGCGCTCTCACCAACATCCTCGTCACTATCAGGGTCTCGCGGTAAAAATTTGGTAGTGGTTGATAACAAATGAATTGGTCATGGTGATTTACCCCCCCCAGGTGGGGTATATCAAGCCATTTTTCATCGGCCATGGTGCCTGAAGGCTTGTTTTGACCGTTGTTTTCTCTTCTATTCAATGTCAATAATTATTTTAATCAAATAATTATTTTTATTTCATTTTTCATTATGTTGGGGCATTTTTTCTGTCTATTACCCCTTTTCTTCTCACTAGGAAATTTTTTATGGCTCTTAGGTGATTTTTCTTCTTATCCAGACCCTATCGAATAATTATTTTTATTAAATAATTATTTTATTAATTTTTTCTATTTTATGGTGACATTCTTTATCGCCTACTTATTCTTTCTTCCCCTTTGGGCATTTTTCTTGCATCTAGGAGATTCATACTAATTCTTCTACTTTCTTCTACACGTCCCAACATCCACAAATTTGGACAATTTAAAAAAGCAAAAAAAATGTATATATCCATCGAAAATTCAAAAAAACAATTTAAATTTTTCCAACAAACTCCTAAAAATTATAAAACCTAGAAAAATAGGTAAACCTACTTATAACAGCTGAAAACTTGTGTCTTGCGCATGGTATTCTTTCCATATCCTTCTAGAAATTTTCACATCTTCACCGATCACAAGACTTGCGGATCATCAAATTTACAACCATTTTTCAAAGCTATCCTGCTTGCTTTGTCAGTACTCTAGGGCACATATAGCTGTCTGGTACTATTTCATAGTGCATTATGCTTTTTCATTGGATCTAGTGTCCATCATCATCTCTCCTTGCATGTATCCTTGCTTGAGGCATCATTTTAAACCCTTGTCATCAATAACAACCCTGTGGACATCTTCAACTTGATAACAAAACACTTCTACCACCATCCTAACCATGGTTGGTTTGAATATGTGTGTTTGTACTTGTTTTCCCTGTTAAATGAGCTTGTTTCCTTCTCATATTGCATTGCCTTTTGTATGTTACATTGGGCGGGCCATTTCAGCAATGGACAATTGTTCGTAGTATGAATTTTCCTATCATTCTACTTTTGTCGTATGGTTATATTTTTAATAAGGACCGATGATGTAGATCTTTGGCAATATGATGAAAATACAGTTTGTTTCAATGCAAAGCATAAAAGCTACTTCTTCTCTCCGCTTCCCCATATTTCTTCTACATCACCCTACTATCAACAAAATTCTTCTGCTTCACCTAGGGTATACTACACCTCTCCTTTCTCTATCCATTTCTCACATTTTTCTATCGTCGATCGTCTTCCTTCATCACCCCATCGATACTTGAGGGGGAATCTCTCACTTCTACCAATTTATCTTCTACCCTTCAAAATTTTATCCATCTATTATCTTTAAAGTGGCGTCATCTACGACACCCAAAAGAGGGGAAAAT
Source organism: Taxus chinensis (assembly GCA_019776745.2). Classification (NCBI taxonomy): domain Eukaryota; kingdom Viridiplantae; phylum Streptophyta; class Pinopsida; order Cupressales; family Taxaceae; genus Taxus; species Taxus chinensis. The sequence goes on along the minus strand of CM034153.1, from coordinate 178,823,649 downwards.
GTAGACACCTATAATCTATCCTGAACATTTTAAATACTTAAATTGTGCTAATTATCCCCTTTCCCACAAATTGATGACATATCATTAGTATTGCTCATCTTCCCTCCTATCATCATTAATTTATTACATGGCATTAATTAATTAAGTATTCTATTCAAAAAATACCCTAATTAATGACCTTCCATTAATTAATCCCTCCTTCTATGTAAACTAATTAATTATTATTAATTAATTAGCTTCCCCTTTCATTAAACCAATAAATCATTATTTAATTTATTTAATTCCCTTTTATAGTCTAAATCATGCTAATATTCCTCTAAAAAGGTTTGATAAGCTTACATACCTAGTAATTAATCACTTTGGTTAATTAATAAAGCCCCTTTATCCACATGAGTCACTAAAGGACAAATTAAACTCTCCTAAAGTTAACTCAACCCTTTCTAAACCCCCTTATCCACAACTAACTCAACATCTCTATTATCCCACATACAAAGGGATGTAGAGATTCCTCTATCAATTGGGCTATATAAAAAGCCCTCCTTCTACCTTTACACTGACACCTATTCCTTGAGAAAGAAAAGTGAAGCATATGGCAAATACACTATAGCCATTTTGTCATCATGGAGCATTCTTCATTGGAGAGACTAGCTAAATTCATTTCTTGTATTCATCCATCCAAGTTTTGAAGTCATATGGGGCTATGCCAAATGGTCTTGTAGCCATGGATTGACAAGACTCCATTCTTGAAAACCTTTGGATTGAAACATACAATCAAACCTTTGATTGCTAAGGATCTAATGAAGTTCATTTCATTTTTAGAATTGAATAGAGATAAATATTAATATATTAAAATGTTATTTTGAATATTTTTTCATGTTCTAATGTAAGGATGTTAGTAGATTAGTTTTACTTAAGCTCTAAGCATGATTGTGCATTGAATTTGATTTAGTTTTGTTATAGGACTACTAGGTGTTAGTTCTAACTTTCTTAACTTTTCTAAATTAAACCATGCACACAATATGTATTAAAGTTATGTTCTAAAAAAGTTGCCTCTCAATGTCTCATCATTTATTATTATTTATTTTTAAGTTCTCATTTTATTTTATGTACATTTACGATACACAATATTGGGGTCCTCATTCTCACACAATATAGCCTATTGGCTATTTATTTTAATGTTTTAAATGATTCAAGGTGAGAACAAAGTTGAAACATCTAGGTCAATTATAGATTTAAAAGAAAAATGTGAGATACCTGATCTTATATTTATGCTATTATATCTATGATTATTTATATTCACATGTTTCCATGTCCAACCCAATGGGTGAAATGACACATAAAAATTCCGTCAAATTTACAATAAAACACCACCCAAAAGAGGGTGTAAGAGAGGAAAAAAAGAAAAAACAAGGTATATAAAATTGTATATCCCCTAAATCTCTTCTTTCAATAAATTTTAAAAGAAAGAAGTTGTAGACATTGTGTGCAAGGATTAGTTATCTATGTAAAGATAACACCTAGTAGTCCTAAAACAAAGTTAAACTAAAATCTATTCACCATCATTCTTAGAGCTTAAACAAGACTAATCTACCAACATTTTTGCATTAGAACATGAATAAAAATCCAAACTAAAATGCTAAGCAATTAATCTCTATATCTATTGAATGTTAATCAATGAAATGAACCTATTTAGATCCTTATCAATCAAAAGGTTTTATTGTATGTTAGAATCCCAAGGTTTCAAGAATGCAATCTTGTCAATCCATGGCTACAAGACCACTTGACATATCTCCATATGACTTCAAACTTGGATGGATAAATGCAAGAAATGAAGATAGCTAGCTCCTCTAAGGGAAGAATTCTCTAAGATGATGAAACAGCTATAGTATAGGCTCTATGCTCATTTAGGTGTAAGTAGAAAGGTAGGAAGAATGCTCCATATACAAACCAATGAATAAAAGAAGCTTTGCATCCATTTACATGTGGGATAATAGCAAGGTTGAGTTAGTTGGGGATGATCATGATTGAAAGAGGGTTGAGTAAATGTTAGGAGAGTTTAGTTTTTCCTTTAGTGACTCATGGGGTTTTAGGGGATTTATTAATTAGCCAAAGTGATTAATTAATAGGTGAGAAAACTTATAGAATATTTTTAGAAGAATAATTAGTATGATTTAGAGGACAAGAAGGATTTAATAAAATAAATGATGATTTATTGATGTAATAGAAGAGGAAACTTAATTAATTAAGAATCATTAATTAAGTTAAAAAGGGGTTTAATTAACAGAAGGTTGTTAATTGTCATCTTTGCTGGATAGAAGAGATAATTAATTAGCGTAATGTAATTAATTAGCGATGATAGAAGAGAAAGTGTGTGATATTGACGATATGCCATCAATTTTCGGGAAATGGTATAATTAGAACAATTTAAGTATTTAAATTGTTGGATCTAAATGTTCTACATTTTCCCCTCTTTGGGGTGGTGTAAGTGACACCACTTCAAAGATAGTAGACAAGTAAAATTTTGAAGGGGTAGAAGAAAAATTAGTAGAAATGAGAGATGCCCCCTTGAGTGTTGATGGGGTGATGAAAGAAGGCGATCGACGATTGAAAAAGGTGAGAGAAATGGATTGAATAATGGGTAGGGATAGGATTCCACAGACAAATTAGATGAATAGTGTTGATAGGGGAATGATCGAGAAGAAAGAGAGGAAGATGGCTAGAGAAGAAATAGCTTGCATCAAGTGTAGAAATTTATGTAAAACAACTTTCTTGTCATCATTTTTCCAAGGATTTAAATCATCGATCCTTATTAAAAATAAAAGCATACGAAGAAAGTAGAATGACATAAAAAAATCCATACTACGAATAATTTTCCATTGCTGAAAACACCAACTCAATGTAACATACAAAATGCAATGCAATACGAGAAAGTAAACAAGCTAATCTAATAGAGAAACATAATGCAATGTTTTTGTTATCAAGCTTTGATTCCGACCTGTGATAGTTAATGACAAGGGTTAAAATATGGTACCCCAAGCAAGGATACAAGCAAGGGGAATAATGGAGGACACTTGACTCCTATGAAAAGAAGTGCACTATGAAACAGTACCAAGCAACTCATTTTCCCCTAGAGTACAAACATAGTAAGAAAACCAACTTTTTTAATGGAGGTAGATCAAGATGATCCATGAGTCACGCACAAGAACAGGTGAGAACCAAAAAGTGACATTTTGTAGGATGATTGTTATTGATTTTTATTTTTTAGAAACATATTTGAATGTTTTTTATTTTGAAAGTTTTTTGAAACTATGTATAGGAAGAAAGAAGCGTGGATGCCCCCAATGATAGATGGGATGTACAAGGGCATAAGGCCTCACACATGCGTAAGAAGGTGAAGATCCAAAAATTCCCTAGTGTTAGGTGGGAGTATTCAAAGGTAATATCTTCATACGCAGAAGGGAGATCAAGGAAAATATGGATAGGTTCAACACGACGATGAACAAAAACCAATGAAGTGCCAAGAAGGAGAAAGGATGCCCCCAACGTAAGTTGGAAAAAAATCCACTGATACATAGAAGTAGAATATTGTTTATTGAATGAAGGGAGAAAAGTGTCCACACACATAAAAAAGGAAATCTTATACACGTGGATGTTTTGAATGAAGCAGAAGAAAAGTGAAAATTCCATGAAAGAAGATGGACACATGTAATGAAAATCCTTACAATGAAAGAGTGATTAGCCAAAGGCACAAATCATGAGACAAGATACAAGCTAGAGAAAGAGTCTAAACAAGGTCTAAACAAAACCTGGTAACATACTAATCCTATTTTCTCATAGAGATCCAATGTGTGCATGTGGAAATGAATTACCTCTTGGAGGGAAGATTTTATGGACAATAAGTGAAGACACCAGCCAATGTGTAGGAATGCTTTAGTTTGAAAGGTGATTTGTAACGGATTATGGAAGGAGAGTTGTACATTGATCCACTGCCAGCCAGGCATCCATAGCCCCAATGGAGATGGATTTGATTCTAATCATAACATATCTCTACTACCAGTCATGCATCCATAACCCTAGTAGAGATTATTGGAAATACCCCAAGAGAGTTATATATCAATTTTATTTTACTTTGTTGATTGATTGATTTTGATTCTTGTTTTGTTGACTAAACACTTATTTCAGCTCTCTTGTTGAACATGATGGCTTGATGGAAGGATGTGGAAGTGATTGTGATGACGACATTAGCTAGTGTCAACAAATACGTCCAAAATTTCCTCACAAAAATTTTATTAGATGAGAATTGTGATAGGATCTTTAAGAGATCATCCATTTTTAATTTACCAAGGTGATTAAAGACCTAGGTCAAACAGACCCCATAGAGATAAATGTCACAAAATGCGTGCGAATAGGTTAACCAAAATAACATTAAAGGGATGAAAATGGGGGATCAATTGCAGAGGAATATGAAAGAAAGGGAAGAAAGAACATCCATGTGTACGCAATACCTAATTGCAATGTTTGACCTTTGTACCTTTGGTTTTGTTTTTGTGATGTTTTAAAGTTTTCTCTTTTTTTTGTATTTTATGTTTTATGATTTTTTTTTATTTTTGGGAAGTTAGGACCAAATATGCCCCTCTGTGTGATAAGATCCAACAATGATGTTCATGATTTCTTTGATAAGAGAGACTAAGCATGTTTACTTATCAAATGTAATATTATCCCTGATCTCGATGATCATGGTGAGATCACACTCAAAAAATGATTGTGTTTTTTTTAAACATGGGTTTCGTATGTGGGAGCTTGAGTTCCCTATCCATTGGTTTCTACACTTTGCGTCATACTTGATGGGTGTGTTTGTGTGCAATCTAGAATCATGTTTGATTTTGGATTTTATGATCATTTGACTTGTTGGGAGCTTTGGAGCTCTTCGACATTATGATCTTTTCTTGATAATGAAATTTTCTAGATTTTTAATAAGCTAATGCATGAATTTTCTGATCCCAAGAAGTGGGAGAAGAACGCAAAAATTTATAATTGATGGGAGGAATGTGAGGAATGACAGTGGGCTTACCACAATCATTGATAGGAGAATAATGTGATGGATGAAAATGACAAGGTCTGAGAATTGAAGAAGAGGGCTACCAGAAGGTGAGCCATAAATAGAAGATGAAGGACTACTAGGATGTGGCCCAAGAATAGAAGAAGAAAGGCTGCTAGGATGTGACCCATGGATGTAAGATGATGGGTGACTAGGATGTGTCCCAAAAATAGAAGATGATGGACTACTCAAGGGTGACCCATACATAGAAGACAAGGTGATAGTTGGATGTGCCCTAAGAATATAAGATAGTGGACTATTAAAAAATTTCCCAAAAATAGCAGAGAGAGGGATACTAGAAGGTGACCCACACCTAGACGAAGATGAAGGGCTACTTAGCATTGACCCAATAAGATATTGTGATTGAGGAATTGTGATAGAAAATGATTTATTGGGTGATGAGAAGATAGGCCATGGATTAATGAAAGATCTAGGAGTTTCATCACGTAATGAAGAATGTGAAGATGGAATAATAAGAGGAGGATCAAGTTTCATGAACTGAGGTTCTTCCTCCATTTCTTGATAAAAAAGAATCAAAATTTTCCTCACAATACACAGATGCATCGAATTCGAAAGAGAATCCTTGCTCGTAAATTGTTAGAGGGATATCTTTGTGTGCCCTTATAAAGGCCATGATTTCTCCTTCATTCTGAAATAAATCAATCAACATGGGTTTCCAATCGACCATGGGGGTTTTATTGGATGAAAAAGATCCAACTAGTGTGAAATATTGAGAAGATGTTTGATGATGATTGATAGAAGAAGGTGACGTGGGGGACGAAGTAGACATGGAGCTAGATGTCTTGGGAGTATATGAAGGTAGTGTGGACCTACCTATATGATGGTATATCATCTATAAACTAGTAGAATTAATTCCAAAGTATACATATTATGACGCAGGAGTCAATTCATACATTTGACTAGAATGACTTTGAGTCACACGAATCTTCAAAGAAGGAATAATTTGTGGAGGTGACTGAAGAAGAAGGTCCTACGAAGAAGGTGAGAACTGTGATTCAAGAATCACATTGGATGAACAATAACATGTATCCTAAAAGGAAAGAGAGGACCGTGATTTAAGAATTGTATTAGATGTTTGATTGGAGGGATTTAGAGTCGCGTGTATCTTCAAAGGAAGAAGACATCATTGAGGCGACTGATAAAAGGGGTCCTACGTAGAAAGGGAGGACCAAGACATAGGAGTCATATTAGAATGATGATGAAGAAGGTCCTATGAAGAAAGGGAGGCCACAACTCAAAATTCAAATTAGATGAATCTGAATAATAATTTGGATTCGAATCATTAGAAAAATTAGAGGAAATATTTGGATTGGAATCCTCAAAAGAAGAGGAAATGTTTGTATTAGAATCAAAATAAGAGTGGGGGAAACCGAATAATAATTTGGATTAGAAGTATCCAAACCATACCACCGACTATGAGATGAAGGTGGGGAACGGGTTACCTAGATGGGTTCTCTAGCACGAAGAACAAAATAAGGCTTAGTCATGGTGGGTGTCTTTTGATGTGAACGTTGAAAATTTGATTCATTATTGTCATATGTATAAGGTACCTTGTAATAATCAGTCATTGTTGGAATGTGTTGGATTCAAAGGTTTAGACGTAGATTGCATGATCAAACTTATTCAAAGTGAAACATAACGAAAACCATCTAGACATTTCAAAAAGATGGGGATTGTTATGTAATTTTCAAAAAGAGAAGCTAACAAAAACATACATCGCGATGACTCAAGATTGATAATCCAACAAGGTTTGAACAACAAGTTTGGAGGTGTAAATGTTAAAGGATTGATTAAAATTTTAACAACATAAAGGATACAAAGGAAATATTTCCAATGTTCGATTGATGTAAAAAATCGCTTGATAGGAAATGTTTTTTTCCAAGGTTTGAAAGATATGTTAAAAAATGACCATGAACTTAGGCAAAAACAAGAAAATCAAGAGGATCAAATACCCAAAGGATTGTCCTAGAAATGAGTTTATAAGGTGGATACACACAAGGAACAACATGTAAGTTCAAAACACAAAGCCAAATTAATGACCAAAGAATAATGAATGATAAAGAATCAATATATCAAAGTGATTTTCCTAAATGGGTAAGTTAAAATGACGAATAATTGCAAGATATAGTCACACAAGGTTTGTTCTAAACCAATCAATCAATGAAATTACTTCCCAAGTTATTTCCAAATGGTAGTTAATGTTTAAGATTATCAATGAAATGTCACCACTTATGTCAAGTTCAAAGAAATGAACAAGGCGTAAGTAATAACAAGAGGTTGATATGATCCCCCAAAAAAGCATACATAGAGCAAGTTTGAATCCAACCAATACCTATATCTCAAAAAGTGGGAGTTACGAAGATGAACAACGTAACAATACCATTAAGATACGTAACCAAACTTTACAAAAAATTAAGGTATTAATAAGAAAATAATATTGATACAATGTGCAAAAAGGTAACAACAACACTTTTCAAAATAGAGGTAATGTTTGAAAGAAAACTAATGCTAGAGTTTACCAAGGAATTGTTAAGGTGGGCGTAGAGTAACATTACTATCTTAGGCCAAGTTTGCAAGAAACAAGACATAAGTACAAAACTGTGGTGATACAATACACTTAACAATTCAAAGGAGAGTCTAGTGAAGAAACATGCCTAACTACAAACGATGATCTTGACTTGGCTATCAAGATAAAAAAGGCTACCAATGATATGAAAACATGCCCACACACTTCAGATGTTTAGCAACTTAGCCATAAACATGGATGAGCGTAAATAGACATAAAAGTGGTGAATACAATCAATTAGCAACACATGGGTAGTCACTCTTCTATTATCAACAAAGCGTAGAAATAAATTGAAGGAAATGGGTCAATTGGGGTTGAAGAGAGTTTGGCCTCACTTCGACAGAGTTTTGCCTCACTTTAGGGCGAGTGAAAAACTAAGAAAAATTAATGCTTCACAATCTTTGTGATGAATGATGCACTGTTTGAACTTTAATAAAGTCTCCCCTTGTTCGAAAAACAAGGTTGTGACTCCAAAAAATTTCTCCCTTTGTGATGGCTCTCAATTAAAATTGGCTTTGATATGGTCAAATTTGGCTCCTCGACAAGATAGCTTCCTAGGTGGTTTGCTCAACTAGGTGTCACAAGTTATTTAGATGCGAGCTCAGTTTTCCAAGTTTCCCAAGGATTTTCCTAGCTTTACTTTACCCCCTTCAAGAACATTGTGCAATAAATGTGTCCCTCATGTACTCTCACTAGGGTCGCGATACAAATAACTTTGATGTTAAATATCACGTGTATACTAGTCAATTAGGTGTGCGGAGAACTTCCCGTTTCATCCACAAGGTTCCCTCTTGCGTGGAATACTTTGGGGTTGCTAGGACCACCCCCATTGTTATAGCTTAAGGCTTATGGCAAAGGGGTTATGTCCTAGTTAAGCAGACGGGGTGTACCCGTATCCAAACTTGCAAATATAGTCTTTTGATTGTGATGTATTTTTGATCTTTTATTCTTAATGTGGTTTTCTTGAAAACCATTTGGAAACCTACATGGAAACTATATTAGTAGTTTTCTTTTTTCTCGATACTTTGTTCTTTAACAAGTTCTTGGTTATTAAGTGATGCAAAGAGAATTAGAACTAACACCTAGTAGTCCTAAAATAAAGCTAAACTAAAATATATGAACCATCATGCTTAGAGTTTAAACAAGACTAATGTACCAACATATTTGCATTAGAACATGAATAAACATCTAAACTAATATTCTAAGCAATTAATCTCTATCTCTATTGAATGTTAATCAACAAAATGAACCTATTTAAATCCTTAGCAATCAATAAGGTTGATTATATGTTTGAATCCCAAGGTCTCAAGAATGGAGTCTTGTCAATCCATGACTACAAGACCACTTGATATATATCCTTATGACTTCAAAATTGGATGGATGAATGCAAGAAATGAAGATAGCTAGCTCCTCTTATGGAAGAATTATCTAAGATGATCAAATGGCTATAGCATAGGCTCTATGCTCATTTAGGTATAAGTAGAAAGGTAGGAGGAAGGCTCCTTATATAGCCCAATGGATAAAATAAGCTTTGCATCCCTTTACATGTTGGATAATATCAAGGTTGAGTTAGTTGGGGATGATCATGGTTAAAAGAGGGTTGAGTCAACCTTAGGAGAGATTAGTTTGTCCTTTAATGACTCATGGGGTTTGAGGGGATTTTTTAATTAGCCAAAGTGATTAATTAATAGGTGAGCAAGCTTATAGAAGCTTTTTAGAAGAATAATTAGTAAGATTTAGAGGACAAGAAGGATTTAATCAAATAAATGATGATTTATTGATCTAATAGAAGAGGAAACTTAATTAATTAAGAATAATTAATTAATTCATGTAAAAAGGGGTTTGATTAACGGAAGGTTGTTAATTGTTGTCTTTGCTAGATAGAAAGGTCAATTAATTAGCGTAATGTAATTAATTAACGATGATAGAAGAAAAAGTGTGTGATATTGAAGATATGTCGTCAATTTGTGGGAAAGGGTATAATTAGAGAAATTTAAGTATTTAAATTGTTGGATCTAAATTATAGGTGTCGATAGACACCTAAATCCCTCTTTCGCAATCTTATTTCTAAACTCGCAATAATTACTCTCATTCTTACCATTTCCATTATAATTAGATATTTCCACTAATTAACTAACGTTTCACTCTATTGTGGTTAATTAATGACACTTTGTTGATTAACTAACCTCTATCACATTTTGGATGCTAGTTGATGACATGTCGGTAGTTATTATCCTCTTCTGAGAAAAAAATTAGTGATTATTGGATAATTAGGCCTATTTACCCTTGTTTTGATCAATAAACCCTATTATTGGTTAATACCCCTCTTCCAACCATTCAAAATCACCCCATTTCCCTCCAATACATCTCAAAATGCTTCAAAAGCTTATCATAGCCTCTGAATTGACCCTAAGTGGTTAATTAAGGTTCCTCACATGCTAATCACTTGTTAATTAACTAATCATGATTAACAAGCCTTAATCTACTTTATCCTTTTTTAGTCCCACATGCACCAAGATGCAAGTTTTCCTCAAATAAAAAACTATAAAAATGACTTTAAGCACCTACCTTCATACTTTACACCATAATTTGATTAGTATATCATATAACAAATATGATTAAAATCCTTACTTCCTTCTTGGATTAGCTTGCTCAATCTTTGCATCCAATCTTCATAGTGTTTAGTAAAGGGGTATCTAATATGGCCTTGTATCCATTCTTAGATAGATCCTCTAACCATTTGTGGAGTAGAAATAAACATAATTTGATTGCCCTTAGATCTAATTAGGTCTATGTTAATTAGTAATCATCTCACATAGTAAGGATGATTGTAGATTGAATGTTTGATTTCATTTAGTTTCCATTAATACATGCTTTTAAGCTTTGATCATGATGTTTCATTCTTAAGCTTCAGTTTGGCTCTAGGATATTATGGTGTTAGCCTTTACTAGTTAGTCATAATTAAAAAGTTTATGGTGTTATCAGAAGAATGTTGAAATCTAAAATATCAACCTTCAATGTAATTTGTTGATATTTTAAAATTTCTTAAATTACTAGTTTTTATGTTAATGTTGTGAAAATTACATTAAAGGTTTAGTGTTTTGGTTGTGATAAAAATGGTTGTATTTGGAACAAAATGGGGTAATTGTTTGTTTTTCATAGTTATGAATAAATACAAAGTGGATTAAGAAATGGAAGAAGTGAATTTGATTTGGTTATTTGAGAATTTTTGTTTAGATTGCATTATGCTTCTTTCTTTGTGAATTTATTGAAATGAGAAATTTTTGGTATATGCGGTTTTATATATCTTGTTAGTTTTCTTTTCTCTCCTACAAACTCTTTTAGGTTTCCCTTTATTATAGATTTGGAAAAAAAATTATGTGTCATTTCACCCATTAAGTTGGGCATGAAAACATGTGAGAATGAAAAAATTGTGCATCTCTTTTACCATCCTCCTCAATCAATGCATGTGCAAGCTTATTCCATCATCACACATAACGAGTACATGCATCACCTTGTGCTGACCTATCACACTAAGGCGGATCATTAGCATGCTCACCCGAGGCATGAGAGAATAGCAATCCCCATCACATTCAGCTTGGACATGAAGTGTTCTACAATTTTCCTTGCTTACTCGAGAAAAATTGAGCATAAAAGAAAATAGCATTCAATAATTAAAAAGAGTAATCAAATATTAGCAATCAATTACTCTTACGTAAGAATGATACAATGAATCCAAAATCTTTGTTCTTTATTAGTCAAACATAGCTTTCAAGCATTAATGATGAATACAAAGTCTCCCATTTTCCCAGTCTCTCTCTCTCTCTCATCTAGTCTCTTTTACATTCTTCCCTTAAGATGGTATTTATACTAGCGGGGTCTTAGCCATCTTAGTTTCAATATGATTTATATTAAATCCCTTGAGTGAAATTTACAATAGTTTAACTTATATAAAATGGGTGTTGTGCATGCCACATGGCACCACACTTAATTCTTGTGTTTTTTATGGAAGTCTTACCAATTTGCATGAAAACATTTTCACTTTGGGGACTTCGATTGCTAGTTAAATATTCTTGCATTTTTGTTGCACATGTCACTAGTTTTACCATGTCATGCAAACACTTCAGACCACAATTATTTGGAGATATCTATCAACCCCTTTCACATGCTATTTTTTATATTGCATGTTGCTTCCCTGAATGTTTCAGTAGTTGCATGTGTTTCCTTTTTTGAAAAATCCCTGTATTTTAGAACTTGGTCCCATCTTCCTATCTTTGAGTTCACATGTTTATTTCTTGGGTTCAATATATGGATGCACAATATACCAAAACTTCCAAAATGTTGTGCACATTCTAAAATTTGTGTCTTCATAGGACTCAACCAAAATTTCTATATTAATCTTGACAAAATTGGGGCTCAACATTACCCCACACTAAATTGGTTGCCAGCCATCAAATAACCCTTTATCAACCTCTTCAAATTAATCATGGCACCTCCCACCTCATTAGATATTCACACGCCTTCCATTTATCCATGCTCTTTACTGGAGAGGGACTAATTTTTCAATTTGCGTGGCTAGATATTTTATGAAATTTGAACTTTTTTAGGATCTTCCGCCTTAGTTTGCTAGATTTTTAAAGTCTTTCCTGCTTTTTGGAGGTTTTCTTATTTAAATCCTCGAGGTACTTCTTGTTCTTGTATTTCTTTGCACTTATTTCTTCCTCCATATATTCAATTTCTTGGAGTAGTTTGTCTTTTCTTTCTTTGTCCATGATAGTGGTATAAACTTAAAAACCCAAGTCATTTTTCTTTTATATCTCAGGTAAGATGCACACCTCAATGATTTTGGTTTGCTTAGAAAACCCTTTGAATACCCTTTGAATACCTTATTGGAAAAGTCCTTTTCAAATAACTTCACAGTTAACTTTTCGCAAGTCTTCAGTTTCTCCATTCATGGATCTTTCCCTTTATCTCTTTACACTTTAATTTGTTATGCGTGGGTTCCTCTGTCTACTTTTATCTTATTTAGAAATAGGTTAACCAATGCTTCTAGTTTATCTACACCCCCTTGATCTAATTATAAGCTTTTATATAGCTTGGGTTCATTGATGAGGATTTGTTCACAAATATTTGTGCCGTAGGCGTATATATATTTGAGGTGAGGATTGCTGAAACTAAAAATTGTAAGAGATCAACACACCACAACATGTTTCCGTGCATGTGTTGAAAATTAGAGGGTGCATGTTGTTTACAAATGCGTTGACACACGGATTAAAGGGAACCGTTGATTCCTTTCAAAACCAACAAAACCATATTGATTCCTTTCAAACCGCAAGGAGTATGATTAAAATAAAAGTAAGAAAACATTCCTGGAAAATAAGCGGCAGGAATTCTATGATTTTCCTGTCAGAGAAAATTGAACCCACTTCCAATACAGATATAGATCCAGATCAATCAATTTGTAAACAGTTGCTTCTATGGAAAGTTACATTTTCTAGATGTTTATTGTAGTCTAATCTGGCATGTATTTCATTTCTGGTAGTGTGATGACCCTTCCTCAGTTCTTGCATTCCTCTACTTCTCTCTCTAGTGCACCTTGACTCAGATTGGTGGTGATTGGGAGGCGTTCCGGTGGTGGTGTGACAAAATTGTTTCTCCCTGCTTGATGACACTACCTACACATTTAACCTTGGCCCTGGTTCACCATTGAACCCATCTACTACACTCATCTTAGTTTCTTAGTTTCTCCCATAGGTTGTGACTCATATATCGATCTTTTGTTTCTAACTCGGTCACACCATTTAACTTGGGCTCCATTTGTGGCGATATGATTTATTTTTCTCTAACTCAGCGAACAAAACTTTGTCCCTATTCATCTCGGATGCAAGGATCCCAAATTAGCTCTAGCAAGGCAGCGACAATTATCACATAATTTTCCACTTGAATCCACCAAAAAGATCCACTATAATACTCTTTAAGGGGAGTTGAACATAAATCTCCATAAAAATGACGTAATAGGGTTGTGATTGCATTATTTTGGTCGATTTTACGTTGCTTAGGCATGTCGTTTGCCTTTTTAGGCCTTATTTTGGCATTATTTTTGCTTTAATATGGGAGAAAGTATTCCATTTAAACATTTTTCTCATAATGGTGATTCCAACAGACTAGCCTATTGTTATGCAAACAACAAAGGCACAAAAGCACAGTAATATGTGCTAAAAGGGCGGTCCAATTCAAGAAGAACTAGAGGCTCCGCCAAATTTGTGTTTGAATCTTGGCGACAGAAATTCATAGTCTTCATAATTATCATTATTTTTGCAGCGGAAAAATTCATTATTCAGTGCAGACTCAGAAAAAATTCTACTTAGGTGGAACAGTAGCCAAATTTGGCAGAGATTCATCTGTTTGAAACTCCTAAGAAAATAGTAAGATTTGTGCCAAATATAATTCTATAAAAATTTAGGGCCAACAATGGAGGTATTAATTTTATTGAGTACTTGGAGAAAAAAAGGAGACTTCCTATCAGGCCTCCTTTCCTCACCTATATTTAATTTCTTGGTAGAAGTTGAGATCAAATTTGGTTAACTCTTTCCACTATAAGATGTAGGGTTCTTTATTCTGCAGATAGAATATTTTTAGTTTATTCTCTTTGATGTTGTTTTTTTATTATCATTACATCTTGTTTGAGTATGCTTCTTGTATAGATCTATATGATCTTTGAATGTTGGATTATATGGCGTTCAAGCCATAAATATATTGAATGCCCTTAAAGCCCTTTTTTCATTTAGTTGAATATATGCATGGCTGAACCTGGATTTGTTTCCATGGGAATTTTTGTTGAAATTTGAAGTTTATATTTGAAATCAAAATGTTCCCTTATCGATTGTACAACTTTTAGTTTTGTTTATGGCTACAAAAAATTATATAAATCGTATGAAGAAAAATTTATAAATTTTGGTTTTGTGTACCATCAGGGGGCTATATGAAACCATGAAGCCACTATTGGATTAAATCTTCCTTTTGCTCATATGTCCATCCACTAGAGGGGACTAATGTTCATTGGTTTTCATTACATGACATTATTTTATAAAAACTCAATCTTATTGCAGTCCTCGACCAATATCCATGCATTCAATACATTCCAATTATTGAAATTTTTTGTCTCATTAATATATTATAATCTTCAAAACAATCAACCAATTTATATTCATCAAGTTGAAGCACTCCATTTTTATAACCTTTCCTGAGCTAGAGGAGCGAATGATGACCCAAATGGCAAAAAGAAAAATAAAAAAGATCAAGTGATGTGGTACTTGCAAGTATTTAGTTCCAACATATTTACTTTTTTATTTCCGTTCATGTCTTTGCATTTTCTAAAAAACTCAACATTGTCCAATCAAAATCTGTAATCCATATTTCACTCAAATGAATAATCATTAGAAGGGCTCTGTTGTCAATACATATCCCTGCATCAAATATTTCCTACACTTACTCAAGCTTATAGCTAGAAACAAGTGCTACAACGTTCTACTAGAATGAGGCATTGCAGTCACATCGCAAACTTGGAAACTTTTGGATTCTCCCTTTATTTGTTTTGGCCCATTTAAGCATAGATTGCATCACATCAATAGTTTAATTGAGTTCAAAACTATAAAGTGGAGTACATATAGTGGAAATTTGTTGGGATAAAATCATTTTTCATGTGCAATAGGTACGGGGCATGCAAGTATTTAATTTCCATCAATTCGTTTCCAACTTTCCATTCATACTTTTTTTTCTTATCTACCAAATTAAACATCATCCAATTGACGACCTCAAAGCCATAATACAATAAATTAAAATAGAAAAATTATGTTCCATACATAATTTCTCCCTTGTGACCATTTGTTTGGTACGTTCAATTGTTGATGATTTTTTTTGCATTCCTTACTTCCTTGCAATTGCTTCAAATTAAAACTTAAAAGGGGGCCTGCCAAGTTCTACAAGAAGCTATAATTGTAAACTATTTTTTGCTTCAACACTAATTTTAGGCCTCTCCTTACATTATTATATATCTCAAGAAACAGTTCCCCTAACTTCTTAGAGAACAAGAATTGTCTCCTTCATACGCTAGCCATTATTGTCATGTGAATATTTAGGGTCTACTTTCACACATGTCCCTAAACTCACTTTCCTCTCCCTTGCACTTATCCATCATCAAACCCCTCATATTAATCCCTCTTCCTCTCCCATTGTTTCTCTCCCTCCAGTTTGATTTCCTCAATATATACCCTTTGGCATTTCCATCATACATTTCAAGTACGATTACTAGTTAAGGCCTTCAAATCATTGCACATGTTTTTTTCTAGTAGGTCTTTATGTTCCTTAACTTGTGTGGCTAGTTTATTTTTAGTTTCTTGGAGTTATTTAATTAACTCCAGCACATGTTACCTTTATATGCGACTATCGAACCTATTTGAGAAGTTTATATATATATCCACCAACAATCTTTATAAGTGTGTCACCACCTATGTCTCAGACATATGAAAATTTTCCATGAAGGCCACTTGTAACCCTTTGACAACTTTGTCTGGAGTTTTGTGCAAGCTTGTTAACAGAACCTCAAATTATGGCTCATTGGTGGATGTTCCTAAATTGAAGGATACCAACTTCCTTGTCTTAGAAGTAGAAATTTTATCCTCCAAATAATTACAAAAGAAAAGATATTCATTTATTTTCCCCTTTTTGGAAATAGGAGTGTAGAGTCTTCAATGATACTTTTTCACTTAATTTCATTTCTTATTCATATTCTTCATTTATTCCCTTTTCTTTATCAATTCCATGATCATATGTTGTTATTTTTCTCTGGTGCACGCACAATATTTGTCTTCCTCTTCCTCCTCTTATTTTTTCTTTTCCTTCTCCTCCCCTTCTACATTTATTATTATAATAGGTGTGTTTGGAAGTGATATGGTTCTTGTGTTGGAGTCTTTGAGGTCTTCAACAATACTTTGTTCAACCTATGTATGCATCAAAGCTTTTGGAACATCCAAATATTTCATCCTCTTGGACTTCTTATGCATCAGGGTCTTCTTCTTCTTTGGATTGCACATCTTTGTCATCTTCTTTCTACGCTTGCCCCTCTTCCTTTTTCTTTGGCATAAGAAAATAAAACAGCTAACATGCCTTGTTTACTAAAATTGTTTATTGAGAATCAATATTGCAGAGATCCATTTCTTACGTCTATACAGATACGCTTTTGTTAGGATATACATATACATGGTTTTGAGGATATGCGTGTCGACATCCACACATTGTACATACAACTACAGTTTATTTACATTATTTATCCAATTGAAGGATCACATGAAGTATTAATAAGTGAAAGCAAATGACAACTTGGCCGAAAGACACACATCATTTCTTTGCAGGGTGATGCGCGCTAGAGGATAGTTTTACATTACAAAAATATTTTCATGTCCCTTCACCAGGTCGATTAGGATCATGGGTATACACCTTTCATCCTCTAAGGCATTCCTCAAGTGCCTTAACCAATTATCCAATCTAGATTTGTATGCTTTGGTGATGGTGGTTGGGCTAAAGTACTCCTCAGAGTGTTTATCCAGGGAATCATTTCTATTGGGTGCTTCCATGTTGGTTTCCCATCCCCTTTAGGATTTGTTAAAAATAAAAATGATTAATATCATGTGACATATGAATTTTTCCCTACAACATACGTGATTTTTGCATCCTTTTATATGCTTTTGGCAATGAATTGTGTGATATTATAGCTCATGCCATTGGCCATTTTGTGCCTGATGTGAATTTTTTTATATATTTTTTCACCTAATATATGTCAGAGCCAGATAAATTAAAGCGAAGAAGGTGCACCATAGCCCTTGTCATTGGATATTTAATGTTCACAATAGGAAATGTGTTCCATCCCCGCTTGTATTTTTGGCCAATAGACCTTACTACACTCAACTTTCTTGGTAACTGCTATTTGCATCGTCGTAGTCATTCCATATTATTTTCATTCTAAATAATTTTTAATTTTTTAATCCAGTATTCTATCTTTTCATCTACAATATTGCATTTTTCTCAACAACACAAAAAAAAATAGGTGACACTTAATTTTCTCAAAAGTTGAGGAGCACAAAATTTGTTGAATTAAAAATTGGGATGAGAATGGGTAAACAAAGAGTTTCACCCAGAGGAAGGGTGAAAGATACAAATATTGCAGAGATATAAGTGGGATAGCAAGAAAGAGTAGGTAGTTTCCTTTTATAGAAAATTGACCCGTTTTAGGTCAGAGACGATTCTTTATAGAATAAGTGCCATATGACCGAGGAAGTCTGTGAATTATTTGAAAAAATGACTGCATGCAAAATGTATGAAGAAATTATTGCGGGTATGATATCAAGGTATTGAAGATAGAGTACCGACTTATGATATGTTATGTTTATGGGAATAACACCCGTCTCACATGATAAGTTGTGAATTGCTCAGAATATATAAAAAATGGAAATGGTCTCTCCTCCCATGACCAGGAAGCAATTGTGCAAATACCCTCAATCAGTAAATCAGGGAACTTGGAAGCACTTGCGAGAAAATTTTTGTGTGTTAAGAGGTTTTTGGGAACACTATGTGAATTTTTTTTTATAATGTTTGGGACCCCATCCATGATTTGTTATGATAAAGAAAAATCAATGGGTCTATTTATCACATATGTGAAGTATTTTTTGATTGATGTTTGGAATTCCAAATCTATGATTTCCTATGATGAAGAAAATATGTTGTGCATATCATGTATGTTTTTAGTTTACTTGCACAAAATTGCATCATCTATTTTTTTGTTGCGGTCTCAAACCCTCACTCTGTAGGTTAGCATTCACGCTTTTTGTTTAAGTATCATCGTCAGATAACAAAAATTGTAATATGTAAACTTATTTTATATATAGGCTTGTCTAAGAATGTTCAAAGTATAATCAAAGACATAATCTTGTATTGACAAGAGAACCATACTATTAATGGATATTTGTTTTATGGGAAAAACATGCATCACATCTCAAATTTTTTTGGATAGACAAAACATGCATCACATTTCACTATAATAGTATTTTGATCATTCAAAATTTTAATTTATAGATTTTTAAAAGAAAAATTACAAATTAAATTGAAGGAGGTGAGGTAAGACGTCATTTTTCCAGGCGGGACGTGGTTGAAGGCACAAAGTAGGCTTATCATTCCCATCTACTCCATGGAAAGAATGGAAACCATCAAGGGCCAAGATTGCCTCGAATTCAAGTCAAAGAGATGGATGAATGAAAAATTGAGCGGATATAAGTACTCGGTGTTCAACACAGGCCCGAGAACATGTTTGGGTAAGGATTTTGCAATCATCCAAATGAAATGGGTCACAACTTCAATTAGGAAATATTGTGATGTTGCAAGTGCCATGCTAGGGGTGCATGGAAAATGTGGAAACCTATAAATAAAAGGAATTTAAATGTAGTATTTACTCTCCATTAATACTTCACAATTCTTTATTTTTGTAAAATCAAACAAATTGTTGTTTATTATTAACTACTTATAAATCCACTTTTATGACATAATCTTACTTTGTAGAATCCAAAATGTCAAGAACACTATTTTTATTATTAACATATTTTTATAAATTTATTCATGATCTATATCATTAAGTGTGTTATTATTTTACTCATTATTTATTTTAAACTAATAAATATTTATGTATTCACCTACCAAAAGCACTCAAGGATGATGTTGTTATGAATAAATAATTATTTTTCTATATATAAATCCATTGTCACAAATGAATGAATCAATCAATAGTAGCTACTATTATTTCTTTACAATAAAACTGAAGTTAGATTTGGATTTAATAAAGTACATATAAAATACAATTATCAGCAATGTAATACTTCTAATAAATCCTTCTATGCCTATCCACCCTCTCACAAGCACCTATGGATGCTTTTTATAGTAATAGGTCTATTGTTTTTTTAACCTCCTTGTCATCGTGTAAATCTATCATAAGGTCATCCCCTTTGCAAACTAACCTAGTTGCATTGCTAATGTACGTGGTAATTTTCCCTTCCTTCGGTTCACGAAATAAAAATATCCCTCATGTACATCTGAAAATAGAAACTATACTAGTTTTGTGCACTTGGAAAAATATCGTAGTTCATAAAATTTTAAAACTCAACTTTTTCAAGCACACACTTCACGCTATCATAAAAACTAGCAATCGCATGTGTTCGTTCTAATGTGAACATCAAATAGTATATTTTATTTGATTTAGAGATATAGCTATTACTTTTGTAGTTGATGTTGATAAGGTGTTTGATTGATTTTGTAAGTGTAGAAATATAGATGAGCCATTTAATTTTAAGGTTGTTTCTGTTGGTGCCCATTTTGATCCTCTGTTATTTTCCCATCTTTCCCCTTTGTTTTACGTGCTCTAAAAATGTTTTTCTTCAAACTTGGTGGTCTGCAAACTTTGTTCTCTAGATTGAATGCTTTCAAAGGCTCACAAACTTATTATTTTGCCCCATTTTGAAAGAAAAATACATGTGTGCCTTACATTGTGCCCTAAATTTCCAAATCCACAGGCCTCTGTCATTTTTTCCATTTTCCTGGCCTGTGGAGCTCGTGTTTGTTCATTTTTTACTTTTTTCCCTCAAAAATCCTTTTCCATGGTCAAAAATTGCTTTAAAATGCATTCCCTTTGTTTTTTGACCAAAAAATCCTTCACCCACGAAGAAAAAATCAAATTCGGGCATCTTTGGTAAATTCTGTGTTTTTTGACGGTCGTACGGGTGTCATTTGCCCATCAAAATTAAGCTCAAGACATCCCTCACACGTGGCCACTTCTGGTTGGATGAGATTTGGTGGGTTTTTTTCTAAAAACTTAGTGTTTTTTATTTTTGGAAAAATTTGCAAATATTCCCCACAGCTCCGCAGGTCCCAGAGGAGGACACATGTCTCATTTTCATGTGAAGGCGGAGTGGGAGGTTGGTGGGGGACTTAGGAAAGGTTTTCCTTTTTGGTGAAAGGAAAAAATGGTGTGGAAAGGCCTGCAGGTCAGCCATGGAGTAGGGGGTGGACACGTGGCAGAGGTCAGAAGGGAGCATGGACCGGTGGAAGACTTAGGCATTTTTTGCCTTTTTTGGCGAAAGGGGTGAAAGTTGCAAATGGAATTGTGGGTCCGCAATGGCGCAAGGGGTGGACACGTGGTGGGCAAAGAGCAGGGGTGCGGGCCGGAGGGGGCAAAAGGGAATTTTTTCCCTTTTTTACAAAAGACTTAGAATGAAACTTTAAGGCGTGGCTCCGAAGGTAGGAGGGAGTGAGCAAATCAAAAGGAGACATGTGGCAGGGAGAAATCAGGAGGCGGCGGCCCACGGAAGAAAAATTGAAAATTTTCCCTTGGCGAAAAAAGGGGTTAAAACATGAAATAAGCCTGGCTATTTTTTAGCGATAGAGAGGATGACATGTGTCAAGGACAGAGGCAGAGGTGCGGGCCCACGGGGAAAAAAGTGAAATTTTTCCAAACTCCAAAAAAGGGTCAAAATGCGCAGAATTGAGCCGTGATCCCAATGGGACCCACCATATGCCATGTGTCATCACCAAATTTCAAGGGCGGAGGGGCGGAGAAAAAAGTCAATTTTTTCCATTTTTTCAAAAATGTTAAAAAGTCAAAAAGTGAGCCCGAATTCATTCCCAATCATATTTTGACACGTGGAGGGCCCAGATTGAAGGAGAAAGAGCAGATCAAGGGTAACTGTACATTTTCATTTTTGGCCGCCATTTTTGCTCCAGGAAGTATGGAAATGTGAATTTTGCATCATTTTTCATCGAATTTTTGGTGAATTTGTGTCCTTTGTGCCTGCAAAGATCAATGCAAGTGGTTTTAGGGATTAATTTGTAGATTTGAGGTGTTTTTGAAATAAATTTTTACTCAGGCCCGTGTAAAACGTGAAATATCAAATTATAAAGTTACAGAATCAAATTTTGGAATGATAAGGATGAAATGATGAAATGAAAGGGGTCTGCATGCTTGGAGAATGAAAAACGTGCCTCCACAATGGATAATGATGAAGGATTTGTAATGATTCACCATTTTTGAAACACCTGGCAACTTTGTTGCAAATTTGTTAAATGTCCCTATCTGCGAATCATGTTGGAATTTTGTAACAAACTTGATGTTGGGCATATTCTTTTCTTGGGAAAGAAGGATCAAATGTAATTGAAAGTTATATAATGCATGTTTTGAGACATGCAAAAGGTCAGAGAAACTTAGAATTTCACGGGAAAATCTTGGGAAGAATCCCATTCTATGAGAAACCGCATGAGAACCATTTCTAATTCCATTTTGCATCAGATTTTTATCATGTTGAGTTGGTTTCAGTTGTAAAGCCATCAACAAGCTCTGAGATTGTTCTTATAACATTCCCCTGCTGATATATTTGATCATTTCTGGATTATTTTGTGTTGTCTCTTGGAAAAATTTGCATGCACTTATGTTTCAGAATGTTTTCAATTTGTGTTTCTTGCTCCTGTTGCAGTCTTGTGTTTAAAATATCTCTTGATCATACATGGTCTCATTTCTTTTTGATAGTTTAGTGGCATCTGCAACCTCACATTCAGAAGAGCTTTCATCTGATAAAGAGATAAACAGATTTAAAATCACTTTACCTTCCTTGAATTTAGAGATTGTTGTAAACCTTTGGGTGCACCTTAGGTCATGATAAAATAGAGATTTCTAGATGCTTTGTTGGTTCATCTGCTTCAAGATTTTGTGGCAGGTTATCAAATATTGTGTGGAAGAGTGCAGATTTGGGCCTCCATTTGGTGCACATATCCTGGTTGAAGGAGTATCTCAACCCTTTTGAAGCATTCTGCTATGTGGGTCTTACAAATTTCTTGCAAAGGTCCTCAAAGAATTTGGAAAATTCTGGTTAGTCTTGTCTAAAATCTCCCACCAAAAATTCATTCAGAATAACTAATCCTACCCCATACTACCCCTGCATTGCATTGTGTGTCAACAAAAGAATACAATCCATTTACAAAAATGCACAAAGCAAATCAGGATCATACCATGTCTCTAGCAGCCTCAGCCTTGTCTTGAAAGCATTTCCATCATTTAGTAGTGACAGCTCTGTTGAGTTTGAATAATGGAAAATTGATCATGTTTTCCCAAGGCCATCTCCATACAATATGCACAGTATAAGGATATCTCCACCTCCTTCACAAAATAGAGGCTGCAATATAGGTTCTCTTACCTTGGTTGAAAGGCACAACCTAAAATAGTGAGGATTAGATCAAAATCCTTTCAAGGTGCTACCCACTTCTTCAAAGCCTGAGTGCTAACAAGTCAGATAAATTGCTTCCCCAGCTACAAAATGACATATAAATCATTTATCTACCTCTGAGTGTCTTGTAAAATCCATGATGCTGCTCAAGTTGTGAAGGAGATTAAATTTGGGTACCAACACCCAAATGGCGCCATTTCCAGGGGCATTATTCAATATTTCAATATTTCAGATCCCTGGTAATACTTCTTGTGTGATTTATGTGCAATTACAAAATCTGAGTATCATCTTCTGATCAGATTTATAAGATTGGAATGAAGAGTAGAGTTCTGAGTTTGATATTCTCTTAGTTCAATCTGATCCATGTGCATACATATTTGAGATATTTGAATGCATATCAAACCCTAGTAAAGTCCCTTGCAAATTCTGCATGCAAATACATTGTTGAAGCATCATTTTATAATCAGACTTGTAAGGATTAAGTGAAGATATAAGTTCTGCCTACAAATTTTATCAGTTTCCAGCAGTAGTTGCACTTCATTTGCATTTGTGATTGATAAATTCAAAGAAAGGAAGGTCTGATCTATAAAGTTTGGCAAGATTTTCAGTGCTGATAGATATTTGACAGAGTATTTTAGTGCATTTGCACAACTAGGGTGAAAGTCCTTAGTGGCGACTCCATGCTATTCTGATCTTGATAAGTACCAGTGTCTTAACCTTTATGTCATTTACTTTGGTGTTGCTAATCTCTGCAAAACTGGAAGGAAGAAGATCTCTCTTCATTAGAGACTCTGCTAAGAAGTTGTTTACAGATTCAAGAAACTCAGAGTTGGAAGGGAGAAGAGTTTGGAAGGTTGTTAAAGGTCAGACATCAAGAAAAGATATATCCATTGGTGAGAGAGATCAGCCTTTGGTAGAGGATTATCACTCTTCTTCAAGTGATTCTGATTCAAGAAATCCTCTCATAAACTTGTTTTCCTCAGCTAGTGAAGGTCCTTCTACTGTACCGGGTAAGTTCCTTCTCCAATCTGCACCTCTGTGTTTCAATTCAAATAAAACTTTCCAAGAAAATCAACACTTAGAGAATACCAGTCTTGTGAATCACATTCTTGAGCCCCAAAGACCTTGCACTCCTCATCAGCTTGTGTCACCCCCAAGATCACCTCCACCAAACAATATGGCTCAGCCTAGACCTCCATTTGTTGTTAACACCTTTGGTCCTATAGACTTTAGAGGAATGGATGGTTACCCAAATGTTGTCCCACAAGATGTCAGAAATAGATTGCCAAAATTCCAAGGTAACAATGCAATAACTGGTGATCAGCATCTCAAACTTTTTGTTAACATGATGGAAGATTTTGAGATAGAGTTTGAAGATGTGTATATTAAATTGTTCATTCATACACTAGAAGAGGATGCTAGGGATTGGTACAAGGCTCTGCCTGATAATTCAATTGATTCTTGGACTGAGATGAAGAATGCATTTAGATTGCAATATGGTGACAAGACTGATCCTAGATTTCTCTTGTCTGAGTTTGAGAATATCAAGAAGAACCCCAATGAATCAGTCCATGACTTTAACACAAGGTTTAACAAAACTTTGAGAAGGCTTCCTGTTAGTCTGAGGCCTTGTGATGAGTCTTGTTTAATCAAATATGTAGATGCATTTGATAAAAAGGCAGCCTATTACCTAAGAGACAAGAACCCTACCAATCTAAGACAAGCTTTCACCATGGCACTTCAAATTGAAAACAATATCAAAGCAATTGGGAAACCTCTCAAGAGAGATGGTGTAAAGTTGATAAACCCTGAAAAACCTCAAGCTAGCAAGGGTGCTGATTTAGAGGAGGTTGTGAAAACTTTGGCAGGGGCTGTCAAAGAAATCTCATATAAGTTGGCAAGAGCTGAGAAAGGAATTGGGAAAACTTCACAAGGTCAGCCAAGAGCACAAAACCATGACAGATTTTCCAATCATCCTAGAGGTGATCAAAGGGCAGATGATAGAGGGAAAGGACCCATGGGGTCTACAAATAGACATCCTCAAGCACGTGAAGGAAGAGTGTTACCTGATCCCCTAACTACTAGGGTTGTTGTTGTTGAAGAAGTTGTTGATATTGATTGGTGTGATAGGTGTTTTTTGCCCCATCCTCCATGTGAAGTGGACCAGCAAGAAGGTGAAGCTAATAATGATGATGGTACTGATGATGATATCTACATGATGGGTTGTTCTTCAAGTCCACAAGGAGGAGCAACATCTACTGAAGTGATAAGTGCAAGGACAACTGCAATTTTTTGGGATTGCATCAAACGGGTACAAATTTTTCCTTCCCCCTCATACTCTTGAAGTTGATGTAGTGCAAGCTTTTGAAATTCCTAACAATGACTTTGAATACTTAAGAGCTTTGATGATTAAGAAGTATGATGGTGGTATTCCTTCGGAGGAAGATAGACAATTATTGATGAATGTTGTTGTAGCTCAAGAGAAAGATTATAACACTAGAAGAAAAGTTGTTAAAGGAGTTGGGCCTCAAGCCAAACCTAAAACACCCTTGCTCACAAGCATTCCCAAATAAGCTCCTAGAAGAGAAACACTTGCCAAAAGCTCTGTTGTCCCAAGAAAAAATTACAGTCCTCCTCATGCCCAAGCTACCAAGAATCCCATGCCATCTGATGAATCTTCTTGTCTCCCTTCCAATGTTGTTTTTCCAAAGAGTGTTCCCTATGACATAGCCCAAGTATTGAGCCAAATCAAAGTGAGTGTTCCAATCATTGAGTTGCTTAGAATTCCTGAGCATAAGAAGAGAGCATTTGAGTACTTGGGGTTGAAAGAAGAGAAGACTACTCCAGGAAGAAATGTAAATGTTGTTGAGATTCCTCCTCAAATCATTGTTGACCTTGAAACACCACCAGCAGTAGAGGATCTTGGAGAGACACCTGAGGTATATTTGGGGACATCCTTGGTTGATTCCCAATTGAATGTTGATCCATTCTTCACAACTTTGATCATAAAGGATAGGCTACTTCACAATTGTATGTTTGATTCCGGTGCATCATGTAATGTCATGCCTCTAGAAGTCATGAATGAGTTGGATATCAAAGTGACAACAGCCTATGGAAAATGTACTACCATGGACTCAAGAGAAGTGTTGGTTGTTGGTTGTGTGAAGGGTTTGGTAGTGCAACTTGCATCTTATCCCGGGAGGAATTTAAAATTGGATGTTGTAATTGTTGATTGCCCTGCCAAATGGGGTATGTTATTGTCAAGAAAGTGGGCTGCAAGTGTTGGATGGAGTGTCCAAATGGATAAGTATTTTTCCACCATTCCCATTGAGGGCAGCCTTGTCAAGCTCTATGGAGAAAAGAAAATGTTGCATCTAATTGAGGACCCTAACAATGCTTCTTATGAAGTATTATTTGCTGATGTTGATGCTGATAATTTTATTGGTTTTGCTGATGGAAAAGAACACAAAATGGATCAGTCAAAGTGCCTTGAATAGGTATGTTCTCCTTGGACCTTGCTATTTGATGGAGCTTGCTCCAAATTTGGAAATGGTGCTGGTGTAATTTTGATTTCTCCTAGCTTGGAAGAATTTGTTTTTTCCTTCAAGCTTAATTTTGAATGTACTAACAACATTGCTGAGTATGAAGCCTTGTTGTTGGGTCTGAGAATTACATGGAAGTATGGTGTCAAGGACATCATTGCAAAGGGAGATTCAGAGCTAGTTGTCAAACAAATAAGAAAATTGTATGCTACAAAAAATCAGTGGATGAAGCAGTATAAGCATGCAGTTTGGGATCTAATTGAGATGTTTGATTCCTTCAATATTATGCACTATGATAGAAGTTTGAATGTTTCTACTGACAAGTTGGTAGTGATGGGGTCAAGATTTGGAGATTGCACCATTTCACCTTATTGTGAGTACAATGTTGAAGTGTTAACTAGGCCAGCTGTCCCTGACAACATCAAGCATTGGCAAGTGTTTGATGATGATGCTCAAGTGAAAAGGTTCTTACAAAATCAAGGTGAGTTTTTGGATCAGCATATTGATTGGGAACCAATGGTGTGTATGACTGAAGGGAGAGAGACTTTGTTTGGAAAAGATATTATCCAATTGAAAACTAACACCATTCCTAGAGGTCTTGTTGCTCTTGAGTCAAATTTTAGCAATGTTGATTGCATCATCAATAGAAACATATCTGCCTCAAGGGATGTGGAAGAGCATGACTTGGGAACAAAGGAAAAACCAAGGAGATTTTGGTTGGGCAACAGTTTAAGTAAGGAAGAAAAATAGTCCTACCTCTAATTGTTGAAACAATATCAAGACTGCCTTGCCTGGTCATATTCAGAGCTGAAAGCATATAGAGAGGACTTGTTTCAGCATGAGATCCCTCTTGAAAAAAATGCCAAACCATTCAGACAGAAGCAAAGGCCAATTAATCCACTCCTCTCCATGAAAATGCAAGATGAATTGAAGAAACTGAAGGAGGGAGGGATCATTCAGCCCACAAGGTATTCATCTTGGGTTGCAAACCTTGTGCCAGTCAGAAAGAAGAATGGAGATATCAGACTTTGTGTAGACTTTAGAAATCTGAATAGAGCTTCATTGAAAGACAATTATCCTTTGCCAAACATGGAGAACATGTTGCAGTTAGTGACTGGATCTGAATTGTTGTCCACCTTGGATGGTTTCTCTGGCTACAATCAGGTTGTTGTCAAGGAGTCAGAAAGATTTAAAACTGCCTTTACCACTCCTTGGGGAACATATGTTTATGTGAGAATGCCTTTTGGTCTCATGAATGCTGGAGCTACCTTCCAAAGAGCAATGGATGTTGATTTTGCTGGTTATATAAATGACTTCATTGCAGTTTATCAGGATGATGTGACTGTATTTTCAAGGAGCAGAAAAGATCACTTGCAGCACCTGGAAAAAATGTTGATCAGATGTAGAGAATTTGGAATCTCTCTCAATCCAAAGAAGTGTCACTTTGGGGTGCAAAAGGCCAAGCTGCTTGGTCATATTGTTTCAAAGGATGGTGTCATGATTGATCCGGAGAGAGTAGAAGCAATCAACAGGGTGCCAATTCCAAGAACGAAGAAGGGCATCCAATCTTTCTTTGGGAAAATCAATTTCATTAGAAGGTTTGTGTCCAATTTTGCTGAGTTGACTCTTCCTATCACATGCATGTTAAAGAAAGATCAAGTTATCAAGTGGGAGGAGGCTGCTATTCAGGATTTTGAAGGAATCAAAGAGGCACTTAAACATGCACCTGTCTTGGCAGCTCCGAATTACAAGAAGCCTTTCCAAATCTTCTCCTTTGCTTCTGAAAATACTATTGCATCTATTTTGCTCCAAAAGGATGAAGATGGGGCTGAGAGGCCTATTGCCTTCTTTAGCAAGGCTTTACAAGCTGCTGAGTTAAAATATACAATCATGGAAAAACAAGCATTTGCCTTGGTGAAAGCAACAAAGGTTTTCAGGCCTTATATTTTAAGTTCAAAAGTCGTTTCTTATGTTCCCCACACCATGGTAAAAGACATCTTATCAGAGATGGAGATCTCAAGTAAAATATGTAGATGGGTGAACAAACTACAGGAGTATGATATGGACATCCAAACCACAAAGTTGGTAAGAGGTTTGGGTCTTGCTAAGCTCATGGCTGAGAGCAACTTGCAGACTGTGGAAGTGAATGAAGTAGAAGAAGAAAGGGTAGATGTTCTTGGGAAATTGGTAAGTTCTGAGTGGTACAAGGATATAATATTTTACCTCAGACACCTATGTTGTCCTGATCATTTAAATAAAAATCAGAAAAGAGCCCTCAAGCTAGCTTCTCAAAAATACATCATCACTGACTTTGGGCTGGCTTGGAAGAACCCTGAAGGTGTCCTCTTGAAATGTGTAACTGAAGATGAAGCTCCCAAAGTAATTGCTGATTTCCATGGGGGAGTTTGTGGAGGACACTTTGCTGGAAGGGTTACAACACACAAAGTTTTGAGAGCTGGTTATTGGTGGCCTACTCTCTTCAAAGATGCAACCATGCTGATTAGAAAATGTGAAAGTTGCAGCGTTTCTCTGGAAGAATGAAAGCTTCAGGCTCCCTTCCTTTGCAGCCTATATCAATTGAAGCTCCTTTCAAGCAATGGGGGATGGACTTCATTGGTGAGATCTCAGACCCTTCCAGTGCTGGACATAAATGGATCCTTGTAGCCACAGATTACTTCACCAAGTGGGTAGAGGCAATCCCCACCAAGAAAGCAACACACCAAGTTGTTATGGACTTCTTGTTGAACAATATCATATGCAGATTTGGTGTGCCAGTCAAAATTGTGGCTGATAATGCCATGTGTTTCAGAGCTAAACCTTTGATGGCAATGTGCAAGGAGTATGGAACCAATCTAACTTATTCTTCAAACTATAATCCCCAAGGAAATGGACAAGTTGAGTCCAGCAATAAGAATTTGTTAAAGATCATTAGGAGGACCTTGGAGTTGAACAAGAGAAAATGGGGTGAACAACTGAAATTTGTAGTTTGGGCTGATAGAATCACTGCCAAGAGAGCTGCTAGTAAGAGCCCATTTGAGTTGGTGTATGGAACTCAAGCTCTTGCTGCCCTTACATCTGTAGTTATCTTCATTTCAGTTTGTTCAACAGCTTGAGGATCAAGAGGTCAGTCCATATGAAGCAAGGATTAATCAGATTATGGAGCTAGATGAAGAGAGAAGAGCATCCCACCAGAGGCATGTCAGATTTAGAGAGAAGTTGAAAAGATTGTTTGACAAGAAGGTTACTCCTAGGGCCTTCAATATTGGAGATCTGGTTTTGTTATGGGACAACAGAAATGAAGATAAGGGAAAACATGGAAAATTTGATGCATTATGGATGGGCCCTTACTCCATTGATATCAGAATTGGTGAGAATACCTTTTTTCTCAAAGATTTAGATGGGGAATTGCTTGAACTTCCTGTTAATGGTAGGCATCTGAAGCATTTCTTGGATTAATCCCCAAATTTGAGGTATGCACCACTTGTACAGTGTATAGTGTTTGGTTTTTCACTCTGTTTTTGGTGTTTTGTCGGTTTGTGGTTTTCCTTGGTGTGTGGCAACCATTTTTGTCAGGTTCTCAGCTGGTTTTTGTGATTTTGGCTCATGACTCCTTTTCCCAATGGATTATTTTGGCACTTGGTCTACGTTGTTCTTGTGGCACTCACTGGGAGTGCCCATCCCCAGCAGGAGCCGATGTTGGTGCCCATTTTGATCCTCTGTTATTTTCCCATCTTTCCCCTTTGTTCTACGTGCTCTAAAAATGTTTTTCTTCAAACTTGGTGGTCTACAAACTTTGTTCTCTAGATTGAATGCTTTCAAAGGCTCACAAACTTATTATTTTGCCCCATTTTGAAAGAAAAATACATGTGTGCCTTACATTGTGCCCTAAAATTCCAAATCCACGGGCCTCTGTCATTTTTTCCATTTTCCTGGCCTGTGGAGCTCGTGTTTGTTCATTTTTTGCATTTTTTCCCTCAAAAATCCTTTTCCATGGTCGAAAATTGCTTTAAAATGCATTCCCTTTGTTTTTTGACCAAAAAAATCCTTCACCCACGAAGAAAAAATCAAATTCAGGCATCTCTGGTAAATTCTACATTTTTTTACGGTCGTACGGGTGTCATTTTCCCATCAAAATTAAGCTCAAGCCATCCCTCACACATGGCCACTTCTGGTTGGATGAGATTCGGCGGGTTTTTTCTAAAAACTTAGTGTTTTTTATTTTTGGAAAAATTTGCAAATATTCCCCGCAGCTCCACAGGTCCCAGAGGAGGACACGTGTCTCATTTTCATGTGAAGGTGGAGTGGGAGGTTGGTGGGGGACTTAGGCAGGTTTTTCCTTTCTTGGTGAAAGGAAAAAATGGTGTGGAAAGGCCCGCAGGTCCGCCATGGAGTAGGGGGTGGACACGTGGCAGAGCGGGGTCAGAAGGGAGCATGGACCGGCGGAAGACTTAGGCATTTTTTTCCTTTTGTGGTGAAAGGGGTGAAAGTTGCAAATGGAACCGCGGGTCCGCAATGGCGCAAAATGAGACACGTGGTGGTGGGCCAGCGGAGGCAAAAGGGAATTTTTTCCCTTTTTTGGAAAAGACTTAGAATGAAAATTTGAGGCGTGGCTCCGTGACAAATCAAAAGGAGACACGTGGCAGGGAGAAATCAGAGGTGTGGGCCTGTGGAAGAAAAATGGAAAAATTTTCCTTGGTGAAAAAAGGGGTTTAAACATGAAATAAGCCCACGGAATTTTAGCGATAGAGAGCATGACACATGTCAAGGACAGAGGTGGAGGTGTGGGCTTGCGGGAAAAAAAGTGAATTTTTTCCAAATTCCAAAAAAGGGTCAAAATGCGCAGAATTGAGCCGCGATCCCAATGGGACCCACCATATGCCACGTGTCATCACCAAATTTCAAGGGCGGAGGGGCAGAGAAAAAAGTCAATTTTTTCCATTTTTTCAAAAATGTTAAAAAGTCAAAAAATGAGCCCGAATTCATTCCCAATCATATTTTGACACGTGGAGGGCCCAGATTGAAGGAGAAAGAGCAGATCAAGGGTAACTGTACATTTTCATTTTTGGCCGCCATTTTTGCTCCAGGAAGTGTGGAAATGTGAATTTTGCATCATTTTTCATCGAATTTTTGGTGAATTTGTGTCCTTTGTGCCTGCAAAGATCAATGCAAGTGGTTTTAGGGATTAATTTGCAGATTTGAGGTGTTTTTGAAATAAATTTTTACTCAGGCCCGTGTAAAATGTGAAATATCAAATTATAAAGTTGCATAATCAAATTTTTGGAATGATAAGGATGAAATGATGAAATGAAAGAGGTTTGCATGCTTGGAGAATGAAAAACGTGCCTCCACAATGGATAATGATGAAGGATTTGTAATGATTCACCATTTTTGAAACACCTGGCAACTTTGGTTACAAATTTGTTAAATGTCCCTATCTGCGAATCATGTTGGAATTTTGTAACAAACTTGATGTTGGGCATATTCTTTTCTTGGGAAAGAAGGATCAAATGTAATTAAAAGTTATATAATGCATGTTTTGAGACATGCAAAAGGTCAGAGAAACTTAGAATTTCATGGGAAAATCTGGGAAGAAGCCCATTCTCTGAGAAACCTCCTGAGAACCATTTCTAATTCCTTTTGCATCAGATTTGTATCATGTTGAGTTGGTTTCAGTTGTAAAGCCATCAACAAGCTCTGAGATTGTTCTTATAACATTCCCCTACTAATAGATTTGATCATTTCTGGATTATTTTTTGTTGTCTCTTGGAAAAATTTGCATGCACTTATGTTCCAAAATGTTTTAATTTGTGTTTCTTGCTCTTGTTGCAGTCGCTTGGAAAAATTTGCATGCATTTATGTTCCAGAATGTTTTTAATTTGTGTTTGAAAACTCTTTTGATCATACATGGTCTCATTTCTTGTTGATAGTTTAGTGGCATCTGCAATCTCACATTCAGAAGAGCTTTCATCTGATAAAGAGATAAACAGATTTAAAATCACTTTACTTTCCTTGAATTTAGAGATTGTTGTAAACCTTTGGGTGCACCTTAGGTCATGATAAAATAGAGATTTTTGGATGCTTTGTTGGTTCATCTACTTCAAGCTTTTGTGGCAGGTTATCAAAGATTGTGTGGAAGAGTGCAGATCTGGGCCTCCATTTGGTGCACATATCCTGGTTGAAGGAGTATCTCAACCCTTTTTGAAGCATTTTGCTATGTGGGTCTTACAAATTTCTTGCAAAGGTCCTCAAAGAATTTGGAAAATTCTGGTTAGTCTTGTCTAAAATCTCCCACCAAAAATTCATTCAGAATAACTAATCCCACCCCATACTACCCCTGCATTGCATTGTGTATCAACAAAAGAATACAATCCATTTACAAAAATGCACAAAGCAAATCAGGATCATACCATGTCTCTAGCAGCCTCAGCCTTGTCTTGAAAGCATTTCCATCATTTAGTAGTGACAGCTCTGTTGAGTTTGAATAATGGAAAATTGATCATGTTTTCCCAAGGCCATCTCCATACAATATGCACAGTATAAGGATATCTCCACCTCCTTCACAAAACAGAGGCTGCAATATAGGTTCTCTTACCTTGGTTGAAAGGAACAACCTAAAATAGTGAGGATTAGATCAAAATCCTTTCAAGGTGCTACCCACTTCTTCAAATCCTGAGTGCTAACAAGTCAGATAAATTGCTTCCCCGGCTACAAAATGACATATAAATCATTTATCTACCTCTAAGTGTCTTGTAAAATCCATGATGTTGCTCAAGTTGTGAAGGAGATTAAATCTGGGTACCAACAATTTCTACATTTCAAACTTGTTACAAATTCATACATGAATACATTTTATACCGTTTTCGATACTTAATTAATTTTATAGTTGATGTTGTATGTATTTAATTTGGGTTAATTGTGTTAGTTGTGTATCTGTTGTTCGGTTGGTGTTTTTTTGAAAAAACCCTAATCTTAAAGTGGATAATGTGTGTGATTGATAGTGGTAGTGTAGGAATTTAGATGAAACATTACAATGAAAGGTTGTATGTGTACATTTAATTTTGTTAGAGATTCGTACATTTAAAGTTGAAAATCATATTTCAAAACATCAAATACATGAAGATCTACATACACATTATGAGACATGTATATATTTACGGTATTTATATCATGAATGGTAGCCTTTAGTGGGCGATTTCAGTTTTAATAAAAATGATTACATTTGATACCCCTTGAATGGAAGTGTCGATTTGGATACAAGAAGTGTTGAGTATAGTAGTAGTGGAGGTGCTATCAAAGCAGAGGGTAGTATTTACGATGGGTTGAGTGATAATAGTCTTTCTTCCCCCTTTCTTCTTGCTCCAAGTGTTGGTATGTGTGCCATATTTGAGTATCTCTTGAATAAAAAAGTAGGTGAAATGAACAGATTTTCCAGCAAGGGAATTTTGGAGAAAGCTGTGAATGTCAGACCCTACTTTTTAGTGGTTTCAATGTCAACGGTTGCTCTGTGTAAAGTAAGTCCCTATGACTTGTGGATAGTTAATCTCCAGGCCATTTTAATCAAAAATTGTCTTCGATTCCCTCTCAAAATAGGGGGTATGGGAATATGTAATGGGTTGAAGGGATCCCAACATGGGCCATTATATCTATCAAATTTGACAACAAAAAATAAAGGTAATGTTGGTGGTTACATTGATGCATTGTAGACAATGTCGGTGATTTTTCCTGTAGCACCATTCATGAGGCCTGTGTCAACCCATAGATTTGTAATAAGCATGATTTTTTGTTGTTTTCACAACAAAACTTTGTGTTCCAACTGATCATTATCAGGATTTCCTAGTCCAGATCACTTGTTCTTTTTAGCAATAGATTAGGCAATCAGAACATTCAATGCCTTCAACATTTGAAGGTTGTGGGAATCCACCAGATCATTTTTTACAAACAAATGTGGTGCGTCCTCAAAAATGTCGAGTTATTGCTAAGTTAGGTGTGTGTCTGTATGAGACATTAAGAGTTCCCAATCCTCAATTAGAGGGCTTGAATTTCATATGTGTAGCAGTAAATTCTGGAACAAAACATGTGCATCAGTTATTTCTTGTTGCCGAAATATTGTTTGCAATGTAATGGAATACTAAATCCCTTCCAAAGGGTTGGCCCATAGGAATTACTTGCATAAAGAGGACTATCCAAAACCTGTGATAATTGGCTGAGGTCACTGAGGAGGATGACTCATCTGTTCCCAAATTCAAATGTTATTGAGTGTGGGAAAGCTTTGCGGAGCCTAATGTCAATTTTTCTTAGTAACTTTGGGCCAATGAAACTCATTTCATCAATAAGAACATATTCTATATGTTTTAGTTACTCTTGAAAAAATGATAATGCACTACCTCCAAGGGGTTTTAGTTCTCTGATTGGAATATGCATGGTTACATGAATTGTGGATGCAGAGATGTTGAATGTTGAAACACCGGTAAGGGCGAGCACAAGTAGAGGTGAGAGAGATGTGGTTGTTGTTGTGAATGAACGCCGGATTTTATTTATCGGAAATGATTTTACTATTTCCTTTGTTCCTTGAATTATCAATTTTAGTGGAGGTAGAAGGGTTTTGTTTTCTGAATAGTGTAGTATGGTATCAAGAGTTATTTTTTGTTCTAGAGACAAAGGAAGTGTGGAAGATGGTGGTGTGGTCTGCATGTTGTTTTTAATTGTGTATGCCTTCTTTCTCTCAATGAATGATGAACCATTTTTCTAAAAATCGTGGGGAATGTCATGTATGCTCCAATTATTGTGTATGTTGAAATCTCATGTCCCCAACATTTCAAGACTTTCTAGACTCGTTTTATTTCTCAGGTGAAGTTGTGTAAAGACCTACCATTCTTGTAATGGTTCATGTTGAATACTGCATTCGGTCTCAGAGTTATAAATAACATCTGTAGTAAGTCATGTGTCTATGGTAGTGCATGAAACGTGGCATGGTTTGTAGTTGTGCTTGAACATGTCCCAAGTTCTGTTGATGTCATGTGTGGTAGAGATAAATTCGGAGGTAATATTTCTGAAAGATTTGTATAAAAGGAGTTCTAACCAACAGAAAAGGTCATATGACATTGAATCCTAAGTTGGGACATCCAAAAATCTCGGGTGGACCCGAACAATTGCTTGTGTCGGTCATTTTTTCCATTTATCACCTTTACGATTTGTGTTGTAGCTCCAATCTCGAGCAACTTCGGTAATTGGTAGGTGTTCCATGGTTATAGGACAAACTTTATATGCATCCAAGAAAGTGGTTGTTTATTGTGTATCAACATCACTTTCAATGACACGTCTCAGAATATTTTTGCAAACATTTAATGATACAAATGGATGGTTACACATAATAAGTGGCATTTTTTGTAGCATGTGGCATGTTTCTTGTGCACTTATGTCATGCTCAACAACACTTTCTGTGAGCATTTTACAGATCACAATATGTGCTGGAGAATCCGCGTTAGTGTCTCTTCAAAACATGGATAGCATTTGGTGATATATTTATAAACATTACTTGGCTTTTGAAGCATATTTTGCAATATACTTAAGAACGACATGGTGGGAAAGTACTGGTTGGTAATAGACATTTTCTCTCCATATGTATATCATAGTTCGATTGTGGATGTTCAATATGTCATCGTTTCTGGAAAGTAGGCACTTTATTTTCCCATCACTTTCAATGTGCAAGGAAGAAGTAGGTTGCGTGGCCCAAGGGGCATTGTACCTGCATTGCAACTGTGATTGCTTTCTACACAGGCATGTCTTCTCTAAACATTTAGTGTGGCATTGAACACAATTAATTAGTTCTTCAAGGTTTTCATGCGGGGAGGATAGAATTTTTGTTGTATCTAGTAAGAAAGGGTCATCTAGGAGTGACCTACAAACAAAATCCAAGTGGTTGCAAGCTAGGCAGGGGTTCCATGAAGACACGAACTTATCAAAGTATTGTTTTGTCACCTCAATAAATGTTGTATCCTCACATTCCATTTCGTCAACTTTAGGCACATTTTCAAGCCATAATAAATTGTGGACATGTACAGAGCCTCTATGTTGTCATTCATACCTGCGAGATTGGGGAACATAAATATTAGATATGTAATTTGAAAAAAACTTTGAAATAAGTAGATTTGATTACCTGTACCAAAATTCTACTGCTCTAAGTTCCTTCTGCACTATTTCTTCGTGAAATATCGTGAATCTGTGATGCAAATATGCTGATACTCGATGAGGATTAGAGACAATTTTAAGTGTTCTTCAATGTTGTGTGACTCAAGGATCGGCTGGGAATTCACTAGGAATAATATTGTGGAGATTTGGCCATTTACTGTCTGCAACACTTAGAGTGAAGAACAAGGTTGGTGTCCCTAATTGTTCCACCATATCTGAAATCTCGCTTCTACTTTTTACCAAGAATGAACGTGTCCCTTTAAGGCTCGATCCAAAGTGCATTAAGTTTTCCAAGAGATTGTCTTTGGGGCATTCTAGTAGATGTCTATGCAGCTCTCTAATTGTTATAGGGATTCCAGATTCGACATTTTGTTTCATAAAAACTACTGTTGTGGACTGGCTTTTGTGTCACATTATGAGGTTTAGAAGGAAGTAAAAAAATCTTGGGTGGGAACCAAAGCATCCATCATGGTAACGCATCAAATGAAGAGCATATTCATGTATTGGAACTTATTTAATGTGGGGTTTTTGCCACATTTCTTTTCCTATCAAAAATAAAGTTGGTAAAGCCATTGAGAACAGGCCCTCTGTATTATATTCATTTATTGGCGAAATCCCAAGCTCTGGTCATGGCATGGTAAATGGAGTGTTACTGTATGATGGAAAAGTGACAAGCGAGCATGGGAATCTACAAGTAACTCTTCCTCACACCCAACCTCCTGAGGTCGTGCTGAGACAGCCAATGGGGATGGAATATATGTGGGGTATAGGCAAACTAGTTAGGTAATCTTATATCTTCGACACGCACTAATGGAATATGCAAATCTAAGGCAAAGAAGGCCCTCCTAACCTGAACTAGTGTGATAGATCAGTTGGTGAGGATGAATTCTCAAAGACTCCAATCAATATCAAGCTCTGGTGTGATCCGGTCTATAGGTTGTGGGATACAGGGAAAATGACCTGGAATTGTTTCATGAATATCTCTAGATAGGGTCATAAGATCGATTATAGGTATAGTGGATTCTATGGTCGATTCTCTGGTCTAGTCCAGAAATCCTTAGCTTGATTTGTTGCTACGTCTAGTGAATATATTTGTGTGATGATGATTGGTGGAAGTGGAGAGGATCTAAATACTAATGTGTGTAAACCAAAATCAACGTCTAATTGACCTATGGGCCCGTTGGGTTGTGGGACCTGTGGATCACAATTGTAGATTCATGGTTGTTGTGGACCTCCTATGGTCATGTGCAGAATCAATCCCTAATCCCTAGTATCCAGTAGTCATATGCCTCTTTGGCCTCTATATTTAGAACTAGAAGTTGTGCAACCTTCTCAGAGTACCTTACAAGCATTATGGCAACCTGAATTCTTAAGCTAGTTTCTATGTCAATGAGAATGTCTCCTGCATCTGACTGTGGGACCAAAGGATCACAACCAAATTTTTTCTCTCTTTCAAGCCCTTCTACAGTCATGCAGATATCTATTTAGGGCAATCTGTAGTTTGGCTGGTTTGACCAAAACGTGTGTGCTTGGTCGTCTTCTATGTTTAATCCTCTTAACTGTGAGTTGATCTGTTGTAAGTCTGTTGTTGTTCAGAAGACTTGGATTCTAAGATTCTGATCTATATCAGTTATTGCCAAAACAAGATTGGGTTGAGGCATGATTGGCTCGAATACGTATTCTCTGGGCTCCCTAGGTCCCGTGATTTTCATGTAAAAGGAAATTATATAAATCTAACTAATGACATAATAAACTAACTATGCATGATATATCTATGTATATTCCTCTATTTTTTTGATAAACTATTGAATAGAATTGAAAGAGCAATTATTTAATATATCTAGGAATTGACAACTAAACTAATAACGAAATTAAAACAAACAAAGCATCCAAGTATATCTACTTGCCTGTGCAGTTGTAAATCTATTCTAAATAACCAAATAACTGATCTAATCTATTTGAAAGACTCTTGATCCTACCTCAGAAGTGAGGAGTGAATCATATTTTTTCAGAAACTATCAATCCCCACAGCTTCCCCAGTAATATCAAAAGTGAGATTGACTGAAATGAAATGATTAACTACTCTATTTGATATGTTTTAACTAGAACTTTTGATAGCTTGAACCTAGATTTTGCAGAACAGTGGTGAATCCGGTTGTGTGTGGCTTTGTCCCCTCATTGTGATCTCCTCGTTCCTTCGTGCTCACGCGAATCCAGAAAAGTGTGTGATGTTAGCATCAGCAGAAGTTGGTATTGAAATAATGGCAGCTTAAGATGCAGACTGAATACAATGCGAGTAGGAGAGGGATAGTGCAAGAGAACAGAGCTTGGCTTATGCAATTCCTAGTGGGATTTATTGCGATTCATACAACATAAAATGTCCAGAACCTGAAACTAATCCTTTTTTACCAACAAAACCTATAACTTTAATGGCTTCCTACTGAAAATTAAACTATCCTACTCCAATTGATTGCATGAAATAGTAACAACACTAGCACAAGAAGATTATGTGGCTTCAAAACAACAAAACAACACTAACTATTCATGCAATAAATAAAACTATTGATTCCTAAGCAAAACTGAAAGAATAAGCTATTAAAATGAGAAAGTGAGAGGAAAATTTGAGGGGCCATTTGCTTGAGCACAAGCCAGCTATTTATAGAATTGTCATTTACCCAAAGGTGAAAACCAAATTGAACTCTTTAACCATAAACAAAGCAAAAACACTATTCCAGGGAACCAGAATCATAAATACGAGAAAAGGTGTTGAAAAAAGATGGTAAACATTGAAATTTACGTGAGTCACTATAAAAGGAATGTTTTGGAAAAACGCGTGAAGGACCGCCGCCCTGAGCAGGGCGGCGGTTTCGTCACTAAAGACCAAAAAGCAAAGGAAAAGAGGGGGGAAGGAAAAATCAAAGCACACAGGGGCTAAGAAGGGCATGCGAGATGTTAACATACACTTGTAGAGCTTTTCTAGATCCCGAACATCTTGCAAGGAGACCTGTATCATCATTGGGGCAAGTGTAACGTTGTTCCGGTTGTACAGTACCCTACAATTTTGGGTACGTACATATTGACCCCTCGAAGAAGCATTTTAGCCATGAAGAGGCATAAAACGGTGGGTCCGAGTATGGCAGTCCCAAAATGGGAGGTTAGAAATTATACATGATACACCCACTTGTTGAAACGACGCCATCCAAAATTCCCGCTACCTGCAAAATGAAAAGAGGACTCAAGTGCAGATAGACAAAATAAATCAAAAATAAATACTAAAATAATATGAAATGAGGACATACCATTTGCGCAGGTATAATAAATTACCTCCGTCGGT
Source organism: Taxus chinensis (assembly GCA_019776745.2). NCBI lineage: Eukaryota > Viridiplantae > Streptophyta > Pinopsida > Cupressales > Taxaceae > Taxus > Taxus chinensis. The sequence goes on along the minus strand of CM034153.1, from coordinate 178,783,589 downwards.
GCTCCAAACCTGTGAAAAGGGCATTCAAAACAAGTCAAGATGCTATATATGTAAAAATGGGCCCATTTTCCTATTCATTTGTGCGTGTCGATTTGATTGATTTTGAGCTCTGGGACCCACGGTGACGGTTTTTGACAAGAGCATAGTCAAAACATTCATGACGAGATAGTGATCATGCCTCCGCTAGCAGATCACCGACCCATGAGATCACAGGTTAGATCTTCTTGATTTAATGTTTTTACCCCTAAAATGTTAAAATGGCGAAATCTTTATCATGGGGGGACTATTTTTGAAAATGTCAGTGTTAATATGGTCACTTAGGGGGGCACCTAATGGGTAGGCTTTGTTTTATTCAAATTGGTCTTTGTTTTGTGTTTTTAGGGCACATGACCCGTGTGAGAATTTGGGACACGACTGCTTCCCTGAGCAGGGCGGCAGTTACATGACCGCCACCCTAATTAGGGTGGCGGTTACGGGACCGCCACCTTTAAGGTGGCGGTTACGGAACCACCGCCCTGCTAAGGGTGGATGTCCTTCATAGAATGCCAAAATAATACTTTTTTGAATTCATTTTTGCGTTTCTAGCATTCTTATATGTTTTAATGATTTTTCCAATGTGATTTGAATACTAACTTACTCCTTTTTGTGTGTTTTTGGGTGTATGCAGGCGAAGGAGGAGTATATCAGATGGAGCCGAGAGAGAGAGAGTGTGTGACTGGCTTGCAGAAGTGTTGGATGCACTTTCTCAGGATGAGCAAGACACTCTTCAGAGGGCCGGTATATTGCGTATATCACGGGTCCCACATGTTGCACCTTCTAGTCACATACTTTGTGACTTGTTTTCATATTAGGATGCTGATCGGAACACTTTTCAATTTCTAGGAGTTAAAGGTGAGTGGACTATCACCCTGGAGGATGTCTACTGTATCTTGGGGGTCCCAATCATCGGGAGACAACTTACACTTGAGACAGCAGGGTCACGGGCTCAGATAGCACAGTGGGCTACATACATGGGAGACGCAGTTATCTCCACTAGTTGGAAGAAGGGGGTGAGGGTCCATTCTATTCCTAGCTTGCCTATCCCCTTGATTCATCAGGCCATTATGGGGATCCTTGCCTCGAGATTGATTGGGGACAAGGGAGGGGACACCTTACTCTATTGTTGGTCCCCTATTATTGTACAGATTGAGGCATATGGCCAGATTTATGCCTGGGGAGATGATATACTTGGGACCACTTATCATGATTTGTACCAGGTGGTTCATTTATAGGGACAATATTTGAGCCACCCGACCCTGGTTATGAGCTGGTTCTATGAGCGTTTCATCCCTTATGGGAGAGGTGTAGAAGTGGCGGATCCCAAAGCTGTGAGGGCAGCTAGATGGATAGATATGTTGGTGCTTAGAGCACCCCACCAGCCAGTTGCCTCCCTGACCACTGATGATATGAAGGCCACACCTTATCAGGCCATGGAAGGGTTATGGGGCAAGGAGGCCCTCACTTTGATCTCTTTCTCTACCACATCGCAGCTTGTGGATAGGACGGGGAAGGTGGAGACACACCCTTTTGATCGAGTGCCTCAGCAGTTTTCCCTTCCTTACGTCGGTATGCTCCCCCCAGTGGTGCCAGTGTTTAGATCAGTTCGGGAGGCTAGGGGAGGTCCTAGAGGCCAAGGTTAGAATGTTCTTACTCCTAGTGTCCCTATTGCAGCCAGGCAAGTGGTACGTGCTTGAGGGAGAGCCGGTGCTCCTCGGGCACCCTTACTTCAGATTTTCGCCAGTCCTACCCATAGCGGCGATGACCCCATCGATATAGACTCCAAGTCTGAGGAGTTCACAAGGGGAGAGACGGAGGAGGAGACTGAGGCTGAGGAGGTCATTGAGTCGAGTGGAGAGGATGACAGTGATCTTGAGTGGCATGACACTCAAGAGATCTTACAGGCTGAGAGGGCAGAGCAAAGTGTGGAGAGGGTGACCCTAGTTTCAGAGGAGCCACCTTCTCAGGACTTGGGCAGAGAGGATGATTCCGTAGTAGGATGTTATGTGGGCCCAGGCACAAGAGGAGGACATCAATCAGTGGCGGCATCTGTGGTAGGTGCTGACCCTAGGAATCCCTCTTGGAGGCCCAGAGATCCGAGTGAGTTATCATTCTTCTCTTAATATTTGTTATTAGCTAGGATTGTCTTAGTTGCTATCTCTCCTTTTGTTTACTTTTGTTTCTATCTTTTGATTATTTCTAATTCACTTTTTCTCCTTTTCTTACAGAGAGTGTTGATGAGTGGCGAGACCTAATTCACCAGGTATGCACTGATACCCTGATGATCCCCATGGAGAAGACTCACGCGGAGCTATCCATGGATGTAGGGGAGCCTTCAGCAGCTAGTAGGCATACCGACGTTTTTGCCCCTGTCTGCCTATATCGAGTTGGTTGGGTATAGGATAGCAAAGTGCCTGATGAGGAGTTGTTCTCATAGCGAGGCCGTAGCTGCTCCTCGGGACCGTGAGCCTCAGTGCATTCAGAGTGCCGGCGTAGCCGGAGTCCTAGTCGTGGTCGTGCACCTTCAGAGGGATCTCATAGGGGTTGAGAGGCCACTTGGCTCTCTTAGATTTTTTATATGATTTATTTTGTATTTCCCGGGCTCATTGAGTGTTTTGACCATGCCTAGCGCATGATGGCATTGTACAGGAAACTTGATTATATATATATATATATATATATATATATATATATATATTTTCTTTTTGGATCAGACCCTTGGTATCTAGGTTTTTGTGATTCATATGTATATTATAATGTTGTTTTTATATGCTTTTCAGAATGTATGTAATGGAGAACAAATGATACAAAAATTTTCTTTCTTTTTGTATTTCATGATGTTGATATATGATAACATAGAAACAATGTGATCTTGAACTTTAGCCTCTATAAGCAATTTTTTGGTACTTCATATTTATTTTGACAAAAAGAGATGATAAACCGGTATGATGAGTAGATGAACTTGCCCCACTCCTAACTCCATGTAACTAGTAAGATGCGAGGGCTCACCACTGAGAGCTAGAAAGAGCGCAAACTATGAAATTTGTTGAATGGTAGTTATGAGAGATAGACAAATATTTGGTGGAACCAAATTAGGACGCTACAAACCTACTCTACTCAAGTGACTCCATAGTTTATAATGCTACTTGCTTTGCGGTTTATTTAGACTTAGATCCGTAGATGGCCACATGGTAAAAAAAATCTGGTTTTCGAGGTTTTGAGCTCTCTTGGAATTTTAGACATCTGATTCATTTGTTTTTAACTCAAGATTTCAAAGGTTCATTTGACCTGTTTGCTTACGACCTTCAACATTTATTATCAAGAGGACCCCCCACACCTTGCCCCATTCTACTAGTAACAAGCATGGGCTTATCACCATGGACAAGGCATAGGCGAGTAATGGTATTCCCATCCTTTCCCAACCCTATGTCACTAGTAAGAGACGCAAGCTCATTACCGAAGGTTGGTAGGGCATGGAAATGTGTAAAAATAATTTTTTTGGTTTGATCTATATTTGACTTGTTTATTTGAGAAAAATGTTAGTATGTTCTTATTTCCAAAGAGATATATATACAGGATAGATGTGACACTATGAAGATTCTAGAATAGACCATAAACAAGACACCTATCTTAGGAAGAAACCAAAAGTGAAAACAAGCTTGCAGATCTTGGTATGGCTACCGTTAAGACTTTGTCATATCTAGCTTTATTCGATGAAATGATTCTGAGATAGGTGATGATGTTATGAAAATGAAGAAGTATGATTGGAATTCTTATGCCAATACCATCAGAAATTTGTAATGAATTGTTTTGAGAATAAGTTCCTTGATCACAAAATTATACAAAACAAGTGGACAAAATGAACCTAACTACATGAGGATGCAATGTAGATATAATTATACAAATAATGTTGGTCGCTTATGCATAGAATCGTTTAAGATGCAAGGAATTGACTATTTCATTGAATTCCTCGCCTTCCAGTGTACATAAGAGATATGCACCATTTCCATAGTCTTCCATCACTCGGTATGGGCCCAACCATTTGGGCCAGAATTTCCTTCCTTCACCAGTCTTCTTGTCGATCTGGTTGTCTAGTCTTAGAACTAGATCTCTTTCATATATATCTCATTCATAGACCCTTTTTTTATATTATCGGCACATCCGGTCAGCATAAACTCTATGCCACTATTCAGCGTCTAATCTGGCATCATCTAGGCTTTCTAATTGGGAGAGGCGTGCTTCTCTATAAGCTTCTTCATCCAGAATCCCTTGTAGTGAGATGCGGAGACTGGGTATTTCAACCTCAAGTGGGAGAACTACTTCTGCTCCAAATACCAATGAGAAAGGAGTTACTCCTATTGGTGTTCTTATTGAGGTTCGGTGGGCCCACAAGGCTAGATATAACTTTAAATGCCAATCTCATTTGTTTTCTTTTACCGTTTTAAGGAGAATAGCTTTCAATTTTTTGTTTGTTGCTTCAACCTGTCCGTTGGCTTGAGGGTAATACAGGGAGGTTGTATGATGGTTTATTTTAAATTTACTTCATATCTCACGGACTTCGTCATTCTTAAAGGAAGTACCATTATCTAAGATAATGATTTTTGGGACACCGTACCTACAAATGATATGGTTTAAAATGAACTTGGTGATTACGGAACCTAGTACAGTGGTAAGAGGCATAGCCTCTACCCATTTGGTAAAATACTCGGTGGCCGTGATTATGAAGTTATGGCCATCTATTGACGAGGGAGAGAATTTCCCTTTCAAATCTAGGCCCCATGTAGAAAAGGGCCATGGAGTTACGATTGGTTGTAGAGCTTGTGCCGGCATGTGAATCTCGTGGGAAAACTCTTGGCATTTATGAAACTTGCGTACAAACTCTACTGCATCGTGTTCTAGAGTGGGCCAAAAATAACCCATTCGATGTATTTTGCAAGTGGTTGCGTGACCACCGAAGTGGCCTCCACAGATTCCACTGTGAGATTCGTGGAGAATCCTCTTGGATTCTTTTATGTCAACACACCTTAGAAGCATTCCATTGAAAGCCTTATGATAGAGTACTTGTTCTATAATAACATATTTAGCTACGATAATGTGTAACCACCTTCTTTGTTGTGGTGTAGCACCTTTTGGATACATATGGTCCATGATATAATTAATAATATCAGTATACCAAGGACATTCAAAGATATGACGTTTGGTTTCGATGTAATATATGCATTCATCGAGAAAGTCTAGATCTACTAGATCGCCTCCATCTAATGGGTTTTTGGCTAACTAATCTGCAATGATTTTTCCCTTAATAGACTTCTGGTTTACAAAAGTTAATTCATATTCACCCATTAAGGTTATAAAGTGTCCATCCTTTTTAAACAAGGACCCTTGTGTGAGGAAAGTTCATAAATGGTCTATTTTTACAATGACCCTTGTTTCTTGATTTAGCATGTAATGTCTTAAGCGTTTGGTTGTGAAAACTATGGCAAGACACTCTCGTTCTCCTTGCGTATAACGTGTTTCATAGTCGAGCAACATTCGGCTAATAAAATAGATCGCACGTTCTCTTTTGTCATCTTCTTCTTGAGCCAGCATCCAGGCTAGCAAGATATTAGTAGCTCGCGAATATAAGATTAAAGGGTGGTCTGGCTTAGGAGGCATTAGCGTAGGTGGTGAAAACAAGAAACACTTAACTACTTCGAAAGCTTCATTGCAGTCTTCAGTCCAATCGATACTATAATTTTTCTTGAGTAGATTGTTGATTGGATGAATGGAAAAGCTTAAATCTGGGATGAATCTTTGGATTGCACCAAGTTTCCCAAGAAATGACCTAATTCCAGATTCATTCGAAGGTGGGATCATTTCAAGAATAGCCCAGATTTTGGCTGGGTCTACATCGATCCCTCGTGATGATATAATGTAACCTAGGAGCTTCCCTCCAGTCACACCAAAAACACATTTTGTTGGGTTTAGTGTGACTCTGTATTCTATCAAATGTGAAAGAATGATGTGGAGCACTTTCGGGTGATCACAGCGCTTCCTGACTTTAGCCAACAAGTCATCTACATAGGATTCCACGATTTTGTGAATAATATCATGAAATATGTATGTCATTGCCCGCTGGTATGTAGCGCCAAATTTCTTAAGAACGAATGGCATAACAGCGTAGCAATAGGTTCCCCAAGGAGTTATAAACGTGGTTTTGGCTTGGTCTTGTTCAGGTATTCTGATTTGATTGTATCCCGAGAATCCATCCATGAGAGACAAAATCTCAAACCTATCTGTTTCGTCAACGATGATGTCTATGGATGGTAACGGGAAGTCGTCCTTAGGGAACGCCTTGTTAATGTCTCAAAAATCTATGCAAATGCGTATCTTCCCATTCTTTTTAAGAACAGGAACGATATTAGATACCCACTGAGAGTAATCAACCAATTTGATGGATCCTACTTAGAGAATTTTTATTACTTCTTCCTTGACCATGAGAGCTACCTTGGGTTTCATTGGTCTTGATTTTTGTTTAGTTGGCTTTGCATCTGATTTGGTGACGAGGTTATGTACCGCGATGTGTGGTGCAACCCTTGTCATTTCTTTATAATTAAATGCAAAATCCTTTTGATGTTCTTTGAGGATTACAAGTGTGTATTTCTATTTCTTCTGGAGTTAACGAAGATCCTAGTTTTTAAGATCTTTGGTTCATCCTCTATTCCGATGTTAATATCAATCATTTCTTCGATTAAAAGAAGTGTTACCTTCTTCAAACTCAGGTGGGGCTGGAGAGGTAGTTCCAGATCTTCTCCATTCTCTAACCGCGTATATGTCAAGCTCCTTTTATGGGGGAAGCTCTATCATGGGATTTCCAAAGTAAGAAGATGAATGTGGGATTAAGGACAAATCCACCACGTGATGGGTGAGATGTAACTCTGCATAGGTGTTCAGGTAATCAAGAGTGGCTCTACAACTGTCAACAGGATCTAAGATAGTAGATTTGTTCTCAGCTATGTTCGTTAAGAGAGGATTTGAGATTTTATTCACTAATGGTTCAACATGAAGGGATGCCATGAAACGGGTATCCTCCAACTCACTGTTTGGAGTGAAGCGTGACGATGAGGTTGCTATCGAATCTGTGAGAAGATTTTTTTCTTGCGGGATTGCTTCAATTGATATGAAGTCAAACTCTTTGCTCAAATCTAATACTGTTGTTTTGTAGAGTTGTAAGTGTTTCGCTCTGGTCTCATACATCTCAGAGACTTGGTTTGCTACTAATTGTGAGTCTCCTAATACTCTGATGTTATTAACACCGATCCTTTTATCTATGATGAGACCAAGGAGGAGGTCTTCATACTCAACACCATTTTTTGTACATTCGAAATTTAATTTAAAGGTGAATGGTAGGATCTTTCCCTCGGGAGAAGTAAAGATCACACCTGCCCCAGCTCCATAACGACATCTAGCTCCATAAAAATGGAGAGTCCAATATTTAGTTGGGAAGATGGATATTAGAACATTTTTTATTTCCATTTCGTTTGTTTCGGTTACTTCGACCATGTAGAGTTCCTCTGCTGGAAGTGAACCAACTCCTAGAGTATATCCCATACTTACATAATCAAATGGTGGGAAAATTGGTAGATCCTGCTCTAGCAATTCGACAATCTTTGTAGTATTTCCTAATGATATTGTTTCTACAACTTTAGCCTCATCCTTGAGGGCTGGGATATTCTTGACTAGGTTCGTAACTTCTAACTCGGTTGTAGGTATCAAATTTTTTATGGTTTTGCATCGGTTGGTTTATTAAGTTGGTTTTTTGGGAGTTCAAACTCAAAGTGAACGCTTGGCCTTTTCGTCAAGTCTACTAGGTGTATGTCGAATGGTTTTGGATCACCTTTTGCTACGAATATCTTTTCTAAGTGCAAGAATCTTACTTCTTGAAATAACGTAGAAGGGATTGCCTTCATACGGTGTATCCACAACCTGTCGAGGATCATATTATAGTTGGTTTCCCGATCTATAATATAAAACTAAATTAGGATTGTTTTGGGTCCTAAGGTGACTGGTAGTATTATAGTCCCAATCGACATGGCTTTAAGGCTATCATAGCCTCTTAGTGTATTCTGAGTCGTGGAACAATTTGTTTCTCCATACCCTAGCTTTTGAAGAAAAGAAAAGGGGACTATATTATCGGTTTCCCCATCGTCAATCATTGCACGTTTAACGTAATTGTTATAAACCCATACTTGCAAATGTAAGGTTGGATCACCTCTGCGTGTAATCTCAGCATCTGTTGGCATTTTGTTTATGTCGAATATAAACTCGGTATCCCTATTCGGCTGCCTCGGAGGGTGGATATCAAATTCTATATGGTTTACCTGTGTTTTGGGAGGTGGAGTGATGTTAATTAAATGACTTAAACCCAATGCTTCTAAAAGAACAACCCTGTGGGTAGGAGAGTTCTTCAGCAAGTCCAGAAAGGAGATGTGAGAGAAGGTCTTTGTTAGGTCATTAATTAAATCATATGTACCTAGGGGTTTTACTAATGGTTGTTGAATGTTATCTATCTATAGCGGGTAACTTGGATATGGCTGAGAGGAATACTCTCGTGTCCTTGTTACAACTTCCACGTGTAGCTCAGTGTCTAACTCTAGTAAACTGGCTATCTTGGGTCGTGGTTGACTTCCTAATTGTAGTGCAACAGGTGGATTTAGCGAAGTCGAGGCTTCATGATCATTGTTTCCTATCATCACACCCTTGTTCATCCCATTTGGATTTAATTTGTTGTTATTGTGATTTGGGAGCAAATCATTGAAGATCTTAAGGGGTGCATTTTGAGGGGAGACTGCTCCCATGAAATTATTTGTTGCAAGTGATACAGGATCTGCTAAGAACATATCTATAAAAAGTTTCCTTTGTTCCTCTGGAAAATGTTGCATGAATTTATTATAATCATGGAAATTCCTAGTGTCGTGGCCTTGAATTTTGTGGAAACCACAATACGAGTTAGGATTGTATTTCCTAGGTTGCTCATTTGGCACATATTGTGGTCCAAAACTCTGATTAAACCATTGACTATTAGGATTAAGGTTTTGCATTTGTTGTCTTTAGTTTTGGTTCTGGTTTTGATATCTAGTTGCATTTTGTCTTGGACCCTGTGTTTGGACCTGTCGTCGTTGTTGTGGATGATTAAAATCCACTGTACTGATTGTTGGGGTAAAATTGCTTTTTCATTGATTGTTAACCAGTGGTGGAGTACTTACAACATTTACCTTTTTAGCTTGGTCAGTTACCCCATCTGTTGTCACTCCATGATTTTTAAGGATTTTAGGTCCTTGATTGGCATTTACTATACTCAGATAGGTCGTAGTGTTTTGATTGGGGATGATTAACCTCCCGTTTGTTCCATATGTCTTGTGACTATTATCTATTGAGCTTGATCTATTCGGAGAGCGTTCTCGAGTACTTCATTGTAAGTTCTTAGTGGGAACTTCTAGAATTTTTCCTTTACCTCTCTACTGAGAGAATGAAGGAACAAATCGCATAGTTCCATTTGGTCCATGTTTGGAGCACTTGCCAAAGAATAAAGGATTGTACGCCATCTTTGGATGAAGTGAGCAACAGATTCATTGTGTTCTTGTTTAATATGCAAGAATTCCCTGATTCCTTCTCTCAACAATTTGTTCATGTCGAATGCCTTGATGAACTATGAAATGAGTTGTTTAAACGAATGTATTGATGCTTCAGGTATTTTTTAGGACCAATCAAGGGCAATGCCCTCTAAATTTTTGGGGAATATTTTAGCAACAACCCCATCCCAAGGGAGCAGTTCTCGAATGGTTGTGGCATAGGCCTTGATATGTGCGTTCGGGTCTCCCTCCCCTTTGTATTTGGGTAAATCAAGAAGAGGTCTTGGAAGCATGATGCTTTGTATGGTGAAGTCTAAGGGTTCTTTCAAATATTCTAAATAAGTTCCTATCGCATAGGTTTCGACCATTGATGGTGCCTACTGAGGGGGTGGAGGGGGAATGGGTTGTTGATATGGTGTAGCATATGTATTTGCAGGGGCATAAGGAAATCCCTGTGGTTTAGTGAACATGCCGGGAGGAGAGAACATATCTTCTTGTGGTGATTTGGAATACATGTTTAAGTATGGACGAGCATTGCCCAAGAGTGGATTGTTTTGTATTAAACTGGGAGGTATCATATTCTCCGTTGGAGCAGCATTTGAGAATGTAGTTCTAGTTGGTGTTTGTTGTGAATGCTGAGGAGGCATGCCCAACGTGCCTATTCCTGTGAGGAGGTCTACTTGGCTAGGATGATGTGGAGGATTGGAATTTCCTGCCTACATGAATTGCAAATTTTGACTCACATGAGCAATTTCTAACCCTCTAACTCTTTCTACTAAAGTTGAGATGACTTCATTTGGTGAATTCATAGTATTTTTCCTTAGTGGCATTTGTTGTATATTCTGAGTTTGTATAGGCACATGGTACCCTGCTATGAACTGATTGTTTCCTTGCCAAGTTTCACCGAGGGCATTTCCTATAGGTAGTGGCATCGAGGTGTTTTCGGGAAAAGAGACCTCGGTTTGTGTTTGTAAACTTCCTATAGGTGGGTACATACTCTGAGAGTTTTTTTCACTCCTGGCATAACGTGCTAAATGTTCATCATCTGAAAATAGGTATGGATCTGATTGTCTACTAATTTGCGGTCTAAGCAAAATCTGAGGGGATGAACCAAATCCTCTAGTGAGCATCATGTTGTTTGAGCCTGAAGGATCTGATTGTGGCGTTTGAGTGAGCTGATCCAAATCCTCTATTTGGTAAGACAAACTATATCTAGTGTTTTGAGGTGGAGTTTGCATTGAAAACCGATTAGTTGAATAGTTGTCACCCCATGCTAAGAGCGAGGGTGATGGCTATCTATTCAGTTGATCGTAGTATGCTGCAAGACCTAGGAGAGGTCTGCCATATGCATCTAATCCTGACATATTCAGGGGGTATATGAATACCCGCAGAATAATGGGAAAGAAAAAAGGTAGATGGAAGAACTGACAAATAAAAGAGAAAGAACTATTTCCTTCACGTTAGGTAAACCAACTTTGTGGGTGAAGCTGATGTGAAGGCTAACGAGGTGACGAAAAAGTATACTAATGAGAAGAACAAGTAGAAATATGACTACGAACCAGAAAGTAGGAAGTTCACGTCAGGTTCAAAAATTTTGTACGATGGAAAAGTGACAAGCGAGCATGGGAATCTACAAGTAACTCTTCCTCACACCCGACCTCCTGAGGTCGTGCTGAGATAGCCGGTGGGGATGGAATATATGTGGGGTATAGGAAAACTAGTTAGGTAATCTTATATCTTTGACACACACTAATAGAATCTGTGAATCTAAGGCAAAGAAGGTCCTCCTAACCTGAACTGGCATGATAGATCAGTTAGTGAGGATGACTGCTCGAAGGCTCCAATCAATATCGAGCTCTAGCATGATCCGGTATATAGATTGTGGGATACGGGGAAAATGACCTAGAATTGTTTCATAATCTCCAGATAGGGTCATAAGATGGATTATAGGTATAGTGGATTCTATGGTCGATTCTCCGATCTAGTCCAAAAATCCTTAGCTTGATTTTTTGCTATGTCTAGTGAAGATAGTTGTGCGATGATGATTGGTGGAAGTGGAGAGGATCTAAATACTAATGTGCGTAAACCAACATCAACGTCTGATTGACCTGTGGGCCTGTTGGGTTGTGGGACCTGTGGATCACAACCGTAGATTCATGGTTGTTGTGGACCTCCTATGGTCATGTGTGGAATCAATACCTAATCCCTAGTATCCAGTATTCATATGCCTTTTCGGACTCTATATTTAGAACTAGAAGTTTTGTAACCTTCTCAGAGTACCTTACAGGAATTCTGGCAATCTGAATTCTTAAGTGAGTTTCTATGTCAGTGAGAATGTCTCCTGCGTCTGGCTGTGGGACCAAAGGATCACAACCAACATTTTCTCTCTTTCAAGCCCTTCTACAGTGTTGGTCTGAAAATCTTTCGGGTGGACAGATCTATGGATAGACGAGCCAACAGTGTGCAGGGCGTAGCCCCTCTTTGAGTCAACAAAGTGAAACTAGTTTATTGCTATTCTACTAGCAGGAATATGTGCAAGTCTCACAATATTCTGCCTTCGAGGGTTGGGATCTCATCCCAGTAAAGGTACTTCCAACTGTAAAAGAAGGGAAAGAAACATGGTGGGGAGATAGGAAAGGTAAGAAGAGAGAAAAGAAATGAATTCCAAAGTAGAAAGGTCAGAGGGTCTATGTTTTAGGCTGGTAGTAGACAGAGCTGAACTTACTTGCATAGACGAACAAAGCAATACTGATGAATAAATGAAAAAAGGGTAGAAGTAGATCCAACAGAATAAATGCACAAATCTGACATAAGAAAGATTAAATGCTCATAACACACTTATTTAGCACAAAGTCTTAATATTTGCATTAATATCTTCTTCTGTTACAAAAAGCTCAAAGTCTTTTCTTCTTACTTCTATTCTTCATCTAAAAGGTATCCATCCCATGAATACAACAAGTATCCAAGTATATATAGAAGAAGGAGAAGAAAGAAGGCAAAAGGGAACCAACAACTAATTTACAAAATATCTACAAAATATCTAAAAGTCAATGTTGACTTTGGACAACTTGGTGGATGACAACATCCCATGGTGCAACATGGATGAGGTCATCATTTGTACCAACATACTATTAGATATTTACAAAAAGAGAAAGCCAAGAGGAAGAGAACTATTCATCATCGTCTCGCGGCTGGAAGGGGGTATCTTGCTTCTGCTGTTGTTCGGGAGAGGTGATGTGGAACTGAGTCTGATATTCCATGAATTTAATGATCATGGGCTGAAGTTGATCTTGGGCAGGACCCTTCGTATGATCAGCGATGACCTCACAGGTCTCCTGTTCATCTCTGAGTTTTTCAGGGAGCTTGAAATAATCATTACCTACCTCCATTAGGAACCCCAAAAAATCACGGCAAGCCGGAAGGTTGTTGATGCATTCGGTGTCGAAAGTGGCTTTTGGCCCTAACCCTTGCGAGAGGATCTCTTTGAAGATCCAGATAGTTTCGTCTGCCTTCCTCAAGGGGAAAGAAGGAGTAAGCAAACCAGAAGACATTCTCAGAACGATTTATTCAATTTGATGCATTGCATCCAGGGATTCCTCCTTCACTTTATCAATCTTTTCCAGGACGAACTCCATCTGGTCGACCCGGTAATCCAACGCAGCAAGGATCTTGCTGGGTACCCTGGGGTGACTGAAGACGCCAAATTTTACTAGATCATCGACTGAGTAGTCGAGCATTTTCTGGAATGTTTCGTGTTGCAGCCTTGCATGGTCCAACTCCTCGGAGATAGGTCCTGCGATCGCCTAGAGTTCTTTGTTCGCCTGATTGATGTTCTGATACAACTTGGTGAACTTGACTATTACCTCCTCACTGTCTTTGAGGATTTGATCCCTCTAGGCGGAAACTGCCATACCTTGTTCACCAATTTTGGCATACTCATTTATCTTGTCCTGACTTAGGACCTCAGGAGTTTCCATGGCAGTTGTAGGAGGTGCATTGCCCATTTTCTTCAGGGCATGGAGAAGATGTTTGTTTTGTTCCTTTAGCAACCTTTTCTCCTCCTTTTCTTCTCGAAGTTTCTTGCAAAGGGCATCCACTGCAGATAGGGCCTCTCCTTGAAAACTCTTCTAAAGACGTTCCCATTGTAACTTGGGTCACTGTATAATATGTCGGAGACAGATCTTCTTTATTCTTGGAAGGATCGGGATATGCTATCTCCATTACTCTCTCTCCTGATGCACTCTGAGAGAAGTGGGTTATGGGCTTTTGCTTCTTAGTCCCCTTTGACGGGATGACAGAGAAGTCCATTGGTGCGATGGGGGCCTTCCTCTTATGTTGGCTCAGGTGCTGAGAGATCCATGATGGACTTATGGGAGTGAGACCAAAAGTAGAAGAGGGAGCGGCTGCAGCGGATGAGGGGAAATGGGTAGAGACACTTGGTGGTGGCATCAAGAGGGAGGCCGAGAAAGTGACTCACGGGAGGAAGGGGTACTGCAGGGGAGGTAGACATGGAAATGGAAGGGAACTGAGAGATGAGAGAAGAAATGGTGAGGGATAGCTCCGCGAGAGAAGAGAAGATGGATGATGAGGAGGGGAGAACAATAGAAGATGGGGGAGAGGACACGACCAAAGAAATGGTTGCTTGGGTCACGTGAGGAGGAGAAGGAGGAGAGGGAGAAGGAATAGAAGGTACCTCAGCGGTTGTAGTAGTGGCAACACCCTGAGTGGATGTGCCCTTCGAAACACCTACTGCTGCTTCTTTCTCTGGGGATACCAGGCTTACAACCTATTCTTGTGCAGTGGAAGGAGGACTTTCAGGAGCTCTTTCTTGAGCAGAGCTTGATTTTCCCTCTATATCTTTGCCTTTGACTTTAGGCAGATGTTTTGGCCTGACAGTTGCATTGCCCAACAGAGACATAATGAAATCTACCCCGAGGTAGATGAGGCCATTCATCCTGCACCAATGTTATGTCCTCCACAAAGTTTCTTTGACCCTTTCTTCAATGGTCTGGGGCGCTTTTGTTCTGTCGATCACAACAAACGGCCAGTTGTCCCCATCTGTATCATGATATACCTGATGAACTTCTTAATCGGCAATTTGATAACCCTTTGGAACGATGGCCACGTCGTATTGAATAATTTCTGCCAAGGCCAAGTGGGAGTGGTCCTTCCTTCTAAGTTCGACCTCATGGTACAGGTCGATATAGATATCCTCGATCTGTGGAATATGGATTGGATCGAGTTTTACTTTGGGAAGGAAATTCCTTGGATCAAAAGTGGGCCTTGCCGAGAAGTTGTGCTTCAGATTGAGCAGTTCTAGTTCGGCAACCATTTACCGGGATTTGTGGTGAGAGATGCATGTGTATCTACCCACTGTAAGGGGGAAAGGAGTTCTACCCTTCTTTCTCTTCGGACACTTTTCATGGTATGTCACAAGCTGTCTGGATAGCTCCAACAGGATCAACTTGGGACCGGCATATCTCAGAAATTTGGTGGGCTCACCCAGGAAGTTAGCTTCCTTGAGATAGGTGAAGGTGGGAAATTGTGTAAATAAGGCCCCCCACTTCTCTGTTGCTGTGACAATGCTCTTGGTCGTTCGACCATGAGTCATGTTTGGCCTCAAAAGGCAGACGATGCCATAGAAGAAAGCATCGTTGATCTTCGTAAATTGTGGGATGCTATTCTCCAGTTTCAGCTCTGGGTAGTATTCATATATTTTTACCTGGTGCCAAACCCCGCATCGGCTCAATGCTGGATAATCCTGTTCCGAGGTTGTAGTATAGACTACGTAGGAGTTCATGTAGAACCTCCCCATTGTGGTGAGTTGTTGGAGTTATTTAGTTATGGTGTTGCTTATTATCTCCACCCACTCAAAGCGTTGATTAGGTGCATTCTTGTTCATGGTCTCCAGGTACCTGAGCATCCATTTATGAAAGTAATGGGCGTCCGAAAGCCCAAATACTATTTTTAGGAACATGATAGTATCACTCAGTTAGATCCATGCTCGACTTGGAGAACCAGAAGTGGCCATCGCTACTTGTGGTGAATAACCTATGGCCATCTAGTTATTACCTTCTTGTTCTTTAGGTACACCTCATTCATCAGTTGCATGCACTGGTCTTCATTGTCCTCCCAAGCCTTGATGCAATCCTCTTGGCTTACAGGCACAAAGTGTGAGTGGTGAGGAATGCCTAACATGATTTTGAAGTGCCGGGAAGTGAGGTTGATCACGACTTCACCTTTTTCATTTTGGACACACCTTGTGTCTTTGTTGTAACAGCGGGCCACTACCATCATGAATTCATTGTTTACTACACTGACGGGGATCCCCCCAGCAAAATGCAGGCCACTGCCTCTAGGGACTAGTTTACAACCTATTCTTGTGCAGGGAAGGAGGACTCCCAGTGACTCCTTCTTGAGCAGTGCTTTTGGCCCAGAAATCTTTGCCTTTGACTTTTGGAAGATGCTTTAGCCTGATAGGTGCATTGCCCAATGGTCGTAGTGAAATCTACCCCGAGGTAGATGAGGCCATTCATCCTGCACCATATGATCTGTCCTCTGCAGAGTCTCTTTGACCATTTATCCAATGGTCACTTTTATTCTGCCTGGGACTCGGGGATTCTGACCCTCTGGTATCTTGATATACCTGATCATTTCTTCTTCAGTAAGCTTAGCTTGGTAACCTTTTGGACTTGGCCATGGTATTGAATAATGTTCTGCCATGGCCAAGACATAAATGGGTCCTTGAGTTCTAAGTTGCTGACCTCATGCAAGAAGAAGATAGAGAAGTCCTCGATGCCAAAGAGCCATGGATTAGCTGTCAGATCTTCCATTGGGGAGCAATTCCTTGGATCAAAAGTGGGCCTCGCCGGGAATGTGCTTTAGAGTTGAGCACTAGCTTAAGGCCATTTCAGGATTTGCGCAGTGAGACACTGCATGTGCTATCAGCCCACTGTAAGGGGGAAAGGTGTTCCACCAGTGCTAAATTTCTCTTCAGCACTTCTCATGGTATGTCACGAGCTGTCTGGATAGCTCCAACAGGATCAGCTTGGGGCCAACGTACCTTGGCAATTTAGTGGGCTCACCCAGGAAGTTAGCTGTAAGATGGGTGATGCGCCTGGGAAATTGTGTAAATGCAGCCCCCCACTACTTGGCGCAAGTGACAATGCTCTTGGTGTTGACATGAGTCATGTTGGGCCTCAAAAGGGATGATGCCTATAGAAGCAAGTATCGTTGATCATCGCAAACTATGGAATGTTTGGTCTAGCTTCAAAGGGCACAGGTAGTATTGCGTGTAACACTTACTTTAGGCGCAAACCCCGAAGGGGACTCAATGGCGTGGCGCGGGGAAAGCTCAGCATAGACTACGTATTGTTCATTGTAGAACAGGTGGTGTTGCCTGGAGTCATTCAGATATGGTGGTTATTATCTCGGGCCAGCGAAGCGTTGATCAGGAACGTTCTTGTTCATGGTCTCCAGGTACCTAAGCATCCATTTATGAAAGTAATGGGCATCAGAAATTTGCAAATAACTACTTAGGAATGTGATAGTATCACTCAGTTCCTCGGAGAAGTCGCTACAATGAATAACCTGTGGCCATCTGGTTATCACCTTCTTGTTCGTTAGGTACACCTCATTCATTAGTTGCATGCACTGAGTGGCGATTGTCCTCCAAGCCTTGAAAAACATTGTCTTGGCTTACAGCCACTAATAGTGTCGGTGGTAAGGTTTTCTTAACATGATTCCCGACAGTACCGGGCAGTGATCTTGATCACGAATTTGCCTCTTTTTGATTTTGGACACACCTTGTGTCTTTGTTGTAGAAGGGGGCCACAACAAAGATGAATCCAGGTTGATTTACTTGACGGCAGAGCCCCCAGCAAAATGTGACACTGCCTACTAGATCTGTCCATCCAGAGGACTCCCTGAAACTCTCCTGGTTCTGGGGGGAAAGGTTGCATAGAACGTGACCGAGCTCAGAGTCTCTTATATGGTCACATTCTGCCTGGGATTCATTCTGATCCTCTGGTACTTGTATTTCATTTCTTCTTCAGTAAGCAGCTTTACCTTTTGACTTGGTTGGCACAAGAGGTAGACATAATAACCACCTACCCGGAATATATAGAATATGAGAGACGAAGTGGGGTCCACGAACGCGACACGAGGATGACGGATCATGCTGATAGGTGCAGAGGAATAAAGTTATCACGTGTTTTCTGATTGCTGAAAGTGACAGGGCGGATGTGCCTATATATAGGAAAAGGTGCAATAAATGTGCCAACCACTTTTTCAAGAGGTACACCGAAACATGTGTCGACACGTAAAACTGTGCACCCTTTGGCACACCAAAACACATGTCAACATGAAAATACTTGCACCCTTGGTAGACAAGTTTACGACTATCAACACCTCATTCCTTGCACCCTTTGGCACACCAAAATACGGCACAACAATTTAGTTGTTAACATGAAGGCGCATGCGCCTTGGCGCACGCAAGAAAGGCGCATCACGGGAAGGCGCACCAAAACGTGTGTCGACACTTCAAAGGGTGCGCCAAAGGAAATGAAAGGGGGCGCAAGTTTATTATGTGTTACATGGATAAAAGGTGCACCCAACCAAAAAGGGACCAAAATGGCTAAGTTCAAAGAACTAGATTTCCTGGAAAGGGATTTTGTAACATTCTGAATGAAGAGGGGTCCCCGACGAGGGACCAGGGCAAAACTTTGGTATGGTTACCTATAAAATTGCCCTGGTCAATTTTACAGGATAACATCTGGCTCTTTCTGGGGACTATCTTTGAGCGAAACTCAAGGGTAGAGAACCTCAGATCAACATGTGGCTATCCATTGGGTAACAGGGTCAAAAATGAGGGCGAGGACGAAAGCAAACACACAACAAAAGAAAACTGTACAAAGATGAGAGCAAGCTCTACTTCCTGAATATTTTGAGGTGCTGCCCGCTATAGGGAAGCGGGAGATTAGTTCCGTCCAGATACGAGAGATAGAAGCTATTTTCTCCATTGAGCTGTTTAATCTTGAAAGGCCCTCTCCATAGAGAATCAAATTTCCCATGCATGCCCTTCGGCTCCCTCCGTTTGTCCCACAAAAGGACGAGATCTTCCACTTAGAAATCTCTTTGCTTAGCCCTTTTATCGAACAATCTATTAACTTGATTTTGATGTTCGGTGATCCTATCGACCACTCTTATTCTTTTCTCATCAAGATCTGATAGATACACAATCCTCTTTTCAAGGGAATTTTGGAAAGTCTCATCTTCGATTACTCGCGCCAAGTGCAGATCAGGGAGTTCTGCAGAAATGGGAAGCTCGGCATCGGTCCCATATAAAACTTGAAAAGGTGACATACCGAGAGACCTCTTGGGGGTAATTTGGTCCACCCACAAAGCATCCCACGTTCATTGACTCTTATCAACTAGCTTCCGTATGATGGCCACTAGATTTTTATTACTGGATTCTGCCTGACCATTTCCCTGGGAGTAGTAATCAGAGGCATGGGCCAAGGTTATCCCGTGTTCATAGAAAAAACCAATAACTTCCCATGAGGAGAAGTTTGAAGCGTTATCAGCAACAATTTTGTTTGGAACGCCAAACCTGACAATGATATTCTCTTTGATTAAACTGCAAACAACCTCGAAGTGGCATGCTTAACAGGTATGGCCTCTACCCATTTGGTGAAGTAATCTGTTGCTGTCAGGACATAACTATGTCTGGCACTCGATTGGGGATGGAGTGCTCCGATAAAGTCGATTTCCCACTGTCTGAATGGTTCATCAATAACGACTGGCCTAAGGGGAAAAGCAGCCAATTTTGGCTTGCCGACAAATTGTTGGCAGAGCTCGCACTTCGCTACCCAGGTGGCTGTATCCTGGAACAACGTCGGCCAATAGTACCTGGCCTAGATGATCTTGTGTGCCGTCACAGAAGAGGAGAAGTGACCACCACAAGCTGAATCATGAAATTTCTCTAGTAGCTTTATATGTTGTGGCTTGTCGACACATCGCAAGAAGATCCCATCTATTTCGCATTTGTATAAACTGTCATCCCAGATGACATATCTAGACGCTCTGAGCTTTATAGCACGTTTCTCCTTTGAAGTTAGATGAGCTGGAAACTCACCATAAGTGAGAAAGAAAGTGATATCAGAATACCATTTGTCGCTAGTGGCGACAAATAGAACCATGGGTAAAGAATCAGCTTTCTCCAGCTGGCTTTGTGCTCCCTTGGCGCAATTATCCTTTTCCTCAGGGTCTTCTGAATCCCAGTTTTCAGCCATAAGCTAACATAGGCCCTTGCCCCTTACTAGCTTGGTGGGTTTTATGTCTAGATCGTATTCCTGGACTTTTGCAGTCCAATTTCCTCGCAAACTCCCTAACTCCTGTTGAGTTATGATTGACTTGACTGTTGTGCCAGGGACCAGTACCATTGTGTGAGAATTTAAAATGTAATACATGAAGTTCTTGACTGCTTTGACAACGGCGAAGGCATGCTTTTCCAACTGAGTCATATTTAATTCATGAGGCTTGAGAGGAGAGCTCATAAACGTAATCGGGGATTCAACATCCTCAGAATTATTTTGCATTAAGATAGCTGACACAGTGTGCTCAGATGCATAGCTATACATAATGAAATCCTTGAAGAAATCGGGACATACCAGGACTGGCGCATGGGCGATGGAGGATTTTATCTCCTCGAATGACTCCTTCCCTTCTTTGCTCCACTGGAAATTTGGTGACCCTTTCATCATATTTGATATGTGGCAAGTCTTTTCAGCAAAGTCAGGATCAAAACACCTAAGAAAATTCAATTTTCTGAAGGAGTGAACGACGGTCTTGCTTGTAGGTAAAGTAAGGATTTGAATAGCCTTAACCCTTTCGGCATCTATCTTCGTCCCTTCCTTGCTTATAATGTGTCCCAACAACTTTCCCTCTGTGACTCCGAAAATAGACTTTTTCAGATTTAGGGAGATTCCATGTTCCCAGCATCTAGTCAATACTTGCTCCAAATGATCACAATGATCATTTCGCTGCTTAGAGAACACAGTTAAGTCATCCAAGTAAACTACGATGACTTTTCCCATCATTCCCTTGAATTCAAAGTCCATGGGCCACTGAAAAGTGGCGCTGGCATTGGTCAGACCAAAAGGCATCCTACTGTAAGCGAATGTACCCCAAGGGGTAGTGAATGCTATTTTGAACTGGTCTTCAGGTGAGACTTCAATCTGATTGTAGCCCGAAAAACCATCAAGCATGGACAACATTTCTGATCCAATTACTGCTTGCAGAACCTGATCCATTCTGGGAAGGGGGTAGTTGTCCTTCAAGGAGGCTTGATTCAAGTTACGAAAATCTACACATATGCGTATCTCACCATTCTTCTTGCATACTGGTACAATGTTTACCACCTAGGTACTGTGATGGATAGGAAAAATGATCCATGCATCCAACATTTTCTGAATTTCAGCCTGGATAGTACCTAAGATCTTAGGATTATAGTGTCTCTACTTCTGGTGAAAGGGTTTGACATCCTCTTTCAACGGGATGTCATGCTGGATGTCCTTTGGCTTGAAAGATTTTAGATCGGCATAGGACCACGCCAATACATCCATGTATTTCTTCAGCAATTTGACGAATTTCCGCTTCTCTTCGGGTGCACAACATTTTCCAATGTTTACAAACTGCGGATGTTCCACCGAACCTAAATTGACCGGTTCAGTTTCTGGGGAGGAGTTAGGATCATCTCACCTTTTCTTCTTCACAAAACGATCGTACCTGTCGAACAAATGCTCTAGAGAAACCAAACCTTTCGGGATTTTATTTCCTTTGAGCTGACATATGCCGTCATTTCCTTCGGATTCCCCGTCTTGATCAATAATAGACTCATGGCATGTGGAAGTGGATCCTTCAAAATGAAGCTCACTAAAATTCTCTGCCTTTTCCAGAAAGGCAATAAGTTGATTGTCATCGTTGAATACCTGCCAGTGCTGAGAATTGTCTGGCACGCTTGGGCGAAAAACCACCTCAATGGTGTATGTGTCTGTTTTCAAACCTGGGTGAGGGAGCATGAGGGATGCTGAGACGGCTAGAGAGTCGGCCATGTCATTCCGAGCTCTCGGAATGGATTTTATCAAAAAAGTGTCAAACTCCTCGATGTTTTCCCATACCGCGTTACGGTAATGCCTGAGCCTTTCATTCTTCACTTGGTATATCCTTTTAACTTGATTTACGACCAGCTCTGCATCACCCTGTACTTTCAAATTCTTCATTCCTCTTTCCTTTGTGGCTTGCATGCCGAATAGAAAAGATTCATACTCAACCGTATTATTCGTGTTGAAAAAATGCAACTTGAAAGAGAGAGGGATAATCTCCTCCTCGGGAGATATCAGCACGGCTCCAGTGCCACACCCACTAGTCACGCAGCTGCCATCAAACTGCAAAGTCCAGATCTTGTTAAGATCTTCTGCTTGGATGGGGACATCCATTTTGTCAGACTCAGTAGACAAGAAATAGTTTCCCATCCCTGATGATTCAAATAGAATTTGGTCTTTGGGGTCATCAGAGCTAGTAACCAAATACTTCTTTTGTGATTCCGAATCCAACGTTTGCATCACACCTTTGACGGGGATTCTAGCCTTAGACCAGTCCATATGAATCTCTCCACCAACCTCACTGCAAAAACTCCTTCCTAATAGAATTTCGTATGCCGCCGGAATATCGGCAACAAGGACGGTCATCTTCACTCTTTTCTCTGGGAACGCCGCAAATGCAAACTGTGTGTCTTTGATTTGACCGATCAACGAAACCTGCTTGGTTTCCAAGGAATAACATCTTCCAAAAGGCTTGGTAAGGGTGAGAACTAGGGCATGGGCGAATTTTACCGGCATGACATTATCGGAAGCCCCGGAATCAATTATACAGTTGCTTAGTTTATGGCCATTGATTAGGAGGGAGAGATAGAAAGGTTCTATCTTGCCTGACGCAGATGTCGAGGCAACGTTTATGCGAGATGCAGAAGGAGCGGAAAGGATTCCTTTTGGGGAAACCTGAGTAGTTATGACAGCTTGGCTTTGGATGTATCTGGTCAACCTTACAAGCTGCTCGAGATTTGACTGAAGATATTCGGCTTTAGACATCTGGATTTTGGTCTTTTTAGCGTGATCGATTATGTCAAATGCGGCCAAGGGTTGCATTGATGAAGGAATGAGTCCCTCATTTCGCGATAGTAGGGTAGGATTATCGGTCTTGATAGGAACATGAGAGGACTGATTCGGAGGGGAGATAGGGGAAAAAGATATTTTCGAAAAAGACTTAACAACAGGTTGAGTAGGAAGGGGACTACCTTGTTTAGCGATGGTTGAAGGCATGTGTGACACGGCCTTCACTTTCTGCGTATTGTCAGCCACTTCTGCATCTTTTCCTTGCGAGTGGGTAAAAATAGCATATGACTACCCGCTTGTATATCCTTGAGTACCCTCTTCTTCGTCAGATTCTTCCTCATCAAATTCCATATACTCGATAGTAGAGTTGCCAGTCGGTTCACCAACATCTTGATCATCTTCACTTGGCGATGAAGGTTCTTCATAATTTTTCTCCTCTTCTTCGATTTCGGCTAAAGCATTGATCGGAGGGGCCTCCAGTGCCAACCGTGGAGCAGCTGCGGGTAGGCAGGGCCTCTGTGAGACGTTATTAGAAGTAAAGTTCCTTCGTGGAATATCCCGGTATGAAGTGCTAGGAGAAGCTTGAGCTAGTTGCTTCTTTAAAGCAAGCAAATCATTTGCCATTTTTTGAAATGTTGGATCAAATGAAGTGGCGGGAGAAGGGATCGAAGCTTTAAGCTTGGACGGTTCTCTTTTTAATTCGCCATATATCAGCAAGTTATCTTCAATCTGTATGGTAGCAGCTTGGGCAAGAACCAAAGTATCGACTTGTTCTTGCAAGAGTAAAAAACTTACTTTTGAGCTCATGGCGTTGACGAAGAAACACTTCTGATTTTCTGGCGTTGGAACTATGGCGGGCGGAACCCGATTGATTAGTTAATTGAAACGGGCGATGAAATCGCGCATGGTTTCATTGACCTCCTTCTTCAGGTGAGTGATCTTGGATAGTAATGCGAACGCGTCTTCGCTGAAGGCTTATACCTTTCTTCGAATGCAGTTCGCAAGGTGGCCCAACTGGTACTAGATCCGGCCGGCAAATGTTGAAACCATTTAGTTGCATGTCCTTGCAAGGTCTCTAGAAAGAGGCGAACTGACACATCTTCATGGGTCACATCCAGGATACTGCATGACATAATGAATGCAGATATGTGCAAATCCGTACTTTGGTTCCCGCTACCATCAAATTTAGGAAAATTCTTTCGGTTTCCATGAGGGAGCGCATGAACAGGATGTGGCAAAGCGAGTGGGCCCATAGCATTTCCCCATGGTACTGCCATTTGAATGGCTGGAAAAAGGACACGAGTTGGAAACACAATTCCACTGAGCAGCAAGGCACTGCAAAGAGAAAAAGATGTTACTTTTGAGAAATGCTTCCTTCGTGGAGGTGAGACACTTCTGGATGACCGGTCAGCTGAACTTAGCCATGGGAAGCGTGCCGGTGTAACACTAAAGTTGTGCCTTTGAAGTAGATAAAAAGTAGGATCGATTACTCCACAAGCTCTTCTGCTACGAGTGAATGGTTCACCCACCAGTGTACCTTCCAGATCTGCAATATTTTGGAGCATATTTAAAAACTCTTTTTCGTTGTACTTGTTGATTTTCTGATTTTTCTGATAAAAATCAACAGCATGTACTTTTCTAAATATTTAATTTTATCCCTCTTTTGAAAACCGATTGCGGTTTAATGACAAAGATTAGTGAGGATAAAATGATGGTCAACTTTGTAAGCTGATTTTCGGATCTTTGATTTGACCTTTTGCAAGGGTTTGAAATTTTTGTAAAACTGTCAAAATTTCAGATCTACGGAAAAATATGGGTTTTTGTAAAAACTCAGCGAACTAAAGATCTCTAACTAGTCCCAATCTATGGATTCCTAAAAAAAAAATTCAGTTTGGATCACTTTTGTAAAAATTTTGGATTTTGAACAAAAGTTTAAACTTTGCAAACAGGCAGTGATTTTTCTGATTTTTATTGGTTTTTTAACATATCGCTACCATAGATCTTGTAGATCTGTTAGATCCCCAGTAGAGTCGCCAAAAACTGTTGGTCTGAAAATCTGTCGGGTGGACAGATCTATGGATAGGTGAGCCAACAGTGTGCGGGGCATAGCCCCTCTTTGAGTCAGCAAAGCAAAACTGGTTTATTACTATTCTACTAGCAGGAATCTGTGCAAGTCTCACAATATTATGCCTTCGGGGGTTGGGATCTCATCCCAGTACATGTACTTCCAACTGTAAAAGAAGGGAAAGAAACGAGGTGGGGAGATATGAAAGATTTGAAGGGAGAAAAGAAATGAATTCCAAAGTAGAAAGGTCAGAGGGTCTATGTTTTGGGCTGGTAGTATACAGAGCCGAACTTACTTGCATAGATGAACAAAGAAATACTGATGAATAAATGAGAAAAAGGGTAGAAGTAGATTCAACAGAATAAATGCACAAATTTGATATAAGAAAGATTAAATGCTCATAACACACTTATTTAGCACAAAGTCTTAATATTTGCATTAATATCTTCTTCTGTTACAAAAAGCTCAAAGTCTTTTCTTCTTACTTCTATTCTTCATCTAAAAGGTATCCATCCCCTTGAATACAACAAGTATCCAAGTATTTATAGAAGAAGGAGAAGAAAGAAGGCAAAAGGGAACCAACAACTAATTTACAAAATATCTAAAAGTCAATGTTGACTTTGGACAACTTGGTGGATGACAACATCCCATGGTGCAACATGGATGAGGTCATCGTTTGTACCAACATACTATTAGATATTTATCAAAAGTAAGCCAAGAGGAAGGAATCTATTCATCATCATCTCGCGGCTGGAAGGGGGTATCTTGCTTCTACTGTTGTTCGAGAGAGGTGATGTGGAACTGAGTCTGATATTCCATGAATTTAGTGATCATGGGCTGAAGTTGATCTTGAGAAGGACCCTTCGTGTGATCACCGATGACCTCACAAGTCTCCCACTCATCTCTGAGGTTTTTCAGGGAGCTTGAAATAATCATTACCTTCCTCCATCAGGAACCCCACAAAATCACGGCAAGCCAGAAGGTTGTTGATGCATTCGGTGTCGAAAGTGGCTTCTGGCCCTAACCCTTGCGAGACGATCTCTTTAAATATTTGGATAGTTTCGTCTGCCTTCCTCAAGGTGAAAGGAGTAAACAAACCTAGAGACATTCTCAGAACAATTTGTTCCATTTGATGCATTGCATCCAGGGCTTCCTCCTTCAGTTTATCAATCTTTTCCAGGACGAACTCCATCTGGTTGACCCAATAATCCAACGTAGCAAGGATCTTGTTGGGTACCCTGGGGTGACTAAAGATGCCAAATTACTAGATCGTCGACTGGGCAGTTGAGTATTTTCTGGAATATTTCGTGTTGCAGCCTTGCATGGTCCAGCTCCTCAGAGATAGGTCCTACAATCACCTAGAGATCTTTGTTTGCCTAATTGATGTTCTGATACAACTCAGTGAACTTGAATATTACCTCCTCGCTGTCTTTGAGGATTTGATCTCTCCAGGTGGAAACTGCCATACCTTGTTCACCAATTTTGGTGTATTTGTTTATCTTGTCCCGACTTAGGACATCAAGAGTTTCCATGATAGTTGTAGGAGGTGCATTGCCCATTTTCTACAGGGCGTGGAGAAGATTTTTGTTTTGTTCCTTTAGCAACCTTTTTCTCCTCCTTTTCTTCTTGAAGTTTCTTGAAAAGGGGCATCCACTGCAGATAGGCCCCTCTCCTTGAATACTTTCTGAAGATGTTCCCATTGTGACTTGGGTTCACCCTATAATCTTTCTGGAGACAGATCTTTTTTACCCTATTGGAAGGATCAGGGTATGCAATCTCCATCACTCTTTCCCCCGATGCACTCTGAGAGAATCAGGTTATAGGCTTTTTACTTCTTAGCCCCCCTTTGCACGGGATGACAGAGAAGTCCATCGGGTGTGATAGGGACTTTCCTCTTTTGTTGGATCAGATGTTGGGAGATCCATGACTGGACTTAAGGGAACGGGACCAGAGGTAGAAGAGGGAGTAGCTGTAGTGGATGAGGGAAAATGGGTAGAGACACATGGTGGTGGCATCGAGAGGGAGGCTGAGAAAGTGCTCACAGGAGCGAAAGGGGTGTTGCAGGGGAGGAAGACGTGGAAATGGGAAGGGAGCTGGGAGATGAGAGAAGAAATGGTGGGGGATAGCTCCGTGAGAGAAGAGAAGATGGATGACGACAAGGGGGAACAGTAGAAGATGGGGGAGAGGATACGACCAAATGAATGGTTTCTTGCATCACGCAAGGAGGAGAACGAGGAGAGGGAGAAGGGATAGAAGGGACCTCAGTGGTTGTGGTAGTGGCAGAACACCTTGAGTGGATGTGCCCATCGAAACACCTTCCATCGCTTCTTTCTTTGGGGGATACCAGGCTTACAACCTGTTCTTGTGTAGCGAAAGGAGGACTTTCAGGAGCTCCTTCTTGAGCAGTGCTCGATTCACCCTCCTTATCCTTGCCTTTGACTTTTGGCAGATGCTTTAGCCTGACAGGTGCATTGCGCAATGGTGATGTAGTGAAATCTACCCCAAGGTAGATGAGGCCATTCATCCTGCACTAGTGCTCTGTCCTCCGTAATGTCTCTTTGACCCTTTCTTCAATGGTCTGGGGTGCTTTTGTTCTATCTATTGCAGCAAATGGCTAGTTGTCCCCATTTATTATCTAGATATACCTGATCAACTTCTTGATCAGCAGTTTGATAACCCTTTGGAACGATGGCCATGATGTATTGAATAATTTCTACCAAGGCCGAGTGGGAGTGGTCCTTCCTTCTAAGTTTGACCTCATGGTACAAGTCGATATATATGTCCTCGATCTATGGAATATGGATTGGATCGAGTTTTGCTTTGGGAAGGCAATTCCTTGGATCAAAAGTGGGCCTCGTCAGGAATTTGTGCTTTAGATTGAGCATCTCTAGTTCAGCAACCATTTCCTGGGATTTGTGGTGAGAGATGCATGTGTATCTGCCCACTGTAAGGGGGAAAGGAGTTCCACCCTTCTTTCTCTTCAGGTACTTTTCATGGTATGTCACGAGCTGTCTGGATAGCTCCAATAGGATCAGCTTGGGGTTGGCATATCTCGGCAATTTGGTGGGCTCACCCAGGAAGTTAGCTGCCCTGAGATAGGTGAAGGTGGGAAATTGTGTAAATAGTGCCCCCCACTTCTCTGTTGCTGTGACAATGCTCTTGGTCGTTCGACCGTGAGTCATGTTTGGCCTCAAAAGGTAGACGATGCCAAAGAAGAAAGCATCATTGATTTTCGTAAACTGTGGGATGTTGTTCTCCAGTCTCAGCTCTAGGTAGTATTCATATATTTTTACCTGGGGCCAAACCCCGCATCGGCTCAATGCTGAATAATCTCGTTCCGAGGCTACAGCATAGACTACGTAGGAGTTCATGTAGAACTTCCCCATTGTGGTGAGTTGTTGGAGTTGTTCAGATATGGTGTTGCTTATTATCTCCACCCACTCGAATCGTTGATCAGATACGTTCTTGTTCATGGTCTCCAGGTAACTAAGCATCCATTTATGAAAGTAATGGGCATCAGAAATCCCAAATACTCTGCTTAGGAATGTGATAGTATCACTAAGTTCCTCGGAGAAGTCGCCATGGTGAATAACCTGTGGCCATCTGGTTATCACCTTCTTGTTCTTTAGGTACACCTCATTCATCAGTTGCATGCACTGATCTTCATTGTCCTCCCAAGCCTTGATGCAATCCTCTTGGCTTACAGCCACAAAGTGTCGGTGGTGAGGAATGCCTAACATGATTTCAAAGTGTCAGGCAGTGAGGTTGATCATGACTTCACCCTTTTCATTTTGGACACACCTTGTGTCTTTGTTGTAACAGTGGGCCACTACCATCATGAGTTCATTGTTTATTGCACTAATGGGGATTCCTCCAGCAAAATGTAGGCCACTGCCTACTATTTTGTCCATCCAGGGACTCCCTGTGACTCTCTTGGTTCTGGCCTAGAAATCTTCCATATCGATGTGACCGAGCTCAGAGTCTCTTATATTCAGGTTACATTCTACCTGGGACTCGGGCATTCTGACCCTCTGGTACTTGTATTTCATTTCTTCTTCAGTAAGCTTAGCTTTACCTTTTGACTTGGTTGGCTTTTTGCTTGATGTAGACATAAATGGGTCTGAGTTCAGTTGCTAATCCGGAATATATAGAATATGAGAGATGAAGCGGGGTCCACGAACGTGACATGAGGACGATGGGCATGATGACAGGTGTAAAGGAATAAATTTATCACGTGTTTTCTGATTGGTGAAAGTGACAGGGCAGATGTGCCTATATATAGGCAAAGGTGCAATAAATGTGCCAACCACTTTTTCAAGAGACGCACCGAAACATGTTTCGACACGTAAAATTGTGCACCCTTTGGCACACCAAAATGTGTGTCAACACAAAAATACTTGTGCCTTTGGTGCAAGTTTACGACTGTCAACACCTCATTCCTTGCGCCCTTTGGCACACCAAAATACGGTGCAACAATTTAGTTGTTAACATGAAGGCGCATGCGCCTTGGCACACGCAAGAAAGGTGCATCACGGGAAGGTGCACTAAAACGTGTGTCAACACTTCAAAGGGTGCCCCAAAGGAAATGAAAGGGGGCGTAGGTTTTTTCTGTGTTACACGGATAAAAGGTGCGCCCAGCTAAAAAGGGACCAAAATGGCTAAGTTCGGAGAACTAGGTTTCCCAGAAAGGGATTTTGTAACATTCCGAACGCATAGGGGTCCTCGACGAGGGACCAGGGAAAAACTTTGGTATGGTTACCTATAAAATTGCCCTCGTCAATTTTATAGGATAACATACAGTCATGCAGATATCTATTTAGGGCAATGTGTAGTTTGGTTGGTTTGACCAAAACCTGCGTGCTTGGTCGTCTTCTATGTTTAATCCTCTTAACTGTTAGTTGATGTGTTGTAAGTTTGTTGTTGTTCAGAAGACTTGGATTCTAAGATTCTGATCTATATCAGTACTTACAGTAACAAGATTGGGTTGAGGCACGATTGGCTTGAATACGTATTCTCTGGGCTCCCTAGGTCCCGTGATTGTCATGTAAAAGGAAATTATATAAATCTAACTAATGATAGAATAAACTAACTACGCATGATATATCTATGTATATTCCTCTATTTTTTTGATAAACTATTGAACAGAATTGAAAGAGCAATTATTTAATATATCTAGAAATTGACAACTAAACTAATAACGAAATTAAAACAAACAAAGCAGCCAAGTATAGTTGCTTTCCTGTGCAGTTGTAAATCTATTCTAAATAATTGAATAACTGATCTAATCTATTTGAAAGACTCCCAATCCTACCTCAGAAGTGAGGAGTGAATCATAGTTTTTCAGAAACTATCAATCCCCACAGCTTCCCCGGTAATATCAAAAGTGAGATTGAGTGAAATGAAATGATTAACTACTCTATGTGATATGTTTTAACTAGAAATTTTGATAGCTTGAACATGGATTTTGAAGAACAATGGAGAATCCTATTGTGTGTGGCTTTGTCCCCTCAATTTTATCTCCTCATTCCTTCATGCTCACGGGAATCCAAAAAAGTGTGCAATGTTAGCATCAACAGAAGTTGGTATCGAAATAATGGAAGCTTAAGATGCAGACTTAATACAATGCGAGTAGGAGAGGGATAGCGCAAGAGAACAGAGCTTGGCTTATGCAATTCCTAACGGGATTTATTGCGAGTCATACAACATAAAACATCTAGAACCTGAAACTAATCCTTTTTTATGAACAAAACCTGCAACTTTAATGGCTTCCTACTGAAAATTAAACTGTCCTACTCCAATTGATTGCATGAAATAGTAACAACACTAGCACAAGAAGATTATTTGGATTCCAAACAACAAAACAAAACTAACTATTCAAGCAACAATTAAAACTATTGATTCCTAAGAAAAAATGAAAGACTAAGCTATTAAAATGAGAAAGTGAGAGGCAAATTTGAGGGGCCATTTGCTTGAGCACAAGCCAGCTATTTATAGAATTCTCATTTACCCAAAGGTGAAAACCAAATTGAACTCTTTAACCATAAACAAAGAAAAAACAATATTCCAGGGAACCAGAATCATAAATATGAGCAAACGCATTGAAAAAAGCTAGTAAACATTG
This sequence comes from Taxus chinensis, assembly GCA_019776745.2. Classification (NCBI taxonomy): domain Eukaryota; kingdom Viridiplantae; phylum Streptophyta; class Pinopsida; order Cupressales; family Taxaceae; genus Taxus; species Taxus chinensis. Next base: position 178,752,584 of record CM034153.1, on the reverse strand, counting down.
AAATTTACGTGAGTCACGATAAAAGGAAATTTCTAGAAAAATGCGTGAAGGACCGCCGTCCTGAGTAGGGCGGCAGTTACAGGACCGCCGCCCTGCCTAGGAAAAGAGGGGGGAAGGAAAAATCAAAGCACATATGGGCTAAGCGGGGCATGCGGGATGTTAACGTACACTTGGAGAGCTTTTTTGGATCTTGAACACCTTGCGAGGAGACCTGTATCATCATTGGGGAAAGTGTAACGTTGTTCCAGCGGTGTAGTACCCTACAATTTTGGGTACGTATAGTTACCATCGTGGTTGAGTAAGAATTGTTCGATTTCCTCTTCTTTTGTTCCTGTATTGTGAGGTGTTGACACGAAAGATGGTGAGTGTTCATATGTTTCATCAAATTCAATGGGAACATCAATACCATGAGCTGTAGAGGAACCTTGCACTTGGGGCAGTTCCATTGTGGCTGTGTTAAGAGAGGAGGAAACATTTTATGACTCAGATAGTAGAGAGGAAAGGGCATCATCGTCAATTAAGACATGTTTTTAATAGCGATCGTGTTGGATTTTATATTACAAGGCTGCCCAAACATGAGATCTACTAACGTAGAAATCATAATTGTTTAAATTATATCCTTCCCTTTGTATGAGAACTATGTCTAAATCTCCAAGGAGATGGGGTAGGGCCTTTACTATGGAAGTAATTTTTTGTGAGAAACTTATGGTGTGTCCTGAGTAGTTGTATTGCTCACCATGTACTTGGGTGACGTGTAGGAATGGATTAACTTGTGCAATAAGCATCTCCTCGATTTTGGGTTAAAGATGCAAGAATGGTAGGCTTCTTTTCAGGGTCCATGTTGTTCCATGAAGAGAAGTGGTAGCCTTGTTTTTCAATTTTGCATCTGTTACATGAGGGAAATCCTTGAAAGGAAATTGTTTTAATTCCAGGGTAATTTTCGAAACAGATTGAGCAATTTTGGATGTTCACCAATAAATCTATTCTTTTGTGAAAGTTATTTTGGGCTTTAATAGTCAGTGATGAGGGCATGAATATGGGAAATATTTGTGTATTGAAAGGGGTGGGGTGTTCTTTCTGAGTCTTTTGTGGATTGCAAGGTGGATGGCATTCAGAAGGAGAGGAGAAACTAGTTGTATATGTGTGATGAACTAAAGAAAGGTTGGTACTTGAGAAAGATTCATGTGGCATCCCAAATCTTTAGGGAAAAGTAGATTTTTTGAGCAAAGATGGGTTCATACGGAAGGAATTGGTATGCTCATGAAAGTTTGTTTCCATGGAAGTTACATGCGGAATGTTGGTTGGCAATTCTTTAGTAGTTGTATTTGATGGCAAGATTGGAATGTCAGGGAATCGTAGGTTGTTGGTCGGCGTAAGTTGAAAGATATTAGAGATTTTTGTTGTTCTATGCTCTAATTTATGACGTCGTTTCTCAATAGTTATGTGTACTTTATTATTTGCATAGTTCTCTCTTCGTTGGGCTTGTTTTGTGAAGAGTCGACATGATTGTGAAGTCACAGGATTATGGAGTACCACATGTTTGATAAAGATCATGTGGGTTAGCAAGGAATGATACATTGTTTGATGACATAGAAATGCATAAATAAGTCAAAATATAAAAATAATTACAATTGTAATGCATGTGGAGTTCCAATAGGAAATACGCGTAAGAGGTAACAATTTAAGTATCGAAAAATTACATTTTTTCTCAAGGAAAAGAGTAATAGATATATATAGAAACATACAATGTGTTCACATAGTACACAAGGATGCAAATACTTACCTAACAAAAGTGCATGTATTTTTTATTTATTTTCTTAAAATTACTTACAATCCACATAGTAGTAGGAGACAATAGCATGTCAGTGTATAAGTGAATACAACAGTTTTCTTTTGAAGTGGGGAAAAAAGTGAAACATAGATATGAAATAAGAAACATAACAGTGATAGTTCAAAAGAATGGGATGGGTGAGGGTGTAATGTTTGAAGGGATGGGTGGGTTAGAAATCCTTGCGTAAAGATTACGGAGGAGTTGCACTGTTTTCCAATTTCTTTGAATTGAGGATGAAACATTTCAATCTATTTGTTTCCACAATATGTCTCTTTTTCAGTAAAAGTATGAAGCAATATTCATTGTTGATGACATTACTTATAATTTCACTAGTTACATCTTCATCTATAGACAATATATGGAGGTCGTTAGCTGCAACACCCATGATTAACTCATATGTCTCATCAAAAATGGTAACTGATTGAAGTTCTCCTATTGGGTCCTTTAGATCGATCTTGAGTGCATTTCTATAATCATAGTTTTGAATTTGTACATTGCAACTCGAACAAAACCATGAACCATTACCATTCTCTCTCACCTTGTTCCTGCATTGTTTGTCACCTTTTTGAAGAGGACATGCCTTGTTAAAAATGTTCTCCATGTTGATATTTTTTATTTCTGCAGTAACCATGGCCCATTCATTTCTCTCAGTGTTCCCCATATGTAGTACCTATGAAATCATTGTTATAGAGGTCAAGATTTTTGGAGGGCCCATAAATTGGCTTGTGATAGAGGGCGTTGGAAGGTAGTAGTCATTGGAATCTACCCAGCTATGAAGTGTATTATTTTTTAAAAATTTAAGGGTTGACATAACATTTGGTACTTGAAACAATGTTGACTGAGCTCCCATTGAAACTAGAGGCGCGAGCAACTTTTAAGGCAAGGACCGAAAAGGTGGTATAGAAAGCATGTCTTCAAGTTATTTGCTTATCTCATTTAAGTTTTGTCCCCACAATGTGACACTTACACTGAATCTCAACATGTTCGTTAATAGTAGAGTTCTTCTCTTTATCTCTGATTTATCATCGCTATGAATCATTGAGCACGATGACATCGCAAGAAAAATGCCAATCAAGTCAACTTTAGAATAGTCGGTGCTTGCAGGTATGTCCTTAATTTTTGTGAAGTGAAAGTGATGGGAAGGTATTGTATCCTCATTTTCTATGAGTGGAGTTATGGTTGAAGACGCTTACAGGAAAATCTCCAAAGCATTGTTCAAATGGTTGTAACATAGCTTTGCATCAGGGATGCTCACAATCCTCCCATTGGAAATTGTATATAGCTTCCCATTTTCAATATGCTCATAGAATGCTTTGGCGGCCTCATTGAAACAGGTGATGTGAATTCCCCCTCTTTCCTAATCTACAAAATTAAACCCAAACACAAAACCATCTCCCCTTGCATTGTGATATTCATGAAGGGTTGTTTTTGCTAGGGAATGTCCCTCTACGGACCACATGCACATAGATGTATTCAAAGCACTTATTTTAGTTGGTGTTCTTGCAAAATATTTGTTAACCCAGTTTGCACTTGCATCTGTTCACGGAAACTGAATGTGTTCGAGAGCATTTTTTGGTAGTCAGATTGGAGCACCGATTACCAAATGTGTTTCGACAACAACATCCATTTCAATGATAAGAATTGTCCAACAATGGAAAAGAAAAATGGGATAGAATTAGAACTGAGCTGGGGATGGAAAAAACAAACAGAATTTTTTTTTTTAATTAATATAGGGAGTTGTTGTACATTGGTAATTGAGCAAGAGATGAAGCTTACATTTCACTTTTGATCATTCTAATGAGGGATTTGTGTAAGGACACAATGGATCCTTCTTGTATTGATTTTTCAGTTACACGACTTGCAAATTTGGAGGGTAGAAGTGTTGTCTGAAAATATATCCCATCTGAAAGGTCAACACAATGTTGGGCTCCCATGTTGAGAATGGACTTTAGAGAGAAAAAGTGCGGTATCTAAAATGTGGGGTCAACATTGGAACCACCCTCAATCAATTGAGAAATTCCTTCGTGTCTCAAATTTATTTCCATGGTAACTAAAAGATGCTCGAGATTGTGGGAATTCTATAAATATATGGTGGAAAATGTAAACTTGTAGGGCAGTCAATCATGAAATGAAGGATGTGTTCAAGAAAGCATGCATTTGTAAAGAATGAGAACCTTTAAAGTTGGCTTCCTTATTATTTTATATTTTCTAAAAAGTGCAAACATGAAGTCTAACCCTTTAACAATTCAATATGCAAAAAAGTGATATAATGTACAAAGCTTTGGTTGAAAACAACTAAAATTTGCATGGTTGTTTCTCAGCATTTAAAAACTATATGTATTTGTGTGCAGATATTATGAAGAACACATTAAAAATGTGTTGTTGGTTTACATAAAGAAGTGATCAATTGTATAAAGGAATAATTGAACACATGTGTTGAAAAATTAGATTCTGTGATCCATATGTTCCACCGCAATATATACATGCATTTATTTGAAACAAATTACATATTATTATGTTAAGCAAATAGAATGAAAAATATTAACAACAATATGAAAACTTGAAGTAACAAAACTATAGGTATTTATATGAAGATAAAATTATAAATAAATTTGAAATCCATAGTTGTTGGATTATAAAATCTGAACATGTGTTTAAAAATTTTGATTCTCTGTCCGATATATATTGCCACAATTCATACATGGAATTATTTGGTACAAGTTAAAGTTTGTTTCAAAAACACTTATAAACCAACCACTACAAGCTATTTCTTAGATCAAATTTATTTCTTTTTTCTTGTGCAATTTTCTTAGCACCTTTCTTGTTTTTTTGTGCATTTACAGATGCCTCGATTGGTATTCCCATTTTCCTCAATTTGTGGGGTGGTTCATATTTCAGTGCATCTTCGTTAGAATCATAAATCAAACAGAAGCCTCGTGAATGATCTCCAATTGTTTGGATTTTGGAGAGAAAAATTGGGGATGTTGGCATCAGGTGGAGGTGATCTCTAATCATTTCTGCTATCACTATTTTAGGTGGTTTTGGTTGCCTACAATGCAAAACATTAACAACACATTGAATACGATTAAACTCCTCCTCCCTATTCAAGCGAGGCGTAGTTAATGTTAATCCCGTTGTGGGGAGGGGAATTGTGTTTCTAGTTTGCATCATATTAAATTGGAGAGGGAAAATAAGTATGTTAGTCCACCAAGATGTTCTTAGGTATGAAGGGAAGATTTAAAAGCCTTTTCATTGATCAGTCTAACATCCAACTTGGTACAATTCGAAATGGCCTCATTAGGGAATGATCCCCTCAACACATAATGAATCCTTTCATTAACGAAGGTACGTGCCCCCACATGTCACTTCGGAAAAAGGATTGGAGCCAACTACAAATATAAATGGAACAATCTAAACCAAATAACATGAAAACTCTCTACAATGATTTTTTAGTCCATAACATGCAATAAACAAAAATTGAATTAGAATTGAGTAATAATTCAATCAGTATTGAAACCCACTTGAAGTTTGTCTAGAGATAACACTCTTTTCTTTACCACCAAAGAAAGAGAATCACAAATATCTTGCAAAAAAATGAAATATGAAGTTGATAAAACTAAATGTATCTGTGAATTCAAAAGGAGGGACTCCTCGATTAAGATTATTCTATATTTTCAATTTCATTCTCAGATATAATACAAAAAAAACCAAAAATATTATAAAGAGTTATTAAAAATTGTATATTAGTAGAGGCCATACATAAGAAGATAGTAAACTGTATTTTTTTATTATGGTTTAGAAGAAATTACACAAAGGTTTCTCTACAAAAAAATATTTCCCCATTTATTTTTTGAGATTTAGTTTACATCCATAAACTTGAAATTCACCTAATTAACACAATATCATCTCAAAAATAAGAATAGAAAAACATAATCAGCCATATCTATTTTTTATTCTTTCTAATTTACCCAAATAATGTAAATATTTATAGTGATTACCCATGAATTTATGTTATACTCTTTGGCTTTCCTATTGTACTAAAGTTCTGTGGTGAATTCAGAACAAAAGAAATGAAGACTTGTTTCATAATGAGGGCACTGACCCTACTCATTTCACTAGTGAAGTCACTATGTTCTTCATTGTTGAGTTGTTCTCTTTTGGATGTGCATAAAGCTAAATTGAGGAAATAAAACCATTCATTGCCAATGCCATCAAAATAGCATTATGTAGAGCAGGTCAGTTGAAAGAGGTGATACACATTCTACTAAATACACACAATCCCCCTGCAGATTCTTATACTTACTTTTAACTATTACAGACTTGTATTTCCAAGAAAGCCCTTTCACAGGGTAAGCTCAAAGCAGCCCAATGGGAATATTGTGGTGGATTTACAAGCTTTTCCATTATGTATATGTACTTTTATTATGTTCTACACAACACTATGAAGAAAGGGAAGTCACGTGATTGGTGTGAGTTAATCTCAATTTGGTCAAACAATTTCATGAATGTATGTCAGGAGGAAATTTCTTCATGGCATCTTATCTAATCATTTGTATATGTCTTCTCTGGCTTTCAAGACTTCTTTGTTGCCACAATGGATACCTCAACACAAGCATCCAATTTACATAGTACGTAATGTCTTGTAAGGCACATGCATTTTGATTCATATACCCTAATTTGAAACGATTTCATCCCTAAGGTCTATATTGTAGTCCATGGTGTTAATTGCCCTGGTATTTCTATGTCTTCAATGAAATCATTAAATTTCAAAGGAATCTAGTTTTTCTATACTCCAGGTACCCTCGTCAGGGTTGAGAGAGTTATAGCCCCATCCCCCCATGAACTTCCATTCTACCTGCCTGATTGTTTGGTTATCATGGAGGTGTGTCATAAATTGTCTAATGGTGTTGCTAGAACTCTTTAAGATAGAAGTTTGGGGTTTTTCCCTAATTTCCTATTGTCCTTGGTAATCAAACATTTTCTCGATTCTTTGTCATCGAAACTAAAAGAAATGAATTTCATACTTACAAGTTCCATACAGTATAATATTAGAGGTGGTATGTTTAGTGGAAAGTTACAAGGAGAATATCATGATGGTGATGATGAAAATTCCCCTCAAACCTGCGCCTTGGAGCTCTCCTATTGTTTCAAGCTGAAAACTCCTATTAGTACCCTAGGCAATCAGGATATCAATGTATAGACTTCAATACAATACTTAGTAATAACAAAACTATGGGGGTAGCCTAAGGGGATCTTAGTCTTAAAAAGGCTTTAGAAAATTCATCAATGACTATGCTTTTGGGGACATAAAGCCCAAGACAAGCAATTAAACTTTGTATAATTGACCAAAAGGGTTTGTAGAAATTGTTGAGAAGACCAGTAGGTCCATCCTCTCCATATTTTTCTGGACAAAGGATTGCTTATAGAATCTTGCATTCCAAAAGCATCTGATTCTCATTACTGGCAAGTTGTTTCATTTCTGTTACATTCAACCATCAAATCCATCCTTCATTCCACATTTTAACTACACTTGAAATAGATAATATTTCATCTAAATTTATTAAATATTATAATAAAAAAATGTTGATAGTAAAAGAAATTATGTTTGGGGTGAAGTGTCGGATACAACTTTGGGTGCAGCTTATCAATAATGGAATTTAACGCATCTAACATTGGGTACGGTAATATAAATTAAGGAAAAAACTACCACATTCAATCGATTTATATTATAATTCATCAGGCACTTGTGGGATTTTCAATATACTATAATTTGGATTAGAGCACGTCAAAATTTGAATTTTGGTACTATATACCATCACCAACCCTGATCCACACCTAGATCCTGAATATTATCAAAATCCAATGGAGTCAAGCAAGGTTATTAAGAAATTACTAGAGGCAACGAAGTCTGATAAGCTTCCTAAGCATATTACTCCATATGACATAGGTGTTGTTCATAATTGGATTGTACGAGGGAAGGCCAAGACTTCAAGTGATTATAAAGGTGAGTCCTTAAATTGGTTATCTGTGTTATCTTAAAAATGAGCCTGCCAAGATTGGATTGTGTTTAGTGCCTTGAAATGATGAGAATGATGTTAGTGCTTTGTAAATGATGAGGGAATTGAAAAAAAAAGGTAATACTTGAGACCTATATTCTTTTTGTATGTTTTGTATCAAGCCTGGATATTTTTAAAATTATGTTCACTCTGTAGTGAAAATTTGCACACCATTTAATCATCACTCTGCTTTTAAAGGAAACTCTTGTACATGGAGGTTTGATGTTATCCCCATTTAGGTTAGGAATGTAGTGGTTGGACTCACGATATTGAAATATACACTGGACACGTAAAACATTTCAGGATAACAGGGCATGAACTTATTCCAAGAAACCTCATTACTATAGAAACAAAGATCAAAAAATGGTTCAAGGTCATACTGTAAAAATCAATCTGGGTGTAAATCTCCCTGGTTTTTCTTGTTTTTTGGTTTATAAAAACTCTTTTTTGAGGGATAAATTGAATTACATATAGGTGGTTGAATATGTAAGAAGCTATAAGTTGGAAAAGGACCTATTACCATTTTTCATTAATAACATAGACAGACTGAAGCTTGTCCATGTAGAACAAGTGTGGAATGTGAATGATATTACAAAAGCTAAAGTTTTGAGTTTAATGATGATCTATTTACATTAATATAAGCAGCATACAATGGGAGAATGGTCAGATTGCTAGAATGGGACACTCGGCTATACCTAAATTGAAACCTACCCTGCACCAAATCCCACTATTTTTAGAAACTGACATGAAGCAAAAATTTAAAAAAAGAGAGTAAAATTGCCTCTAAAAATATCAAAGCTTTATACAAAACACTTCTACTTCCCCACAAATTCATAGTGTCACACACTTGTTTTTGTTTTAGATTTACCATTATATTGGATAAGAGGAAACTACATAATTTCATGACTTGCAGGGTTCATTAAGGGCATCAAGATTTTTCATCCAAGGAAGAAAATTTTGATCTTCTTAGAAAGCAATTAAATGAAATTGTATTTAATCATTATATATAATCTAATGATATGTTTTATGTTACTTATCCAACTAATTAAGATTTTTATTTTTTTAAAATACATTGATTATCAGTTTACCAGTACATACTTTTAACTAAGAAAATTTTGTTTCTTTACATCTAATTTCCTTGAATTTAAGAACATGACACACCGAGCAGTTAGAAACCACCATTCCACACTTTCTCAGAACTTACGGAAACAACAAGATTATTTCGTAGTAGTTACTATCTAAAACAAGATTGATTTGATACACTAACAGAGGTCCATATAAGATTAAAACTCCCAGCCCAATCTTGTTCAGTGTCACTCACATGCCAATTTCATTAAGTTTGAAGTGCTAATCCAATTTTTTGACAAACAGCTGATAAATATCATTTGAATTAATCACATACAGAGGAGTGCTATTCATCCAATTGGTGTTAGCCTAGTCTTCCTCATCATCCTAGTTAGTAGCAAGATCATTATGTTTTCTAGGGAGAGCTTTATATTAAATAAGGGTGAGTTCCTTTGGAACTATCAGGAAGCTTACACCCAATATTCGACTGATCTCACTCTAACCACTGTCCATTTCTAAAAATATTTGCAAATCATTTGATGTCTTTCCTAGACCATGCTAGGGAAAAAAAAACTCTAATATTGGCCAACCTTACATTCTTAAAGGCAAGATTCCACCAAATAAACCTAAAATCCTTGGTGCTTCTTCCCCATTTGAGAGACCATGGAGATATAAAATAGGCTTATCTACGAACCAATATTTCCAAAATAGAAGATCCTTCATACTTTAAATAAAATCTCCAAAAAGGATATCAAAAAGATTCCCCCCTCCCCATTGTTTCTTGACTTGAGGAGAAGCTCTTCAAATATTATTTTTGACAAGGAATTTCGTAGGAGCATTGTCAATCTGGAATTTGAGGGCCCATTACTCCATCATACTACATGCCTCTTATTACTTCCTTTCCCATCAAACCATAATATAATCCCTCACAAAGTGTGTAAGTGATTGAAATGGGATTTGATGCACATCCAACAAGAATCATAGTAGATATTATAGGAAGATAAAACTTTCAAGCACACCTAAATCCTACCAGTAAGAGATGACAAATGCCCATCACCTTCTCAGCTTCTTATTTATCTTTTTAAAAATCCATTCTCACACATCTTTGAAAGAGGGAATAAACACAAATGGAATCCATAAATATTTGACAGTATCTCTAGGACCATGCCCCTGCTAGCCTTGACTTTGAAACAAAGTTGAGGTTATTCTTCCCAACCAATAGCATGAGACTTATACATGGAAATCTTAGAACATGCCAAGATATCTACAACTTTTTCTCTAAGTTAATAAAATTTTCTTTGTCCAAAACCAGGAATATAGAAGGATCATCGGAAAATTGGATATCAATGAGACTTTCATTATTAGGGAGTGATGCCTTTGACTTGAGGTCCAAATCTATCATCCCTCAAAAGGGAAAGCATAGCTTTAGTAGCAATACCCCTTTGAATTTTCAAAACTTTATACAAAACACTTCTACTTCCTCACATATTCGTAGTGCCACACACTTGTTCTTGTTTTAGATTTACCATTATATTGGATAAGAGGAAACTAAATAATTTCATGACTTATAGGGTTCATTAAGGGCATCAAGATTTTTCATCCAAGGAATAAAATTCAACATCATCATATGAGGCTTCCACTAAAGTTTCCGTCAAAACTGAGGAAAGGGATTATGACTTGAAAAGTTCTATCTCTTTAAGACAGAGCAGTGCTAGATACTTCAATATTTCTCCTGAAGATGTGCTTCTAAAGCCTCATTTAGGGATTAAAAGAGGCGATGAAAGCTCCAGTCATTCAAACTTGGTGCCTACGATAATTTTGGGGAAAAAGGAGTTCTACTATGGCAAAAAAGAAAATAAGTTACAAAATTGAAGGACATTTTCAGCATTGTCAAAGCAAAATTACTTTGCCAACAAAGATTTAAAAGATAATTCATGCACAAATTTTGATCTCGATAAGATTTCCTTACTGCTAATTCATCAATCTACACTTGAAAGATGAATCATCTATGTTTAAGAAATTTAAAACAAATAAACCTTAAATTGAAAGTTTTCTAGCTTCTTGAAATGCCTGAATCTTAAAATTATTTATCTTTCTAAATTTTGTAACTGAAAAGAATAAAGAGGTGGAAAATTACAAGGAAAGAAAACTATTAACAAAACAAAAAAGATAGGAAGAACGCTATTTACCTTAGGAACTGTTCTTTCTCAGACTCAACACAAGACCTCGATGCAGCTGGATGCAAAACAAAACAGAATGGACCTCGATGTAGCTGAATGTAGAAGGAAACCAAATGCTTAATAATTTGGGTTGGTTTAGTTGTTATCGAGTATTTAAAATAATTCATCATGTAAAAAAAATCCAATAAAAAAAACAACGGTTAAAAATAGAAACAAAAAATCCACAATTAAAATTGCCTGCAAAAGTGAAAACAACGTGCAAATGACAGTTAAAATTAAACACCTTGGAAAACATCCGGGAGGCAATCAGATTTAACATTGCTTTAGAAATGTATAGAGGGCCTTTACCATAGGGGTATGCCTTCAGCGTAATGTCTCCTCTTTGAGGGATGACATGGAGTGATTGAATTTTTTTATTTTGCACATATGTACCATGGTATTTCAATCCTCTCTACATGTTACGGAGTCTAAATACTACATTTCTAGATTCATATTGGTAACATGAACATGAACATGAGTTTTTTATTTTCTTTTCACTATTTACTTGGTATCATTGTGTATGTGAGCTTATTATTTTCTAGCTTCCAATTTAGCTTTGTCTTCCTTAAGATCCTCAATTATGAATCTCTACACTTCTTCATTTTCAAACATGTAACCACTTGAATCACTTAAAACTAGAAATGATAGAAGAACTTGACTCTTACGCAAAACCAAACTCACATGTCTCCTCACATCTATCTCTACCCAATTGTCTGGTTCAAAAACCTTGTTGATTTACCCTTGGGTGGTTCAGTGCCCCAACTCTCTTTATAGTTACTAGAAAGATTCGACCCCAACACTAATGATGGTCGAGGTATGAAGTGAAAAACCTTGTAAATCTGTAACATATAATTTTGTTTCTTTTTCCTTTTGTTCTTTGTATAATAAAAAATCATAAATTCTTCAACAGTGACATAAAAGGATTGAATTCCATTCTCTGTGTTTTGTATCGTCTTTGCCACTTGATTTTGTTCAAGCTTGAGCTCTAGTTTTACGTAAGGAATGTAAGTAACTTATGATTGACTTCCTCCCTATTTATACCCTTCCAAAATTGGTGTATGTGGACACATTTTCTCCCTTCGCATGCGTGTAACATCATTTCTTTATTTACCACACATTCATTGCCAACTAGCTTCCAGTTTCTCCCCACTCTTTTTTTCATATTTTTTTTTTAAATTTGAACTTGAATTAAGTAGAGATAACCCCATCAATATGCATTTGTGTGCCATGAATTTTGTGGATCAATGTTGTTTTCTCCCCATATGATTTTCTGTACTGGTAGCTTTTTTTCCTAGGGCATGTTGTTTTCCTTGTGCTTCTATCACATTCCTCTCTTGTGTGTACTTCCTTTCCCCGTAGCTTTCCTACACACAACTTCTCATCTCTACTTTCCCCCTTTTTTTTGCTCCAATTCTCCTCATTACTTTTTCCATCATTTATTTTCTTGACCAATTTTTCACCATAAGCGATTGGCTATTTTTTTTGTGCAGTGTCTACCTGCACGCAAAGAACACTTCTTTCCCTTCCTCAAAAGTTTTCAAGTTCCAAAATTTTCATGTTCTAGTGCACCCCACACTAAATCAATACTCCAACATAAATGTTAGATACTCCATGTATAAAAAATCGTCAATGTGTGACCATCCTCAGTTCTTTAGATTGAGTTGTACCTTTGGGCCCTTTGAATTTGAACTTCCACTCTTTCCCTAATTAGGATTGCCAAACTCAAACATATGAATCAAAATAGTAAATATTTAAAAAATTTAAACTTTTGTGTACAAACCATCCTTCCCCCCATACTTAATTTCATGGGAGGTCCTCTGTGCGTACATATTTATAACTGATCTTTAGAAAAGAATAAGATTGTCAAGTCATACATGAACTTGTGTTATACAATATTACAATTTATGAGAGTAATATCTTTGAATGAATACAATGACCAACAAATGCACAAAAGAGCACTGTTATTACAACAAATGCACAAAATAAAATAGAATATCCTAAGAGTCACATATGTTAGCAGCATACTAAGCAAAACTCAAACTCATGACTTGCCACGCATAACAAACAGGCCCAACCATTGAGCTGCGTTGTTTTTAATGTAATACATTGTTAAACATTGACTATATCCCTGCATGTGAACACACGTGATGTTTAGGCTCCTCAAAATAAAACTACCTAAGAAGGAAATAAATTCTAACCTAATGGCATACACCTTATTCATTTACAAACAATACCTTCATTAGTAGTAGGGTTTTATCCTACTCACCTCCATTTAGATTTCTCAATTTGCATGCCTCATTGGGAAATATTTCATGAACATCATATTGTCCTAACCATTGTGTCTTTAGATTTCTAGGGTGGCACATAGACTTTGAATCACAGATAAAAACCTTTGCACCATTAGAGAAAATTTTATTTTTGATATACCCGTCACTTTAATATTTTTGACATGCTTTCTCCACTCCTTGGATCCACCATGCTTGTGTTATTTTTCATAGTTGCTTCATCATCTAAATTTATAATGCGTGAAATTATTAAGGAGGGTACCATGAATTCCATCGATAACACTACCTTTTTTTCCAAACACTAGTTAAAAGGGGGTGGATTTTTTCAATATGTTGTTTGTAGTTCTATATGCCCATAGAAATGCTCAAACTTTGTCATCAAAAATCACATATATTGGTTAGGGTGTTTCTCAAAATGTTGCTAAAGGCCTCCATTATTCCATTGGCTTGTGGGTGATATGGTTTATTTTTATGATGCATGACCATAAAATTTGAAAATAGAATGCACACAATTTAATTGAGAAAGCAAGTTCCCACGTCGTTAGTGAGGCTTAGTGGACACCCATACCAACTTATTATATTTTCCAACATGAATCTTGAAACAATTGCTGTAGTACAATATTTTTTGGGCGTGCCTTCATCCCATAGGGTAAGGTAATTGGTTTCATTTATGATATATCACGCTCTTGTTCTTTGCATGACAGGGATAATGGGTATGGAAAATTAAATTTTCCATTTTTCAAATGGCTCTTAGGAAATGATGAGGTGAAAGGGATTTTATCCCTCTTGTTTGGTTTTCCAGCGTGTTGATAATGGTCACATACCCACCCATATTACTTTGCACCTTGGAATAATTTTTACCATGAAAGTCCCGCTGTTAATATCTGTATGACAGGTAAAAGAGAGGTTCCTAGTTGGGTTCTCAAATATAGGAATCCAATCTAAGAATGACCACTCTATGTGGATACAAAGGTGCTCTAGGAGTGCTAGTGCCATAATTCTACAGGATAGTAACCCTAACACTAGGATAGCTATAGGTCTCTAAGGTCTATATCTAAGATAAAAATAGGTATCTGTTGGTGAGAAAAAATTTCTTGTGGACAAATTGGTGATTTTCAAGCCAACACTATGGGAATCTAAGTCCCTCTACTTTAACGGTGTAGCTTCCGTATGTACATGGGTGAAAAAGTGGATTTCAATGGTGGCCTTTCGACCAAAGATCCAACAGGGCAACTCCACTGACCCTGTGGTAAAGCTAGCAATTTCTCACCAGAGAAGAAATTTGTTTGAGAAGGGGAAAGGGATTGAGAATGGAGGTAGGAAAAACTAATGTTTCAAGTAGAATATCAGATGCCCATACACATTAATTAGAAATTTCATTTACATGCATTTATAGTCAGAAGAAAAATAAATCCGCAGGAGAAACTACAAGTCCAAATGAAACTCATTGGTCACAAAGTACCAATTAATTCCTCAATCAAGGAGGAAAAAAATTCCTTCTTTTCTTATTGAAGCTCGAGCATAGTTTGTACATAGCTTGAGAATGGAAGAAATTTGAGGAAGAAGAGAAACTAGAAGAAGAATGGCATTTTCTATCTTTTCCAAGTACAGAGCACTCTGGTCTTTTTTGAAATCAATCGCCAGCCCTTGGAATGATGTCGAGAAGCCATTATATCCCTTCCCAAAATGGTTGCAATCTTTACAAATCCTTTACACCTCTTCAAATTCCTCCATTGTGAAGAAAATGCTTATGGCAGGTTTACAAATCCTTTACACCTCTTCAAATTCCTCCATTGCAAAGAAAATGTTTATGGCGGGTTAAAAACCAGATCTTACAAAACGACTGTTACATTTGATTTGCCAGTTTAAATATAGACCACTTGATTTGCTCCTCTAACTCTGAAATCGGGTTGTCCACGTGCAAGAAGGGATTGGAGCGGTTATGGGGGAAAGCCCTTTGCATTTTGTGATTTTTTAGAGATTTGGCAATTTGAAAAAAATATGGCTCGCAGCCCCGCTTTGACTTTTCAACTTAGACATGTGGCATGTTCTTATTGGAAATGGGATCACAACCCTTTTCTCCACATTTTAACCCTTTTTTGGAAAAAGGCTCAAAAACTCAATTTCCTCCGCCGGCCCGCTTCTCCAATTTGACTAGGACACGTGGCACCCTCTAATTGGAAATGGGGTCACGGCCCTTTTCTCAACATTTTAACCTTTTTTGGAAAAAGGCTCAAAAACTCAATTTCCTTTGTTGGGACGTTACTCCGATTTGACTAGGACACGTGGCAAGCTTCACCCTTGAATTTTTCCCTGCGGGCTTCAACTTTTATTTTTTCCCTTCAAAGCATGATCGGGGCTACAAGTCACTTTTTAACTTTTCACCTTTTTACAAAGGGGCTCAAAAACACAAATTCCCCCGATGGCCCGCTCATCTGCTTTGACTTTTCAATGGCAAGCTTTGCCTCTCCAATGACTCCAACCATGTGGCGATCTAGCACTGATTTGGTAATTGACCCTTTGTACCCCACCCTGGAGTTGCGCCGTTGTGACACGTGGAGCCATCCGCTAAGGTTAGACTTTTCAACGACGGTTTGGCTTTTCAGTTCCATGCGAGGAAAATTTATCATTTTTTCCAAAAGTGACCAAAAGTGTGTTAAGTTCACCAAAAATCTCTGTTCCTCCCCATCTAATAGGATCTAACCACGTACTTGTATTCATTGGGGCCAAAATTTTATGGTGAAAATACACCCGTCATCCCGCTTGCGGGAAAAATACATAGAGGAAGAGAACTTTGTCATTTTGAGTCTAATTTTTGAATTTCCTTCACGAACCAAAGGCATGGAGGGAAAAAAAAAATTGATGACCCAGGCCATGTAATAGGAAAACTATTTTGATCACAAAGGATATTGTAAAGAGTATATTTCATGCACAAACTGGGAGATGGAGAATTTCTCAAAACGAGCAAAAACTGAGATTTAAATAGCACTAGGGCACGATTTTTGCTAATTTCTTAAATCTCTAACTTGGCTTAAACACCAAGGGATGGCATGAGCTCAAAAAATTTGAATTTGGCTATGGAAATGCAGAGCATTTTGTAGGAGACAATAGCTAGATCTAGCTTGGGGACATGGTGTGAACTGGGCATGGCTAGGGCATGACATGAGGATCCAGAATCTCAAGTTTCAAAACATATTACGTTGACCAGTGTCTTATCCATTGGGCCTTGCAGAGTCATGTAAAATTATAAGAAATAATGGAAGAAGGAGGAAACACACAGGCCAAACCACACACAACAAAAACCAAACAAAACTAAACCAAAACCACACAACAGGAAAGGGAAAACACACCTACGACCTATGGTACAAGATGGGGGACAACCCACTTTCATTGATGATACAGTTTCAAGTATTTCCCACTTTGAGGTGATTCCAATGGCATTACATCTAAGTATGAGAGGAGAAAAACATTCTCACCACAAGTTCCATGAATTTGGAATGGGCCCAACCACAATGAATCAAAATTTCCATGGCTGCCCTTTGGTTTTCTTTTTTTGTCCCATAGCAGGACAAAATTTCCAACCTTGATTTCTCTTGCCTTTTCCTTCTTGTCAAAGATCTTCTTCACTTTCAATTTGTGTTCTTTAATTCTATCCACCACTTGGCATCTGCTTTCTTCTAGCTTTTCCAGGAAGAGGATCCTCTTGTCAATGGAGTCTTTGTATTGACCATCTTTTATTTCTTGCAGCAACTTGAGAGCTGGCATCTCAATTATGAGGGGAATCTCTCCCTCAACTCCATACAACATTTGGAAAGGTGACATACCTATTTCCTTCTTAGGATTGATCCTATCAGCCCACAATGCATCATATAACTTCTTGTGTCAGTTCCTTTTATTCTCATCTACTAGCTTGCGGATAATGGTCACAATGTTCTTGGTGCTTGACTCGTCTTTCCCATTTCCCAATGGGTACTAGTCAGAAGAGTGAGATAGGAAGATTCCAAATCCATAACAAAACTCTGTGAGCTCCTTGGAAGAGAAATAGGTGGCATTGTCTACAATAATTTTTTGTGGTATTCCAAAACAAACAATGATATTCTCCTTGATGAAGTTATAAACTATGTCGCAGAGTTGGCTTACTTGGTTGGGATGGCTTCCACCAATTTAGTGAAGTAATCAGTTGCAATGAGTACATAAGTATGCCCTACACAAGAATGAGGATTCATAACACCAATAAAATCTAGCCCCCATTGCTGAAATGGTTCTTCAATCACCACAGGCCTAAGTGGCAGTGTAGCTAGTTGTGGCTTTTCTAACAAATTGTTGACATGCTTTGTATTTAAAAACCCAATCCTAAGTGTTTACAAAGATGGAGGGCAAATAATATCTCCATTTGAGGATCTTATGTGTGGTGACCATTGCTGAGAAATGTCCACCACAAGCTTGATCATGATATGCTTTGAGCAACTTTTCTTTTTGCTCCTTATCTACACACCTAAGGAAGCAACCATCTAAGCATCTCTTATAAAGTGCATGACTCTAGATCACAAACTTGGTTTCCTTTATCTTGAGTTTCCTTATTTGTTTGTAATCAAGATGAGGAGTTCATTTTCCATAAGTGAGGTAGTAAGCAATGTTAGCATACCACTCATCAGTAGTAGTGACAAAGAGCACTTGTGGACTGTCTTCTAAACAGGTTGAACAAACACCATCTTTTTCTCCCTACTGAGCTTTGAGAGCTTCATCTTCAGCAATCATCTTGCACAAACCATTTCCTCTTACCAAATTAGAGGGCCTAATCTCCAAGTCATACTCTTGGGTATTTGCAATCCAACTTCCTCTCTTAGCCCCAGGATCTTATTGAGTCAAAATGGACTTGATTGCACTTCCAAGGACCATTACCACTATATGGGAATTGAGAATGTAGAATCTAAAATTTTTAACAAATTTGACCACTACATAGGAATGTTTCTCCAATTGGCTGTACTTTAGCTCATGATTTTTCTAAAGGACAACTCATGAAAGAAATGGGTGCTTCCAAACCTTCATCATTTTTCTGAGCAAGGACAGCAGAGAGTGTATGTTCTGATGCATAGCAATACATGATGAACTCCTTTTTGAAATACGGGGATACAAGAGTTGGATCTTTAGCAATGGCTTTCTTGATCTCCTCATTGATCTCCTCAAATATTGTTTTCCCTTCCTTATTCCACTTGAAACTTGTCTTGAGGTTTCATCATGGAAGTTATATGCTTAGTCAGTTCAGAAAACTCAGGCACAAAACAACGAAGGGAAGTGTACCTTTCCAAAGAATGAATGAACTCCCTTCTTAGTGGCTGGTAAGGCTAGTGCTTGTATATCCTTGACCCTCTCAGGATCAATGTGTGCTCCATGTTTGTTCACAATGTGTCCCAACAACTTACCTTCTGTGACTCCAAAAATGCACTTCTTTAGATTTAAAGAAAGGCCATGTTTCCTACACCTTGAAAGGACTTGCTCCAAGTGACTGATATGATCTCCCCTTCTCTTTGAAAAAATCGTGAGGTCATCAAGGTAAATGACAATGCAATGTTTCAAATCTTTAAAGGCCAAGTCCATTTCTCTCTGGAAAGTGGCTCTAGCATTGATCAAGCCAATAGGCATTCTTCTGTAGGTAAAATTGCCCCAAGGTGTTGTGAAGGCTGTTTTGTTGCAATCCTCTTCCGCCACCTTGATTTGGTTTTACCCTGAGAATCCATCAAACAAAGAGAGCATCTTAGATCCAGTGACTGCTTGCAAAATATGATCCATGATTGGAAGAGGGTAGTTGTCCTTGAGAGATGCCTGATTCAAATTTCGGAAGTCTACACAAATCCTTATTTCCCCATTTTTCTTCCTTACTAGCACAATGTTAGCCACCCATGTTGAATGGTGGATGGGGAAGATGATCCTAGCTTTGAGCATCTTTGTCACCTCTTCTTTGATAACATCGGCAATCTTTGGATTGTAGGTCCTTTCTTTTTTCCTAAAGGGCTTAGATCCTTGCTTCAAAGGAATGGAGTAATGCATTTCCTTTTGCTGAAAAGATTTGAGTTCATCATAGGAGTAGGCCAGGACATCTGAGTACTTTTTTAGTAGAGAAACAAAATTTCTCTTCTCTTCTGGTGAGCAACATTTACCAATGTTAACCATCCTTGGATTCTCTAAGGTGCCAATGTTTTCTCGATCAATCAGATGGATATCGAGAATATTATTTTTCTTTCTCTTGGATGAACCTGTCATGCTTGTCAAAGAGGTATTCCAAAGAAACTAGGCCTTTGGGGATTTTGTTTCCTTTCAGTTTGATTACTCCCTCTTCATCAATTCCCTTAATACATTCCTTCTCTTCTTTTGGTACTGATTCATGGTGTGGGTTTTCACTACCTTCAAAGAACAAATTATTGAAGTTATCCCTTTGTTCTAAGAAAGCTAGGATCTTATTGTCATCGTTTGTAGACCTGCCACTGATTTGCATTGTCTGGTATGTTGGGTCTGAACACCATCTTAATGGTCAATTTATCCTTGCCAAAAGAATGATGAGGTGTCACTAAGGAAGTTAACACTACTAGAGAATCAACCTTTTCATTTTTTCCCTAGGGATAGCTTCAATGGATAATTCATCAAAGGATTCAATGCAGTCCCACACTCTATTTCTATAGTTCCTGAGTATGATATTTTTCACTTGATATTGTTGGCAGACCTTCTTTACCACAACCTTTGTATCACCTTTGCATATTGACTTCTTTATTCCCATGTCCTTTGTTGCATTCATTCCTAAGAGAAATGCTTCATACTCTGCTATATTATTTTTATTGTCAAATTACAGCTTGTAAGCAAAAGGATATACATCATTGGAGGGAGAGTATAATACTATACCAGCTCCTGAACCTGCTCTGGAATTACTACCATCAAACTCCATTGTCCAAATCTGATCTTATTCTTCCTCCATGAGGAGTGGCAAGTTCTCTTCCTTTTGTGATGTAAGGAAGTAGTTTCCTAGCCCACAATATTGAAAGAGGATGTTAGCTCTTAGATCATTAGATTTCCTTACTGTGAATTTCATTTTCCTAACTGGCAGCAGCTTCTTCATTTATCCTTTCACTGGGATAGTTGCATATAAACCGATCCATTTTTATTTCCCCACCTAGATCTATACAAAAACTTCTACTCAACAACATACCAAAAGATGTTGGGATATCTGCCACCAAAATGGTCAAGAGTATCTTCTTTTCAGGGTAATCAGCTAGTGCAACTTGAGCATCCTTAATCATTCCCACCGAATGGAACTTGTTTATATTCCATTAAATAACATGTGCCATTTACTCGGGTCAAAGTGAGGCCAAGATCATTTGTAACTTTTGTTGGCATCACATTATTTGAGGCTCCAGATTCTATGATGTAATTGTTCAACTGGAAGCCTTTGATGAGAAGTGACATGTAAAAAGGCTCAACTTTGTTGGTGTTGGAGGCACTGAGGGCTAACATGTTTTGAGAAGGTGGTATGGATGGTGTGGGTAATAGGCCTTTAGAGATTAAAATTGAAGAAAAAGGGTTACTACCATGAACTGCCTTGATGAATCTGTCAAGTTGGGTAGGATGTGTTTATAGGTATTCAATCTCAGAGAGTTGAACTTTGGTTTTGCTTGCAAGCTCCAAAAATTCAAATGGATTTATGGTAGATGAGGAAGAGGTTCCAGCAGTGGATGAGGACTTAAATGGTAGAGGTTTTGTTACTTTTGGTTCTAGGTTCTCCTTATCAAATGTAGCAATTGGATTGGAAGGAGATGAGGGTGTATCCCTTGACTGAAATTTAGATGTTCTTGCAAAACCAACATTTAAAAGAGAATTGCTCTTAACAGATTTTGAGTTGGGAGAAGAATCAGATAACTTACTTGGCACAACAGTGTGATCCTTGAAAATTGGTGAATCTGATTTCTCTCTAGCTGATTCCATGGAAGGTGGTAATGGTGATCCCCTACTGATGATCTTGTTTAGTGGAGGCTTTGAAGAGCTATCTTCTTTGTTCTTCCTACTCTCAGTTACAACTGTTGAGGCTGAAACACCATTCTTGGATTGTGCACAAGTAAAAATAGCACATGAAAAACTTAGAGCCTCTTCATCACCTTCCTCCTCATCATCAACGTATCCAATCAGGCCATTGTGCATGGCGACCTCTCAATTTCAAGATAGTTTTCATAGTCATCCATGCTTTCTTCTTCAGCTTCCTCAATGTTTGTTCCTTCTTCTAATTCCCTAGTGTCATAGATGGCATTAACTAGTGGTGCTTCAAGGGAAATTCTATGAGGAGGTGGAGCAATTCTTGGTCTATCAAGATGATTTGATCTCCTTAGAGAAATCCTCATTGTGATTTATGACAGCTGCTTCTTCAAAGAAACTAGGTCATTTGCCATTTTTTGGAACATTGGATCTATGGTGACTGGATTTGAACTCTGACCTTTTTGCTTCCCATTTGGTCCTTTAACTTTTCCAAAAATAATTAGGTCATCATCAGCCTCAACTGCAAAGTCTTGAACTTCCCTTAATGTTCTTGGTTGGGCTCTTCTGAGGAAGAAACCAACTTCTAGTGGCAAATCACTGATGAAGAACCTTTTCAAGTTATTTTCAGGGGGTACCACATCTTCTGGGATCCTTCTTATCAACCTATTATACCTTGCTACAAAATCTCTCATTGATTCAGAGGTCTCCTTCTTCATCTGAACCAATTGGACCAGCAGATCCTGACAATCTTCTATGCTCTTGAACCTATGTTCAAATGCACATCTTATATCTTCCCAACATGTGACAAATCTTGGGGGCAACATGTAGAACCATTCAAAAACATTTTCTTGGAGTAACTCCACAAAGAACCTAACTGAAACATCTTCATCTTCAACTCCCAACACTCCACAAGCAGTGATGAATGTTGCTACATGTTCTTCTTGGAGCTGAGAACCATCCCCTTTGAATTTTGAGAAGTTTTTTATTGAGCATCTTGGGAGGTCATGAAGTGGTTGTGGAAGAGCAAGTGGACCAGTATTTCTTCCCCATGGTATGTTAGGCATGTGTTCCTCACGCTCATGATCACCCATTCTATTCCTGTTTCTATCCTCCAGTCTTGTTAAGACTACTTTTGTTGTTGCTCTTTCTTCTAATTCAATTTGGAGTCTTTCTATTTCTTCAAGTTGAGCCCTTATCTCCTCTTCAGCAACTGCCTCTCTTTCAAGCTCTTCAAATGTGGGATCAATTTGTCCTCCAAGCCTCAGTTGCTGGGTGTACCTTCTATCAGCCAGCTTGAAATTTTAAGCTCTTCTTTGGGGTGCTGGATTTTTTCTCTTCCTTTCCAATTCGACAGCATGTTCCTCTTCCAAGTCCAGAATACTTATGGCAATGGAGTATTGATTGACACTTTTTCTATTATGCCAAATAGATTCTCTTAGATCAGAAGCAATGTCTTCTTGGATGTGAAAAAGTAAATTAGGTCTCTCAACAGGAGGATTTCCCAGGATAGCCATGATTTACATCCATGAAGTTTGTGTGATTATTCAATCTCCAGAAACTTTTCTTCTAGAATATTTTTGTATTTTATGACCCTAAGGTCATTTTTAGGTGCAGATGCTGCAAAATCTACCCCACGGTGGGTGCCAAAAACTATTGGCGAGAAAATTTGTCTTGTGGAAAAATTAGTGAGTTTCAAGCCAACACTATGGGAATCTAAGTCAATTTACTTAAACGGTGTAGCTTTCCGTATGTGCATGCATGAAAAAGTGAATTTCAATGGTGGCCTTTCGACCAGAGATCCAATAGGGGCACTCCACTGACCCTGTGGCAAAGCTAGTAATTTCTCACTAGAGAAGAACTTTGTTTGAGAAGGGGAAAGGGAGTGAGAATGGAGGTAGGAAAAACTAATGTTGCGAGTAGAATATCAGATGCCCACACACATTAATTAGAAATTTCATTTACATGCATTTATAGTCAGAAGAAAAATAAATCCGCAGGAGAAACTACAAGATCGAATGAAAACTCATTGGTCGCAAAGTACCAATTACTTCCTCAATCAAAGAGATAAAAATTCTTTCTTTTATTATTGAAGCTCGAGCATAGTTTGTACATAGCTTGAGAATGGAAGAAATTCAAGGAAGAAGAGAAAATAGAAGAAGAATGGTGTTTTCTGTCTTTTCCAGGTACAGAGCACTCTAGTCTTTTTTGAAATCAATCGTCAACCCTTGGAATGATGTTGAGAAGCCATTATATCCTTTGCCAAAATGTTTACAATCTTTACAAATCCTTTACGCCTCTTCAAATACCTCCATTGCAAAGAAAATACTTTTGGCGGGTTGAAAACCAAATCTTATAAAACAACCGTTACATTCGATTTTCTAGTTTAAATATAGACCACTTGATTTTCTCCTCTAACTCTGAAACTGGGCCATCCATATGGCAGGAAGGGATTGGAGAGGTTTTGGGGGAAAACCCTTTGCATTTTGTGATTTTTTAGAGATTTGGCAATTTGGAAAAAATTGGCCCGTACCCCCACTTTCACTTTTCAACTTAGACACATGGCACGTTCTTATTGGAAATGGGATCATGGCCCTTTTCTCCACATTTTAACCCATTTTTGGAAAAAGGCTCAAAAACTCAATTTCCTCCGCCGTCCGGCTACTCTGATTTGACTAGGACATGTGGCACCTTCTGATTGGAAATGGGGTCATGGCCCTTTTCTCAACATTTTAAATTTTTTTGGAAAAAGGCTCAAAAACTCAATTTGCTCCACCAACCCATTGCTCTGATTTGACTAGGACACATGCAAGCTTCACCCTTTCATTTTTCCCTGTGGGTTTTAACTTTGATTTATTCGCTTCAAAGCCTGATCGGGGGTCACTTTTTAAATTTTTGCCTTTTTGCAAAGGGGCTCAAAAACACAAATCCCCCCAATGGCCCATTCATCCACTTTGGCTTTTCATCGGTGGGATTTACCTCTCCAATGACTCTGACCACATGGTGATCTAGCGCTGATTTGGTAATTGAACCTTTCTTCCCCACCCTATATTTTTGCCATTGCGACATGTGGAGCCATCCACTGAGGTTAGACTTTTCAACGGTGATTTGAATTTTCGGGTCCGCGGGGCAAATATACCATTTTTGCCAAAAGTGACCAAAAGTGTTAAGTTCACCAAAAATCATGTTCCTCCCCATCCAATAGGATATGACCATATACCTACATTCATTGGGGCCAAAATTTGACGGGGAAAAGACACCTGTCATCCCGACTGCGGGAAAAATACACAGAGGAAGAGAACTTTGTCATTTTGAGTCCAATTTTTGAATTTCCTTCGCGAACCAAAGGCATGGAGGAAAAACAATGATTTGACAACCCAAGCCATAGAATAGGTGAACAATTCCGATCACAAATGAGATTGTAAAGAGGATATTTCATGCATAGACCGGGAGATGGAGAATTTCTCAAAACGAGAAAAAACAGAGATTTAAACAACACTAGGGCACGAATTTTGCTAATTTTTTAAATCTCTAACTTGGCTTAAACACCAATAGAGGGCATGAGCTCAAAACATTTGAATTTGGCTATGGAAACACAGAACAGTTTCAGGAGACAATAGTATCCTACGAGGATTAAGAAATAAGAGTGAATAAGAGGATGGATAAAACCAAAGGGCGTAGTAGTAATAAGACAATGCAATAGAATAAAGAAAATATACATCTACTATAATCTATAACAATGAATGGCCAACATAAAACATGTACATATAAAATAAGAGAGTAAAGATGGTTATAAATACTTACCTATAGCATGTGTCTGATCGGTCATACATAATCCTTCCCACAGAAAACATCAAGAGAGAATCAATGCAGGTAGAGGAGGGGAAAGCTTAACAAGAAGGTATCCGGTCCTAACTCACTATAGTGATCCAAATGCACAAGAGGTAACCTCCAAAACTTTAAAGTCAACCAATAAGGTGTGAAATAGTGTGAGCAAGACTAAATGCAAGTGTAAACAAGTGATTAAAAAGTAGTTGTATTGGTTGTAAGTGGTGATTTTACACAGAATAGGATCAAATATATATACCTAATGCCATATCCCATGAGCGATGAAATTGACTATGTAAAAAATAAAATAGGCACCATCACCCATTTCCAATGGTGTCGGCCTTAGGGGAAACCCTAAGGTCAAATGGTGTAAAACGTGAGGAGAGGAGGCTAGAAGATAAATGGGGATAAATGACAAAGGTACGGGTGACCAAAAGTAAGGATAATAATGCACAATAAAAAGAATTAGACATAATGCAAAAAATGAATATAATGAGTGTAATGTGTGAACAAAGGGAGGAAATGAGGCACGTATAGAGTAACTAAGGATAGTAATGAAATCTCTCAAATGTTGTGGTCTAGCCAACATGACCAAGCCCGATCACTTCCCTATCCTGACAAGCACCTTAAGTCACCCACTCAAGAGGAAAATGCATCAACATCCCCTGCACAAAATAAATGGTTAGAAAAGGGAAAAAACATGGTGTATACATATGCCCCAACTGAAGAACATCATGTTTCACAATACTGAAACATGAGATGGTCTTCAGAAAAATATTTATGCATCTAAGAATTGAAAGGAAGTGCTGAAAGTGAAGTTATAATGAATTTTGTTTACAACCTTATCAAGCTATGAGAAACACAAGATATTAGTGAATTAGGTACACTAAAGGATGTAAGGGGAGTGATATGTGATTATAATGATTAATTAACTTTCAAAATTAATTATACAATATCAAAATAATATATTCAATGCTTAATGATATGCTATAAACTTGAAAACACAAGAGGATGAGTGAACTTATCTTATTAATGATGATTTTGGGAAGCTCTGAGAAGGTGCACTATTAAAATAGGAGGATATGAACTGATATGCTTTGTTCTAGAGACTATGACTGGAAAATAATCTGGGACATGATCATACACTTTTTTTAGGACCATCTATATGGTCTTTCCCCTTCTGTACAGTCTTAGACCTATTTGGTTTCTAGCTCTGTAACTTCTTAACAATCTCACCTTCCCAAAAATATTTGTTATTGTCAAACCCTAGTTGTCGATCATGTTTTAAAACTCTCTGAATATTATTAACATGATCTCAAACCATAGCCATCGTTGGCATACCCTACAAAAAACATTAGATGGGTTGTGGTCACCCCTGTGAACCATCACATTAGCACTATTATAAAGAGGCCTCAATATGCATGTCATTATGCACGCAACATATTATATATTAATGAATGCAAATAGATTCGACAATCTCTTTGAAAATACTCGAGTTGAGTTAGGATATTGCTAAAATACTTAGAGAAGGGATGTTTTAGTGATTTTGGATGAAATAAATTGATGTCTTGACTTGGTAAGAAGCTTCAAACATTTAGAGATTTCTTTTATAATGATTATATGTGATTTTGTGAGATTTAGGGGGCCTTGGGTACCTTTTGTAAGTGTAGGAAGTGAGTTTATCAATGTAGTGCCATAGGATTTCTAGGTTAGCAAATGTGGTAGCGTTAGCTTGCTTGTATAGGGTTTTGTAAATGAATTATTAAATAAAACCCAACCCAAAGGGAGTAAAAGACCCATTAGAGGATTTCAAATTAAAAGCAACGTAGAAGATATGTAGGTGAAAACCTATACAGAAAGGTTGGGATTGGATATAAATTCCCGACCACACTGTATGGCCTTGACCAAGGATAAAAACATGATAAATGAAGTCTTCATCCTATCAAGTTGACTTAGTATATGGAATTTTTGTATTTTTCTCTCAATATGTGTGTTGTCATGCATTTTTGCAAGCCCAAAAATTCAAACTTGAACCATGACAACTAAGTCAAATGTAAAAATTTGCTCAAAAATCCCCCTAAACCCCTCTCCAAGTCAATTTGTCTTCAGCATCGTGCTCATACCAAACTTTCAGGTCCTCCCAATATGTTTAAATATATTTTTCAAGTGTTTGAAATGATTTAACAAGGTCATTTTTTTCATTAAAATGCTTCCAAAGGCTAGTTCTCCAGTAGGCCTAGAAAGGCCAATTTTGGTAATTTCAAGGCATGTGTACATCCTCCTAGAAGGATATGAAATCCCATAATAATTCATAGGTGGTATTGGAGAGCCATGAAGATTTTGGAAGTGATTTAGGAAGGTTAAGGGAAGATTTGGTGGTTTCGGGATAGATTGTACAAAAGTGGGTTTTTCAAGTGTAAGGAGTAAATAGTCAAAAATTGAACTTGAACTTATCCAGAGGATAATGGGAGATCTGTAAGGAGTTGGAATGAAAAAAATGATTTGGAAATATTAATAAATTATCTACATGATGGAAGCATCAAATTTTTCACAAGACCTAAGTGTTTCTCAAGCCAGATCGATATTTGCAGGCACACCCTGTTCTCCTAAAGAAAAAGGAGCTATTGTTTGGAGTTCCAAGAAAAATTGAAGTCTAAAAAAATATTATATTGTTCTTTATATGGTATTGGGATTCAAAATCATATATATTTTCATATGAAAATACCATATGGAGCTCCAAGAATTTTTTCTTCAAGTCCTCTCTTGTGCAAGGTGTGCTTCTCATACTAAGCCAAATTTTAGAGTGACACATGTCAGCTTCTGGTTCCATGGCACAATTTTGTGTCCCTCTTGTCCCTTTCCAAATGGGATAGATGGGACACAAAAATATTCCCCATATCATACCTCCTCTATGGTCCCCAATGCGACCCTCCTCAACCCGACAGAGTGCTTAACCGACTTAGCCCATTTCCCCAAGCCTGCACCAGATCATGTCAAGTGGAAAAATATTTATAAAAGCACATTTTTGTGCCCCTCTTGTCCCATAACCAAGGGGATAGAGTGGAAACATAAATATTCCCATGCTCATCCCCTTACGAGGTTCCTCACATGACCACTTTTAGCCCCCAAGTGTCCAGACATGCTTTTTCAATGTCCCTCTCCTTGCACAACTGGATGACAAGTGGCGCAATATTTCTCAAAGCACATTCTTCTGTCCCTCTTGTCCATTTTACAAGGGGAAAATGGAGGCACAAAAATTCTCCCCTGAGAAAGCCATTAAATCCTATTTTTTTAGTCATAATCAACTTTCACAACCACAATTAGAACTGCAATTGTTAGGATGACTCAAATACAAAACAAACTTTCTGTAAACCTCATTTATTTGCATAGTTATACCTGATATCCATTTTTGAGGTTGTAAAACCTAAAAATACATGAAAAAACACCAAACATGCTGCCAAAAGTTTTCCAGAGCATCCATGACACTGAAAACGGTGTTTTCTTCATAACTTTCAAACCTGAAACCAAATTCTAATGAGATTTTCAAAGAATATCATCATCCCAAGCGCCTTTGATAAGATCATTACTAAAAAACTTATGATGTCATATATTTTCAACAACAGAGAATATGAAACCCTTTCACTATAAGTTTCCATTTCAATTTGCAAGAGTTCTAGCAGATGGATTACTGTGAAAATTGGAGCACGGGATCTCGAGGAAGATTTGAATCCGATGAGGGTATTTTCGTTGTAAACAGAAAGTGGTAAGTGAAAATTATTAAAATATAAATTTTTTTTGCAGATAATTACTAAAAATAACAACCCTCTGAAAATATTAAGATCTCGCTACTCTAAAAATTCAAAAATAGTGAAAACAACAGACTAGGCAAAACATGTAGTTTCCAAAAAGCAACTTAATAAAAATAAAAAAACTTTCTAAAAAAATTGAAGCAACATTAATGGAAGTATTCCAAGTATGTTAGGATATTAAGAAGAAAAAATTGGAGCAAAAAGGAAAATTTTCCTAAAATAACAAATCCTAAACCATACTTACCAAAAATAGAAAGTTTCAGGTTCAAGTGCAAAAAGTTGTTGTTAGTTTCATTTTCACTCATGTTACTAATTTTTGGCATCATGAAGTTCAAATTATTTTTTCTAGAACTTGTTTTAACCATGTTCTAAGATTATCAAGGTGTGGATGATAGTGATGTTGTTCACATGGACATAAAAGACCTGAAGAGTTGAATGCTTGGAGGCATAAGAGAATTAGTTGAAGATAACATTTTCACAAGCGGATTGTATATTGAAAGGTTTTATCATGTGTCTATTAAGAGTAAAAAATTGGTGCTAGCATGTGCTTATCACTATGATCCAAAAGCAAGGATCATAAGAGAAAATGATGATTCCATACTTACACTACTCACCTCGAAGGGCATCTCACAATGTATGTAAATACAAACTAGTAACAACATGGTCATAGCCATAAAGGATTTTACATCTGGTGAGTGGTCAAATTTTTAATCCTATCTCTAGGGCCTCACATTGGGATCATGGTTGAAACAAGGGAGGAAGCCTTCTTTTGTACTAATAAATTTGTCTAGAGGTGAGTTTCATAAAGGCTATTTAGATGCAATCATTTTTGCTGAGTAGGGTAATGGGTGAAGAGGCCACAAGATACTTCCAATATTGGATGGTATGATTCATCCTTATTTGCATCGAAGGAAATCATATGATTGATTCTGGAAAAATCATAAGTAATAACATCCACCATCAATTTCTCCAGTAATAGGTCACCAAAAGGTTCATAATGACATCATATCTGGTATACGCTCTCACAAGTACAAGATAATTTAGAGGCATGAATATTTCTCAAAATGTGTCTTAGAGGGCCCTCACTTATGAAAGACACCCACAACTCATTCTTAAAGAAAACAATCATCATTTTTCCAAGGTAAATGATGCATTCACTATGTTTTTCATTTGGTTGCTTGAAGGTAACCCAAAACAAATATTGTATTTCCAAGACACAACATTGATCAAGAAATATGGGTCCTATTTGACTCAATTTTAAAAATTCTCTTATATCAAAGTTTCAGGGTTTTACGTTGCTCCTTGCATGCTCCCAAGATACCTTAGTGACAAGATTGTGATGTTCTAACTATACAAGAAGATTGCGCATGTCAATGGAAAATGCAAAAAGTGCAAGAAGAAATGTGTGTCATTTCCTATCTCTCTTAGAATCTTCTCGTGCAAGAATGTCACTAACGTCATGAGTCTTGAAGCTTCATTTTCCCCCTTGAACCTCTATTCATATAGACCCAGGGAAAAATTTGAAATCTGAAGCAACTCTGAGATCTCCAATCTTCTTGATTTGTACCATGTTCCCCCAATTAAAGATTATTGGGTCAACTGCTTGGATGATTTAGAGGTAAGAAATCAAGATCACATGAGGATGACCATTGAAAAAATGAGAAAATTCATATTTGATTGGTTTTTGGATGTTGTAGAAGATGATGGGACCAAGTTGTATGATCCTAAATACCAAGAAGTGAAGGTCTCACCTCTCCCACCGGTCTCATGGAGTGTTCGAGAGTCTAGGGATATTAATGAAGGAATCATGGTATTAATCCAAATATATAGGGAATGGTTCAAGAAAAAGAGGGTTTCACTCATTGCATGAGGTGGTCTTCAAAATCTCATAAGGAAGGCTTATCCTCACTCATCTATGAAGAAAATAGAGAATACTGCAAGCTCTACTCACTCAGGAGATCCTGTAAAAATAAAGGCATTGGATGTTGAAATTTCTCACTACAAGAGGTTGCATAAGAAATAAAAGGCCATCCAAGACCATACAAAATATCTAGAAAAAGGAGAGATTGATAATTCTCATGCACTAATTTTGCATCACTCTTCAAGCATCTCCTCCTCAGTAGCTTAGCTAACTAAAAAAATGCAAGATGTACTCTCTCGCATTGATCTTGAAATTGTAATCATGCATACTTCCAATTGAGGTCTTCCCATTGGGTACAAGAAATGATCAGAGGAGATAATTGCATAGCACAATAGGAAGTGGTATCAAATTTTCAAGCTATTTTAAAGATGTTAAAGAGTAAAGTGAGGTAAGAAATCTCAAATTACTTATCACTGGTGCCTCAAGAAAGTAGTATAAGGAAGTGGCTCAGAAAAAGTTGGTAAATTCCATTGGTGAAATGACACCTATATGATTATCAATGATGTGACCACAATTCCTCTGGGGCCAAAAAAATATGAAGGATATTCTCATCTATTCATAGAACCTTCCACTTGTCTTCCTTACAAGAAATGAAGAAGTACAATGAGAAGATTGAATAATTAAAAGAACACGTGAGAACTCTCACTATATATTTTCAATCATTCATGGAGCCTAAATCCATCCCATCTCTTCCAACTAATGAATTCACTCTAATCAGTAGATTGTATCTATAATAAATCAAGAAGATGTAGGGCTACATAATACAAGGTAGAGTCAATGACAAGTGGGTGAACAAAATCCTTGAGAAATGTAAGAGCTTGTATCCATAGATCCTTTCA
Organism: Taxus chinensis; assembly: GCA_019776745.2. NCBI lineage: Eukaryota > Viridiplantae > Streptophyta > Pinopsida > Cupressales > Taxaceae > Taxus > Taxus chinensis. Next base: position 178,720,718 of record CM034153.1, on the reverse strand, counting down.
CTATTTTAATTCATGCTTCCCACCACTACAAAAGTAAAGATGACTAGGGATGATATTGAAAATTAAAAAGAGAATTGGGATCATACATTTCCACTGGTGACTGAGATGGAAAACATCAATTCTTCTGTAATTGTAGTCGAAAATAAATGTGTTCAACTCTATATTTTAAAACATGTCTCCAATTTGGTCCTAAACATACTGGTTGTTAATATGAGATGTTGAATCATGATCTTGATGAGTTTGATTCATTTTGATGAGATCACTTCAAGAATACATGAAGACATCAATAAATAAGTGTAAAAGTTTAGAGTACCTGTGGTAAATGAAAATACTATCATTGAATGATCTCCTGAAACCATTCAAGGAATTGGTTAAGAAAGAGGTGGGAGACCCATTCATCCTTCAATGAAGACACCCCCCTTATAGTATATCTCAACAATAAATACACCCTAGAATAGATATCAAATGTGTTATTTCCAACACTACAAAAGAGCATCAAGCCTGGTTCATGAAATACAAAATCATCAACATTACTTCTGAGAATTAGCTTAAGGCTTTAAGCTTCATGCACATTCCTCAAACATAGAATGTTGCACCCACAATGACTTGTTTCAGTAAAGAGATCAAGGGAATTGATATTTCTATATGAACACTCTCCCAAATTCCTTCAGCAATTAGATCTTCATTAGCAAAGGCATCATCTTCTTCAGAATAGTCATCTCCCCTCTTCTCTTTCCCACCCCCTTCTTCTCTTCTCTCATGTTTTATTTCTTTATTAAGGGAGTTTACTTTTAAATTTTCATCTTATTCATTTAAATGTGACCTATAGTTAAAACATTGTAATGAGTTTCCTCCAATTAATAAAAAGGAACTCACTTTCTTTCCTAGGGATATGAAAGGTCACAAGTTGTAAAGGTAAGTGAAAAGCTATGTGGGGGGTAGGTAAAGAGTCATTTTGTAAATCTATATATTATATGATTCCCTCATTCCAAAGGGTTATCAATTTTTGAGTCTCTAAGTAGATAACTAGTGCACTACAAAGAAACAAGAAAAATATAGCATTCTTCTATTTCTTTTCTATATGTTTCCTCCATCTCTCTTTTCAGCTTTGTGCATATGACAATCTTGTATAACCAAGAAAGGTGTTAGAGCCTTTGATGAATGGATTAATGAAATTTTGTGTTCATGATTCATTATGTCTTTCCATTGTTAGAAAATTTATTTTCTTCTAATTGTGTGTGGATAAATTCAGGTTAAAACTTGTAAAAATCTGTTAGTGCTTATTTACAAGATTAACCCCTTTCTCTCATATCTCACTCTTATCACTCCTACTATCTCACCTCTCAAGAAAATTCCTTCCCTTACACTAGGTCCAAAAATTTTCCACAGGTTTAGTGGAGTGTCCCTATGTGATCCCTAGACCTATTTGGATGCCACCTACAATATTTTTTTATTTGCATTCAATAAAGGGATCCTCCTTTCACAAGCAGGAGGGACATAGTCCTCATGAGTGTTGGTGAAAATCAGCTAATTTGTTCTTGTGAAAAATTATTTCGCTAACAGTTTTTGGCACCCACATGGGGAAAATTTTGTTTATCTCTACACCACCTCATAAACCACAAAATACATAAAAATTAAATATCTGAAAAAACCCAAAACAAATCATCAGATATTGAAAACCATAAGTGTCTTGATGTATGCTCTACATTTTTCCCTCGATGGTTATCCCTGTAAACGCTCTTGTGTCGTAACATAATATCATTTTTTTAGGATACTCAAGAAGACCTCTAAGATGATTTAAGGAACTTCATTGTTATAAAAGAGAGATACTTTAACCACTACCAAACAACCTCAAGAATTTTGGATCTTGAAGAATAACGTGCTCAAGGTCCACATCGTGCAAGACAAGCTCTAAATCAGCAAAGAAGAGATTAGAAGAACTTTGTTTTGAGCCATGCATTCATCTAACAAGCTGGACAGAGGTACCTCCAGAGCTAGTGGTGTGACTATGGCCCATAATTTTTAAGAGCAATTGTAATCTGATTCTAGACTTCCTATCAATGAAATTGCAAGGAGAACATGCCAAGAGTATTTTCTTGAGTTTGATCCTATATTAACCTATTGAATACTCCACTGATGGATTTTCAATATTTGAACCATTAAATTACATTCCTCCAAGAAGAATAAATTGTAGAAGAAGTTGTAGAAAGAGTTATAAAAGAAACATCCCAGGAAGAAAAACAAGAGGATGGCCCAACAAAGCACCATTACCTTGGGGACAAAACACAGGCCTGTTGGTCTCTAACTCCCCATTTGCATGAATTACCTAAAGGGTTCCCAAAATAACTTTCCCTAAATTCTATGGAGATGAGAATGAACACACTATTATGATAACATTACAACTTCCATAACAACATTGTGGGGTGTTGGGTGTAGGATAAGAAGATGTATGAGTTCATCTATTCATAGATAATTTTACAAGATGCTACTAAAAAATGGTTCTATCATTTACCAAGGAGATCTATTACCAACTGGGATGATATGAAATCTAAATTTGAATCTAGATTCAAACCAAATCTAAGGAAGATTCTCATGTCCTTATTACCTAATGGTCTCAATTGAAGAAATATCCCTATGATCCCATGAGGGAATTTGTGGCCAAGTTCAATAGAATTCTCTATAAGATCCCCAAAGTTTCTTGACCTACTGAGGATAATAAATTAAGATTCTTCACAAACACACAACTTCCCGAAGTCAACTTCATGCTAAGAAGAACTCAACCAACTGACTTTGGAGGAGGCACAAAACTTGCATAGTTGAGGTAGAAGATGACCTTGATTATGTCTGGAAAGATAAAAAAGGGTCCAAGCAAAGAGAAGGGTCAGAGTTCAAATTTATAACCACAGACTCATTAGTACAAAAATTAGCTAATGATGTTCTCTCTCTTAAGAAGCAGTTGGCTTAAGCCTCCATGTATAAGGATGCTCCTAGGAATTTTTTTCCAAATAAGCAAAGGATTGGTCCACCACCCCAAATAATTTCTCTAGAAGCACCTCCTATAAATGCAGCTTGTGACACTGAGGAGGAGGAAGAATAAATTGGTAGAACCGGAACAAGAAAATGAGGACATGGTAATGTTTTAGAGATTGAAGAAGTGGAAGATGATGCACAAGTTAGATTCCTTGAGTATTCATTAGGTGAAGATGATGATGAAGATGCACATAAAATTCTCATGTGTGGTATTCACCCACTCCAATCTCAAGAAAGGAATTTCCTCCACTGCTACTCCAAAAAAGAAGAAGAAAGAAGATCCTCCAGGTGGTGACTCTAACAAAAAAATAATCAATAGAGGATCCTCCATTCCACCTTCCATGGAGTCTGCAAAGGAGAATCCAGACCTCGTGGCAAGAAAGAAGCTATCTTCTATTCTAAGTAAGTATCCCAATTCTTATCCTAGTTCTTAATTCTATTTCTGTAAAATCTAGTCCTTCAAAATATTCTAGTGTACCTACAAAATCAGTCCACTACTCCCCAAACATTTACTCTCATTGTTAAAATTGTTCCAATTTCCCAAGGTAGTACCTCCTTCAACCCCAAAATCACCCATTGTCCTAGGGGTACATACCTCATCTCCATCTACTCCAATTTGACATCATTGCCAAATGTAAACAAATATAAATTTTAGATTTCCAAATCTAAATTCTTGCAAACTCATATAAAGAAATTTGATAGGATTTTTCGTTATATCAAAGGTAGTAGTTCAAATCCTAATATTATGGTTCCTAGTTCCAAAAGAATACTACCAACTCCACCTACTCCTCCATCCTAGAATATGCTTGCTTTGAGTGCATCCAAGGCCAATAAAGTTGAGCCATTATATCTCTCCCTTCTTATTAAAGGTCATTAGTTGAATAATTACATAATAGATTCAGAAGCTTCTGATAATGTGATGCCCATAAAATTTTCCAATGCTCTCATACTTACCTTGACATGGGCCAATGGATCTTGTTACTCCATGGATTCCAAGGAAGTCCCACTTGTGGGGTTGAATCAAGGATGAACATGTGGCTCTTGCTTATTTTTCGGACAAGAAAGTATTGCTGACTATTTTGGTAGTAGATATCCTGACATCATTTGTAATGTTGCTAAGTATAAATTTCTTTCGGGACTTGGGAGGTGAAATCCAAATGGATTGGTCTTCTGTAACCATTCCGCTAAAGGGAGAAATGAAGAAATTGTTGCCTATGAGAAATATGAAATACATTGTTTAGAAATTAGAAGGATCTGAAGGGTTGATGTATTTTTTAAGACAACGGACATTGGTAATTATTTATTGAATCCAAAAAGTGATGAAAATATTCCCTTTCTTACAAAAGATGGTGAGAATCAGCTGTGGACAATGGATTTTGATGGAATTCATTCCAATATAGGCTTAGGGGCTAGTGTTGTTCTAGCCTCCCCTTCAGGTGAATTATTCCATTTTTATTACAAGTTGTAATTTGAGAACACTGATAATACCACTGAATATGAATCTCTCCTTTTAGGAATGGATGTAGTTAAGTCCATGGGTATTAAAAAGTTGAAATGTTTGGGTGATGCCAAAGTAATTTTCAAACAAGTTAGAAATCAGTACCAAGTCAAGAATCCAAGGCTTAAACACTACAAGAATAGAGTATGGGATTATATTGAGTCTTTCGATGTTTTCTCTATTCAAGCCATTCCTCATGAAAAAAGTGAGAAGGATGATTCTCTCGTAGTCTCTGCTTCTCTAATGACTCCACACCCTTCTTTCAATAAGGATAAAGTTAATTTTGAGATGATTTTTAGGACAATTGTGCCATATAATGCTCAATCACTAGTAGTGTTCAATGATGATAATCATCTTCTCTCTTTCCTAGAGCAAAGGGATAATTTCAATAATCTATTCTATGAAGGAAGCAATTTTTTGCACTGTGAATCTGTTTTAGATGAAAACAAGGGTGAGATTGATGGAATTGATTTAGAAGGGGTTATCATATTAAAAGGTAATAAAATTCCAAAAGGCCTAGTTTCTCTTGAAGACTTTTTTGAAAAACATGACAAATTTATCAAAGAAAAAGAAAAAGAATCCTATTGCTGCACCACTGATTTTGAAAAGGAAAACATTGACACTTCAGAGCAACCAAGAATGGTCAACATTGGAAAATGTTGTTCACCGGAAGATAAAATAATTTTCGTCTCATTATTGAGGAGATATTTCGATGTTCTAGCATATTCGTATGATGAACTGAAATCCTTCAAGCTAAAGGAAATTCACCATTCCATACCTCTCAAGCTTGAATCCAAGCCATTCGGTAGAAGAAAAGGCCATATAAACCCCAAGATTGTTGGACACTGATCAAGGAAGAATATAAAAATGTTGAATGCAAGAATTATATTTCCTATTCATCACTCCACATGGGTGGCAAACACTTTTCCAATTCAAAATAAGAATGGTGAGATAAGGATTTGTGTTGAATTTCAAAGTTTGAATCAAGCCTCATTAAAGGAAAACTACCCTCTACCCATCATGGACCATATCCTGCAGGAAGTCACTGGATCTGAAATGCTTTCTTTGCTTGATGGATTTTCTAGATATAATCAAGTTGAGGTAGCAGAGGAGGATAGACACAAAATTGCTTTTACCACTATATGGGGCACTTTTTCCTACAACAAAATGCCTTTCGGTCTCATTAATGTTGGGGCTACTTTTAAGAGGGAAATGGATCTTAATTTCAAGGATATAACAAGCATTATATTTTCATCTATCTTGACAATCTCATGGTATTTTCTAAAAAGTGAGAATATCATTTGAAACACCTGGAGAAAGTGTTGATCAGATTCTGAAACACAGATATATTTAAATCCTAAAAAGTGTATTTTTGGTGTCACAAAGGAAAACTCCTTGGTCACATTGTGAATAAGGAAGGAGCTAAGATTGATCCTTGAAAGAATAAAATCAATTTAGGGACTCTCCTTTTCCCACAAGTAAAGTAGGGAGTTCACTCATTCTTTGGCAAGGTAAAATTTCTCCACCATTTTGTTTCAAATTTTGTTGAACTAACGAAGCATATTACTAGTATGATGAGACCAAAAAAAGGCTTTGGGAGGAATAAAGAAGGAAAATATGCATTTAAAGGAATCAAATAACTAATTGTAAAATCCCCCACATTGGTATGACCAAATTTTGATAAATATTTTATTCTATTGTTATGCTTCGAAACATACATTCTTTCAACTATCCTTATTTAGAAAAATGAATAAGGTATTGAAGCTCCTATTGCCTTCATGAGATATCCTTTGAAGGACATGAATTGAAGTATAATCAGATGGAGAAGCATGCATATGTCTTTTTCAATGCATTCAATAAGTTCAAGTTCTATATTCTCAACTCTCATATTGTAGTTATGGTTCTAGGATCAACAATAAAGTCAATTTTAACTCAACAAGATCTAGGGGCTAAGAGAGGTAACTGGGTGGATAAGATCTAGGAGTATGATTTGGACATTAGGCCATCAAATTTTGTCTAAGGAAATGGTTTATGCAAATTAATGGCCAAGGATGAGTCATACATGACTCAAAATGAAAAAGATGAATCTTAGTGCTATGAATGCCTAAGAAAAGACTTTCCTCAAGTCCTCTTTCTGAACACCACCAATGAGTGGTACTATGAAATTGCATACTATCTCACCTACATGGAGTGCCTGGAACACCTAGATTATAAACAAATGTGGACTCTTAAGTTGAAATCTACTAGGTATGTCATATGGAAGCATGTGTTGTATAAAATAGGACTAGATAAATATTTTCTAAGATGTGTTGAAAAGGAGCAACAAGAGAAGTTGTTGAAGGTCTATCATGACCAAGCTTGTGGTGGACACTTCTCCTCCATGGTGACTACACATAAGATCCTCCAAGGTAGGTACTATTGGCCTACCCTATTTTTAGATGCTTGGAAATGGGTTTCTAGGTGTGAATGATGTCAACAATTTATGGGAAGACCCCAACTTGCTGCACTCCCTCTTCGATCGGTGGTCATAAAGGAAACTTTCCATCAGTGGGGCTTAGATTTTATTGGTATTCTTAATCCCCACTCAATTGTATGACATACTTATGTACTAATGGCTATAGAATACTTCACCAAATGGGTGGAGGCCATCCCTGTCAAACAAAACAAACTCTAAGATGGTATGTAACTTGCTTAAGGCTGAACATCATTGTTCCTTTTGGAATACCTCAAAAAATTGTGGTTGATAATGCAACATTATTTCTATTCAATGGAATTGACCGTAATTTTTTCTATAGTTACGGAAATATCTCTTATACATGCATCAAATTATTACCCACAAGGGAATGGTCTGGAAAGCTGAATCTAGTAATAAGAACATTGTGACAATTTTCTGGAAGCTTGTTGATTAGAATAAAGAAATTGGCAAAAAAATGATTTATGATGCATTGTGGGTAGATAGGATCACTCCAAAAAAGGTAATTGATATGTCTCCATTCTAGTTGTTTTATGGCATTAATGTCTGATATTCCTATCATTTGAATTTCCTACTCTTAAATTGGTCAAGGCAGTTGAGGATGGTCATTTCCATGATTCCCTTGATAAGAGAATATTGTATTTCGAAAATTGGTGAAGATAGGCTAATGGTGGTTGATCGGATCTAAGAACATCAATTAAAGGTGAAAAATATATTTGACAAGAAGGATAAGGTAAGAGGATTTTCAGGTTGGTGATCTTGTCTTACTATGGGATAAAAGAAGAGAGCCTAAGGGAAGTCATGGAAAATTTGACTCATTGTGGCTCGGACCATTTCAGATTCGAGAAGTTTGTGGAGAAAACACTTTTTATCTTTCGTATCTAGATGGTATTTATATGGAAATTTATTGCAATGGGAAATATTTGAAATTATATAAATAGTGAAAGTGGGTTGTCCCCTATCATGTATAATATGTGATTTTAGGTTGTGTTTCCCTTTCTTTTTGTGTGTTTTTTTTCCCTTTTTCTCATTTTTTTTGTGTGTTTGTGTTGGTCCATTCATATGTGTTGTTTGTAATAAAGACTCTATAGCCTAATGAATAAGGCAATGGTCCATGTTTTGTCTTAAGATTTTAGAGTTCATGCTTTGTCATGTCCTTACTACATTTGATCTAGAACAAGTCCCCAAGTAAGAGCTATTTGTTGTCATGCATTTTTTTAAAGTCCAAAAATTCAAACTTGAACCATGACAACTAAGCCCTAATGTCAAAATTTGCTTGGAAAAACCCCCTAAACCCCTCTCTGGTCAATTTGTCCTCTATATCATGCTCATCCTGACCTTACAGGTCCTCTCAATATGTTGAATTTTTTCTTCCTAGTGTTTGAAATGATGTAACATGGTCATTCATTTCATTAAAGTGCTTCCAAAGGCTAGTTCTCTAGTAGGCGTAAAAAGGCCAATTTTGGCCATTTCAAGGCATGTGTGCATCCTATGGGAAGGATATGAAAGCCCATAATCATCTAGAGGTGTTATTGGAGATCCATAAAGGTTTTGGTATTTATTTAGGAATATTTAGAGGTTTCGGGATAGATTGTACAAAAGTGGGTTTTTCAGGTATAAGGAGTAAATAGTCAAAAATTGAACCTGAACTTCTCCAAAGGGTTTTAGGAGCTCTGTAAGGGGTTTTAAGGTAAAAAATAGGATTTTAAAATCTGGAGGAATTGTATAAATTATGTAAGCATCAAATGTTTCACAAGACCTAAGTGTTTCTCAAGTCAGCTCAATATTTACAGGCACACTATGTTGTGTCGAAGAAAAAGGAGATATTGTTTGGAGTTTCACAAAGATCTGAATTCTCACACCTATTATTTTTTTCTTGAAATGGTCTTGGGATTCAAAATCATATATCATTTCATATGAAAATACCATCAGGAGCTCCAAGAATTATGTCTTCAAGTGCTCTCTTGTGCAAGGTGTGCTTCTCATACTAAGCCAAATTTTAGAGTGACGCATGTCAGCTTCTATCTCCATGGAACAATTTTGTGTCCCTCTTGTCCCTTTCAAAAGGGGATAGAGGGGACACAAAAATATTCCCTAGCTCAGACCTCCACTCTAGTCTCTAATGTGACCCTCCTAAGCCCGATAGAGTGCTTAACCAACTTAGCCCATTTCCCCAAGCCTACACCAGATCATGCCAAGTGGTACACTCAAAAACAAAATAAATTATCTTTCTCAAGAGCACATTTATGTGCCCCTACTATGTCAATCCTCATAGCACATTATTGAAACCCCTCTTGTCCCATCAACAACAGGGGAAAAAGGGGCACCTACACCAGATCATGCCAAGTGGTATAATCTTGCTCAAAGTGCATTTTGTGCCCCTCTTGTCCCATAAAAAAGGGGAAAAAAGTGACACAGTAATATTCTAAGTCCTGCTCAAGGTAGCCTTTGGAGCATAAAAAAGGGGAAAAAAGTGACACAGTAATATTCCCATGCTCATACCCTTTTTTGGTTCTTCACATGACCACTTTCAACCCCCAGGTGCCCAGACATGCTTTTTCAATCTCCCTCTCCTCGCACCACAAGATGACAAGTGGAAAAATAATGCTCAAAGTGAGTCCCGAAGGAGCCGAAAGCCACTCTCCTCGCACCACAAGATGACAAGTGGAAAAATAATGCTCAAAGTGAGTTTTTGTGTCCCTCTTTTCCATTTTTACAAGGGGATATATGGAACACAAAAAATTCCCATGATAAATCCATTAAACCCTAATTTTTAATCATAATCAAATTTTCGGAGGAGTGGATAAACCCGACTAATTTTTAATCATAATCAACTTTCACTTCCATTGTTAGAATTGCATTTGCTAGGATGACTCAAAAATAAAACAAACTTGCTTTAAAACTTATTTATTTGGATAGTTCAACCTGATATACATTGTTGAAGTTGTAACACATCAAAATACATGAAAAAAGAATAGACATTCGTTTCTGCTAGACAGCCCGCCATTTTTCCATATCCATTGTTAAAGTTCTAGGGCACATCATGAATACATGAAAATAGATTAGACATTCTACCAAAAAAATTCAAACTTGCAGTCATGACCAGGTTCCAAAATGATTATTTCTTAGAGAAAACTCAGTTTTGATTCAAACTTGATCATCCAAGGTTCGCACTTGAGAAGACTATTATTGCAAACCTGAGAAAATCATCATCCAAGGCACACTTGAGAAGACCATTACTAAAAACCTAATGATGCACTATATTTTTAACAACAATAAATCTGAAACTCTTTCCCTATAAGTTGCTTTTTTATTTTGCAATATTTCTAGTAGAAAAATCACTGTGAAAATTAGAGCACGAGATCCCAGGGAAGAGTTGAATCCAATGAGGGTATTTTCGTTACAAACGGACACTGGTAAGTGAAAATTATAAAAATAGATTTTTTTTGTGCAAAAAAATAATTAAAATAGAAACCCTCCAAAATATTAAGATCTTACTAATCTGAACATTCAAAAAAAGTGAAAACAACAAACTAAGCAAAACAAACAATTTTCCCGAAAAAGTAGTTTCCAAAAAGAAACTTACTAAAAATAGAAACTTTATAAAAACAATGAAACAACATCAATGGAATTATTCCAAGTATGTTAGGATCATCAAAAGAAATTTTTTTAGCAAAAGGGCATATTTTCCCAAAATAACAACTTTTAAATCCTACTTGCCAAAAATTGAAAGTTTCAGATTCAAGTACAGAAAATTGTTGTTAGTTTCATTTTAACTCATCTTTCTGATTTTTGGTATCATGAAGTTGAAATTATCAAGGTTAGAAAAATTTTCAATCGTGGACTCAAAATATATAGGTGTGGGTGACAGTGATTTTTCTCACATCGACCTCAAAGACATGGAGAGTCAGATGCTCAGATGCCCAAGAGAATTGGTTGAAGATAAGATTTTCACAAGTGAATTATATGTTGCACGAGGTTATCCTATGTCTATTCATAGCAAAAAAATTGGTGCTAGCATGTTCTCAACACCATGATCAAGAATCAAGGATCATAAGCGAAACCAATGATTCCATACTTACAGTGCTCACCCCGATGGGCATCTCACAATGTATGCAAATACCAACAAGTAATAACATGGTAATAGACACAAAGGAATTTTCATCTGGTGATTGGTCGAGGAATAAATCCTATCTCCATGGCCTCAAACTAGGATCATGGATGAAACAAGGGATGATGCCTTCTCGTATACCAATGGTTTTATCCAGAGGTGAGTTTCATGAAGGTTATTAATATGTAATTATTTTGCTGAGTAGGGTAATGGGCGAAGAGGCCACACGATACTTCCATGATTGGATGGAATAATTCATCTTTATTATCATCGAAGGAAATCATATGATTGATTCGGGAAAAATTATAAGTAATAACACCCACCATTAATTTCTTCAGTTTCAAGTCACCAAAAGGTTCACAATGACATCATATATGGTACACACTCTCGTGAATAATATACCATTCATAGGCATTAATCTTTCTCAAAATGTGTCTTAAAGGGCCCTCTCTTATGAAAGGTACCTGAAACTCACTCCAAAAAAAACAATCATCATTTTTTGAGAATAAATTATTCATTCACTATGTTTTTCATCTAGTTTCTTGAAGGTAACCCAAAATTGAGATTGTCTTTCAAAACCACAGCATTGATCGAGAAATATGGGTCCTATTTCACTTAATTTTCAACCTTCTATTATATCAGAGTTTTAGGGTTTGACCTTGCTCCTCACAGGCTCTCGAGATACCTCAATGAAAAGATTGTGATGTTCAAACTATGCAAGAATCTTTCACATGTCAATGGAAAAATCATGAACCACAACAAGAAATGTGTGTCATTTCCTATCTCTTATAGAATTTTCTCATGTAAGAATGTCACTAATGCCTCAATTCTTGAAGCTTCATTTTCCCCCTTGAACCTCTATTCATATACACACAGGGAAATTTTTGAAATCTGAAGAAACCCTGAGATCTCCAATCTTCCCCATTTGTACCATGTTCCCCAAATTTAAGATTACTGGGTCAACTGCTTGGATGATTTGGAGGTACAAAAGTGAGATCATATGAGGATGACCATCGGCCAAATGAGAAAATTCATATTTGATTGGTTTTTGGATGTTGTAGAATATGATGGGACCGAGTTGTATGATCCTAAATACTAAGAAGTGAAGGTCTCTCCTCTCCCACTAGTCTTGTGGAGTGTTCATGAGTCAGTGGATATTAATGAAGGAATCATGGTAGTAATCCAAACATCTAGGGAATGGTTCAATAAAAATATGGTTGTTCTCATTGCATCAAGTGGTCTTCATAATCTCATAAGTAAGGTTTCTCATCTCTTGTCTATGATACAATCAAGAATACTGCAAACTCTACTCACCCAGGAGAGATCGCAAAAAGAAAGGCAGTGGGTGTTGAAATTTCTCACTACATGAGGTTGAAAAAGAAAGAAAGGGCCATCCAAGACCCTGCATAAGATCTAGAATAAGGAGATATTGATCCTTATAATGTATCAATTCCACATTAATCTCCAAACATCTCCTCCTACGTGACTGAGCTAACTCAATAAATGTAAGATGGACCCTCTTGCACTGAGCTTGAAACTACAATCATGTAGAATTGGGTGGAAGACAACTTTTATGATGTGCTCTATGAGATGTTCTTTAGTTCTTTCCAGTAGAGTTAGTGTATGCAATTGAGAAGTGATAGAGTTATAGGCCAAGACCTTGGACATAAAAAGATTACCAAACTCTTATTGATGTTGATTTGGAGAGCACTAGAGATGTAGAAAATTAGTGGGATGTCATATTGCATAGTTAGATTTTAGAGTACGTTATTTCTACATATCTGTGTCTTGAAGAAGTTGAGTTCTAGTTCTTGTGCGAACCCATAGGATCTTATTTACACACTATACCTTTATCGATCAAGATCTTGGTGATAGAGCTGGATTTAGAGCACCTCCCTATGGCTATCTAAACTACTACTACGTGTAGGGGAAGGATTGGGTGTGGTGAAGATGGTAGACCTGGTGGAAGTAATAGACAGAGGAAATATGGCTCAGATATAATAAAGTGTGGGAAAGGGAGATAGTAAGAGAATTTGTAGAGTTGATGGTGTTAAGGGAAGAGATGGCTCACGAAGGATCTAAAGCTCTCGTGGAAGATGAGGAGCCAAAACATCTGGTTCTCCTGATATTGGGTAAGCATAGTAGAGAATCCCCTTTGGATTCATATGATAGCACATCAAAAGAAGAAATATTGAGGACCGAAGGTGTGCATCTAATCCCACCTGGCAACCTGTAGTGCCCCTACTTTACACACACAAATACAACAGTAAAATACCAATATAATTTTTTTCTTTTGACTTACATTGCTCATTACAAAATGCCACAAGGACTCCCAGTCAGGAAAACTTGACAACGTATACAACACTTACATAAGTCATCAAATCATATAGACACATGACATCACCATATACATGTTTATACCACACTTTTCCAAATAAAAGAGTACTATCAATGACCCAACCACAAGACAAATGACTCCAGGATTGGCAACCCACAACACATCATTCCTTTAATTACATCTTTGTTACGATTTACATTACAAGGACATTATGAGCAAGGATAAGCTTCTCAAGCGTTTATTAATGTTTGAAATCTACCCTTGCTAGCAAGAGAATCTAACGTGATGTCAAGATGAAATCTTGGGATTAAGGAAGACATAGATTTGAGATAGCTTTTTCCCAAAAACATCCTTCGATCATGGAACAGTTATTTCACTACCTAAGGTTAATAAAGTTCACTAACTTATGGAATTCCGTTTATATTTATATATCTTTTGTTTTCTCAAAGATTGGTTGTACCAGGGTGACTTATATTCTTTGCAACGCATGAAAAATGCTTAATTAAGTTAAAAGGACTCCAAGAGTGCCCTTAATCCTAACCTCAAATTTTGGTTTTACTCTCATATGATTTACTTTTCCGTCGCCCTAGGGTCTCATTATTACTATCATTTTAAACATAAGAGTTACGAAAGTACTTGTCTAACATATTAACGAAGCACATGGTTAGGCTTAATTCCAGTTTCACCCAGGGCTTCAATCTCTATTATAGGTGTGATTAAGGTTAAAATGTATTTACCCTATAATCCTTTCGTGAAAGATCAAGGCACTAAATTTTCAAAATCCCAAGACAAGACATTTATCTATGAGGGACAAAATGGTTCACTAACGAGAATCCAAGACAAAGAACAACTATATTACGAACTTCATTTAGGTCGTTTGGGTCCAGCAGGGATTTCATTCACTGATGAAGTTAATTTCTAGATCTAATTTCGTAAGGCCCGGAAATCCAATAGGATACAAGGGATTAATATCTCTACCTACTCCACAGATGGGAAGGTTACACTGCTTAGTCATTCCTTTTAACAAGGACTCATAAGGTGACTTCCAAGGTGGTCTTCACCACTCAACCTAGTGTCAGAACTGGAGAGAGGACATTCTTCTCGTGGTTACCAAAACTAGATGGAAACCGCATACTCTGGATAAATTCGAACCATGTCATTCCTAAAACATGGGTTCACGACCATGTCACTAGACATAATGACTTTGACAGTAAAATCCTTCTAGGGGTTTTATTTACCTAACCTAGGGATCTCATCGATTGCAAAGCTTAAGTTTGTTCTACGGTCTTAAATTTCTTATATGGTAAAAAGGATCACACATGCAGGCAAGTTATGCACGAATATTTTATTAAAGTTGAGTGTTCCCATTAAAACCCTTTATTATGTTTGCAAGGTAAGAAGATAACCCAAAAATTAATTTAATCATTTATTGAATACTGAGAAGGTACTACAAGATATTAACTTCAATTTCAATTTACTATGTATAAATCAAACCCTTTTTTCCACACACAACTAAGAAACAAATTGAACCAGTGAATTAGATGCACATTTCCTAAGATATCCCTAAAACTAGCATCTCATACATATTAACAAATTTCAAATATAAATTTTCAGTAACAAGAGACTAGATTATACAGTTATTCATTTTACAATGACCTGTAAAAATTTCAATAACAATAATTAAATTACACATCGCCTTTTTTCGTCGTCATTCTTCCATCTTGCAAAACCCAGTGAGCATGACATCAGCGATAAATCACTGGCATGGCATCCATCCTAATCAATCATAATTATAATTTTTCAGTTTCCCATTTACATCTAACAATAATTACAATTTACAATCGAAATTTAAAAAAAAAAGTCCAGAAGAATGTATTTATTGCCTTTCATTTTTCTTCATTTTATAAACCCAGGAGAGAGAAAGAGAAAGGAAGAGAGAGAAAACATCATTTTGTCAAAAGTTCCAATACACACAACAAGTTTCATTATAGTGTTTTAAACAGTTATTTACATTTGTTAAAATTTTCCAGGGTGATTTGGCAACCCTACGAGGGTCTTGTAGCTTTCTATTTTTACATTTTCTCAAGTTACAAAACGTTCAAAATGGGCTCAAAGGCTAAGAAACTACTTCTAAAAGTTATCTACCAATGAGAACGCACACCATGATTAACTTTCCACGTGTCCCTAGATATACCAAGAATTCATAGCATCTAACAGAATTGAAAAAGAGTGAATGGTTTGCTTTTGGCGGCTAGTTTTCCGGGGCCATTGGTCGTAGTTCACCCAGTTGTAAAATGACAAAAGTTAGCTCGAGGGCCCAGAAAACCGCGTCCAAAATGAACGTTCGATGGAGGAGCATGCAACAAGACATCTCCTACTAGTTCCTCTATATAAGAAGAATTCATCAGAGTTGGCGTGACTGAGAACTAGTAAACCATTTTCAAACGGTGTCAAGTTTTCTGGAGTGACAAGACGAAATTGGTCCAGTTTGACCTCGTCAAACTGCGACCGGAGGCCTACAAAATGGCTTCACCAAACTATCCCGAAAAGTGATCTTTCCTATACTGAATGTTCCATGCATTTGTCTAGTATAAACCCTAGAGGTTTGCGAAGACGGGACGTGAATTCTCCATCTAGGTTTCAAATGACAGTTCAAAATGAAAGCCAACTTTCTAGATTTAACAACTTTCAACTGCTGTAAACCAGTGTAACAGGGCTCCTATAAGAGCGTCAAAAGGAAGTCATATGTTCGTTTTGGGTCAAACCAAAGGTCAAGGTGACTCCTCGTATACCAAGGTACACGAATGAAACTTCACATCTTGTTTCCAGAGTTGCGAAGGGTACTTAGTGAGTCTCCGAAAATTACAAAAATTAACTATTTAAAACAAGGAGAAGGTCAACTTTATCAATGGGGAGTCAAATTCATCTAGTCGATAAAACGATATTGGAGTGATCAAGAAGGGTAAGATTTTTCTAAATCATCTCGAAGAGAGGGTGATAGTTTATGGTTTAAATTAGATGAATTATAATGACTTCGAGAGTTGCGACATGACACTTTATTGTTTTGCAAAGAGTTGAAGAGACATTTAACTGTATTTAAAAATCCTAATAATTTAAAATTCTATTGGGTTGCAAAAGAGAACTAAAACACAAGAATTATGAGAGGTAAGGGAAGAAGAACCATGCCTAGAGAATGAATTCGGTCGAAGCCGCAGGCTTTGGTTCAGCATCTTGCTCGGGCACTTCGCCAACCGGTTCACGAGTCTGGATCTAATCTCCGCCACATCACACCAACTTCCCGATCACTTGAATTTTTCCAATAGAATAAGTAGTTGCTTGAAATTTTTTGAGCTTTTTAACATACCCACTTCATACAAATCATGTTAATCGATGATGTAGTGTACGAGGTGCCCCAAGCTAGTTAGAACGCATACAAGCAACAAGTCCACCACACGAAAATCTTGCTCCAAGATTTACATTTCGGCACAAGGAGTTAGGATGCTTGCAAAGGTTATGAACATGCATATCTCCACGAATGAATCCAAGCTCAACCAATCTTTATGAGCACCAACTTGTTTGTAAATCCACAACTTGCATACAGATCTAACAAAGCATGGTTGTGCATACTATGCAAATCATGTTGTCCATGATAAAACATCTATCTGGGGTATTTTGCAAACAGTTAACGTGCTCTATCAAAAATTTCACATTTTGCATCTGTGTCTAGCATACCCATTTTGTGTAGATCCTGCAAATCATGGCGCTCCATAAGACTGCATTTATTTGAGGCATTCTATCAAACAATTCATGAGTCATTTTCTATTCATCCATTTTGTGCATATGCTGCCATCATGGCATTCCATGAGATAACATTTCATTGAGGCATTATATCAAACAATTCAATGCGCCTTTTTAAACAGACCCATTTTTTTGCATAACCTGTTATCATTGCAGGTCCCAAGAACCACATTTCTTCCATGCATTTAGTCGAACAGGTCACATGCTTCCACATTTTTACACATAGTATCTACTAGGGCACATATGACTGCAACATCTGACAAAGTTCCTCTGCTCTTTTTTGATTTGTTGGGAGCCCACGCAGGCCTGGGCACGACTGGGAGGATGTTGGCAACATGACAAGCTAAAAAGGACAAAAATACTCCTCCATTTTGCTTTGATGAACGTCCATACGTATGTCCCCAAAGCATCTGCAACTACAACAACATGTAGCAAACTCCCTCTCTCCAACGTGCTCGGTTATAGCTATCGCAGGCGTGTGTGAAAGCGAGCTCGGAGTTTGTTGACGCAGGCTGATGAGGATGCTGGCTTTACAGGCCAATCAAAGAATTTTCTTGAAGGTATTCAAGGCACGTCTCAGGGAACTGATATTTTTGTGCAGATGCATGTGCCCCCAAACTTGGGGACAATTCCAAAAGCAAAACTCCTTGGTTTTGTTCAGCCTACCGCGCCCAACTCTAACCATGGGCCTCATTTTTTTACATTCTGCCCTTCTCTACTTTGCCCTAATCCGCCCTCACAAAGAATCACGGGGTTTTTTATTTTAGTTATTTTTAATTCCTTTTATATTTATTTATCTATTTATTGTTTGTTTGTTTTAATCTAAAAATGTCATAAAACCCTAAAACAAAGTAGAACAAATAAATAATATATAACTTAAATTCAATCCATTACCAGAGATAAAATTATCGACACAAAAGCAACTGGTCGAAGTTGGAAATATGAGTTATAATAGTATTATAAACAATATTTTAATGATTTTATGGCTTAATAATGATAATAATTATTAATCCTATTAATGTCAATGACCCGACAAACTCAAAGAGCCGAGAACCAAATTTTCCTTTAACCGGATAATCATCCATGACGCTACGAGGTCCACAGTTTGGGGTGTCGACAATGACTCGACAAGGGAAAAAGGAGAGGGAAGGTGAAAAATCTTCACTGCGACCTAGACACGGTCAACAACGGTCAACGAAAGCACACGCACACCAGTCTCCTAGGCTTAGCAACAAGGTCATCATGTCAGGGACTAGGGAAACATCACACAGGGCATTACATAACCTAGCCCTTGCACATGGTGTTCTAGTTTTAGAAGTAGTCATAGAGAAGAAGACTAATGTAGGTAAGGAAGCATATACAAGTAGGTATCAGTTTGTGTTAAATTCAGGAGATAGAGTCACTAGTGCGCCCATGGAAACACAATCAGTATTGTTTTTTGGAGGTTAGATTGGAGGAATATTTTCTAGTGCATCATCAGGAAAGAGTGTGGGTGCATAGAACATTAGGAACAGGTCTGGAAGTACTACAACTTCACAACTTATTAGAGTTCATTTTAGCACTACATTTGGGATGCAAATAAGTACATCCACTAGTCTTTTTCTCATTATAGGAGGATCAGGTGGATCAGGAGGATCGAGATCAAGAGGATCAGGTAGTTCTGGAGGTGGAGGAACTACTGGTGGTGATTCTAGTTCTAGATCTGGAGGACAAAGCCCACATCCCTAGCAACCCCCACATCAACCTCAACAAGTGTATTATGAGATGTCCCTCCACTTTCCAGAATATAGAGGAATTGAAGATGTAACAGAGCATGTGCACAAGTGTGAGTTTTTATGGTGTGCTAAAGGAATCATAACTTCAGGGTAGAAAACCAAGTCAGTTTTTTACTACTCTATAAAGGAATGCACATAGTTGGTATAGAAAATATGATCCACATCAGACCGCAGTGGACTATGATGCTTTACATTCTATGTTTCTAACTAAGTTCCATATTCCATATTTTGAGTAGAAAATTATCAGCGTGCACTCAAGGACATTAAGCAAGGATTATCTGAGAGTGTAAGGGAATATGACATGCACTTTAAAACTTTACTATCAAATTTATCTTATGATATCCATCTAAGTCAATCATGCAATATGGTTTTTTTGTGGGTTACTAACTCCTTTTAGACAAGAACTATCTCATAAGAATTTTATGGATCCATGAGGCTTTGGAAGCATCCCTGTGCAATGAGGCTATTGGGAGTGTTGATACTAGAGTAAACCCATTTCTAGAGGCACAAATTACAGCCATGACAAAGCAGCTGGTAAATCTTTCTACTAATTCAACTCATGAGACAAGCAATGGAATTTAGTGTAATGATTTTGAAGTGTAAGGACAGACTAAATATAATTTCCCATGTAGGTTGGTGCACACATTTTTATTGGATTACAAGGTTTGTTCACCTGAATCATGATGTTTGAGATTTCCCTTTGTTGCAGTGCGCTTACAAAAAAGGTATCCATGTATTGACAATATTTACAAATCCCACACTCATGACACCACTGACTGCAAGCTAATTGATCACATTCATGAAGCCATAGAGATAAGAGTGTGCCATAAAAGTGTGGCTAGTGGATCTAAGGATCATGAAGGCCATAACCATAAAGGGTACGAGACAATGGAAATAACAAGAATGGTGGCTTTAGGGGCGGATATAGAGGCTGAGGTCACGTTGGTGGTAGAGGTAGAAGTTTATGTGAGGAACTTGTTATACTTGTGGATCTCTTGATCATTATGAACGTGAGTGACCTCAGAATGTTACTTGTTTCATGGTGTAGAAAGCAACACAAGTTAGAAGATTTCCTAGAGCTATGAGCACATGTGTAAGAATCAGAAGAAGGAAAAGGGTGCATGAATGATTAAATTGGAGTGTTTGCTTCTGAACAATGGATGCCAAAGAAGACCCCCATGATCCTGAGTTACAGAATATGATGGTGACTATGCACATAGGTTCGCATGAAAGAATGAGATGTTGAAGACTAATACACCCATTACAAGGGAAGAATTAATACATGCCAAGTATCCAAATGTTGTGCACCAACATGAAGTTTATCAGGATACCATGGAAGTTATCAGGGTGTTATAGGGAGAAATACAGTGTCTAGAAAGGAAAGCACATGACAAAGATCATGTAAGGAAGGTTGAAACCCTGAAGAAAGATGTGGATGACTTGAAAGAGGTGTGTAATATGTTGTGATAGGAGAACATCATCCATTGTTAGGGGAGTGGTTGCGAGAAAAGGTACCACACGTTGGGATTGAGCATGAAAGATAAATACTTCATGCAAATATACCACCTCATAATCATGAATTTGACAAAGAGATTACACTTGATGTAGTAATTGATGGTTGGTTATTGCACAACATTCTCATTGATACTAGCATGGAAGTGAATGTGCTAACTCTGGATGCTTGGAATCAGATGGGTAGACCACAATTGCAACCATCCTTGAATGTGTTGTATATGGTGAATAGAACTAGGGCCATGCCTATTGGGTTATTAAAGGACATATCTATTACTATTCAGGGGGCCAAGTTTACTGGAGACTTTGAGGTATTGGAACTTGCTAAAGTAGAAAATTTCTAACATTACTTGGGTGACCTTGGTGTTATGTGAACAAAGAAAATTTATGCTTTAATAAAAGGTACATCAGTTTTGAGAATGATGAGGAGTGCATGATTATACCTCTATTTGAAAAGAAGGTTGAGCCCTATGTTGAACCACTGAGCTTGGAAGATCTTAAAAAAATATATGCACACTCAATGCATGATCCAAAACATTTAGAACCATCCAAAGAAGGTGTACTTCATTGGGAAGATGCACAGTCTGTAAGTGACACTACTAGTGTTGCTTGTGATAACTAGGCTCATGGAACGTATGAAATGGTTGGGCATGAAGTCAAAGGAAGAGTCACCATAATGATTAGACCATTCATGGTGAGGTGGTTAGGATGTAATAGTGTACCATGGTATACTGGTGAAGGAAACCCTGATGTATTTCTACATGCAATGGAAGACTCAGTGGCATGAATGAAGGGGATAGAAGAAATATGTTGGTCTATACTTTGTGTGGGATAGAAGCACATTTGTGGGAAACACATAGATAACCTAATGGAATGGTGAGAAGTGAGAATTCCTTTTCTACTAGGTTCCTAAGGAGAAATGTACCTTCTCAAATATGTGAATTTCATGGGAAGTTCTTCTACCTCTCATCATGTCCATGAGTGTGAGAGATCTTAGGCGCAAGGTAAGGAGGCTTTACCACCATCACTTTGGGTACATAAGTTCTACTCCACCTTATGTGACTATGTGTGCATGGTATGTCCATGTAGAGTTGAAAAGGGAGACTGCTAATTGGCAAGAGATGACCTCAGGTATGATTCATACTTTTGATTATTTTTCTACTAAACCTCTGGTCAATGAAGCATTGTATATTATGAAGCACCTTACATTGGGAGATGGCATGAAGGCTGAAGAGATAATGTTGGAACTATTTGGAGAACCTGATCTTGAGGCATGCCTGGATCTTGAGGAAACAGCTAAAGAAGAAATGGTACGTACCTGGAAGGAAAAAGAAAAGGGAAAATTGGTGTACATGATCGATGATGAGGAAGTGGATACACTAGATGTTAACCACACTGAAGGTATGCATGAGGTAATGGACATAACAAATGAGAAGGTGCACATGTATCATGCTCCAATGAAGACAAAGAAAGTTAACATTGGTATATATGCAGAACCTAAGAAAGCAATCATTGGTGACTATTTGTCGGAGAAAGAAGTGGCTAAGATTATTGAATTATTGTGTGACTTTTAGGACTTATTTCTGTGGGGCTATCATGAGTTAAAGGGAGTACACCCTTCTTTAGGTGAGATGAAAATAAAACTGAAAGAAGGTGTGCACCCAGTTAGGAAGAGGCCTTATAGGATGAATCCTAATCTGCGTGTGAAGGTAAAGGAAGAAATTGACAAGATGCTCAAGTCTAGTATAATTGAGCCTATTGAGGAATATGAATGGGTTAGCCCCATGGTAATAAGCATTAAGAAGGATGGGAGGATAAGGATTTGTGTGGACTATAGAGAACTTAATGTTTCATGTGTTATTGATCCTTTTCCCACCCCATTCACAGAGGATATCCTTGAAGGATTTACTGGGCATGAGATATACTCCTTTACAGATGGGTTTTCCTGTTATCACCAGGTGCACATAGCAAAGGAAGATCAGGAAAATATAACTTTCACCACTGAGTGGGGAAGCTTTACATATACAGTGATGCCCTTTGGACTAAAAAATGTGCCAGCAATGTTCTCACGCATTGTTGTGTAGGATTTTTCAGGACTTTATCCATAAGTTCTTACAAGTGTATCTAGATGATTGGACAGTTTATGGATTAGTCAAGACCATTGTGACAATCTAAGACTCATTGTTTGAGAGGTGTAGTAATTGAGCATCTCTCTTAACATTAAGAAGTGCATATTTGCAGCACCTTTTCAAACTTTACTTGGAAACATAATTTGTAAGGAAGGATTTTTGGTATATCCAGCTAAGGTAGTTGTGATCTTGGGTTTAGAGGAACATAACAATCAAAGTGAGTGTGCATGGATTCTTGGGACATACAGGATATTACAGGAAATTCATTAAAGGTTATGTAAATATTTCTGCACGCCCTTGGAAGAATTGTTGAAGGCTAAAGGAAAATTTCTATTGGGTGATGTACAACAACAAGTAATTTGAAACACTAAAGGAAAGGATGACTACTGCACCTATTTTGCACTTTCCTTCATGGGAAAAACCTTTTCATGTTCATGTTGATGCTTCTAGGATGGAAATTAGCATAGTGTTTCCAAAACTAGGAGAAGGAATTGTAGATCACCCTATTTTTTTTATAAGTAGGAAGTTGACACCTGTGGAGAGCAGAATTATACAACTACTGAGTGTGAAGGCCTTGTCCATGATCTACGTGATTGCACAAATTTAGACAATACTTGTTGGAAACACCATTTATCTTCTTTACAGATCATATGGAACTCAATTATTTTGTCAACAAGCCTATTTTGCAGGGGTGTATATACAGGTGGATACTACTCTTTTAGGAGTTTGAGTTTACAATTGTTTTAAACCATGAAAAATTAATTCATGACCTAATCATTTATCAAGGATCAATTGGAGGACATTGTAAAGGATGAGGACACAAAAACATGAGGATCAGATGCACAACTATTTAGATTGAATCATGTGCACCACAGAACTAGAGGACATTGTAGTGTTTTTGGGCACTGGGAAAACACCTCAGGGAATGAATACTTTAGAGAAGAAATAGCTTGCAATACGCATGATGCCTTATCAATTGATTGGTGGATATTTATACAAACAAGGCCATGATAAAATTTTGCACTGATGTGTTTTGGATCATGAGTGTGAGGCTATTATGGAAGAATCTCATGGTGGAATTACAAGAGGTCATTATGCAGGTGATGCCATCATACATAAGATTCTTGATGGTTGGAATTTGGTGGGAGACCTTGTATAAGGATACTAAGGAATATGTGAGTTATGTGACCATTTTCAATGCCTTGGAAATCCTTGACACATGGATGAGATGTTGTTAAGGCCTATTGGAAGCATTGAGCCTTTTGAGAAATGGGCCATTGACTTTGTAGGTCCTATTTCACCACCACGCATATAGGACTGGTGACACGGGAGCTACATCATAACTTGCACATACTATCTTACAAGGTGGGTGGAGGAAGCTCCACCTACAAAGGATTGTATAATGGCTACAAAAACAAGATTTTTTTGGGAAAACATTATTAGCAAGTATGGATATCTTTTGAGCCAGACTAGTGAAAGGGGAACTCATTTTCTTAATGAGACAATAAGAATTTTGTTGGAAAATTTTATGGTGGCACACCATAAGACTACTCCTTATCACCCATGGCCAATGGTACTGATGAATCTTTCATCAAGATTATGGGACAAACATTGACAAAAATATGTGATGTTGGAAGGAAAGAATGGGATGATAAAGTATTTGTTGTACTTTGGGCATATAAGACCACCTACATAGAGTTAAATAAGGCCACACCCTTTTTAGTTGGTGTTTGGCACAGAAGTTGTATTTACTATGGAATTTATGTTACCATCCTACATATTACATGTGTAGGAGGACTAGTTGATGAGATAAGTAAATTGAAGAGAACATTGAACAAATGATGTAGTTAGATGAAGGTGTGTGTATTACACATTGGAGTCATAAGAATGATAAGGAAAGACATAAAGCATGGCATGATCGACATATTTGAAACAAGGCATTTGAGGTTGGAAAAATGGTCCTTCTGTATGACTCCAAGTTTGTGTGCCATCTAGGAAAATTGAAAGTGCATTGGTTGGGACCCTTTGTAGTAACGAAGATACTTGAATCAAGCGCTTGTCAGTTGCAAGCGTTGGATGGCACCATGTTTCCCAGTTACTTCAATTGGAGTAGGTTGAAGACCTACTATATAAGTCTTCTTGGTGTTTTTGATAAGGCAGTATTACCATTCTACTTAGATTTCCCTTTTTCATGTGTTTCTTTTCATCATTGTTATGCTTTGTCAATTTAGTTTTTTGTTTTGTTGTAATAAGCACACTTGCACTAGAAGATGATTACTATCTATTTGATTTCATGCACAGATGACCGCACATATTCTTAGTGTGGGGTGGATTGCAAGACTGCCCAGAAGAGAAAAAATTTTGATGTTTAAGGTTGCCTAATAAATAAAGGAGTGCATGTGTTGATGATGATGTTGGTTACTAGATTAAAGTAACAGAAAGTAGAAAAAGGTGTCATAAAAAGGATAGTGATAATAAGGACAATACTCAGAAGAAAAACCATGTATGATGAATGATGTGCAGTATAACGCGAGGTAGGAAGCAGCATGGGGAACTACTTGGTATGAGGTGCAGAGGTTTATGTACTTCGGTGCATGGAGCACGCGCAGGGAGGTCATGTGTCTTGGGAAATAGTGAGTTTGCCTTTGTTGCTTGTGTGGAAACTATGGAAAAGGTGTGAAAACACATAAAAGGTGGATTTAAAGTGGTTATGTGGTGTCAGTTGGTGAGAAATTAAAGGAGTTCATATGGTTTAGTTGTGAGCGCAGTAAATTTTTTGAAACCTAAAAGGTAAATTCATTTTTACCGTACCTTGCATGAAATTTGTGCATTTTCTCATGTGACCTTAGAAATATTTGGTTTGCCGAGTTGGTGCCGAGTTGGAGAACTTATAACCAGGGTGTAAAATAGACACGACCGAGGGAAGACTGAGTTCCATTGGAGGGAATCTTGTAGGATGAGATGACATGGGGTGAATTTAAGGAATTTTATGACCTTTCTGGTTAGGGTTTCAAGAATTAGGGCACAGAGTGAAGAAAGTGTAGCTTTGTTACACAGAAGGTTTGTGACAAGAAGCTTAGGGCACCAAGAATAAGGTAAGGCACAAGATAAGGTTTTGAGTTTGCATGAAGGAGATGGGACCAAGGAAAGCAACAACTGCATCACTAAAGAAGAAATTAAATGTCAAGGGCAAGGAGAATCTGACACCCATCGTATATCTAGGAGGAATGGATACGGAGATGTAGTACCCCATTGGAGTGTTGATGGGAAAGGAGTGGGCATCCCATTTAAGAAGCATGGCTATAAGTGACTATAATCATCACATGGATTTGATTGCACGTGACATGGCATTAGAACTCATTTGAACCATAGAGGAGAGAACCCTAAATGACAAGCTTTTTTATGATGACAAGGGGAAAAGACCATTAGAAAAGGCAGGGTTGTTGCAGTTATATGAGATTCCATTATTTGGGAAGCTTGAGAGATTATATCAGTGACTGATATTGCATATCCATGAGGACTTGTATTTTGTAGTTAGGAGAATGTGCCTTACCATGCAGTTGGTCGAGAAGTATACTGGTCTTATTAGTACAGGGGTCAAATTTAGGGAAGACCTAGAAAATGACGCGAAAGTAAAGAAGATTTTTGTAGAGTTTGAATACAAAAAGGCAGGGTGTGTGATGGATATTACGAAATTTTATGATCCTATCATGAGGATGGTCACACTTTACCAAGTTGAATGGGAAAGAGAGGTGGACCCAAGTGAAAAAACATTGGCTTCATGTTTGCAAGAAGATATAAAAGGGAACAATATACAACATTGCCTCATTCATTGCAAAAGAGATCATTGATGCAATGCATGATGGAAAAAAAATAATTTTGGGAATATTATAATATTGATAATTTTCTCAAAGATTGGGGTGCTCGATGGGCCAAATGATTAAATATGGGATTACCCCAAAGAAATCCCATCCCCGACAAAGAGGTTTACAAATTATACTTTTGACACAAGTTACCCCAACATATAGGGCATGAGAGGACAAATGGTACAAGTGAATGTGCGATGCATTCAGGGAAGAATGGTGCATTCCAAGTGAGTTTCCTACACTAGTGAATGGGGTGGCCGAGTTCATAATTTATTAATAATTTTGCATTGGGAATTTCACTTTGAAGGATGGTACCAAGATCCATGGTGCAAACTCTTGTTTTCCTTCACAATGTAGTACTTTCATAATGTTGTAAACATGTTTAAAGAAGTGTGAAAGATAAGAATTGATGTAGAAAAGGAAGACAAGGAGACACCATACAATGCTTCAAACACTTTTTTATCCTAGGAAGAGTACTTATGAGGACTGATACATGTCAAAAATAATTCACATGCTTAGGCTTGTTACATTATCCCTAGCCTCGGTGACAGTAGAAAAGATATACATATATCTAAGGCCACGAGTTGAAGATGTGAAGTTTCTAAAGGATGATGCAACCATCCCTGAGGATCCCACAACAAGGAACAAGGTGGAATAGAAGAAGCGAATGTGTAAGGTGACTCCCTCTGGAAGTGAAGAAGGAAGTAAGGATAAGACTCCTATCATTAACGCACCTATAAGGTAGAAACTAGCGCGTAAGGAGATGGAGCCAAGTACTAGCACTAAAAGACAACTAGTAAGGGGTAGGTCTCTGGTATAGAAGAAGCAAAGGGTAGTACCTAGTTCATATTCTAAGGAAAAGAGAGTAAGAAGGAAGAAGAGGTTGAAAGTGAAGAAGAGGTGGTGGAAAAGTTAAGCCCACATGTTTATATTGTCAACGAGTCAGATGCAGAAGGCCATAACATGCAATATAAGGATGTCCATGTTATGGATATGGACGTAGGAGGCATCGGGGTGCATATCACTCAAACCGCAGATGAAGGGTTGGGACCGACTGTAGGACATGAAATGGAGCATACTACTAATCCAAACTGGAGTGTCAAATTGAAAAATAGGTTGTAGATATTATAGAGAACCTAGTTGAGCATGAAGTGGCATGCGCGGTGAGGAGGAGAGGAGTGAACAAAATATGGATTCAAGAGGCGCGGAGATGTCTCTTGTAGGAGGCTTTCCTAATGGTATATGAGGAAACAACATGAGACCAAGGTAAATTCCAAAGGGTCCCATGATACAATATACTTAAGACCTGAATAAAGTTTTACACGCCATGTATCAGAGTACAATAGCCACAAAACAACTTTTTTGTTGGTCATTTTTTAGCAAGGAGGAGGCCCTACCTCGCACATAGAAGATGATATCTTGGGAGCTAGAATCACATATAGATGATCCTAAGTTTGAGGTCAGTACCCATTCATTGATCAAAACATAGGATAGGTCTACACTAGGAGTAGCATATCTGATAGTACATTCACAATAGTTATTTGATGAACAAACATTTAACATGCTGAATAAGCTATCAATGGAGGTTGGTGCCTAAATTTTTTATAAAAAAAAAAGGTATATGTAGAGGGAGTTATATGAGAAGAATAAAGAAATAAGGGAGATAGACAAGGAGATAAAGGAAAAAGATAAAATCATTGCGCAGCTGAAGGTAGGATGTGAGGGAAGAGAAGGGAAGGATGTGCGTTGAGTACAAGAAAAGTAGAATGCATCACAGATGCAATTTTACTTGCACCCAGATTTGGCCCCTCACGATGGAACAAAATATGAGTCATAGTTTCATTCTTGGAAGACCTGATGCACATGATCACTACTCAACAGCCAACTCTAGCCTTGGAGTCTATAGTAGATGTAATGACATGACATAAGTAACAAGAGGAGTATGTTGAAGTCTTCATTACACAATATGGCGAGTCAGTTGAAGAAGTGAAGGTAGCTTCTCATATTGTAGAGTTATTTTATGACAATTGTGAAGATAGGGACCATGTGGTTGGATTTCTTGTGGCCAAGAATGAATCGGATCTCAAGGATTTCTAAGACAAGAAAAAAGGAAACAAGTCGGAACGTGAGAAAATTTTGGCCAAAGTTGAGCAAAAGAGGGAGAAAATTGATGGATTGAGGGCCTCGATTAAGAATAATTTGAAGGAACTTTACCCTGAGGTCACACATAGGATGGATACACTAAGTGATGTGAGGGAAACGACTGGAGATTATGGTTGAAAAGATGAAGGAAAAGGGGAAGACTTGACTCCTGTGAAGGTTCCTGACATTGTTGGTGAAGTACCTACTCAAGAAAGAAGGGATTTAGAGGGATGGAAGGCATTGGAAGCATTGGTGAATCAAGAATTCCCCCTCCTTTTTTCTCAATAAAAATTTGATTTTTTCATTCTTTGGTGCAAGCTGAACAAATATATTATTTTTGTTTTTATTGTTTAAAGAGTTCTTTACCATTTTTTTGTGTGGCAGAGTAGAGTGTTGTCGAGGATGAACAACATACCTTGTGAGGGGTAATGTTGGATGCCAAAAAATGAATACGTTTTGGACCATACATAGACACACACACATACATTGAAGGGTAACAAAGAAAACACGCAGATGAGTGAATAGGATGAGCGCGTTGGATGTCAAAATTAGCTCGTGAAAGAAGGAACAAGGTTGCATGTGCAAATCACTATAGAAAGGAAGAGGACTTCGCCATTTTTCTGAGTGTTGGACTAAATATAAACATGGAGTGTGTGACACAAAATGAGAGTTTTTTAGTTAAGAAGAGTCTATTTTTTAGGAATGAACTTGCAGTTCAAACTTATGCATGAAATCGAATAATAGGATTTAGGATTAGTCTATTACTAGGCTTGTTAGGAAGGCATGCATGATGGTTATTTTTGGTGGCATGTCTCCTATTTTTGGATGCATAGGTGATGAAGGGAAAGTCCCCACCGCTATATATACTAGTTGTATTTCATATTTTTAGAGAGATTCAGATTGTAATAGATTTATGTTTCTCTGAGGAACTAGAGTGCATGACTCTCTGATGATTATTACTATGTATTCAGCTTCTATTACTTGATGACTTTTTGCAATGGATAATTATGGTTGGATTCTAGTAATTGATGTTGAGTTGTGAAGCTCAATTAATTCAAATTAGCATGCAATATTAAACTTGCATGAAAACACAATAACCAACATCGGTTATGGAGGGACTGACATCAGTCACCTATGATCGGCATTGGTCAGGCAATGAGGAATCAACATCAGTTAGGGATAACCGGAGTTGATTACCTATGTGTGAGTTTTTTATAACTCTTAGGAATTAGATCTAAATTGAGTATTAAAGCATATCTATTGATTGTAATTGCATGGCTAAGTTCCCTAAGTTTGTATATGCCTATATAAGCATGAAAGCTAGGGTTTAGAAGTAAGGATTATGGAAGTCGATGATTATTGTGAGAATAATTGTGAGAGAGTGAATTCTTGGAGAAGAAGGAGAAGCTTGAGAGAAATAAATTATTGTACATCTGAGAGGATATTGGCTTGGATAATATATTACCTTGTGTCTTGGTGGATGTATCCCACACTGGGTGAACTAAGTTAAATCTGGTGTTGATTTATATCTCTTATTTTGTATATTTATTTTGGTAGAATATCCGCTTTTATTGCATGTATGCTTAGATCTGATACATTATCTGTACAGCCTTATGCTAACCCCAACAACTGGTATCAAATATTTGTTTGAGGGTTTTGTGTGTTGACATATTTACTCATAGAGGGCTTTCTAATTGAGTGGGAGCTACAACAATGGCAAAATAAAAATAATACAAGGTAGAGAAGTTTGACGGCTAAAATTATCAATTATGAAAGATGTAGATTGAGGATTATCGGTATCAGAGAGATTTGTACTTATAGTTGGATGAAAATTCTAGACCTATGAAGATGAATGATGAGGAATGGAAGATTCTTGACAGAAAAGCTTTAAGATCTATAAGATTGAGCCTGGTAGCATCCGTGGCTTTTAAGATTACAAAAGTGACTTCTACAGTAGAGTTAATAAAATTTCTTACTAATTTAAATGAAAAACCTAGTGCTTCAAATAAATTTTATTTGATGAAGAAACTATTTAGTTCTAAGATGCATGAATGTGGATCTGCATCTATTCATTTGAATGATTTTCGATATATTGTAAATCAGTTAAAATCAGTTGATATTTCGTTAGATGATGAAGTGAAAGAACTTTTATTCTTATGTTCTTTTCTTGATAGTTGGGATAAATGTTATCCAATTTTACACACACGGCAAGATTGGACAACGGGGTCCTATCACGTTCAAAATGAAATAATAGTCCCAGGAACCCACCTCTGGTCATTATCGAGATACAATAATTAAAAATAATTCCTAAATTGCATATGAAGAGATCACCTAGCATCGAAAGGCACCCAGTTGATCTCAACTTAGTGAAGAGTTCGGGGTCGAGTTGATAGAGAACCTGGTGTCAAATTGATAGTCATCTCAAAAATCATCTCGGTAGAGTCTCTCAGTTGTAAGAGCTCGATGAAATCTTGTTAATGCAAAATATAGCTAGTTGAAAATTGACGAATGAAGGGAACTCTATAAGGATCTTGGTAGAGATCGATGCAAAAAGATATGAAGGCCGAGTCAGGGAAAGCTAAGTTAACATGAGGCCAAGTCTAATCCATTAGACAGTGCTTGACCAACCACTTGGGAGAATTATCTTGTTTGACCGAGATGATATGAGATTATGCAGATATGGGAGGTTCAACATCATTGAATCTCGGGTTTGTAATTACGTAATGGAAGGACTTCTATCGACCCAGGAAGATAGTATAAGCATCATAGAATACCAATGTAAAATTGAGTCAAACCGACATCTTAAAAAGAGTTGTGAAGTATAATAGTGTGACAAATTGCAATGGATGAGTGAACTCATAGGAGAATTCAAAGCCAATTCGATCAAGCTTGCTTTGTTGAGGATTGAAAGAGATGAGTCTCGAGCTCAAATTTAATAGGGAGAGTCAGAGTTTGAACTATAGCATCAATAAAGTCTCAAGAAATTGAAAAGGTTCAAGCCACAAATGGAAGCGAAGGCAGAGGTAAGGAATTTGACTCATCTTAGCGACACGTTCATTTTGGAGATCATGTGGTGAGTTTACTGATAGTGAAAGTGTTACTACAGAGACTAGGGTGAAATTTATTAAACAAGCCATTCTCTATCGAGAGTGCCTTACTATGTTTGGATGTTGCGTAACTCATGAGATAGTGTTCTCTATAGATGTGGATTCATTGTTTCATGATGGATATATTCATGAAGCATAATTTGCTTTGTGGTCATCAGTATTATAGACGGTTTCTGTTGGCAAAGTAACACACCTTAAAGCTGGCATCTGACAATATATACAAGGAAGTTAGTGAGTGATATTGCACTTCACGTTGACCTGGAAACCATGTCGTGAAGCCTTGTGATCTCATTGGGAATATTTTTTGTCTCAAAATGGTTGAATATGGCCAAATAATATCGAGGTTCTCACGGATCCAATCTTCAACGTGTGGAAAATCAAGGTGAGTTTTCCAAGGAAAATGACGTTGATGTCAAGCCATCAGAAAAGGTTTCCATTATGCGTGGGAGTTTCAAGTCTACTGAAGCCAAAATGGAGATCAGGATGTTGTGGTAAACCAAGCATCAAAATCCCACGCATGGGAAACATTTCATGTATGATTTCCAAGGTCAGAAATTCTGATTAATGTCAGGACCAACACAATTAACTATGCACAAAGGGGAGGCAGGAGAGCATGGTCATCTTGCCAATATGTGGAAATTTGAGTAAACATAGCCATAGCATGATAAAACCATAGGAGAAATCAAATAATCAAATTTCCATGAGTTGGATACGATGAAATCCGTTATGAGAATTCTGCGTAGCTGGAGATTCGATCCCATTGTACAAGTCAAAAGGAGAATCTCAAAGTGGTAGCGTGGGAAGCATTACCATATGGGTGATGAGTAACACCTTACATGTCAAATGGATGAGTTTTAGAAATTGAATGATGGCGAGATGGTTGAAGATCTTAGTCGAATGGCTGAGTATTATCGAGTTGTTAGGGAGGCTCACAGGATCGAGATGAGAGCATGAGAATTAGAGAAGGATATGTTTTGATGTACTGAGCGAACATGGCAAGCTGGGGGTAAGTGCTTGTAGTTCGAATGCGTGGAAAAAGGTCGAATTTAGCTTAAAGTGAGTCCACTCTGGTTCACCACTATGAGGAATGAAATTGGCTTCGTATCCAATTAGTCACCCAGGTTGATCTATGTTCAATCAGGCACAATTCATCTCTGCAAAGAGTCTTGAACGAGTCAAGGAAATGCCAAAAGGTTTCCATTGCACACCTTGCAAGCCACAGTAGGAAATGTTTACACCGAGATGGTGATGTTGTCCTCAAATCTTAAGAGGCTAAAGGTTCTAGTTCATCAGATGAAGCTGAGCTAAAATGGTGCCTGTCAATTTTGCCAGGGTCATGATGTAATCATTAGGATCTCTTGTGTTTGAGCTTCAAAGCATGGAGTTTTGTAGCTAATGTTTGCTGCAGAAGGAGGCTCTACACATGCATACTTAAGGAGCTCAAGGATAACGACCCCTGTAAGGGCCCGTCTACATATGGGCCTCCAGACCAGTGCATTTCTAGGAATATGATTTCACAAGAAAGAGACTATGCATAATACCATAATTGTAGATTACAGAAGACATGGGTAAGATGTGATTCAAGGCTGATGTGATACTTTTTCAGGAGCTGCGAACAAATCTTGTCCAAGTCCTAATCAGTTCACCTTTGCCAGCATACTTCTAGCCTATGCCACAATAAGAGCTTTGGAACAGGGTATGGACATACATCGAAGCATAATTGAAAGGAGCTGTGAAGCGAATGAGTCTGTAGATGTTTGGGCTTTGATGGTTTTGGTGGTCGTGAGAGAAGCTCCCATGCTAGTTGGGCCATAAATATCTCAAGGTTTATGTGAAGTATGAGTTGTTCAAACATCAGGTGAGGATTTAAATGGTGCATGTCAATTTCTCTGGATATCAGTGAGTAGAGGGAGTCATCTCATTTAGTAATATGTCTTAGTAAGCCGAATGTATATGGTTTCATGTGTATATAAGAGTTTAGAAAATGGAAAGACAGTGAGAAAAATGGTCATATGGTGAGCTGATACATGGGAACTAGCTCAGTTATAAGTTGCACAGGCGTTTGACTTAAGCTTAGGATACTTATTTTGAGGAAATAAATGATGAAAGTGTTAATTGGGGTGTTTGGGCCAAATTCAGTGTTCGCGGAGGTGCATACGAAAAAACAATATCACCTCAAAACGGTGTTCTACCCACCATGTACATAAGGAAATATCCTGGGTTGAGCTGAGCTAACGCTCACATAGGTAAAGTAAGAGTTGAAGAGTTGGTTCCCGAGCATGTTGAATGGGATCCAAGGTGGCTCACTGAATTGATTAAGTAAGGTCTTGATTAAGCTTCCCCAGCTTGCAGAATGTCTTGTGCACTCGGTGAAGAATATGGAGGGTGGCTTGGTGGTGAATCTATGCATCAAATATAAAGTTCATTTTTCAATACTAGTCAGAGTGCTCAATAGCTCGAGGTAAAGGAGCTCATACTTAGAAATGAAATCAACATTGAACGAGATGGTATTTCGGTTGGGCATGAATTAGAACTTGGAGAAGTATGACATGAGTAGTAAAGCCAAGACTCTACCGATATAGGGTGGGGTAAAATCGAATGGCTTGATCAAAGTGCAACGAGAGAAAAATGGTGAATATGGTGGCAGGATCCTTGCAAGATCATGGTTCAGTCAAGTTTCAGGCTTGAATGAGGACACGGCTCGGAGGTGAGTTTGAGCCTAGGAAAGGTAAGCTAGTTTTGTTAGATGAAGAGATTGGTGACTTTGTAGGGGAAGCTCACATATGTTTCATGAAAGGCAATGTGGAATGCATAAATGGCCTTGAGTTAACCAAGCAAAATGATAAGAATCAAGTTTGATAGCTCACCATTCGAAGGAATCAATGCAAAAGATCTCGATTTCCAAGGCAAGGAAAGAGTTGGTGTGGGGTTTAAAATCGATTTGCAACACTGAGTTAGAGGATTTGAAAATCATCAATTTGGTATGGTTATGGCAGATATGGAGCTCGTGTCCAACTCAGTGAGTTGGTTTGGTGAGCCAACCACTAAGTTGGGCTATGTGTAGACTCTATCCACATGGACCCCCCTCCTCTTCAAGTCAAACGGGTCAACAGGGGGTCCCAACATTATGTTATTTAATTTAATATTTTAACTAAAATATTTTAATAATAATATTTATCATTATTATTCAAATATTTTATTTAAATATTCTTTTAATTAATTGAGAAGACTAGGTCATTAGGCAATTAATGACCCATGATGGAACCTTCTTAGGTGATTGCAACTAACTGTAATAAATACATCACGGGGCCTTGAATTTAGGAATGTAATTATGACATTTCTTCTTATTTCTCAAATATTCTTCTATAAATGTAAGTTGGAAGCTCATTTCAAGGGGTCCCAACAGTTCAGACAAGTTGGAGAGTAAGATATCTTAGGTGAGTGTATGATTTTCAGGAGTCCTCTCTCTTATGCAAGTTGTCCTTGTGTGTTGAGAGAAACTTTCAATCCTCCTCTTCAAGATTGTAATCGCAACTACTGCCTCTTCTGAATGTATGATGCATTGTTCATGTTAATGAAGCAATAAAAGTGTGGTGTTTTGTGCCTAATCTCAGTCCTTTCATCCTTATATACTTCCTTGTGCCTTTTCTCATGCTTGCAAGTACAACGTGCAAGTTCACATTTCTATTGCAGGTTTTTGGAGTTCTATGCTTATCGAGTGGTGGAGTATTGCATGTAGTTGAGTCGTGGTGTCTATTCACCCTTCTTGAGTTCATCCTTCTTTATTAGGAAACCGGTATATTTCTTTGTCTGATCAAAGTTTAAAAAAGGGAATGCATGTATCTAAGTTTGTGGTATCTTGTAACCTCTCTAAAGTTGCAATAGGTGAAGTTGACCTGTGGTGCACACACCCTCTTCAAATTAACCCTTCCTAAGTATGGAATAGCCCTTTATTTGGTGCATCACCATCCCTAGTATAGTTTCATTTCTATAAATCTCTTTCCCTAAAACCCCATGAAGATGTTAGCATAGGACTAGATAATCATTTTATTACACTAGGAGTTAAAAGTGCATTAGATACATGTTGGATTTCCCTTGCAGTTTTACGCAGAAGTAGTTTTAGTAATACAATAGTTCATTTGATTAATTATGGACCTTCAAGTTCACTAGATAGAGTAAGAATAATGAGAAATAAAAGTCAAGGGATGGTAGATCTAAATCCAGAGGTAAGGGAATTACCTGTTGGAAATGTGGAAAGAAAAGACATGCAAAGAAAGATTATTGGTCAAAGGATAAAGAGAACCAACACCCAGACAAAGGTAAAGAGTCAAATAAGGAGAAAAATATTGCAATAAAGGTAATGGAAGATACTCTTATTCTGTCTTTGGATAATAGAATAGAATCATGAGTTTTAGATTCAGGAGCTTCTTTCCATGCAACCCCTAATAAGGGTTATTTCAGAAATTATGTCTAGGGAAATTTTGGGCATTTTTTTTTTGGTGATGATGAACCTTACATTATTACTGGTAAAGGAGAATTTAATCTAAAATTGTAGAATGTAAATACATGGGTATTGAAATATGTGAGGCATGTGCCAATCCTCAAGAGGAATATTATTTCTACAGGAAAACTAGGTGAAGTTGGTTGCATGGTTACATTCACAAAAAACCTTTAGAAAGTCACCAAGTGTGATTTTGTTGTGGCAAGAGGTAAGAAGGTAGGAACGTTATATTTATCTACTTATGTTATTGATTCTTTTTCTATGTTATTTACTTTAGATTTAGATGCATGCATGTTGCATAATCGGTTGGACCATATGAGTCAAAGATGAATGCAGATATTAAAGGCTAAGGGTAAGTTATTATATTTGAAATATTTAGATCTTGAATTCTATGAGCATTGTGTCTTTGGAAAGAAAAAGAGAGTGACATTTCTCAAAGTTATAGAAACTAAGGAGTAGAAATTAAATTTTGTACACTAAGATGTGTGTAGACCATTCCAGGTAGCTTCTCATGGAGGATCCCAGTATTATGTTACTTTCATTGATGATGGTACAAGAAAGTTATGGGTTTATTGTATTAAACATAAATATGATGTTTTTGATACTTGTAAAAGATGTAAATCCCTTTTTAAGAATGAATCAAATTCAAAGTTAAAGTGTCTTAGATCAGAAAATGATGGTGAATATTGTAGCAAGGCTTTTAATGATTATCGTTCAGTGAATGGAATACATACAGAAATGACAGTTCTAAGAACACCATAAGAGAATGATGATGTAGAAATAATGAACATGATAATCATGGAATGTGCTACAAGTATGAGGATACATGCTAGAATATCATGGTAGTTTTGGAAAGAATTAGTTGATACAATGGTTTATTTGATTAACCGAGGGCCTTCAAGTTCACTAGATGGAGGAATACTAGAAAAAGCTTGGACCGGAAAAGAGGTAGATATTTATTTTCTTAAATTTTTTAGTTTAGAATCTTTTGTGTATATTGATAAGGAAAATAGGAAAAAGTTATATGAAAAATCCAAGAGATGCACTTTCATTGGTTTTGGATTTGGTGATTTCAGATTCTATTTTTTAGATTTAGAGAATTCTAAAATTATTAAGAGTCGTGACATTGAATGGAATGAAAAAGACTATATAAGGATCAAATTTTAGTACCCAAGGACGAACTGGTTGAGAATTTTTTAAACGAAAATAAACTCTTAGATTTAAAAATCATACCTACAGGGTTACACAGTAACTGGTGTCGATTGACCCCTGACCGATATCGGTCAGTTGAACTAGTATTTGTTATAGGAGATCCAAACTGACATCGGTTAGTAGAACCAGCATCGAATACAGGTGACTAGTGTTGGTCACTATCAGAATTGGAAACAAATGTCCAAGAGGTCCAGAATGAGCCTCCGGTACCCCAAACTCTTGTGAGAAATTTATAAAGGGTAAGTAAATCTCCTGAAATATTTACACCTTCTTTATCTTATTTATTATTAACTGATAATGATTAACCAAAACATTTTTGAAGAAGCAATGCAGGATAGAGAATCACGTATCAGTGAGAGTATGGCATGGATGAGGAGATGAAATCCTTGGAACAAAACTAGACTTGGGATTTTGTTGAGTTATCCAATAGGAAAGAGGTACATTGCATAACAAATAGGTTCACAAGATCAAGGAATAAGAGGGTGGATAAAAAAGGTACAAGGTAATAATTGTAGTAAAGGGGTTATCACAGAAAACAAGTATTGACTTTGGTAAAACATTTTCTCATGTTGCTAAAAAGACTTCCATACATACTGTATTGAGTATATTTACAGTACATGATTTGCATTTAGAGAAAACTAAATATGAAGACCGACTTTCCTTCATGGTGATTTGGATGAAGAAATTTATATGCATCAGCCCGCCTGGGTATAAAGTCAAGGGTAAGGAGAAATTAGTGTACATGTTGAAAAAGAGCCTATATGGGCCCAAGAAAGATCCACGGAAATGATACATGAGGTTTGATAATTTTATACATAAGCATGGTTACTTTGAGATGTGAATGTGATCATTGTGTTTATTTCAAGAAACTTGAAAATAGGAGATATATTATTTTGTTATTGTATGTAGATGATATGTTTATTGCAGGATCTAGTACACAATACATTGATGAACTTAAGGGAAAGCTAAGCTCACACATTTTCTATGAAGGATTTAGAAGCTACAAAAAGAATACCTTTGCATGCAAATACACAAAGGCAGGAAGAACAAAAAATTGTTATTTGTCTCAAGAGGATTATATCAATGCAAGGTGTTAGAAAGGTTTAAAATACAATATTTAAAACCTCCAAGTACACCTATGGCTGGACACTTCAAATTGAACAAATATTTGTGTCTTTTATCACATGAGGAGGTCAAATGCAAGACAGGAGTACTATATTCTTCAGAAGTTGGGAGTATCATATATGCTATGGTTTGTACCAAACTAAACATTGCACAGGCAGTGGTATTTGTGACTATATCTATGGCCAATATAGGTAAAGAGCATTAAAAAGTATTCCAATTGATACGTACAGTATTTGAGAGGTACATCTAGCATGTAGTTATGTTATGGAGGTTCAGAATATTTATTTCTGTTGGTTATGTTTATTCAAATATGGTTGGAGATCTAGATTGTAAAAGGAGCACTATTGGATATATTTTCACGGTAGGTGGAATGATCAGTTAGCTGGATATTCTATATTGTAAAAGGTTGTGGATTTGTCTATTATAGAGGAAAAGTATGTTGTACCTACAATGGCTAGCAAAGAGATTATACAGACGAGCAGATTCATGGAAGAGTTTGGAAAGGAGCAAGATGATTGCAAATTATTCAGTGACAGTCAGAGTGTAATTCATTTGGCAAAAAACTCAGTGTTTCATTATAGAACAAAACACATTTAGTTGAGGTATCACTTCATACGGAAGGTATTAGAGGATGGGAAACTGAAACTGGAGAAGATTCATACAAGTGAAAACCATGCGGATATGCTAACAAATCCATTAGAAAAAGAGAAGTTGGAGCTACACTCCACTTCTGTTGGTCTTCAAGTTTGAGACGTGAAGAGGAAGAAACAAAGCTAAGGAAAGGATCCAAGAATGACGTTATACAGGTATAGTACAATAATTTATCTCCAAGTGGGATATAGTTGAGTTGTGGAGATCAATTACTTCAAATTAGCATGCAATATTAAACTTGCACAAAAACATAGTAACTGACATCGGTTATGGAGGGACCAGCATCGGTCACCTATGACCAGCATCAGTCGGGTAAGGAGGAATCCGCATTGGTTAGGGCTAACTGATGTCGGTTACCTGTGTGTGAGAGTTTTATTTAACTCTCGGGAATTAGATCTAAATATAGTATTAAATTATATCTATTGATTGTAATTGCATGGCTAAGTTCCCTAAGTTTTAATATGCCTATATAAGCATGAAAGCTAGGGTTTAGAAGTAAGGATTGTGGAAGTTGATGATTATTGTGAGAATAATTGTGAGAGAGTGAATTCTTGGAGAAGGAGAAGGTTGAGAGAAATAAAGTATTGTACATCTGAGAGGTGTGGAATATTGTAAATCTTCATTGTATATCTTCTGAAAGATTTGGATAATAGATTGACTTGTTTCTTGGTGGATGTAGCCCACACTAGGTGAACCACATTAAATATGGTGTTGATTTATATCGCTTGTTTTGTATAATTTTTCTGGTAGAATATCCACTTTTATTGCATGTATGCTTAGATCTGATATATTATCTGTACAACCTTGTGCTAACCCCAAAAATTGGTGTCTTGGATCATGGTACTTGTATGGTGAATCTGATCTTAATTGTTATTTGAATTGTTATGTTTCCTTATCACATGTGTTTCCAATTGAATGTATGTAATGGTTGATGTGAATGAATGAACACGTGGATATTTATATTTTCATAAATTTGTATACTAACATCTTGACAAGAACACCCAAAGGAGGGACCTGGTAGGCTTCACGTGCTTTGGGTGAGCATTTAGATCTATTGAATGAAGTGTCAGCGCGCCTAGGAAATTGAGTATAGAAAACAAGACTACAAACTAATAACAACATGAATGAAAAATTATAGAGGGAAGTGGTGAATGAAAAGTGGAGATAAATTATAGTGATGACCACCTTCTGATTCAAAAAATGGGAAACAATATTGTTTTGACTGATGCCAATTAAATTAGCTCTATCAATCTTACCAATGTGATAGAGGAAGAAGCTGGATAAGGAAGTTTTAAGGTGAAAGTGGTACTGGATATTGATGAAAATGAGATCATGATATTTGTGTTTCATGAATGCTTTAGAGAAAACCATCCTCTCCTAGTAGATGGTATCTTCTTTTTTACAAGGATCATTGATCTCATCAATTTCAAGGAAGAATATCCTAAATAATGGTAGTTTAAAGTCTTAGTATTCCAATGAGGGAAAAATTCTTTCCAAAATTACTTCAACTCATTGCATATGTATGGAAACCTTTAGTAGCTTTATTAAGTGTACTCTAGTTATTTATATGACTTTGGTATGTCCTATTTTTCCTCCTTAATATGTTATAGTTAATTATATGGTCTTGGTAAGTTCTAATTCTCCTCCCTTGTATGCTAAGTTAGTATTATCATATAATTGGTATGTTTTGGAGATCCCTATTAGGTATAATGTAACCAAACTTTGTTGGTGGGTAAGTGCACCAAGCTTGGGGGCCAGAGGGGGTCTTAAGTGGATGCATTTTTCTGAAAAATAAAAAAATTCAACTTGTATGAATTTTCTGAAATAGTTACACTCAAAATTGGAAGATTTTGTATAAACATGAATTGTATCATTTTGAGTCTAGTTTCCAAGCTACTAAATTTTATTGAAAATGGATAAGTTTAAATGGGTAAAATAACTAAAATACCAACAGGTGCTCCTAAAACATAATAAAGTGACTTTCATGCCCCCACCATTTTTTAGCACTATTTAGTATTTTTGAAAACCCTTTTTTGTAGAAAGATAGCTAGGAGCATCTAGTTTGTGCTAGAGTTTTTTTAAGATTTTTTTAGCAAGTATTTAGTTTTTTATGATTTTTCTAGTACAAAAATTTAAAGTTTTGAAAAATAATGGAGCTCCAACCATGCCCCCCCTAACTACCTCAAAAAATATTGAAAATTAGATTTTTTTTAATATGTATAGAATTAGGCCTAGTTTGTGCTAGTATAATTTTTTTCAATTTTGATGAGCCAAAAAAACGATACACGATGAAAGATAGGCATATTTAAACTTCAAAAAATAGCTATAAAAATGCATAGTTAGAAAATAAATAATATGGAAACCTTAGATTAGTCAGAAAATTTGAAAAATTATATTTTTAGAAAGAAGAAACTTTCCTCTACATCGTGGTATAATTTTTTTAAAACGAATCGATCGTTTTATGTTGATTTATCATGGTGGAAGAGGATTTTTTGCATTTTCCTGTAAAAACACGTTATTTGTTGTGTTTGTACAGGTCCATGCCTAAGGCTTAGGGATCCAAACCAAATATAAGCCTTGAGGTAAGGCTTGGAAAAAGTGCAAACACAAAATACGTAAGCGTTCGGTATAATATGAACATAATATGTGCTTCTAGCATGCTTTTATGTACAAAAATAAATGTTTAAGTATAAGAAATAATAAAATATAAATAATAATAAATGAAAAACTTATACTTAAACTTATAAATGAAAAAAATTAAATTTATTTTAGTAAATATAAGAAATTAGGGCCACTCTACACCTTATGGAACTAGTCTCACAGCACCATTAGTCATGATTTAGGAGATAGTTTTTTAAGTATAATTTGGTCAGTACATACGTAATTTTTCAGGATTTCAGCATTCAGCCTAAAGCTTTTAGCATTTAATTTCTAAAATTGAAACCCTAAACTCAAGGCTCTAAACCTAAACCCTAAACCCTAAACCATCATCCCTAAACCCTAAAACATAAACCCTAAACCCTAAACCCTAAACATTAATCATTCAACTCTTACCCATGAGCCCCAAACCCTAAACCTTGAGCCTTAAGCCATAAACCCTAAACCCTAAACAATGATCCATGAGCCCTAAAGGCTAAACCTTAAACCCTAAAAACTAAATCATAAACCCTGAACCCTAAACCCTAAACCCTAAACAATGAATCCTAAACCCTAAATCCTAATCCCTAAACCCTAAACCTTGAACTCTACAACCTAAACCCTTAACCCTAAACCATTAACCCTAAGACCTAAAACCTAAACTATAAACCCTAAACCCTAAATATTAAACTCTTAACCCTGAACATGAAATCCTAAACCCTAAAACCTAAAACCTAAAACCTAAACCCTAAACCCTAAGCCCTAAACACTAAATCCAGAGCCTTGAGCTCTAATCCCTAAACCTTAAACATGTAACAAACCCCAAACCTTGAGCCATAAACCTTAAACCATGAACCCTCAACCCTAAACCCTAAGCCTTGAACCCTTCAGACTGATCCTTGAGCCCTAAACCCTAAATCTAGAGCCAGGAGCTCTAACTTGTAAACCTTAAACCTATAACTCTAAACCCTAAACCTTGAGCCACAAACCCTGAACCATGCACCCTAAACCCTAAGATCTAAACCATAAATCCTAAACCCTAAGCCTTGAACTATACACCTTGATCCATGGGCCCTAAATCCTAAACCATGTACCATAAGCCCTAAACCATAAACCCTAAACCATGAACCCTAAATGATAAAGCCTAAACCCTAAACTATGAGCCCTAAATTCTAAACCCTAAACCCTTGACCCTAATCCCTAAACCATAAACCTTAAACCTTAAATCCTGAGCCCTAAAAAATAAACCCTAAACTCTGAACTATGTGACCTAAACCCTTAACCCTCAACCCTTAACCGTTAGACCTAAATGCTAAACTATAAACCCTAAACCCTAAACCTTAAACCATGAGCCCTTAACCCTAAACACTAAACACTAAATCCAGAGCCCTAATCTCTAACCTCTAAACCTCATATATTTCTCGTAGGTCTTATGAGTGAGTTCATCTTTTTTAATATCAATATTAGGACCTTATTTCCTATTCTTGTGCCTAGAACCATCATTGAGTCTTCTTGTATAACTAACTTGTTTATGAGAGGTGGGACAAGAAACTAAATGGATATGACATCAACCTTGTGCCTTGAAATGAATATTGCACATCTCTGCCAAACCTGTTTCTCCCCACATATACTTGCATTCTTGAATGACAATTTCTTTACACTCTAAAACAAATTTCACATTTCTCATATTTCCATGTATGGTATTATGCAAGATAGGAAGACCCATTGGAAGCTGGAAAAAATAACCATCGCAACACGAAAATTAAACTCAAAATAAATGGAAGAAACATAGATAGTATACCAACGTGGAGGTGTAGGATCATAACTGAATGACCTGCAGTATCCTCTCCTTTGGAGAAAGAGAAATCTCTTCTATTACTAGAATGTATAGTAAATTTGACAAAACTTTTTGAAGTGTTCAAAATAAGCATAACAACTAGGGAATGGCTAAGAACACAAAGGAGTTATCAATCCCCCAGTGAATCTTTCTTGTTTAGTTTTGAATGGGAATTAACTGGCCTATGACTTAGTGACCTTCCATTCATTGATAATTCCTGCTATGATAAACCCATGGATGTTTTCAAAAGTTCCTTTAAAAAGATAGGGGTAGTCATCAATCCTAGTGAAGGGTGTGATGTGATTTACAAACAACTTAAAATTCATACAAATTTAGAGGTCATAACATGAATTTACAAATATCTCCATCATTATAAATGGAATCCAAGTAACAGTGTCTCTTTATACCCAAGGATCTAGGACTACTGGGGTCTATGGTAGGATTGGACATTCAAGAATCATTGAGTGTTTGAATCAGAATGTCATTACATCTGGAGAAACATTTTCAAACATTGGAGTAATGCATCTTGGAAAATAAACTTGAACCTCATAAATCCACTCAAATTGTTAGCTTACACAAGCACTGTACATATCAAGCTTTATTATTCAAATGAAACCTTCATTCACGACAACTTACAACTAAAATAATTATTCAAAAGAGCATCAAAAAAATTTCTTTGTACCAAATTGTTCCTGGATATTTGACATTTCCCTCCTTCAAAATATCAACGGATGAAAGACACCAAATTGTGATTACTCTCTTTAAATGTTTTTCCTAGGAAGCAGATGAACCCTTTTTAGTTGAATAATATGTGTTAATACTAATAAG
This sequence comes from Taxus chinensis, assembly GCA_019776745.2. NCBI lineage: Eukaryota > Viridiplantae > Streptophyta > Pinopsida > Cupressales > Taxaceae > Taxus > Taxus chinensis. The sequence goes on along the minus strand of CM034153.1, from coordinate 178,676,148 downwards.
AATGGGTAAGACACAAAACATTACAGTGAGTAAAATAGCTCCCATGCGATGGGAAAAAGAAGATAGATGTATTGGGTAACATTTATTTGTACCAAATTTTTCTTGGATATATGAAATTTCCCTCCTTCAAATATCAGTAGATGAAAGGCATCAAATTATGATGAATCCCTTTTAATGTTCTACCTACAAAGTAGATGACCTATTTTTAGTTGAATATTATTTTTCAATACTTATAAGAATGGATAAGACATCGAATAATACAGTAAGTGAATGGGTGAGCCTAAACCTTAAGCCTTAAACGTTGGTCCCTAAACCCTAACCCCTAAACCCTAAACCCTGAGCCTTAAACCCTAAACCATGTCCCCCTAAACCCTAAACCCTGACATTTAAACCTTAAACCTTGATCCCTAAACCCTAATCACTAAAACCTAAACTGTAAGCCCTAATCCCTAAACCCTAAACATTAAGCCCTAAACCCTAAACCCTCAACCCTAAACCCTAAAACCTAAACCCTGAGCCTCAAATCCTAAACCCTAAACCTTGAGCCCTAAACCCTAAGCCTTGAACCTTGAGCCCTAAGCCCTAAGCCTAAGCTCAAACCCTAAACATTGAACCCTAAAACATGAACCCTCAACCCTAAACCCTAAACAATAAACCCTCAACCCTGAGCCCTAAACCCTAAACCCTTAACCCTCAACCCTAAGCCCTAAACCCTTAACCTTGAGCCCTAAACCCTAAATCCTAAACCCTTAACCCTGAGCCATAAACCCTAAACTCTAAACCCTAAACCATAAACCCTAAACCGTGAACCCTAAACCCTAAGCTCTAAACCCTAAACCCTAAAATATGAACCATGAGCCCTAAACACTAAACCATAAACCCTAAACCCTGAGTCATAAACCTTGAACCATGAGCCCTAAACCCTAAACCCTAAACCTTAAATCATAAACCTTGACCCAAAGGAAAGTCCTAATAATATCATTCAATGTGTTTTAATGTGTAGGGAATAATATCTAAGATGATTGATCAACTCATTTATATTTGATGAGAGATTACTTCCTCTGAAGGCCTAAAAAGGTCATTTTTCATCATTTTGTAGATAATTGAACACCCCTTCAGAACAAGCTAAAATGAGTTAGTCATGTCATCTAGGTATCAAGGACCATCATGTGTGAAGTATTAAGGCATCGTTTGTCTCCATGAGAGACATATGAGCAAAAACATGTATGAGAATTATGAATTTGATTCCATGAAAGGATAATTTTAGAGCTAGGAAAGGTGAGGGGATGATCTTTATATGGAGCACCATGTTTCTAAGAATGAACAATCATCTGTGTTTACTTGATGTAATTCACTTAGTATTATTCATAAAAACTCATTCAACTCCTAGTAGTGTGATCAAACATTAAGGAGGAGGCACATTATAATCACCTCATTTTGGCCATAGGATAGGAATCCCATTCAGGGAGCAATCCTCTATCTACAAAGTGAGGATCTCATTTTAGTAAGAAGTAGACAAGCATCATAGAGTTGATTTATGGTCACTAAAGTGAATTATGGACCAAATTTAAAAATTGGTACCAATTCAAGCAGTGGTAGGGCCAAAATCTAATTTAGAAGGTCAAAAAACCTACAAAATGAGTATATGATTTCCCAAAACAAAGACCGACTATAATATATATGCCCTGAAAGTTTTAGGTCCTTTGTTGAAATCCTGAAAATGAGTTAAGTACTGACCAGATTAGATTTTGAAAAACTATCTTCTAGATTATAACTATTGGAGCTACGGGACCACTTCCATCAAGTGCAGAGTGGCCCTCACTTCTTATATTTACTAAACATTTATTTTAGTAAGTATAAGCCCCCAAATGGGTAAGTGCACCAAGATGGTGGACAATTAAGTGGACATAAAAACCTAAAATTTAGGTACCGCGAGTGTGGTTTATAAACCGCACTCCGTAGTTTTTAAACTGCTCACACAATTTTTTTATAGGCTCGGTGATTTCCGAACCTAGAACCGTGATTGCGGTTTACAAACCACGATCGCGGTCCTCTGAGACAAAAAATACAGACCCACGACTCCTCATTTTCCCTCATTTTTCCTTTCCAACCACAATTTCTCCTACACCTTTGGCACTCGCGCTTTGAATACCCCCTAAAAATTACTCTTCGGACTTGTGGATCATGATAGTTTCAACCATGCCACCAAGACAAAGAGGTAAGCCCTCGATTTTGATCAATTTGTTTGCATTTTAGGTTTTTTTTGTGATTTTCATGGGTTTTTCAATTTTTTGTTTATGTATACAATTTTTTTGTTTTGTCAGTTGCTCGGCAAGCTCGTAATCCTGCAAACCATCAAAATATTCCTCAAAACCCTCCAAAAATCCTCAAAACCCTCCAAACATTCCTCAAAACCCTCCTCCAAACATAGATCCGCCTCCTGTGGCTCCTTCTGTCCCCACAGAACCAACAGGAACACAAGCTGATATCGTTGGAAAAATCTGACAAAATAAAATTGCCATTGAGAACCTTATTCAGAATATAAGACAAAATCATGCCACAAATCCGTCCCGCATGACTTTAGCCAACACATTGCAAACATTGATTGGTGAAGTTGACTCCGCAACCAACCAAATAGATAGATGGAATACCTTTAGAGGTGATTGTAGGCAGTGGTATGCAAATAAATTATCCCATGCGGCTGTAAAAGACAAAAAAAAATGGAAAAGACCGCATTTGTGCATTATTTACTGACCCAAGAACCAATGCCCCCCGCAGTTACTTGCAAATGGTTCCCAATCCATTGGTGCCATGATGACCGAATCAAGAACAATTTTTGGGACCGATGGTGGATGGTTTTTGATTATCCACCATGCAACAACAATGAGGTTCCCCTCTATTTTTTGAAGAAATTATATTGCGAGTTCATGCTTAATGAGGTCCCAAATTATTTTTACTTTTCTGATTTTTATGGGTGAGGTGGTGGCTCTGCACAGAGTAGACCTGGTGCATGCGTAGGTCAACCAAGGATCCCCCATGCCCCAAAACCCCCACTGCCTTCAGTTATCCCTCCTACAGTGAAGGAGGTTGTGGAGATTAACACAATACATGCATTGAGGGAGCTCAGTAACACTTTGACCCAGCATAGTGAGCAGATTGCATCTGGTGATGTTGGTGGAGGTGCCAGTTCTAGCGCACCACACCACTGTGGATCATGTGGTGCCGTATGCACTGCGGGTGAGACATCATTTGTTGGATCACATGATTTCTTTTCTCTAGATGAGATGATGGCGGATGTTTTTGGAACTGGTGCAATGGATCTTGGTCTTTCATAGGTAAATGTCAAATAAATATTTAATATATATACAATAGTTTAATTCATGTTTGAGATTTTAATATATATGTATTTCATTGTACGTTATGTACATACATGTAAAAACTAATTTTTTATTTTATTTTAAATAGCAAAAGCCAGTGAAGGAAACATCCATCGTCGACATGCTAGCTACTGTAGCTGGGCATGTTACAAACGTAAGTTTCAAGTTGTACTTAAATTTCAAATTTCATTTGATTGTGCACTTTTATTATTATAATGTTTCACCTGTACATGTACATATTAATATATGTTTGTCTTTTATACGTGCAGGAGCCTGACGGGTCATCATCTGCTCTGGGAACTGAGGCTATTGGCACACCTCACATGACTTTTACGCAGGTTAGTTTCTCTTTACACTTTGTTTCTAATTGTGGAAGTTCACGTGGATTATGCTTTGGCTCTGTTATGTGGCAGTCATGTAGATTAATATTGATTTGTACATGTTTTTTGTATAGCTTATGACTGCCAGAGAGACTCCTCCATATATGCAGACTGTGGAGGATGCTGTAGATACTGCCATAGCATCTGTAGATCCACTAACTGAGGTACAATTTTTCAAATTTGTTAAATTTATTTAGGAATTATTTCTTATTACTTAAATCTACAATATCAAATTTTGTACATGAAATATTTAATTTGAAATTTAATTATTTGTATGTAGCTTACCTCTCATGAGTCTACTGTTGTCCCTATCATGCGTCAACAACAAATTGATAGGGATCATGACATTGCGGTAAGATTTCACATGCATTTTAACTAAATTCTAAGTTTCTAAATTTTGAATGTATTTTAAAAATATGGGTGTTAAAAACTTGTTGTTTATGAATGTGCAGGTTAGGTTGCAGGCCTTCTTAGAGACGCCTAGGACCACATGGATGAAATCCATAGTGGCATCTCCCTCCACTACATCCCCGGGTTGTGGACATGCTACTTCTAGCAGGGCGAAGAGAGGGAAGATGTTTCATGATTAGATTCATAGGACGTGGATGTACATATATATATATATATATATATGGGCCAGCTGGTCCTAGTTCATGATTCTTCATAGGACATTGTATATAGCCTTATGCGGCCACATGTGGTCTTATATGTATGACACACTTGGTTCGAGATGTACACATGTTATGAACTTATATTTTCAGAGACGTGCATTCAACACACTTAGTTTGATACATTATATATCCATGTGTTGGTTTTCATAACGATATTACTTCTATGTTTGATTCGAATTCATTGCACATGATATCCTTCTATGTATGTATATTCTATGTATATTAATTCTATATGTATGTTTGATTTAAAATTAAAAAACTATGGTGCAACAATAAGAAGAAAATAAGCATATATCTCATGTACCATATTCTAGTGCAATAATAAGTTTTATGTATGTTATGACATGTACATGTCAAGGACTGAAATTTCACATGTTGTTGGAGTTGTCAGTAGATTTTAGGAAAATCTAGGTAGAGAACATTGTTCAGCAGTGAAGTGGGAGTTTCACTACTTGTGAGGAAAAATAAATTATTGCATCACCTATAACAATATTGGTGATTCAATTTGTGGATATTTTGATTCATATTTTGTAAGTGATTTGGAAAAACAAAGATCGACTTCTAGTTATGCTATTACACTTGTAACTGGACCTATCAGTTGGATTTCAAAGCTTCAAAATATTACAATTTTTTCAACTACTGAGGTAGAATATGTAGCTGCCTATCATAGTTGTCAGGAGGTAATTTGGGTAAAAAATTTATTGGATGAGTTTTGAAGATATCAATAGAAGATGAAGGTATTGTGTGATAATCAAAGTGCTATTTAATTATCCAAGAATCTAGCTTATCACAATAAGACAAAGCATATTTTAGTTAAGTATAATTTGGTTATACATGTTATTGATGAAGGGATAATAGCACTTGACAAGGTACACACCATAGAAAACTTTGTTGATATTCTCACAAAACTAGTACTATTATAGAAGCAAAAATGGTGTTTATCTTCTATTCATTTGCAGAAAATGCGATGAGTTGGTCATGTAATATATAAAGTGGATTGGTTATCAAGGTGGATATTATAAAATATGTGACAACAAAGTTAAATTTTAGATCCCTTTACGACAACATTTTTAGCTCACTTTTCAAAGGGGTGTGGGGGGCTTCCCCCCACTCATGTCACAGGGGGTCTAGGGGGGTAGTGATGAATTCAACCGATCTCTATTTTTAGTAAAGAAAATCCTAATGTTGTTTTCCTAGTCTATTTATAGGATGAGGAATCCTAACTATACTTGGAATAAGAGAGTAACTATTGTTGAAAAAGTTGTAATTGTTAAAAAGTTGTAGTTGTAAAATTGTTGAAAAAGTTGTAATTGTTGAAAAAGTTCGGAGCGGAGTCCCTTAAAAAAAAAATGTTCAATTGTGGCACCGGTGACTACGCGCACTCCGTGGCACCTAGAGATATCTCATGCGGACACACCTCAGGTGGCCCTCTAGCCTGTCTCAAATCAGTGCTAGAGGAAACACGCAATCATTAGTTAGTGCAAGGCGACAACGTCATTGCTTCCGGGCTACCTCGTTTGGGGTGAACACTAGTCCCTTAAGAGCCCTGAGACCAAAAAATCATTCAACTTCAACGGGTGACTACGCACACTCCATGGAACCTAGAGATGTCTCGTCTAATCCTACACCTTGGTGTAGGGACCCTCTACAATATCCTGTCTCAGTTTTTTCCTTCTCCAATCGGTGCTCTCGCTGCCCTATTGTTTGCAAACACGCCGAATAGTGTAGTTTGAGACAGTGTAAGGCTGTCAAACGGTATATTGTGTAAACGGTGGGTCATGGCACCAAACTGACTATGCAAACACATTTGGGTGGTGAGGTAAATGCTAGAGGATCGTTTTTGTGCGCAACAACGTCGTTGCTTCCGGGCTACCTCGTTCGGGTGAGTCCCTCAAGAGCCCTGAGACCAAAAAATCGTTCAACTTCGACGGGTGACTACGCAGACTCCGTGGCACCTAGAGATGTCTCATCTAATCCTACACCTCAGTGTAGGGACCCTCTACAATATCCTGTCTCAGTTTTTTCCTTCTCCAATCGGTGCTCTCGCTGCCCTATTGTTTGCAAATGCATTGAATAGTGTAGTTTGAGACAGTGTAAGGCTGTCAAACGGTATATTTTGTAAACGATGGGTTGTGGCACCAAACCGACTGCATCTACACATCCAGGTGGCCAGGTAAACACTAGAGGAGGTGTCATTTTGGTGCACAACAACGTCGTTGCTTCCGGGCTACCTCGTTCGGGCAGAGTCCCTTAAGAGCCCTGAGACCAAAAAATCGTTCAACTTCGACAGTTGACTACGCGCACTTTGTGGAACCTAGAGATGTCTCATATAATCCTACACCTCAGGTAGGGACCCTCTACAATAGCCTATCTCAGTTTTTTCCTTCTCCAATCGGTGCTCTCGCTGCCCTATTGTTTGCAAACGTGTCGAATAGTGTAGTTTGAGACAGTGTAAGGCTGTCAAACGGTATATTTTGTAAATGGTGGGTCATGGCACCAAACCAACTACATGGACACATGTCTGGGTGGCTAGGTGAACACTAGAGGAGGCATCATTTTGGTGCGCGACAACGTCGTTGCTTCTGGGCTACCTCGTTCGGGCGGAGTCCCTTAAGAGCCCTGAGACCAAAAAATCGTTCAACTTCGACGGGTGACTACACGCACTCCATGGCACCTAGAGATGTCTCATCTAATCCTACACCTCAGTGTAGGGACCCTCTACAATAGCATGTCTCATTTTTTCCTTCTCCAATCGGTGCTCTCGCTGCCCTATTGTTTGCAAACGCACCGAATAGTGTAGTTTGAGACAGTGTAAGGCTGTCAAATGGTATATTGTGTAAACGGTGGGTTGTGGCACCAAACCGACTGCGAACACATGTGGGTGGCCAGGTGAACATGCTAGAGGAGGCCATTTTGGTGCAACAATGTCGTTGCTTCCGGGCTACCTCGTTCGGGCAGAGTCCCTTAAGAGCCCTGAGACCAAAAAATCGTTCAACTTCAACGGGTGACTACGTAGACTCCAGGCACCTAGAGATGTCTCATCTGATCCTACACCTCAGTGTAGGGACCCTCTACAATAGCCTTGTCTTGGTTTTTTCATTCTCTAATTGGTGCTCTCGCTACCTTATTGTTTACAAACGTGCACTGAATAGTGTAGTTTGAGACAATGTAAGGCTGTCAAATGGTATATTTGTAAAACGGTGGGTCATGGCACCAAACCGACTATGTAGGACATGTCTGGGTGGCTAGGTAAATGCTAGAGGAAGCTTTGTTTTAGTGCACAACAATGTCATTTCTTCCAGGATACCTCGTTCGGGCGGAGTCCCTTAAGAGCCCTGAGACCAAAAAATTGTTCAACTTCGACGGGTGACTACGCACACTCCGTGGCACCTAGAGATGTCTCATCCAATCCTACACCTTGGCATAGGGACCCTCTACAATATCCTGTCTTAGTTTTTTCCTTCTCCAATCGGTGCTCTCGCTGCCCTATTGTTTGCAAACGTGCCGAATAGTGTAGTTTGAGACAGTGTAAGGCTGTCAAACGGTATATTTTGTAAACGTGGGTCATGGCACCAAACCAATATGTGAACATGTCTAGGTGGCTAGGTGAATGCACTAGAGGAGGCATTTTTTTGGTGTGTGCAACAACGTCGTTGCTTCCGGGCTACCTCGTTCGGGCATAGTCCCTCAAGAGCCCTGAGACCAAAAAATTGTTCAACTTCGACGGGTGACTACGTGCACTCCATGGCACCTAGAGATGTCTCATCTAATCCTACACCTTGGCGTAGGGACCCTCTACAATAGCCTGTCTTAGTTTTTTCCTTCTCCAATCGGTGCTCTCGCTGCCCTATTGTTTGCAAACGTGCATCGAATAGTGTAGTTTGAGACAGTGTAAGGCTGTCAAATGGTATATTTTGCAAACGGTGGGTCATGGCACCAAACCGAATGCATGGAAACATCCGGGTGGCTAGGTGAATGCTAGAGGAGGTGTCTTTTTGGTGCGCAACAACGTCGTTTCTTCCAGGCTACCTCGTTCGGGCGTAGTCCCTCAAGAGCCCTGAGACCAAAAAATTGTTCAACTTCAACGGGTGACTACGCGCACTCCGTGGCACCTAGAGATGTCTCGTCTAATCCTACACCTCAGGTGTAGGGACCCTCTATAATATCCTATCTCATTTTTTCCTTCTCCAATCGGTGCTCTCGCTGCCCTATTGTTTGCAAACGCACCGAATAGTGTAGTTTGAGACAGTGTAAGGCTGTCAAATGGTATATTTTGTAAATGGTGGGTCATGGCACCAAACTGACTACGCAGACATGTCTGGGTGGCTAGGTGAATGCTAGAGGAGGTGTCATTTTGGTGCGTAACAACGTCGTTGCTTCCGGGCTACCTCGTTTGGGCGGAGTCCCTCAAGAGCCTTGAGACCAAAAAATCGTTCAACTTCAACGGGTGACTACGCGCACTCCGTGGCACCTAGAGATGTCTCGTCTGATCCTACACCTCGGCATAGGGACCCTCTACAATAGCCTGTCTCAGTTTTTTCCTTCTCCAATCGGTGCTCTCGCTGCCCTATTGTTTGCAAACGCATCGAATAGTGTAGTTTGAGACAATGTAAGGCTGTCAAATGGTATATTTTGTAAACGGTGGGTCGTGGCACCAAACCGACTATGCAGACATGTCTGGGTGGCCAGGTGAACACTAGAGGAGGTGTCATTTTGGTGAACAACAACGTCATTTCTTCCAGGCTACCTCGTTTGGGCGTAGTCCCTTAAGAGCCCTGAGACCAAAAAATCGTTCAACTTCGACGGGTGGCTATGCAGACTCCGTGGCACCTAGAGATGTCTCGTCTAATCCTACACCTTGGCATAGGGACCCTCTACAATATCCTGTCTCAGTTTTTTCCTTCTCCAATCGGTGCTCTTGCTGCCCTATTGTTTGCAAATGCACCTAATAGTGTAGTTTGAGACAATGTAAGGCTGTCAAATGGTATATTTTGCAAACAGTGGGTCGTGGCACCAAACCGACTATGCACACGCATAGGGATGGTCTTGTAAACACTTGGGGAGGCATCATTTTGGTTCTCTAAGCTCCAGGTCCTTCTGGGCTACCTCCTCCAGAGCCAAGAACCCCCTCCACAGGTACATAAATCATTGTTAATTGCTTCTCTTTTCTTGTAAAACAATGAAAGCTTCTCTTAGCTTCAAGAATTTATAATTCTCTACTAACAGTGCCAACCACGTGAAGGTGGAAGCTTTTCTGGCACCACTAACCTGCATATAAAAGTGTTAGTCAAAGAAATTTAAGTTTCAAATCAAAACCATACTAGATATATACAAAATACACAAATTTAATAAAATATATGAACTTAAATTTATCTAACTAACAAATTTATATATACCAAAGAAATTATATATACCAGACATGAGCATTGTAAATTCATTCCAATGAACCATCAGGATCGGATCTACTCTGAATAGCAGACATGATTGCTTCATGATCTGACTCTCGAACCTTCCAAAGAATCTTGTTATTAGGCCTTCCTCGATATCTATACAGCTGAATATTTGTCGCTAGAACTAGATGCGAATATAAGAGTATTTTCCTGTGTGTCTCAAAGTCTTCAAACACCCAAACAGAGGAGTTTTTTAATGGATACCACCGAAGCCAAGTTCCAGTAACTACCACTGACCCTGTAGGGTACTCAATATCTTCGCCATCTATAACAGGAGAAGTCAACTTCTTTCTTTCCTCAATGCAATGACATAAGAAATAGTTTGTTCCTTCTTCATTGTCTTCTGTCGCAATAACTGCAAACACATGTCCTACAAAAAAAGGTTTCAACTCAAATTTAAATTGTACATATTAAAATTTCAATGGACATAACTCAATACAAAAATTGTAAATAACCATAAATACCTTGTCGCACCAAAATAAAAATTTCATCAAAGTCCTTGGATGTTGCAACTTCATCTGCAGAAACAAGTCGTAATGCTTGTGGAGGTTGATAACTAGCAAGCGGAGTTAGAGGCCTACAAATCCATCCATCGACCCATTCTTGTGAATCACACTCAGCAGTGACAAATTTGATACAAGATGCACAAAAACATGTCAACTTTCTTGTCCATGTGGCCCATGAAGTAGCGTCTGAGCTACAAAATGAGTGCATATCACTGGACCCAGTGAGTGTCATACAATCCTCGTAGTTAGCAATTTTTTGTTCCTCTATCAACCAAAAATATCTACGAACCGTGGAAATTTCTTGAGAACCTCGGGCCATGTTGTCAATACACCATTCCACTATGCTCTTTGCATCTTTCAATTTAGCACCATCTTTGTACTTCAACTCTTCTCTTGCAAGAGCTCTTTTCACACATGCCCCTGCACCGTCATGCTCTCCTTTTCCATGTCCAGCCTCAGTGAAACTCCAAATATGTTGCACACCCATCTTGACGTGCATCCTGCTCATCCAATAAAACATTCGTGCATTCTTAAACTGAGACGTGTAATTATCTGACCATATATAATGTTGTTTGAAGTGGATGTCCCTATCAGACAAGTTTCCATAAAATAACTGGAAACACCCTTGCACAAATTCAGTAGAATGAGTACGATCATCACTGATATAAAAGTGGTACTCTCTTAAAAAAATTGATCATTCTCTGTACTGTCAGGAGAATGTATAAATGCTATATGCACAAAAATGGCAACTTGTACTGAGTTGTAATATTGTGATTGAACCTCCATTTGTGGTTGCAATGTGTAATTCTCTGCAAAATCGACCACTGAAACAATAGTACCAATAGGAAATGTGTCTTTGCATATCTTGAACTGTTCATCCAACCATCGAGCTCTGTGTGTATGCCTAGCATACTCATAAACAATTTCATCCTTAAATTTTCTCATAAATTGAAAAACAGGCATATGTTTTGTAACTAGCTCACACCATTTAGACTCTTTTCCATCTTTCAACTGGTATGCAACTGATTTATATTTATCAAACTCAACTAAATTATTTCCTATTGCACCTTCAATTTTCTCATGGATGCAACTTTCCAATTTAGGTAATCCGCCACATGTACCACAACTTCCATCTAAACAATCCTGACTATAAAAAAATTGTCCAACTTCTTTTTCACAAAATATCGTAGGAATGAAATCCCTGGAAGATATTGGTGGAACTTGAACACCACATTCCGATAACATAGTTTCAGAATGCAAAATAGAACGAATACATAAAAATTTAGCATAATGCATAGCAAATTCAACATGTTGCCTACAACAAGTGGTGCGAGCGTGGTTGATTTTCACATAGAATGGTTTTAACATTTCAAAAAAATGTTGACTAATTTTAATTTCCAGATGCTCTTGTTCAAACTTACGAAAAAATTGAGTTTGAGTCATATCTAAGAAATGCTTTGGATGTGGTTCACGATTAATAGAACCAACTCTCCATTTTACAACATCTCTTGTATTAGGTAAAACTCTAGTGTTATCATGCCAAAATTGAATAACAAACTTCTCTTATAACATCAGTATTATATTTGTCCTTACGCGGTGCTCTAGCAGAAAATGCCCAAAAATCGGTGTTATTGAGTGATTGAAGGATATTACGTCTTTCAATTGCTTTCATTAGAGTTTTTCGATTAACTTGCAACATTCGACTTGTTTGCATAATCAAACGTTATTTTTTTATTGATTCACTTACAACACTAGTAGCAAGTACACGACGCACAATATTACTATCCCTAGTGCATCTCTTGACACCAACAGTGTGATATGCATCATGAAGGTTTTCAACAATTGTAGAGGTTTGACCACGTATATTAGATGTTGTCAATCCTAAGGTGTTTAATGTAGGTCTCATTTTATTCAATTTCATCAAACTAACCAACAACTGACATCTTTGGGAATCATTTAAAATTTCAAAATGATTATCCCAAATTTCAGTGGCTTTTCTTCTGATTTTCCGTTCAGAAAGTTTGTCACACATTGGTTTCAAAATGTTTTCATCAATTTCAATAAAATAATTAGGTTTCTTACGGAAAATCTTAGGAGGTGTTTTTGTCAAATTTTGTTTGTCTACAGTTTCAACCTGAATTTCTTTATTCACATTTTCATTGTCTCCTTCAATTTCAACATTTTCTACATCACGAGTATTTAATTCTTCTTCAACATTGATAGTAAAAACATCTTCATCATGAGTATTTAATTCAACTTCAACATTGACAGTAGAAACATTACCTGGTTCCTCATTGCTTACAATAGTAGGGGTTGAAGATGAACCTCTTCTTGATTCACGAAGATTCCGCATTCGCTCAACATTTTGAAATTTGTTTGCCTCTAATTCGTTTGGTGTTTTTTTACTTAATGACTTCCTTTTTTGACTTCGTTTCTTGTCTCCCATGATGTTTTACTTCCGGTGATAAGAAAAACATGTGTAGAAAATGATACAGAATTTCATAGTAATTCGTACGGTAAAGTCAAACAGTAAAAATCACATGGTAATTAGAACATTGGGATGCGTATAAATATGATTTATGAACCGCGATCGTGCTTTATAAACCATGCTCATGGTTCTTGTTTAAAAACCCACAATCGTGGTTTGTAAACCACGATCGCGGTCCTATCTGTATCATCAAATCCAACCCTAAGGCTCAGGAAATCTTTGTTTTGCCCCAACCAAAGCTATGGAAGGTCATTATGAAGTGTAAAGGGTCAAAAAACTTCAAATTTTCTCTTCCACAGACTTGAACCATGCTAAAAAACTGAAAACATTTCACAAAAATGGTGCCATCATGTAGGGGAGACTGTTAGCTTCATAGAAATATTGATTTTAAAGTGAATAGAATAAGATAAATATCATTTTATAATTTTTTACTAACAATAGGTCTTTAAGACATTTTTTCCCGCGAATGTTCATGTCTATGTTTAAGACTGCAACTTTTGTTTCACTTATTAAAATGTGCCAAAACTTATACCATCCCAAGCGTGGAGAAATTCTATACACGTTAAAAAAATATATTTGATTTCGATATTTTTTGATATAGTTATGGCGGGCAAACGGAAAGCACTCCATTTTCTAAATCTTTTTAGACCACTTTCACGGAAAAAATCATAAAAAAAAATATTGCTCAAAAAAATACAAAATAAAATCCATCCCAAGATAGACAACTACATCTAACTTTTCACCAAAGGAAAAAAAAAATAACAAGATTTGGTCATCCAAATCGCGGGCAAACGGACTACAATCTTATAGGTTTTTTCAAAAACAAAAACCAAGTCATATAATTTTAAGTGTTTAATATAGCTAAACTTGTCCGTTTTTTAAAAAAAGTATTTTAGAAACTAGATTCTGGATGCTATGATTCATATTTATATAATTTTTTCTAATTTTGAGTGCGTGCATTGCTAATAATCCCTACAAGTTGAGATTTTGTTGTTTTTTGCAATATGACGTCCACTTATGACCCCTTTTTGGTCCACCAACTTGGTGCACTTTAAATGGTGCCAAAACTTATAACCATCCAAAGTGTGGAGAAATTCTATACACGTTAAAAAAAAATAAAAATTGATTTCGATATTTTTTGATATAGTTATGGCAAGCAAATAGAAAGCGGTCCATTTTCTAAATTTTTTTAGACCACTTTCATGGAAAAAATCATAAAAAAAAATATTGCTCGAAAAAATACAAAATAAAATCCATCCCAAGATAGACAACTACATTTAACTTTTCACCAAAGGAAAAAAATAAATAATAACATTTGGTCATCCAAATCGCGGGCAAACAGACTACAATCTTATAGGTTTTTTCAAAAATAAAAACCAAGTCATATAATTTTAATTGTTTAATATAGCTAAACTTGTCCGTTTTAAAAAAAAGTTAGTATTTTAGAAACTAGATTCCGGATGCTACGATTCATATTTATATTTTTTTTTTCTGCATGAGATGAGATGCGCGCTATATTAGTTTTTTCTAATATCATGAGTGCGCGCATTGCTAGGTAATCCCTACAAGTTGAGATTTTGTTGTTTTTTGCAATATGATGTCCACTTATGACCCCTTTTTTGTCCACCAACTTGGTGCACTTACCCAAATACACATATATAGTCCAAGTATAAAGGCAAGTTTTCCCCATGTTCGCACTAAGGGGGGGAATGTTAGGAAATATATCTTAGTGCTCCATTTGTATGGGTGAATAATAATTACATGTGTAATTATTATTATGGTAAATTAGTGAAAGTACATTTACTATGTAAATGTAAATAGTAAATGTAAAATGTGGTTAGTATGTGGTAAGTTAGTAAGTTAGAATAATAAAACAATTAGTGTTGTTTTATTATTATATTGGTGAGAGGTTGAAACTATATGGGTGTATAGTTGTATATGAAGACAAAGGTTGTTGTGAGGATTGTTACTATACATCTCCTATATAATGGAGTGTATTGAAATAGTGAATCAATAAAAATAATATAGAGTTGTTGATTTCAATTATTGTCTGTGTAGCTATTTCATGGATTCTTTGTATTAGATCAGAGTAATTTCTACATTAGACTCGGTAATTACCAACCCAAAAAAATAAAACGTGATCGTGTTATGGCAAAACAGGTACGTGTTTCGACTGTTTTCAGGTTTTTGTCCACTTTTTGGCCCCCCAACTTGGTGCACTTACCCTGGTATTTCAATATATTTATCAACTTGTCATACTAAATATAACATGTATATTTTATTATTAACATCATGCTTATACTCTATTTTATTTTCAAGTTTATTGTTTTAATGGTTTGTTTGAGTTTGTATTGTAGAAGAATGGAAGATTTTTTCTGCTCAAAAACGTGGGCACCTCACTTCTGTCAATGCAAAGGTGTTGATTACTGCCCCACCCTCTAGTGGTGGCAATAAGAAGAGTATTCATTCATCACCTTTTCCCAATCCCACTCAAACCTGGTTATTTTTTATAAAGTGTTTTATTTCAATATTCTTTATGTTTTGTATTCCCTTTATTTTGTTAGACCCTTTTTAGTTTCATGCATTATGTATAATGGATTTTAGTAAACTTTAATGGCATTTAATTGACACTTTTCTATGTTACAACCCTTCATGATATTAAATTATGATGATCTTGCATGAATCATAGGGTCCTTGCCAAAGACTTTAATTCCTATGGGTTTGAACGTATTGTATCGAAGGAAAGAGTAGAAACTTGCATCTAATGACATGGATGGTTGTGTTGTAGATAAGGAAAACCTTCAAATGTAAGTTACTTTCTCTCAGACTTTGGAATTTTCCATAATTGCATAAGTCTCAAGGATGGGGAGATCACCGGACAAAGGTACAAGGTTTACAAGACAACAAAAAATTTCCCATATTTTGGGAACGACATGGGGATGGTTGTTAAAATAATATATTGAAATATTTTAACTTCATGTAATGAAATTTAGGGGTTTAGACCATCTTTAATATTTTTATGGTACTTTCAAAATTATAATGAAATGTTTTTGGTAAAAATAATTATTTTTTAAAATAAAACCATCATAAAAAAATTGGGTATGTCCCCTCCAAGTCCCCAAAACATTTAGGACGTCTAGGGTGTCACTAAAATTTAGGAGACATTGTCCCCATGTAATAGTGAGATTTTTAAAGTTGGAAAAAACAACTTTCAAGTAACAGTCAAATGAATGTCAAATTTAATGTATAAAATAAAAGTTATATGGTCATACCATTAAATCTAACCCCTTATTATCATTGTAGAATGTCTATCCACATAAAATATGCCCATTGACATAAAAAATGTCCATCAACATAAAATTAATTAATACATTATGAATTAAAGTTGTGATTAATTTAGTGCACTTGGGTTATGTAAAACAAGATTCCAATATAAACAAAATAAGTATGTTCTTTCCACACACACTCCTTAAGTAGTTATCTTGATCCCGTCCCGTTCTTATCTTTGAAGATCCTTACAATTAGTTGTGAATGAATAACTAGCAATTGCACATGAGTTTGTTGGAGTTGTAATTTGTAGCAAAGTGTATACAAACTTAAATCGTTTTAAGTTTTTGTGATGGGGAGGAGCGAAAATGTAGTACACCTATAACATTTGACAAAAAAAACACCTCCTCTTTTGCCTTGATGGATGTCCATACCCTGTTGCAAAGCTCTTGTTTTACCACGACATGTGAATATGCTCGCAAAGGCGAGTTGATCATATTAAATATTTGTTTGTTGCATTTGGCGAAAGAGTCTTAATGGCTTTTGAGGTGTTGATTTGCATTGTTCTCTATGCGTGGTCTAGATTGCCGAATACTCAAAACTAAACCAAAAAAAACTTTCTAGAAACTGAGAATAATCAAGCACATGGCACATTATTATAGTGCAAACCTATTTTTTTAGACTCCATTTAGCATCACAAATAATTGCCACAAGAACATTCTCCCTTTTTAAAATGAAGGAAATGGTTCCCATTTCTTGCGACAATTTCTCTTGCAACAATCTTGGAGTTAATTTTCATTAAAGTGTGGCACTGAGCACATCCCGGAAGGTTCTTGATAACTGTAATAGTTGTTCTAGGGGGTGTGTTTAACAAACGAAATGCAGTTGCCAACTTTTCACTACGGTGACAGAAAAATAAATCTTTTTCCTCCACTTCCACATCATTAAGTAAATATCTTTAATCTTACCCTGTAGCTTTCATCTCCCAAGCCAATTTCTCCAACTTTACATAGATCTCCTCTCTCTATGGATGCGATCTTTGATTTATAATATGTCTCCCGGCCTTCAATCCAACTACATCCACATATCTTCTTAACTCCTCCATCTTTCATCAATCTCCATCCACTCCACAGATATTTGAGAGAAGAAAATAAATTACATCATTTTTAAGATCCAAATCAAAATGCATTGTGGCTCTAAATACTCCCAATCCTGTATTCATATGTGATCTACATTTCCACATAACCACCAAAGGTTTACATGGAATTTGGCTCACCACCTGCCAATTGCATTGTGCATATCCTGCAATCAATGCTGTCCACCAAACCACGTTTTTTTTAAGGCATAAATACATGGATATTTTCACAAACGGCAATTTAAATAGATGATGGGGAAAGTAGAGACGGAGACCGAGTAGACAGCCGGAAAGGCTAACACGGGAAGAGCTGCCGGAATTTCCAGTTTCCAGCGTCTGCCGAAACTTCCGGCGAGCGAAATATATGTACTTCCTGTTTTGAAGATTAGTATACTTTGTAGTACACCCCAAGCGTTAGTACAAACTTCCCGTTAACTTGTACTACTATTTCTTCTTCACGATATTTCTCCAATTTTACAATATTATAATACGTTCAATTTCTGGTTTCAAAATTGTACGGTGGGAATGGGTATATTATTCAAAGTGGAAAGGAAACCCATTACTTTTTAAGTGAAATTAATGTTTAAATTATATGTAAGCAATATATAATTATGTTCACATAAATAATTTATAATTTATAATTTATAATTTTTGTATTTTAATTTTGAGATTTCATATTTTTCTATATTCTTATACTTTCAAAATTATTAGGTGGACATGAATAAACAATCTCATAAATAATAGTGGTGTCCTAACTCTTGTACTACAATTCTAGAGATCTTTTGTACTGCTATTCTCCCATACTTTCCAAAGAACATGTTGACACAAATATTTCATGATTTAATTTTAAGAGTTTGAATTAGTGAAACTAACAAAAATATTTTATAATTTATAATTTTGGTATTTCAATTTTGAGATTTTATATTCTTGTACTTTCAAAATTACTATTAAATTTGTGGACATGAACAAATTATCTCATAAATAATGTGGGTGTCGTTAACTCTTGTACTACAATTCTAGAGATATTTTGTACTCCTATTCTCCCATACTTTCCAAATGACATATTCTATTGTAACTATCATTTCTCATATTCGCTCTCAGTGCCTCTTCAAGCATTAAAGTATTGAACATTGCCAATCACCTTTAAGAACCACACATTCAAAGATGATAATATACTTTACTAAACTGGGAATCACCAATAAAAATTGGCTAAAGGACAATGCACATTCTTTATATATCAATCACAAGTCATCACAATTTTAAGAACCACACATAAGAAGTAAGAATGTCCCTTGCCAAACTGGGAATCACCATTCACAAGTGGTTGGATGACATTATATATATATAACAAAATAAAAAATGTTTAACAAACCATCACAATAGGGTTTCACATAGAAGTAATTAGAAACTCAACACATCAAAATTTAGAGAAGTTAAGAAAATCCTATAGAGTAGTTACTTTGATTATTAACATTACAAAATCACCAATTTAGGTGAATTGTATGAGACAATATAGTGCCATGCAAATCACTTAGATTTGATCCTCCATAAGATGAAAGCCCCATACTTATATGAAGTAAGCTTGAGCTCTTGCAAATAAAAAATATGATACATATAGAGTATAAATTAGTTCAAGCAATTTCGCATTCACTTCATACAACATGTACATGAATATACTCAAGGCGATATGACGAAAAATAGGCTAAAATCTTGATAGATTGCCAAAGTGTATTAATATGAAATAAAATCCTAAAGAATGAACTCACGGGTGATTCAAGACACTTCAATGAAACCTAGGTTAAACACTTGATGGTTGACATTTGTGTACTCGTGTATTTATGTTAGATGTGCCAACTCCCACATAAGTTGTTATTATGATAATAATGATTTATACATATGCTTCACGACTTTTAATATTCATATTTTTATGAATGATGGATCACCAAACCCACTCACTCTTGAGGCATTTGTCGTAATATGGATAAATGGATTACATTTGAATTGCAATACAAATACCTAAATATTTTTAAATAGGATTTAAATGAGCATACATTATAATATAGAAATAAAAGTCCAAACCAATTATTTCCAAAACTAGAAAGAGATGTTCATGTTAGGTGTAGAGACATATCTTGAATATTGTGAGATTTGGCAACAATCATCAAAATCTAATTGTGGAAATGTATACACAATGGTAATAAAAACTCACATAGAGAAAATTGGTAACATGTAGAGATGGTTATACGAAGGTTGGATGGTGCTCTAGATGAAGGACATGCAGGTTGTAGATAAATTGACGAATGCACTCATCCAATCATGATCTTTAGTTCCTTCACTACGACCTTCACACTGTGAAACCTACAACTTGTGAAATATTTATCTTCTTCTCCTTGCTCTAGATTAGAAACAATATACGAACTTATGGGAAAAAAAAATGTTGGGGCATGTGATGCTGATTAGCTAGGTTTTCAAACATCATTTAATTATCACCCCCTTAATTAGTAAACAATATTCAATAAATTCCATAATTGAAAATAATTTTAGTGATTTACAAAACATGGTTCGTGCACCCAAAGTGTTCTGCGAGAAACACTAGCTCCATGAAATGATGAATGTTCTAAGGAATTGTTTTACCTCTCTATAATGTATGCGAATGTTAACAATATTTAACATTGCACTCCTCATAATTCTTTGTGATTCAACAAATCTAAATGAACTACAATATTTGTGTATTTATAGATAATTGAATTCAAATTAAAATCTTATTCTTGCATCAACCTACAATATGGAAATTCTAAAAAGTGAAAAATATGGGACCATAAAGATAGGTGCACCCAAACCCAAAAGGCCCACTGAAAGACCTAGGTCTGTGATGACACTCTTAACAAACCAAAGAACCATTAACACTCATGACACAAAACTTGAGAAGACCCACAAATAAAGGAGAAGAAGAAAAGATATGACAACACTCACAAATGTACTAATAATTAATAGTTTCAACCCAATGGGGGATTAAGCCCTAGGAAATATAGGCAATTGCCTAGGGTGCAAACATTCATGGGGCGTTGCATTCTCTATATTTCACAAGTATGGTACATGAAATTTCAAGGAGGAATGAAATAAAACATAGGAATAATGATTCCAATGTTTTTTAAGATTATAGATAGTTCATCCAATCACCAAGATCATTTACCATAATAGAACCTTATAAAATGGAAATGTAAAGTAAAGCAATGAGAATCACTTATGATATTGAGGGTAGTAATTATTGTTCGAGTTGAAATTTTATTTTATCAGAGAAGACATTCGATCCATTGCGTTGAAGAGAATTGCTTGTGCTATTGTTCACTTATTTTATACAAACCATACAATTAGACTACTTTTTTTCTTGATACAAAGACTCTAAAAGAAAGATTTTTTTAGCCCTCTACTATCAACATCCAATGCTACCGTTAATTTTCTATTACCATGAATTTATTTTCAACAATATAACTCTCCATGTAGTCGCCTACTTCACAAGTTATCTCTTATTATTTGTCTATTGCACTAGTTTTATACTATGTGCTAAAGCCAATGAAGTAGCTTCCCATTTGGCATTCAATCTAGTGTGTTGTATCCAACGAAGCAATTTTCCATTTTGTAATTTTGTCCGTGAACGAATTGAAATGCAATATAAGACATGAAAGACTTAATGTATGAGAATGATTAGTATAAGAGTATTTTGAAAAATTAATGGGGGCATTAACTCTGAGCACTATGTATAGCGATCAATATTGTTAATCCGACTCTATTTGGACCAATAATCAACAAGTACACTTGATCTTATACAAATTAACGACCAATAAATGTTTAGAGGCCATGCTAAGACATCCACACTTATATTAAGTGAATTGACTTACCTTATGAATATTATATACGCAAGATAATCTAATTGGATTGTTCACAAAATGTTTAATTACTTAAGAGAATTCTAATATATAAACTTTTTACAACTAAGTTTTTGGAAAAAAAATACATAAGAAAAATTATAAATTTTTGATATGGACTTTATCGCTCATATAAAATATAAAAATATTTACAATCAAAACATTGATCAAATATATTAGCTACACAATTTTCATTTCCAAACCTTAATTATTTAATATTTATATATTTAAATACTAAATTATTTAGTTCATGTAGGTAGAGCGTATTGAAGTTCTAGATACACACTCAAAAATAGCTTTTCAATATTATTTTTGGGGGTAAAAATTGATCTCTTCCGTCCTTAAATTGATAAATCCATATACTTCTATAAACCATTGAATCTCTAGCCGTAATTAAAATAAAGGCTCAAAAATATCGTTTCAATAATTTTTTTGGATAAAAATTAATCTCCTCCATCTTTAAATAAAAAAACAACAAATCCAATTAAAAAATATATATGATAAATCCATAAAATAGTGAATCTCGTAGACATAATTAAAAATATCCTTTAATTGGCCTCATTTCTTAGAATAGAAGTGACGTGACGCAAGCGGCAAAACTAAACAAACCCCACCCACCGTTAGAGACCACGTTGTGTACCCGCCCTTTTCGATTTTACCACCAAACTTCTTCAACCTTTGAAAAAATCATTTGGAAAAAAACGAAATAGAGAAGAAATTTAACTTGGAAGGTCTATAAATAGGGGTCTCCTCCTTATTTTAAGCCCATCCAGACCGGCGGAGAGGAATTTGGCTGTGAATTATCAACAGTTGCCATGGCTGAGGTATGCCTGCCTTATCCTCCCTTTTTTTTCCATTTATTCTATTTTGCATATGTAATCATTGGTTGTTTTTCTCTGGTTCTGTAAGTTGAGTTTCTTTTATGTTATTGGGATCTGTTCATTTTAAATGAGATCTAGAGCTGAAATGGTCATTTTTCTCCAATTCTCCATGAATTTAAGTATCTAATTTGGTTTGTTAATGGATTTTCGAGAAACCCAGTTGAAGGAAAGTGTTATTTCATGGGGATTTTGTTTTGTTCCGTAAGGCCCAGTTGGGATTGTCGGTAATGTGGATGAATGGCTTAGCTTTACATATGACACAGTTTTAGATACTTCGAAAACATTAAGTAAAGAAATTGGTGCATGCTGAACATGAAAATCTTTTGGCTGATTAACATCCCAAGAAATCTGAATATCCCTAAAAGGTGTTTTCTCGTTTTCTCTTTTAAAAAACTGTCAATCTCTCTTTGTGTGTGCGCATTTCAGATTTACCAAGATAAGAATTGTAGGGATTCTAAGTTGTAAACTTTAATAATTCAATAGAAATCACCACCTTGTAGGAAATTCCTTGGATTTTGCGTGCATTGTTTTTCAATGGTTTACTGTTCATATCTTCAGGGTTTTCTATAAATGTAAGTAGAATTTTTGTGACCACTTGCATGGAATTTAGTTTTTGTTAGACTATTTGCAGTGTGATATATTCTGAGAGTCCTCTGGAATCAGCTGAGACCACTTGCATGGAATTTAGTTTTTTTTAGATTGACACTTTGCAGTGTGATATATTCTGAGAGTCCTCTAAAATCAACTGCATAGGTGGACCAAATTTCATCTACACAGTTGATTCCAGAAGACTTACATTTTAGATTTAGGTCTTCCACGATCTATTTGATGTTTTTTTGTCAGATTTACAAATAGGTTCTGATTGATGGTTTCCATTAGATTGCCAGCTTCATCAGCTTGATTAGAATGCTTGTACGCACCCAACTACCAAATAGAAGGCCAATGTGCATTCCACATTTTCTAAAGAAACAAAAATGTTTTGCCTGTTAAGGAGGGTCAGGCTTATGATCTCTTGGTTAAGTTACATTTTCAGTTATGGTTTATTGAGGTCTTACCCATAGGGTGGTTGGCCATAAATGAGAACAGTTATGATGGTGTTTGGACTGTGATCCCATGGCAGGAGGGCTCCTAAAATTTCTGTGTACCACTCAAAGATCTTAGGAGCAGTTTGCTTGAAAATGGTCTCTTGCCAAATAAAATTTACCTCTGCCCTTGCAAGTTTTTAGGAGATGTAAAGAAAACTGTCATTGCATCATTTTCTGAGAAATTATAAAAAAAATGCACCAGTAAAGGGTTGCTATTAGACAGAATTAGATCCTAAAATATCTCTGCAGGTATGGCACATCTCTAGGCCTCTCTCTACAGCACCCTCACAAACTTTCCTCAGGAAAAAAGGGCTGCTCCAATTTTTGGGCTGAAGATTCTTATTTTTCATGTAAACATAATTTAAATTTTTGCATGAAACCACATATTCATTAACAATAGGAGCTCGGAGCCCGTCTTTAGTGATGATAATTCAATATGATATAGTCTGGAGACTTGATCGGCTATAAATGGCAATGGAGCTTCTAACCGAAGTGTCAAAAGTTCAATTATCTTTGCTCTAATCTGTAAGTCCTACCCATGTAACTATCAATTTGGGAGCAACTTATTTTGAATAAGACCAGGTAGTTGCCAATCTTCTGTATTTGGGTCACTTGAGCCACTGTATGTCTCTCTTTTGTCACTCTCATGGTGGAAACAGTGCTTTCTACATATTGTCATTGCTGCGAGTAATTTAGAATACTGTTTGTCTGTTCTGCAGTTTTGTCAGGCAAATCCATATGTGTTCAAATTTTAAGTGTTTGGTTTCATCCATATTAAAAGAAGGGGATCCATCGAACAGTCCTTTGCCATCTGTTGGTGTTTCTGATAAAATGGGGAATGGAATATGTGAAATTGATGTGATAGAACCAAATTGGATGGATAAGTTGATGTGTCTTTTTACTTGTTCCTACATGTCTTACCCTGCTTGGGTGCAGTACAAAGTCCTTAAAAACTGAGTTCCTCATTGAAGGCCCCAGTTTGATCTTTTGGTGTGGACTCATTCATAAGCATTATGTCACAAGGTTCTCCGAATTTTATTGAAAAACTTTGAATCTCGCCGAACTTTATTCTCGTTGAGCATGAACTCGAACTTTATCCACTATTTTTACATGGGAAGTTTTTGACATGATTTTGCATTATTTTACAAATGTATGTATATTTACATGTACCGACTGAAAGTAGTGGATAAAAAGCTTTCTCCACTGTCCCCCACTCCCTCTGATATATTTATGCATTTTTTTCAGAAAATAAAAATGACAGGGAAAAAATTGTTTGAACTTACATACATTTTTTTTCTCAAACTTTATCCCTTAGCAAACTTGAACCGAACTTTATCCTTGTCGAATGAATGCGAGCTTGAACCTTGTGACTTAGCATAAGCATTTGGTTCTGAGTTGTAAACCTGTGGTATGGTGCATATGCACCTTACATGCCTTAATCCTGCTTGGGTACTATACAAAGTTCCTAAATTATGAGTTTCTCATTGAAGGGCCCATTCAATCGTTTGGTGTTGACTCAAATTCACAAGTGCGGTTCTGAGATCTTTCAGGCTGTATCTAACGTTCCTGTATATATTTTTATGGTTATCTGTATGTACCTGAATGATTGAGAATTTAGATGGTAATGACCTAAAAAGACTGCATTTGAGTACAAAACATGATATCTGTTTTTTCAATTCTGTGCCGTTACCCCTAAAGTGAGCATTGCTGCAATGCAGACAGTGGTATTGAAGGTTGGCATGTCCTGCGAAGGTTGTGTTGGAGCT
Source organism: Taxus chinensis (assembly GCA_019776745.2). NCBI lineage: Eukaryota > Viridiplantae > Streptophyta > Pinopsida > Cupressales > Taxaceae > Taxus > Taxus chinensis. Next base: position 178,651,216 of record CM034153.1, on the reverse strand, counting down.
GTAAAGAGGGTACTCAACAAAATGGAAGGTACTGCCAAGATCATATAATTTTTATTTTCATATGGCTTTTTTGCCACAAGTTTAGAATAAATTTTTCGGGACAAAATCACATTGACAAAGTCAACTTCTCTTCTTGAATGCTGAATGGGGCATGTTTTGTATGCCCCACATAACGGAAATACAGTTCAATGCCTCCCTGCCTATGCATAGTAGGCCCATGGGGAGTATGGGGTCGTCTCATATGCTCATTTGAGCATCGAAGACCTAGAAGTTACTTTACTCAATTACTCTTAATGGTAGCATAGTGAATTAGTTGCAGTGGTAGTGTGTTGTGACTCATAGTGGATCACAAAGTAATTTACCTGCATTATGATATTCTAATTAAGAAATATTGAGGTTGATTGCAGGGGTTGAATCATATGATGTGAACTTTAAAGATCAAAAAGTGACAGTGAAAGGGAATGTGAAGCCCGAGGCAGTTCTGCAAACTGTCACTAAAACTGGTAAGGAGACGAGCTTCTGGCCAGAGGAAGGGAAGGAAGCTTCTAAGTAATAGTAGACAACTTCCGTTTGATGACTTAATATGTTGTATCAGAGCATATATCCCCCTATCAATCGCGAGGCACTTTTAGAATACATTTGTAATAAGTTTGGTGACCTTTTTCTTAATTGAAGTTTGCAGAAACTATACTTTCTGCACTTTTAGTATTAAATATGTATCCTTTTGGGCTATAACTAGGGTTTTTTGAATTCGTCTCTAGCTAAGTTGTCTATGATAATTGATCTTTTTGCATGCCTTTGTGTCTATGTATGTATTTGCAACATGCCTGAAATTTGTGTATTAATTGTACATTAGAAGTGACATACCCTCAGAGATTTGCGTACAGAAGAAAGCTGTAAAAGCATGGATAAATGATGTTTTGAGGCGTTTGATGACTATGATTAATACGAAACTTTACTTTTTGGGTTAACATTAGCGGTTTCTTCTTGAAGGAACATTGTGAGCACAGTAAGTGCTTGATACAAACTTCTCATAAGATAGCATCCTTGAAGCATTAGAGTCAATTGCATGTGAAAGCTCCCTATGATTCTTGGACAAGGAGTGTGTTCAAGCGACACGATTTTGACCCTAATCATCATTGGCTTTCCTAATCTTGAATGGTCCTATCACACACACAGAAGCATGGTTCCTATCTCCAACGTCCATCTACTTTGAATTTATTAATTGGGGTTGTAAAATTTCATCCAGCAAGAGTTGGCTTCATAACCCAAAGATTTTTTACCCTTTTGCAGCACCTGCTACTATTTTTCATCCTTCTGTTCCAAGCTGATGGTTCCTTATCTTGTGAAAGATTGTGTCCATTATCTTTTAGTGATTCAAATGGCATACACATGTATGCCAAAACACTCTGTTTCCCATTTGCTCAGTATCCAACAAGAGTCACTAAATCAGGATAATGTAGAAGGCCAAACATCAGAAATCTTTCAAGGAATCACCTGTGACCTTGCATATGATTCCTGTTAACTTACTCAACACCTCCAAGGTCAACAGTAAGCACTCAAGCCTTTATTTATACTCTTAGAAATCCACCTACCTAGTAAGCACTCGAGCCTTTCTTTATACTCTTAGAAATCCACCTACCTAGTAACCACTTCTGTTTCAAATTCTTTGCCACAGCCAACTTACAAAAAGTGAATTTGTGAGCAGTGCTATGGCTCTGTGCATGTTTGATAGACCTCCTCCTATCAAACCAATGTTTGGATTCATCTTACTTCAGGGCTTTAAAATTATTCCCTAAACATGTCTATTACTGTAGTGATCTGTTGTAATTTGTTGGTCATTGGGACTTTTTCTCCCAACAGCTGCTATGTTGGCCACGTTTTGAACATACAATCAACATAAAATAAGAAGCCTTACAAGGTCCTGCATACCATTGCTCATGTGATCACAAACTCATACCAAAAACATTTTTGTGGAGACACTCCACAACCATGCAGCCAGAACTGCTATAACTAAACCAATTCGAACATGGGGGGCTTAGCCCAACTTTGAACTGCTTCTGTCGCGCTCATCGGCCCTTCTTCTTGTCTTTGTTTTTACCTTGTGGTTGTTGCTTGATTACAAGCTTGATAACTTCATAGGTGGCCCATCTCTTGTGGAATTTGGTCCATGTTGAAACTTTCTTTCCTCCTAGGCACCAACTAGAGGGACATAAAAATCAAAGCTTATCATCGAAGTCCAATTCACTGAGCTGAATGAGTTCTACAATAAAATGCACTTATGGCATAAAGCTTCCATTTATGATGTTTCTGCACCTTTTTATGATGTATCTGCACTTTTTAAATAACTAGAATAAGCGAAAAATGCAAATAATTTTGTCTTCGAAAATAAATGTTTAATGTAGTCATGATTTTGATTGAGTGTTGACCCCATTGCTCTTATCCAAGACTGGCCCAAAACGGCATTATATTGAGATAGGGTTGTGCTAACATTGACTGTATCTGAACAAGTTTTGGGACCAAGCATCACTAGAAATTGAATTGTTTTTTTAAGATGCTTTTGTCTTGGAAAATTTTTCATTGTTGTATCCCAAGTTTTTTCTAGCAAGATAAATACCACACATTAATTTTGCAACAGTTATCAACCTTGATACTGCTGCATTGTTTTTCATTTATGTAAAGGGGTGATGATTAATGGCTTAATCTAGGTGGATATGAAGTTTTACTGGGTGTTTTGGAAATGACACTTGTAATTTTAGCCTCACCCTTGAGATCTACTTCTTGAGGTGAGCTTATTTTAGATGATTCTCTGGTAGAAGTTTTTGCATTATGCATAACATTGTTGATTGGTTGGGGAGATGAAGATTGATATTCATTGACCTTGTATGCAATGTGGGTTGCTTCTTTTGCATGACTTTGGCTAGACGCAACAAATTCTTGATGCAATAAGTTATGTCCATATGCCCTTATTAGACTTATAGGGAGGAATTGGTGTTAGACAATTGTTCAATACTTTCTTTTTGTTCTGGTACCCATTTCCTTATACTTGATAATTTCAGACTAGCTTGGTTCATTGTAATGTGGCCATAATGAATAAGTCCTTCAATCCTTTGTTGCAAATTCCTAACATTTGTTTGTATCACTTCCATAGATTCCATGATAATCAAAAAATGGTATACCATGTTGTCATTGTAATTGATATATGGGGGCGAAAGTAAAGAGGATGTAATGTGATTGTAATTGATATATGGGGCGAAAGTAAAGGGGATGTACTATGATAAAACCTTCAGCTAGCAATCGTGGTTAGAGAACTCTATGTTGGTATATAAGTGTAATAGGGAAAGGAGTGGGGGAAGCTTGTCCTTGCAATTTTGAATCGATATGAGCTTATGAATCATTAGCTTCACGAGACATAATGTTTTATGTAAAGGGGCTTGTTTACTTGCCATGAGCTAATAAAGTTCATTTAATTGTAATGCCATGTGGTTGATGGGTTTTAAGCTCAGCAATTGTTCACTTTGAGGGGTGAAATTTGATTGAAGGAACAATATCACACAAATGCTCATCTAGGGATCGAACAAGCTTATGAGAGGAGCTAGTGTATGTATCTTATTAGGAATATCTTGTTAATGCTCACATGGAAGTGAGTTAGTGATTAATTACATACAATATGTTAGTAAAATAATAATTTTGAGGATATATTAGTAAGAGCATGTACTTACGTGAGTTGTTTTAACATAGAGGAGTTATAGGAGAGATTTATGCTCGAGTTAAAGTAGAAGTTTGTTGATAAAGCATACTCATTAATAGTAGTTGTATTGCATATATATGTAAAAGTGTGAACACCAAAAAAGATGAATTGAGTTATTATGTTTTGTGAATATTTTTAAGCCTCTACCAATTATCTCATTAGATATCAGAACAAGGTTAATCCAGAGAAAAGTCATGTAGAAGCAAGTATAGCTTGTTTAAGATATTTTGTGAGTTTTAAGGTCTGTTAGGTGTGAGATTATGAATTTAGTAATAAGGAAAAAATGTTTTTATCAATTCACTATGCCATATACTACACACGACTGAAATGGCGAGTGCAAGTAAAGCCCAATTTGTTGATGCCAATATGCCACTTACCCTGCTTTGCACACAAGGTTAAATCAAATGAAGTTCAATTCAAATTATTGATAGGAGGTATCATATAATTAGGTAATTGCATTGAATGTACTATACAATATGACAGGCATGTCAAGGCTTTGGTTGAGCTCAGACTTTTCTTAGATCCCTACAATGAGGGTTCGTATGGCACCCAATAACCCACTCTTAGAGCACTTTTCCTATTCATGTGCATGCCCTAATTGTGTCGTATATCTGCTTGTTGGATACATGACAACAAATTAATGCTTTTTTTCCTGTTCATAGATTTCCAACAGAAAACCTTTTCGAACACATACCAATCCATCATTGCTGGTTCTAAGCGAAACAATCGATGAATTAATGGCATTAGATTTGTGAAGATTCTTTACATGTTATGACCCTTTTGCAAATCAAATAGTCAATGTATCCCCAGATCCAAACCTTAAAACCCAAGCTTGCGAGACACTGTTGATTGTGGCATGCATGTGAAATCCTAGAGTATGTATGAGTTATCAGCTATTGATTTGCATTCCATGGTTAAATAAATTGTTGTTAATGTTGGTGCTATAGTCTAAAACAATAATGTTATGTCTATGTTTGTTTAAGACTATAAATCTAGAATCGTGTCTCCATTTTTAAGTTGTATGAATTGATAAACAATTTGATCAATAAGTTTTATTTTAAATAAGTCTATAAAGTCATTGTTTGTCAAAATAGTTAGTCTAAATTGTAAATGGGTGCACTATTGGTTGAAACCAACATTTATTGAGCCAAGTCAAAACAAGAGGGGCTGTTGAGGGGAATGGATAAATTGAGTCTTACAAAAAAATTGAGGGAAAAGACTTTCACACTTGGAGAGTGAGAACCTAGTTATTAATTGGCAAAGATTTATAGGAAATTGTGGATGGTAAAGTACCAAAACCGAAGAATGTAAATGGAGCCACCTAGTGGGAGATCAATGCCCGGAAAGTGACAACAATAATTGGTTTGGGACTATTTGATGCCTAGTTTCACCATATAAATGTAACTAATACATCCAATGAAATTTGGGTGACATTGAACAAGTCGTTTGGTTCGCAAGTAGGAAACACCACAATGGCCTTGAAGCAAAAGTCGTTAATGTAAAATTCTTGTTACTGTGATAAATCAATATAACATTGAAAGCATGCAATGATCAACAAGAAGTGAGTATTGAGCACAATAAATCAATACATAAGAACAAGCAATGTAGTCATCGATTGAAGCACAATATAATATCTAGAGTAAAGCACATTCCTTGAAATATAAACTAGTGCAAGACATCTAGTAAATAGATTTATATCACCAATGGAAAAGAGTGCAAAAGGTATAACTTGATTTTTTTTTTGTGTAGGATGGCCCTAGTGTAGGTAGTGCCCCTAATGTGAGAGGTTGTGTCAAGGTGTAAAACTAGGATGTTATAATGCATATGAGTGTAAATCCATAGAAACCGTGTCTTGTAGCTAACTCATGTATACTATTAAAAGCAAGTGCATAGATAAATATATGTAGAGCACTAAAGCATGATAACATTAGTGTCTAAGTCTACGTAGAATTATTTACCAAGTCACACGCAGGTCCTAGTTTTGTATTTTCGGAATACCTAAACACACATGATAAAAATGAAAGTAAGCACATGAGGGGTCCAAGGCCATAGGTTATAGATAATAAAAGAATGAGGATGTAGTTCTAGGTAGCTGTAATTCCCTCTACAATCACATTGAACCCCTGAAATGTGCTACATTTTTAGGTATTGTGATGTTTTCAATCTCAAAGCTAAGTATCACAAGAATAAGTAATGTGAAAATAAGTGAAAACCATTGCTATCAAATAGAAGGGTGCAGGAGGAGAAAATCAAGTATGTGACAAAGAAAATATGTATAATAATATGTTTAGTCTATTGTGAATAAGAACATATGGGTGCTATCTTAATATCCCCTCAATGTCATGATATAAGATCATGATATAAGATCTTGAATCACTTATGATGGGTTGCTCATCTGTTTGAAAATTTTTATCTCATTAAATGCAATAATTCTATTTTAGAAATTAAATTTAATGTAGTTAGTATTGCGATTGGGTATTTCCCCTATTGCTCTTACTAAGAACGACCCAAAACGACATTATATTGAGATACAATTGTGCTAACAATGAAATGTAATAAGATAGGTTTTGGTACCAAGTTTCATTGGAAATGGAATTGTTTTTTTGTAGATTCTTGTCTTAGTAAAATTTTCAATGTTATATATCGAAGGTTTTTTTTTAGCATGTTAAGACTATACACATTAATATTGCAATAGTTATACCTCAATATTTATTCATCGTTTTTCAATAGATATGAGACGATGATTAATGGATTCGAGTAAGAAGAAAATTTTTTACTTGGCGCTTTGAAAATGATATTTGTAATTTAAGCCTTCACCCTTGCGGGATTATTTTTTGGGTGAGCTTACTTTATATGATTCTCTAGTATAATTTTATGCATTATATACAACATTATCATTATTTAATTGGGGAGATGAAGATTGATATTAATTGGTCCCACTTTGAGCAATGTGTGTTGCTTCTTGTACATGACTTTGTTTAGATCTAACAAAGTATTTATGTAATGAGTTATGTCCATATGCTCTTAGACCTACAAGAGGGAATTGGGGGTTATAATATTGCTCAATACGTTATATTTGTTTTGGTAACCATTTCCTTATACTTCATAATTTCATACTATATTTGTTTATTCTAATGTGGCCCTAATGAACAAATCCTTCAATCTGTATTATGAGCTAAGATGGATCCCTGCCTAGGTTTTCAAATGTTGGGGATAAAATCTAGGCCTACACAAAAGATATAGACACCAAAGGTTCTCAAGGAGCACTTGTGGCTTAATTCTAGAGGATAGTAGTCGTAATCCTAAGGTAGCTATAGGTTTCCAAGGCATATACTTGAGATAAAGAGAGGTATCCTACTAGGATTCAAAATAAGAGTAGACCAAGAGATGGATAACGTCAACATCCCAATGACTTTATCCCAATGACCTTGGCCAATGGATTTATCCATCTAGGATACCCAATTTTACATGGCCATAATTTTTTACATGGCCGTATGAATAACCAACCATCCACTCAACAAGAAACAGGAAACAAATGACAAAGAAAGGTTAGAAATACTTACATGTAGTGTGGTTGTTGATGCACGATCCTTCCCAGAGACAACACCAAAAGAGAATCACTATGGGTGGTGAAGGGGAAATCTCAAGAGGAATACCTCCAATCCTAGCTCACTATGGTGACCCAAATGAAAAATGGAAAAATCTAAAACCTCAAGTGCAATAACTAGGTGTGAAAATATATGTAAGTGTCCAATGCATGGGCAAGTGCAATATTTTGGAATGATGAATGAGTGATGATAAAACAAGAGTGGTCAAGTATATATACCCGAAGTGATTACCCATGCACGATGGTGTTGGCCATGGTAGAAATTAAACCCGACACCATTTCCCATGGGTGATGAGATCAACATTTAGGGAAACCTAAGGCCATGAAGTACAAAAAAAGGGAGGTGTAAGCCAAATAAATAAATGGATGCAAATGACAAAGGTTCAAGATGATCGAACATAGAGAAAAGAGCATGCATGAGTATAAAAAAGTGGACATAATGAGACAAGTAGACAATATGGGTATAGTAATATAGACACTAAAACACACACTTTGGGTATTTATCTAGTCCTGATCACATACCACTATTCATATGATTCCTAAATGAGAAAAGTACTAATTGATCATTGTCTTTAACCACCTTTTCTTGCTTTTTGTTTCCTCTTTTGGTCTTACACTCCTTTCCTAGCCTGTCTTTTCATATGATCTGTAAACTTCTACTTTGGACAATCTACAAACCACAACTTTATTGTTGTTTTACTTCCAATTATGAAAATGAAAAATTTTGAATTAATGGTGAGAAAAATTGAACTTAGAATGAACTTTGCAGCAAAGGAATAACAATTCAAACACTAAATTTATCCTGGAAATCCCCAAGTTGAGGGAAAACCAACCGGGAAGGGCAATTGCTCTTTCTTCCCAAATTTTATTGGCCAATATGAATGAATACAAATTACAAGAGGAAAGGAAGTAAAACAATGTATACACTCCCTCTTTTTACTTGGTTGCTATGTTTCCACGCCTTTCTTCTACAAAATCAACTTCAGCTCCAATGGTTTCTTGCTCACTTCTTGCATTAAGACTTCGATGATTGATTCCACATAGCCCCCCTTGTATTTATAGTTTTTCTCATGTCCTCCCATGCACTGGAGAATGATAAAAGACACACAGAGGAATAGACATAGTCCCGACGCTTCAAATTTATGACTGTTCATGGAGTTCTTTTATTTTTCGTTCATAAGTGACAAGACCGCCAATGTCTGTAGACTAGTGGTTACGCAACCACCGCTTCGTGCAGGAAGCAGTTATGTAACCGCCACTCCGTGCAGGAGGCGGTTATGCAACTGCCGCTCTATGCAAGGGGCAATTACACAACCGCCACTCTGCACATAGGGATGGTTCTGTAATTTTACAGTATGCACTCTTTTCTACTATTTTCTCTACTGGAACTGATTGATTCTGATGAAGTAGTGTCTTTTCTGGATCCCTATGGATCATACTTCTCCTACTTAGGAGGCTTTTGGTCCCACAAAATCTTTGGGGGGGAGTAGATGAGAAAACAATTCCCTCACTTGCTCCTTTGAGTACCATCGGGTTTCCCTTGGTGTCTTCCCTTTCAGTCCAACATGCCAAGACTCCCGTGGACTTCTCCTTGTCTCTATGTTCTTCTGCTATAGCATTACGTCCTCCTCCAATTCACCTCATGAATCTAAGATGCAATCTTCTATGGAAGGTACCAACTGACATCCTTCTTCTTCATCAAGCATGGATGGCTCATATAGGTGCAAGTTCTCACAGTTTACTACTGAGTACATCCACATGAAGGGTGGAAAATCAAGCCTAAAGGCATTTTCTCCAACCCGATCCAATATGGTGAAGGGTCCATACCGTAGTGGCTTGAGTTTCCTTGCTTGACCTTGAAGTCTCTCCTTGCTTAAGTAAAGCCAAACTCTGTCTCCAACATGAAGCTTGTATTCCCCTCGATGTTGATCATGCCTAGCTTTGTACTTCACCTGAGATTTCTCCAATTGTTCTTTCACCTTGAGATAGATTTGTCGGACCCTCTCAATAATTTTGCTGCTCTAGTCACCTCTAAATCTCGTATCTCCCCTTCTTCTTGTTACCTAACTGCTATGTCAAGTGGATTCGTAGGTAGATATCCCAAACATGCTTCAAATGGTGACTTCATAGTGGATGTGTGTACTTCCAGGTTATAAGAATGTTGAATGTAGGCTAAGGAATCATCCCAAGTCCCCGGACATTTACTATTATACCCTCTAATCAGCTGCACCAAATTCCTGTTCACTACTTCCGTCTGCCCATTTGTTTGTGGGTGGAAGGTTGTGCTTCTTTGTAGCTTGGTGTCCATTTTGTCCCACAACGTAGTCCAAAACTTCCCCAAGAACCCGGAATCTCTGTAAAAAACAATAGAGTTTGGCAAGCCAAAATGCACCCATACATTAGCAAAAAAAAAATTAGCTGCCTCATATGCTTTTATTGTCTTTTTACATACCATAAGAACACACATTTTACTAAATCTATCAACAACAACATATAGATAATCATGGCCATGTTTAGACATCGGTGATCCTCCTACAAAATCCATAGAAACGTCCTCTTAGGGACGAGTAGGGACCGGTAAAGGCATATACAAACCTTCCTTCCTGATTATAGGCTTGCTTGTACAACAAATTTTCCATCCTCTTATGAATTTTGATACTTCTTCTTGCATATTGGGCCAGTACACGTACCTTTGCAAGTGGGCCATGGTTTTTCCAACACCAAAATGATCGGCTACTTTCAAAGTATGTGCTTCCCTCATCAATAGAAGCCTCTCCTATTTTGACACACAAAACTTCCCCCATTGGTAGAGCATCCCATCTTTGAGATAACAATCTTCAATCCCCGTCTTTTTAGCCCCTTTGGACTGCAACTGTTGATATTTCACCCCAAATTTTTTATCTTGAGTGTATGCCTCTCTGTAAGCTTCCTTTGTGAAGGGCTCAAAATGAGAGATAGTGGCCAAACTTGATATTTTTTATTGTGTGGACGGCCTATATAGCATGTCTACCACCACATTTGTGCTACCTTTCTTATACTTGATCACCAAATGGAACTACTGAAGGAATCCCATCCATTTTTAGTGCCTTACCTACTGCAATTTAGATTGTGCTTGCAAATGCTGGAGATGTTTATGGTCAGTGTGCACAATAGTTTCTTTACCCAACAAATAATCTTTCCATTCCTTTATTTCCTGAACTAGTGCATCAATATCTTTATCATCAACAAAATACCCTTTAACTCCTGAAGTGAAAGTTTCTAAATGATAACACACCAGCTTACCTACTTGTAGCAACACTGCTCCCATAACATAATCACCTATCTACTTCAAAGGGTTGTTTCAAATTAGGAAGAGTAAGTATTGGAGCATGACTAATCTTGCATTTCAACAACTCAAATGCCTTATCTTGTTCCTTACCCCAGTCAAAACCCTTACTCTTTGTGGCTGATGTGTGTAGAGGTGCTACAATAGCGGAGAAGCCCGTAATGAACTTCCTCATGTATTGTACTGCTCCCAAAAAACTTCTAGTATTTTTGGCTCCTGTTGGTGTTGGCCAATTGGCGATGGTTTCCACCTACTTTGGGTCCACTCGCAACTCTCCTCCTCTAACCATGTGCCCAAGATAGACAAGTGATTGTTTGGAAAATTCACACTTCTTCATATTGCATAACAGTTGTTTCTCCTTGAGAACTTGCAAGACTTGTTGAAAATGTGTTAGATGTTCCTCCCATGTGCCACTAAAAATCATAATATCATCCAAATATACAATGACACATGAATCTATGAATTCCCGCAATACATCATTTATCAATCTCATAAATGGAGCGGAGGCATCACATAAACCAAATGGAAGTACTAACCATTCATATAAACCATGTTTTGTCTTGAAGGCAGTCTTCCATATATCCTCCTCCTTCATTCTGAATTGATGATAGCCTGACTTGAGATCCAACTTTGTGAAAAATCTGACATGCTGAAGTTGGTCCAAGAGGTCATATATGCGGGGAAGTGGATATTTGTTCTTTATGATGATCTTGTTCAAAGCGTGGTAGTCAATGCCCATTCTCTAAGACCCATCTTTCTTTGACACCATCATGATAGGAGAACCACATGGTGAGGTGCTCAGATGTATTACCCCTTGGTCTATCAGCTCTTGGAGTTTTTTCTTTACCTTTGTACTCTCTAGTAAGGATTTCCTATACAACCTGATGTTGGTAGAGGGGACTCCGATAACAACTGAATCTCATGCTCTACCTCTCGTTTTAGTGGTAACCCGCTGGGAGTCTGAAAAAATTCCTGAAAATACTGAATAATACTATCCAAATCCTTCATCCCTTGGTTAGAAACATGTTATCACGAAAAATTAGCACCTTGTTATTTTGGTTATGGATCCCTACTTTTTGGGTAGCATGGGACTACCTCTCAAGTTGTGGGACTTATGGGCTTGAGATAATCCTCTGGAGAAGGTCGGTTCCTCTTCATAATCCTACCTGCCACAACTAATCCTATTCTAACATTCCAAGGAGACACGGATAGAGGTTGCATGAAATGAAATCTAAACTAGAAGCAGTGATACACCAAGAAAAGGAGTTGTTAGTCAATCTTCCCAGCCTACAAATGGAGAAGGATGAACGTGGAGAGGGTGGACATGCACCACATACCAAATCACGTGAACTTCACTATCCCAAGTAAGCACAAAACAACTAAATCCTGTAATGACACAAGAATATGCACAGATCCTGCAAGCATGATGTGAGGAAAGTGAAAGCAACACAAATAATGCAAATGATTGACAACTGAATCACAAAACACCATTTACATTGCTCCATAAAGATGCACATTACATCACTTTAGCAAGAATAGGTAAGAGAATTCCATTATAAATTTTAGAGAAAGGCTTGAAGCCCTAGAAGAGGGGAGCATGGGAATAAAAATGACCCAACCCTTTACAATGCATCCCCTTTACATTTTATATAAAATTTGGAGAGAAGAGAGAGAAACTTAAAAAACCCGAATGCATGCCTCTAACTCCCAAAAATGAAAATAATTGATTTGAAGGCAGCATGGGTGACTTGCAAATCTCATTCCCTTCGTACCCTTACTTGCAGCAAAAGGAATTGGCCTCCATGCTTCATTAATGGCAATAGTTGAATGTAACAGTGCATTGAAGTGCAGAATAAGTAATGTGATTTATGGCCACCTTAGCTTCACAAAATTTTAAATTTGAATATGCTGGTGTGTAGAGGGCTCCGAGACCTTTCCGAAAAGTCCAATAATGTACCAAATGGAGCTCCAAGTGGAAAGTTATGGCCGTTAAAAGTTCTGTACTTTTTTCCTATTCATTGCATCAATTTGATCCCTTACTACTGCTTTTGCCAGACCCGTGTTGATTTGACCCCTTACTACTTCTTTTTTCAAACCTGCGTTGATTTGACCCCTTACTATTGCTTTCATGTGGGTTTTACCCCATATCTAGAGAAAGAGCATACACTCAATAAAAAATTCATTCAACATATTAACTATTACAAATGTTACAAATATATAAGAACACTCCTGTAATAACTCCTCATTAAACTAGGTGGGTGGTTCAACCACCTTTATTCCCTAAATATCTCACTACCTATTTTCCCGCAATCTTCTTAAAAACACTCTCCCAAATCCTTCGTGAGTTGTTAATTTTCACAACTCACTTACATTATTTATATATACTCCACATATTAATTTCACACACACCTATATATTATTATTATTATACATGGAGCACCCATGTTAGGACTAATTCCTAACATTCCCCTGCCCCCTTAGTGCTAATATGGGGAGAGGACACTTTGAATCTATGATTCTGGTTACTTGAATATCCACTGATGTTTGATATCCACCTATTTTATATTTACCCCCCTTAATAAACAATCCATGGATGTCGGTTTCTACTAGAATACATCCAATTACAAATAATAGTGGCTCGCTAAAAAAAACAATCTCATTTTTTCGAAAATATATCCCTTTCCCCCCTTTTTCAAAAAAATATCCAATTTCCCCTCTTTCTATATCACCTTTGTGAATAGTGGCCTCTTTTAAATGTTCACCACATCAATATTTTTAATCCCCATTTTAGAGATTTTTTTTATCGAAATGTGTTTATTAAGGCAAGGGATTCAACCTTACTTTTGACTTTTAAACTTGATGTGAGTTTTCGAATAAATAAATAAAGCATTACCCATTTTAGGGCTAGCGTGGAGTGTTGGCCAAAGTGATAAGCTCGAACGAAGGTCATACGTCGAGTCATGTTAACTATGCATCAACCATGGAAAGCCGAGTTGAACTAGCGATGAGTTGGGGTAAGAGAATTAGTAGCTCGCCTCAAATGCAAGGTGACTGATCTACAAAGGTAAAGCTTGCTGAACGCCTGGGTAAAGAAGATCCTTGAACAAATTAGTATATTGCCAATTACAAAATAGATCTGACAGGTCCGAGTTTGAAGCTAAATCGAAGTTCGCAGTGGTGAGAAACCATCTCGCCATATGAGCCGAACTAGACATAGATCCATTGGAGTTATGTCAAGCAACGCCAAACCATACATTCAAAAAATTACCAATATAGCAGAACACAACCAATTATTCAAAGTTGAATAGGGTTTGATTCGAGATCAAATGCCAAGTCACCAGGAGAACAACACGCAGGTCTAATTCCATTCAATCCATACGCGAATGAGAGGAGGATTATGTAGTGATTCATCAGACATTACAAATATACATGCACACATATCTGCATAAGGGGGTCGTCAAATATAATTGACTACATCGAATCTACATTGTTTGATCAACTTTACCATTGATACCAGATGTGATGTCGATAATGATAATGTAGATCTGGGTTATTGAATCTACAACGAGGAGTGTTGAAGACCTATGGGAAGCTGCGCCCAAACACCTCGAACCTGACTCAGGTTTGAATGCCATGTACCAAGTTCACAGGAGGTCAAAATGTCGTGGTTTTGGGATTTACAGTGAGGATTGATAAACAGACCCAAAGAAAAACACCGCCTTGTTTCTTTTCTCTATTGTTGCTCTTATTTTGTCTGCTCTACCAACTAATTCTATGTATGATTTTAAAACAATACAAATCTTCATGTATATTTGAAAACCAAAAACCCTCATCTGAATTTTAAATGTACCAAAAATTTACTCACACAGGTGCCCACATAAACTATTAAAATAACAAACAGATCTAAAACAAACACACTGAGCTAAATAGGTGTTTAATTTTAAGCATGAAAATGATGAAAAAAATGGATGAAATATTGCGAAAAGAGTGAACAAAGTAGAAGAGGAAGAGATAAGACGATGCATGTGAATGATGGATGTCACCAAGTTCGCTGCAAGGTTTTTGGTATCTGCTAGTACCAATGACAAGTATGCAAGAAGAGTGGATGATCCAAACTCCAGATTTCACGTGAGCTCCATGGTGTCCCGCTAGTCCTTCATTTGCACCACTTAGATTTACAACAAATGAATGTGTAGACCCCAAATTTGAGTCACACTCCCCTTGGCCCCCTTCACTTAATTAATGTAACACATTTAACTAATCATGACCCATTTACCCCATATTAATATTCATCCTCACATTATTAATTAATTTAATTATTTTAATTAAGTTAATTTCATCCTCACACCTCCACCTCATAATGACACCTCATCCTGGGCCCATTCTAGGGGCATTTAACTCACAGTGACCAAGTCATCACTCTCAGCATTGAGTCATCACTCCCAGTGCTGAGTCACTACTTGATCTAACTAACTAAGAATTCTTCTTAAACCTAGCTAGACTTCTTCTAAGATCTTCTTGTCTTCTCTCATGCGAACTCTACTTTCCTAAGAGGACCCAACAAGGAAAGCACACCAAATATGGGAAGATCTGCCTATTTTTGGTAAATATTACTATTTCACCCTAACCGACGCCGATTTATCCTCGGCCGACGTCGGTCACATAAACTGCCATCGGTTCTTTTATATAGAATTATACAAACCTTTACCTAGGTTGGTCATTTCGAGTTTTGAGAGTGCTATTGCAATCAAGCAAAGATATCAGAGCCATTGCTTCATCCAAACGACGTCTACACACCACCAAAGAGCAACACAACCCAAGGATTCCCTTTCAGATCATTGGAGCATTCACGGGAATACACAGGTCGTACTACCGCGGCACTAAACCAGCTACCACCTTGCCAATCAATCACCAACCTTCATCTAGCCACGAGATCTTCATATCAACAAGTAACGTGATCTTAATCACTTGTGCTTCCTTTATTACAAATCTCTTTTATTCTTTCAGTATTTTATTTCTTTTGTTACCTGTACATAATCTTCTTCCCACCAACCCACTATTCAACCACCCAAGCCTTTTCACCCTTCTAAACATCCTTCTTAGTATTCCTAAGTCTTTTCAGCCATATTACGACCCAAACCACACTACCCTCACTCTCTGTGTAATCACAAAGATATTAAAAAACCCATTTTTAATAGTTCATTACCTATTTCCCCTATCAATGTCAGTTCCTTGACCGTTTTCGGTTTAGTCCCCATATTGGCATTAGTCATCAGACTGATATCAATCTCTGTGTCATTTCATATTCTCAAACCAATAAGCTTCCTACTCACCCAAAACCAACCCTGATCTCAACCAATTAGCCTCAGACCCTTACCGCACCTTTGATAGACATGTCTGACCTGAGCAAAACCCCATTTCTAATTAGATTTAGTGTTATTTTATATCTAGCATAAAATCTAGTGTGTTGTGTGTATGAGAAACCTAAATCATTACATTGCAATAGGACTTATTTATTTTAGTTGCTTATTCACATTAAATTGTTATGAAACAATAGATTGACAACCTTTCTAAGAAGCACCATGCTTCCTAGATCTAACATATGCTAGGGAGTCTACTGTTGTATGTTATTTAACAGTCTTTTATGATCTTCCTTTGCATCTACAGGTAGTCCTTCCCAGAAAAAAGGAGTTCTCTACGATCAACTTGGATAACATCAACAATGCGCACATTCTACCTTAAACCTTCGCCTCACAGGTATTCCGCCTTAACCGTCTACCTTATATATGTTTCGCCCTAAAAAGCATAAAACTTATTGGTGAAACATTTTGGCACGCCCAGTGGGACACATTTGGGGTTCTTTGCATTGTTCATTCCTAGGGGAAAATCTTGTGTCTATTTTCATTCGAAACAAGTTCACATTAAGATTCTTCTCTGGAAATATTCTTTTCTTCTGTTTGTCTCAATGACTCTTGTTTTTCGGGATTAAAAAGAACTCTTCTTTATTTTCTTACATTGCACTTAGTGAAAGTCATGCCCTTAACCTCTTCATAATTTGTTCTCATCGAATATAATTTGTGGATTTGGGTTTTAAAACTTGTGCACTTGCATTTTTGAGTTTGTTGCATTATAGCTCATTTAAATTATGGGCAACCTATATGTTGGAAGTCATGCCTAACTAATGGTTGAAAATTTGAACCGTAGCTCACATTTTGCACACTCTCCAACTAAATCACTGAAAACAAACTACACAGATCTTGAACACCATATTTCCCAGAGGAAGTTGTTAACGATCAAAGGATTGACAGTGGGATCCAATTGGTTTCTCTGTCCAGTCATCATCTCAGAGAAGGATATCCCATGACAAAACTTACCCAAAACCAGCCATAGTTGTAGGCTTTTATAGGGCACCTTTGTTAACCAAAAATTTTCTCCTGCTTACAGTTAGTCCTAAATGGCATAAACCACAACATAAAATATACAACTTAGGATTTTGTGTTTGTTAGCTTTTTGTCTAATTTTGTTTTGAGGTGTGAGTTGCGTTTCTTCATTATTTTTCATCCTTTTATGCCCCAAATCACGACTGGTGTATTCCAATTTTAGTATAGGTGTATTAGGACTCCTCATAGCCACACTTTATCTCTAGGTTGGACCTTCCATTTGATCTAAATCACAAAAACTTTATTTTTCCTTCTCTTTCCAGATTTCTAAGTAACCAATATCGATCGAGCGACTTCCATCGGTTACATCATCTCACTGCCATCAGTTAACTAACCGACGTCGGTTTTTTGATTTTTTGGTTATTATTGTCGCCAAATCATTGCACGCTCCGAATGGCCAGAATGTGAACATGACCTTCGGTGTGATTGGGACACATGGGATCACCTCTCAAGCTGTGGGACTTGGGCTTGAGGTGAACCTCCGGAGAAGGCCGACTTCCTCTTCCTAAACTAAGTGTTGTACTGCTCCTAGTGTAATAAAACGGTTATCTAGACCTATGCTAACATTTTCATGGGTTTTAGGGAAAGAGATTTGTAAGAAATGAAACTATACTAGGGATGGTGATGTACCAAATAAAGGGTGTTTTCAAACTCAAGAAGGGTTAATTTGAAGAGGGTGTGTGCACCACAAGTCAACTTCACCTACTGCAACTTAGAGAGGGTACCGTAATACGACAGACTAGGAAGCATGTGTTCCCTTTGTTAAACTCAATTAGACACAACAATCTATTAGTCTTCCAGTGAAGAAGGATGAACTTGAGAAGGGTGAAAATGCACCACAACTCAACCTCATGCAATACTCCACCACTTGATAAGAAAAAAACTCCAAGAACCTGTAACAGAAATATGGACTTGCATAGTGTACCTGCCAGCATGATAAAAAGCACAAAGAAGTATAAAAGGATGAAAGGACCGAGATTAGTCACAAAACACACAATTTTATTACTTCAACAACATGCACAATGCATCATACATTCAAATAGGTAGTAGTTGCCATTACAACCTTGGAAAAAGGCTTGAAAGTTCCCTCAACATACAAGGATAAATTGCAGAAGAGAGAGGACTCTTGAAAAACTATACACTTCTCTCATATGTCTAACTTGTCCAACCTGTCTGACCTATTGGAACCCCTTAGAATGAGCTTCCAACTTACATTTATAGAATAAATTGAGAGAGAGGAGAGAAGGAGTCATAAATTCCCTTCCTAAATTGAAGCTACATGATGTATTTATTACAGTTGGTTGAACCACTTGACAAGGTTCCATCATGTGTCATTAATTGCTTGTTGACCTAGTTATCCTTAATTAATCAAAATAATAATAATAAATATTATAAATAAAATATTTAAAATAAAAATATTAATTTAATTAAAATAATATTGGTGGGACGCCCCGTTGACTAGTTTGCATTGAAGAGGGAGGGGCCCCTGTGAATGGGTCAAAAATAGATCAACTCGGTGGTTGGATCACCGAGCCAACTCACCGAGTTGGTGTTGAGCTCCTCCAGCCTTCACCGAAACTGAGCTCCTATTCCACATCAAGCTCTTCTTATATTCACGATCTCACCGCCACATCAACAATCGTAACTCGCGAGCCAACATCGAGTCAGTCACCATCCAGATCAAGTCTGCTTGTAAATTTCATCACACCGATTCTGCCAGATGGTCTTCGCTTCACCAAGTAACTCACTCTCTACCTAGCTCATTTCATGATGTTGAGCTCCCATGTTGTGTACTCTCCATTGCAAGAACAACTCGGCCAATAGATCACCATTTACTGACATAGTTTTGCCTCTCAAATTCCTCTCATGAGCCCACTGAGATACTACACATCGCTTTATTCACCACCGATTTTGAGATTTCCCTGTTGACCCATCCTTCTCGGCTCGTCACTTAATTATTTTTCCTTTGCAGATGGTTAAAACCAAAACGTTTGGGATGTTAACCTAGTTCGAACCAAAATCATGCCTATTTACCGATGTTCCCCGCGTTCAACTCTACAATGTCATCTATGAATTGTGTAATGCCCGCAAAAATGACATTCTATGAACACGATAAAACCTACCACTTATCCCAAAAATTGCGACTATTTTTTTTTTGTTTAAGTTGAAAGGTTACGAGGGTGTTAACCCCTAGGGTAAATTAAATTAACTTACACCACTACACTCAACTTTATAATTGATAGGTCAGGTCTAGTTAAATGATCAAGTATTAAAATTACTTTACCTCTAAGGTCAATGAAATAAATGTCACTTAGTAAGGTGCCCTAATTTAATTTATTTGGTTAAATATTTTCTCCTCTTTAGTAAATGTTCAATCCTAATATGGTTAACCTCATGGTTAATTATTTTAGTTTCATTTTCTGAGTCCTTTTTATTTAATTCCTAAAACATACTAAGAACTAATAAAGACTTTGCACCCCAAGGAAATTAAAAAACCTCAAACTCCCCAAAATGCAAGAGCATAAAAGAAAAGTAACTCCCAAATAAGCAAAAGAACTTGAATAAATAGAAAAGGGAAAGAGGAGGGTGAGGTGGCTCCATATAGGATGCCACATCACTCATCCTCAACTCCACCTCACAAGTCAAACCTAAACCCTAGTCCACCATAATTTAGTGGATGAGAGGAATGACAAGTTATTTATATGCACAAGCTAAGTCCATACCCCCAAAGGAAAAAATTAATTACATGAAAGAAAGTGCAATAATACACTTTTACCTTTTTTATCTTTCCAAAACTCATAATACAGTCTATTTTTTACCCCCTAACCCATACGTAGGGTTTGGTATAGAAAATTAAGAGGTGTGTGATTAGTTTAACTTGTCCCACAAGCTTCCAAAATTGGTCCTTAAGGGTAAATTCGAATTTCCAAGAAGGGGTAGAGTGTACAACACTCAAGATCACAAGCACTCAACTTAAAACACAAAATCCAAGAACCATCTAGTCTAATAAGTGAATTCCTTTGACCCATTCATAATTTATTTTAGAACAAGATTAACTTAATTCAAATAAGACACCTAAACTCACTAAAGATAGAAGGGAATATACGCCAAAATCTAAATAATTAATTACAAGGATAAATTAAATCACTATATCTTTACATACTAAAATTAATTAAAGGAGACTAAAATAAAAGACAACACATAACCCCCTTTGTAACAATTAGAGGTGATTCCCCCCATGGGAATCCCCTAATAAAAATTCAAACACACATACACAAAAATATATGTTTCCATGGTGACCCTTGTTGAATTCTCTTAGCATTACAATGTGCTTGGTCTCCAATCCCCCTGGTTCTTTGTTATGAATATATATTTACCTGCAAAACACATAATACCTCATTCAGCTTCACGGATACATCAAAATATCTAAGATTCAAATGCACAATCTAAATTCACAATCATCTACATATACATTAAATCATCATCTAGGTAATTGTACGATATCATTTAAAATTCCTTACAACATCTTGATTCTAAATTTCATTCAATGTGAAAATGAATCACCACATTAGTTCAATTATCAAGGCCTACTTAGTGTGATGAAAATATCACATGTCAGAAATATATGTAATCATGTTAATAACATATCATCATTAATATCAGAACGTCTCTAATAAGTCCACACACTTTATATTAAGAATCGAAAACCAACAATAGTCTCAGTATCTCTAACATCTAACATCATGCTAACTCAGAAAGCTAATACAAAATTTCTATAACTATAGTAAACAATATCAAAATTGAATAGTAATAAATTTCAAATGGAAGTGGTTACTGCATCCCCCTCCCCTTAAACTCAAATTCCTTCCTAGAAGTCACTGGAATATGTTTGGAAATTTGAACTCATAGTAGTATAGAATCCTCCCATGTGGTTGCAGTCTCATCGTACCTATGTCCCACTAGGACCCGAACCTTGGTCAATCTCTCTACCTTGAATGCCCAAGTGTCCTGCACTCTATAAAATGTGGATGGGATCCACCATCACCATGACTCTGATCCTACACCTGCAATGCATTCAAATATAATATGTGAGAAGGATCAGAAATATATCTATCCTAAGTACATAAACATATGAAACACATCATGAACGCAAGACAATCTAGGTGGAAATGCTAGATGATATGCCAAGGGAATGATCCACTCCAAGATCTCAAAGGGACCCACAAACCTAGGAGTAATCTTATAACCTTTTCCATAACAGTTAGGGCTCTTATGCACAGTCTGAAACATGAAGGAACACCTTTGTGCCCACATCAAAATTATGATTTTTCCTATGCTGAGTCTGTATACGTTCTTCTACCTGTCTTATGCCTCCTGCAATCTCTTCATAATCATAAACAACCTACTGCTCCATGTCCTGCAATAAGGCTGGCGCAAGAGAAACCTTGTCCTCTAAGCCTGTCCCAACTTAGAGTTGTCCTGCACTCCCTGCCGTATAAGTGACTAAAAAGGAGTCATGTCTATTGAACTCTGGAAACTAGTATTGTAGAAAAAATCCACCAAAAACAAATACGCATGCCATCTTGACTTATGATCCATAACATTAATCCTAAGCATGTCCTCCAGGGTCTGATTCACCCACTCAGTCTATCAATCTTTCTTAGGATGATACGATGTGCTAAAATTGATCCTCATCCTGAGAGCATGTTGTACGGTGGTCTAAAAGTGGGAAGTGTACAAAGGATTGTGGTCTCAAATTATATTCTGTACGGAATCTCATGTAACCTGAAAATCTCATCAATATATACTCATGTTCCACTACACTAGCTATGTAGGTGGTCTTCACCAAAGAAAAGTGAGCCACTTTCATCAATTTATCCACCGTTACCATGATGGCGTCATGGTGGTACCTCAACATAGTTAAACCAATTATGAATTCCATAGAAATGATGTCCTATTTCTATTCTGGGTATTGCACGAGGAAACAGAAGGCTAGCAAGATGCTAATGTTCAACCTTCACCCTCTGACACTCTAAAAAATGTGACAAAAACTAAGCCACATCTCTTCGAATTCCTCTCAAATGGTACAATTGTCTAAAGGTGGCGTGCATCTTCTTCACCCTGGGAATGAGATGAATAAGGTACATGATGAGCCTTTGACTAAAATTTCTTTTCTCAAGCCTCCATATCTCGGAACATATATTTGACCTTTGTGTTTAAGGATACCATTTGCCTTCTAAATAAAATCCATGTCAAAATCTCATCTCAAGGGCTCTATGAGACTCAATCTCTGACTCTGGCTGCAAGGTAGAAACTTTCATGAGGAAGCCACTGTAAAATATTGCTCCATATATCTGTAGCCAATCAAGTAGCCATAGCCACGTGTCCCCGTCTACTCAAGGTGCATCTACAATCATGTTATCCTTACCCTTCGCATTCTCTATCTTCATATCATTCTCACAAAGAAACTGCATTGAATGTTACTAATGAGTGTTGAGATTAGGATACGTGAAAAGGTTGTGAAGACTTAAGTGATCAGTCCTGAGTTTAAATATCTCCAGCCAAGAAGGAAGTTTCTGTACTGCATACCAAGGAATATACAACTGTTGCAAACTCAAGATCATGAGTCAGATATTTGAGCTCATAATCATTGAGTTTTTGAGACTTAAAATCAACTACACTACCATCCTGCATCAACACACCTCCAAGTCCTGCCAAAGAAGCATATGTGCAAACGTAGAACTTGCCCTGAGGATCTAACACTGCTATAATAGGTGTTTTCATGAGACATTCCTTCAGTGTCCTGAAGGCCTTCTCACATCTATCCTAACCAAAAAATACTTCTTCCCTTTCCGCTGAAGGGAAGTGATGGGGTGCGAAATCCGAGAAAAATCCTAAAAACATCTCCTGTAATATCCTACCAAACCCATGAAGCTACATACCTCGGTCACACCAGTGGGTGCTGGCCAATCCATGATAGCTTGAATCTTGGAAGGATCGACTACGATATCTTCCCAAGAAATGATGTGGTGCAAATACTGCACCTCTATCTGACAGAACTCACACTTCTCCAAGTTCCCGTAAAGATGATGCTCACGAAGACACTGAAGAACCTGAAAAAGGTGATCCTCACGCTCCTCACGCATACCTGAGTAAATCAAAATTTCATTAAGGAAGATGAGCACGAAGCAATCTAAAAATGTCTTGAACACCCCATTCAACAAGCTCATAAACACTGCAGAGGCATTCGTCAGAACAAAAGGTACCACTAAGAACTCGTAGTGGGTATATCTCATACGGAAGGAGTTCTTATGAATATCCGCCTTCGTGATCCTCAGTTGATGATATCCATGAATTAAGATTTATCTCGGAGAAAATTGTGGCCCCCTTCATCTGATCAAATAAATCATCAATGTGTGGAAGGGGGTAACGATTCTTGATCGTTACTTTGTTTAGTTGGCGGTAATCAATACATAACCGCAGGGATCCATCCTTTCTTCTTCATGAAAATCATTGGTGCACCCCAAGGGGATACACTAGGACAGATTAAGCCTTTCTCCAGAAGGCTCTCAAATTGCAACTTGAGCTCATATAGCTCAAGAGTAGTCATCTGATACGGAGCTCATGAGATAGGCTCTATGCATCCAGAACCAGATCTATGTGGAAATCTATCTCTCATGGGGAAGGTAACCCCGGTAGTTCCCCTAGGAAAAACATCGGCACAATCTCTCAAAATGTGATGGTCATTAAGGGATGGTCCACTAGACTCATCCTTGAATCTGTCACTAGCCATAACATCATACATCTGAAAACCCCATCGCACACACCGCTTAAGCTACATAACATAGATGGTGAAAATGGAAATGAGTCTCCTAACTCCTTGATGTCACTGAATCAACTCCTAGATCATCTGTACAATCAATAGTCTTATGGTAACAGTCCACTCTAGCTCTATGTGCTGACAACTAGTCCATGCCCAAGATGACACCATAAGAACCCAACGAAAGGTTACAAAGATCTGAGGTAGTGGTAAAGGGTCCCAAATCCACTACACACTCCTTAACTATGGAATCTATAGAAATTTTGGCTCCAGAAGCCATCTCAACATCCCAACTATGACTCTTCCTAACTGCCACTAGCCTGTAACACTCTACCAAGGAAGGTGCAATAAAATAATTAGATAAAGCTAGAATAAAATAATATAGAGGTGGAAATACCACCAACACTACCTGTTGTCTCTATCACATTACTTTGGTGCTCAGCCTAGATGGTTTCTCGACTGCTGTGTAGATCTGATGGCTCTGAGTCATATCTTGAATAATAGGCTCTGATATATGCATCTTACCCTTATTACTAGGGTCCTATGCACACTCTCTCTAATGATGCCCCGCAATGCCACAACCATAACAACTACCTGGTCCTCTCCAGTGAGATGTAGCTCCAGCTACGGTACTCTAGAGGTCTGAGAAGTGGACCCTAACGATCCTGGCTACGGATTGTTGAGGTATCTGTTGACGAGCTCCTAACTGACTAAGATCTCGATGCACCCTATGTCCTGATGGAACCCCTAGGAGGAGGCCCCAAACTCTTGCCCCCTATGTGCATCACATTTCTAAGGAGGTTTATAATGTGGG
The DNA here is from genome assembly GCA_019776745.2 of Taxus chinensis. NCBI lineage: Eukaryota > Viridiplantae > Streptophyta > Pinopsida > Cupressales > Taxaceae > Taxus > Taxus chinensis. Next base: position 178,626,459 of record CM034153.1, on the reverse strand, counting down.
TAGGTCTACTGCTGCTACTACTGAGGGTGGCTGTTGTGATGGCCTAAATAAAGACTATGTCCTGAACTCTATCCACCACGAGGAGGAGGAACTGACCCCCTCAATCTTCCATCCTAGATCTGCTGGATGCGCCTCTGAACTCTCTCTCTAGCACACTACATCTTCCCTCGTGTATCCTCTGCAATATAGGCCTTCTCCATGACCTCTATTAATTTCTATGGGCGGTGAATGCGCACCGCGGAACACCAAATCCAAATTCAGGCCTGTGATGAACCTGTGAATCCATACCTACTCATCCTTATAGTCAACATACTGGAGTAGGTCCTGCATCTCATACTCGATGTAAGTCATAGATTCCTGAGTAGGTCAAGAAATTGACTCTCATACTCGGCTTACGATCATCAACTGCCTGAAATGATGCTCGTGAAACTCGTCTATTTGCTACATAATAAACCTCTTGGGTAAATACCTTCTCTTGAAATGCTTCTCAAATAGCTCCCAGGTAATTGTCTTTGAGTCAACATGGAGCTTTTGCTCCTCGGTCCTCTACCAAACTCTTGCTCCATCCCTTAGAAGATTGATCGCAACATGAGCTTTTGTGTTTCTAGTACAAGGGAAAAACTTGAAGCATCCTCTCAAGATCACGAACCAGACCTCTTCCTAACAACCGCTTGTGTCTCCCGAATAATGAGATGATCGTAGCTTCAGGATATCCCTGCTATGGTTTACTGCTAATGTCTGACAAATCCTAGGTCTCTCTGTATGCTTCTCCATCTGTCTAGGGCTCCGAGATCTATCCCTATGTCCTGAAATCCTATCTCTGTGCCCACTCTGTGGTGACTCTTCCTTAGCCGAATCTGCATAGAAGTTCTCTGACATATACTACTCGCTGTGTCAAGGGGATGCATGGGCCTCCACTAATGGATCCATGTCATGTCTAGAAACTTGTCCCCCCATGGGCCCTCCGTGTATAGCATTATTGACGTCTTGAAGCGTCTCTAAAATCTGAGGTAGAATGGTTGCTACCACCTGCTCTGGAGGTGGTATATCTAGGTCTATGTGAAAGATACCCCTCGTCTGATCCACACCTCCTACACAGATCTAGGTGAGAACTAGTTCATTGTTTTTAGGTCTCTTGTTTCATTTTTCTATGTTTTCTAAATAATAAAATTATCAGAACATTGTGGTTTTTTAGATCTAAAAAAAACTAGTTTCGCACTAGGTTAAATGTTCATGCCTAGTGTTTTCCAGGTGTACCCAAGGGTCCAAACTTTGAACCTACAGCTCTGATAACAAGTGTAAAACCCAAAAAACGACGCTCTAGGAATATGCCTCCCAATGGGAAATAGGTGCCCACCTTAAAGCACCTCCAATGCATATAAAAAATCCCCTGCATACTCTACTCAATATCTAATTATCAAAGGTCTATCTCAATATGATGACAATATATCGCATGTCAAAAATATATATAAATAACCATGTCAACATTATATCAACATCAATATAAAATATCATTTAATTATCCACATGCATCATATATGAGTTGAAATGAACAACAATCAATCTTACTATCTAACTAACATCTAGTATCATGCTAAATCAACTTAAAGCTACAATATATCCATACTAGTGATAGTCGACAATATTGAAATCAATAAGAAAAGGGTGTCGAATGGAAGTGGGCACTACAAGTTCTAGGGCTCCGAGACTTATGCCTATGTCCTTAGAAATGTTGTCTACATGTCCCCTCTGCGGTTCCACTCTAACTCTAACTGACTCCATGCGAGATTTCTCGGCCCTATGCTCCTCGTTGTTTTGAGGAGATGCACGAGCCTCAACGGATGGCTCCCTATCATTTCTGGGTGATTGTCCTCCTAAGTACCCTCCGCGTATAGTGACATTGACGTCCTGAAAGATGCGTCTATAAAATCTGAGGTAGAATGGATGCTACGACATGCTCTAGAGGTGGCAAGACTAGGTCTATGTGAAAGGACCCCTCGTTTGGTCCACGCCTCCTGCACAGACCTAGGTGAGAGTTAGTTCATAAATTCTAGGTTTTATTTACCAGTTTTCTATGTTTACTAAAATATATGATTTTTTAGACAAGTTGTTTTCTAGGTTTAGTATTGTGCTAAGTTTAATATTGTACTAGCTTAAATTATACATGTTTTGTATTTTACTAGTGTGCCCAAAGGTCCAAGATTTGAACCCATGGCTCTGATACCAAGTGTAATGCCTGTTAAAAATGCCTACAACGAGAATAACTCAAGAACAACCTTGTCAGGGGTTAGCTACTTAAGGAAATTATGGAATATATTTTTTTTATGAAACATGCCCACATACAGGCTTCATAAAATACAAATGGGGGTCCCATTAATCTTTCGAAGTCAATTAATATTTAATAATATTTTTTTTTCCCATTATAAAAAAATATTGAAAACCCCAGATTTAAATTTTGATACATTTAATTTGACTAAGCATGGTTAAATCATCCCCCTAAGTATTATTTTAATAACAATTTAATTCAAGTATAGTTCCAATTTCCAACATTTATATCAAACACAAGGGTAAAAGGGTCAATATAAATAAATACGAAAAATGTAATTAATCCCACAAGATATAATATCAATTGACAAGGCCTCCTAATTTGACATGGGGTTAGACTTAATAAACATACTCTAATACACCTATAAGTGACCCCGTAAACAAGTACAACCCATGTATTTGAAATTAAAAACATTTAAATTAAAAGACAACTTTCCACTCACCCATTCTCTACCTCACCTCATTTATAAACACAGATCAATTTCATCCCTCTGGATGGATTCATTTAGGACCATTGATGAGGAAATAAACTCTCTTTTCACCTAACCCTAAATCATTTTTACAGAACAAATCTTTCTCTCTCTTTTCATTTGGCTTATTGTTTCTCAAAACAATGCATTTTGTAGGTTGGTGGAGGATGGGAAGCCATTAGAGAGGGAAGTCTTCTTAAGATTTTGGGGACGCATAAATATCTCCATTATTTTTCTACTTCAAGATTACTTATCAAGCCCAAATAATCATCAAAGAAGTTTCAACAAATCCACAAGCACTCAAAAATCTTCTAACTCCCAAAAATGTAAGAGCACAAAAGAAATGAAGTAACCCCCAAACAAGAAAAAGAACTTGAATAAAAAAAACGTAAGAGAGAAGGGTGAGGTGGCTCCATGTAGAATGCCACATCACTCATCCTCAACTCCACCTCACAAGTCAAACATCAACCCCAATGCACCATAAATTGGTGGGTGAGAGGAATGACAATTTACTTACACACACAATCTAAGTCCACACCCCCTAAGAACAAAATTTAATTATAAGAAAGGAAGTGCAATAATATTTTACCTTTTTGTCTTCCCAAAACACATAATGAGGTCTATTTTTAACCCCCCAACCCATAGGTATGGTTGATATAACAATTTAAGAGGTGTGGGACAAGTTTTACTTGTCCCACAAGCCTCTAAAATTGGCCCTTAAGGCTAAATCTGAATTTTCATGAAGGGGTAGAGTGCACAACACTCAAGGTCACAAGCACTCAACTTACAACACAAAATCCAAGATCCATCAATTATAATAAATGAATTCATTTTGACCCATTCTTAATTAATTTAGTAAACTAATTAATTTACCAATCTAGACACCTAAATCAAGTGATTAACAAAAGGGGAATACATCACTATAAGATCACATACAAAAATTAAATCAAGGAAACTAAATGAAAGAATAACACATAACCCCTTGGTCACAATAAGAGGTGATTCCCCCCCATGTGCCCCCCCTAACAACTATTCAAACAAACACACATACACAAAAATACATGTTGCCATGGTGACTCTTATTGAATTCATCTAGCATTCCAATGTGGTTGGTCTTCAATTTCCTCGTTGTTTGCTATGATAAATTTACCTACAAAACACATAATACATCCTTCGATCTCGTGGCTGCATCAAAACATGTAGGGTAAAATATACATTATAAATCCACAATCATCTACATATGAAATCAAATCATCATCTAGGCAATTAACAATATCATTTACAATTTCTAACCAGTACATCTCGATTTTACATTTCATCAATATCAATAACATCATAAGATAAATTCAATTATCTAGGTCTATTTAATATGATAAAATATCGCATGTCCAGACATATATATATAACCATTTCAACAACATATCAACATCAATATAAAATGTCTCTAATAATCCACACACATCATATATGAATCGAAATCAATAATAGTCTAGTATCTCTAACATCTAACATCATGCTAACTCAAAAAACTATAATAATACCATAAGTATTGTTGACAGTATCAAAATCAAGAATAAAAGGTGTCGAAGGGAAGTGGGCACTACAACCTGGACCAGTATATATATATATATATATATATATATATATATATATATATATATAATATATATATATATATATATATATATATAATATATATATATATATATATATATATATATATATATATATATATATTATATATATATATATATATATATAACCATGTCAACAACATAACAACATCCATATAAAATGTCTCTAATGATCCAAATGCACCATATATGAATTGAAATCAACAACAGTCCAGTATCTCTAACATCTAACATCATGCTAAAATAAAAAGCTACAATAATATCCATAAGTATTGTTGACAGTATCGAAATCAAGAACAAAAGATGTCGAAGGGAAGTGGGTACTACAACCTGGACCACCACGATCTCGTCGCTCTCATTCTCTTAGAGTTACTTTACCAAGACCGAGATTGCTAAAACCATGCCTATCTGAGCTTGTGGGCTCCAAAATTGTTTTAACATGTTACTCCAATTTTCATTCATTCTTCATAGGTGAGGGATGTGCCTCAACTCGGCTTATCCCTAGTCACTTCCTCCCCTTCCAACCGAGTTCCATTTCCTTTTATGTCTCTCGCCTATAGAAAACTCAACATGTTCAATGAGATTTGAGCTCTACATTCCCTTGAACTAGCACTTCCACATTTTGGTGCTAACGCGCCTGAGCTTATCAATCTCTTCACCTGCGAACTCGCCGAGTGGCTTGTGTAAGTTTTAAACCTTTCGTGAATCTGCTGAGCTTTTCAGCCAATCTCCCCATTTGACGAGCACCTGTGAGTTACACCACTTTCTAATGAATGATGAGGTCGCCTCAAACATCGTTGAGCTCAATTTGATTATGCCAAAGTTGACTCACCTGTTCCTCTTTAGAGTTCCAATCAGCAACTCGGTGTTGAAATCGATCCTGAGCTCCTTAGTGATCCAACTCTTCCAATCGAGCTCGACTTCCACATCACCTGAGTTTGGCATGAGCTCGCTGCAACCAATCTCTAAGCTCCCTTTTCTCCTACCAAGTTCTGCGAGTTTACCGTGAATTTCTTGACCATCCTCGAACTCAACGTGCGTCAACAAAATAGAGTCCCTTATGAGCTTTACACTCAAACTCACCATCAAATAACTTACCTGAGCTTCTCCGCGTAGTTCACAATATGATGTTGAGCTCTTTTCGATGTTGAATTTTGTGTGAGCCATTTTCAGCTTGGCCTTTCCTTCTTCGCATCCTCTGATAGCCATGCATTGGTTAATGCCCACTCAGACATCAATTCGGTCTTGATTCCCATTTGACGAGCACTATCAATTCACTTTATTGATATCCTTTCAATGTTTGGCTCGACACCCTTCTGCAAACTCATTGAAGTAGCTCGATCCCATGCATCGAGCTTCTGGTTCAACGATGACTCCTCGTACTTCCTTAGCAATGCATTTTCAAAATCTGAGCTCCATTCATGCCTCGACATGCTCTATTTTATGTGCTGATCATTGAGAAAATCATCATTTTAGAACTCGATGTCTAATGAATCGTGTATGGTTGGTGTTCCTCCCTTTGCAATGCATTCCAACTCCATGTGCCGTACCTCTCGGCATTTGACTCAGTCTTCCAACTTGGCCTCATTCCTTATTCACCTATTCACATGGTGATTCACTTGCCATGACTCGGTCATCAACTGCCTCCAATTTCTCCAACGTGCTCTGATCCTCCCATTTACATGGCTCATGATGAAGTCTCATGTTGGTTTGTCATCCCAACATTCCCACTTGACCACGCTCTCTTGAATATCCCATGCGCATAATTCTTATGTTGACTTACCATCTCCAATGTATCGAACTCAGAAAGCTAGCTCTTAATCCCCGTGTAGCGGCTCAGCCACATTACTCCACAGGGCCCAACCTCAGCTTCACTACGCCAACTTGGGAATTAAGTTCCTTATCTACACTTTTTGACCAGTTCATGGAATCACCACGCATTTCCCCGATGAGTGTCGAGTTTCCATTGATGCTTTAACCATTATGACTTGATATTGAGCTCAACTCCTTGAACTGAGCTCCCCATATTGACTTAATGCCTTCCCGACCTAGCCAACTCGCCGAGTAGCTAGTTTTTTCTTGATGGCCCTTGGCCTATTTTGTAAACTCTTTCCATTTTTTGGAAAAATCTTCCATATTTTCTTGACTCAATTACCTCTTTTCAATGTTGAGCCTAGCCAACCCGTCGAGTTGAGTTCCAATGATAAACGTTCGACATGTTAACTAAGCTAACACCTAGCTATCACCAAGTGAGCTTAATTTGACATCGTTCAATGTTAGGTGAGCTCACATATGCAAATTATTAATTATTTAATTGTGTTATCTCTGTGATGATTGAACTTGAGTCCCTGTGACCAATGTCATAATTTGATCATAATAGGACCCCGTCGTCCAATTCTGTCATGTGTGTAAAATTGGATAGCTATTATTTTTACCAAAATAGTATTCTCCACCTATTTGTTCTTTTTATGTCTTGTTCTGCCATTTTATCACACTTTTGGGTCTCTGATATCATCTTTAGTGTCCAGGTTGACCCATTTTCATCTTTCATTACCAGATTTTTTGAATCTCTTATTTTTCACAGTAACCAACATAGGTTTGAGTTGATCGGTGGTGGTTACCCTCATACGAGCATCATTTACTCCAACTGACACTGGTCTCTGTATTTTGATTTTCTAATCAGAACACCGATCTAATCACTCATTTGAGACTTATTTTTCCCCATTATTTATGTGTTTCTGCATCATTAACAAGGCTTAGAATACCCATTCTATTATTAGTCACATGGTTTTCACTCGTAGACAAGTCAATGCCCTCGTGTTTCATGTTAGCCGCTAGCCACTCCCACCTAGCCCATCGTTCTCTTCCATCTCATCACCTATGGACCCTAATCAGGATCTTACCATACCCACTGGCGATGAGGAGTTCACCAAATCCTTGATCATAACCTCGCCACTCTACAGTATTATCTCATTCATTCACCTACCCACAATTCATCAGGGCAACTTTTATATGGCATGTCTATATCTATTCCTCCTACCCTCGCACCCACTTCTACATCAGCTGCTACTAACTTGGCCTTACCCTCTTCCACCTTACCACATGTGGTTTCCTAGTTTGACCCTACATCATCGATATCTACCACATCTATGACATTTGTTGCATCTTTGATGTATGTTGCTCCTACAATGTCAACCATTCCTTTATCAACCTCCTTGAGTGTAAGTCTATCTACACCCACCACCTCTCATATACCTATTACATCTCAGCCACCATTGGTTTCGGAAGCCCACACTCCCTTCCTAAAAATTGTGCTCTCCATCCCACAGTCTCTTCCTCCGATTGCTACGAGAGTCTTTACATCCACTCGACCTACCTACACTTATCACCAACAACTCCCTATTTCATCGACCACTTATTCAGGATACTTGTCATCTACATCTATTCCAGCGTATATTCCTTTCTCACAATTTTCATACTCATCACCACCACATACTGGGATGTCGCCCATGTCATACCCAACTCATCTACCCCTTATACTGTAGGGGGTGCCCAATCATCGCAAACTACCAATGATATTATCAAAATGATGATGGAAAAGATATAGACATTGGAAGCCTTTATCTCTAGCTCACGTAACTCTCTGACATACGATGAAATTTGTAATGAGCCCATTCACCCGTCCATTTTGATTCATCCATACCCTCTCCATTGGGAAATGCCTAAATTTAACCAATTCAACAACAAAGAAGACCCGCAATAGTACTTTTGGTCTTTTAAGCTTGTGTGTTATCTGATCGCGCATGATGACACTTTGCTCTTATGGACATTCCCAATGTCCTTGACAAGGCTAACTTTAGATTAGTATAGTGCTCTACCCAGGCATTATATCTTTTCATTTAATCAGGTAGCTCAAGATTTTCTAGACCATTTGTCTATCAACTTTTTCAAGAAGGTCACCATGACTGCCTTGTACATGACACACCAATATGAAGAAAAATCTCTCACATATTTTGTCACTCATTGGCGGATCCTGATCAAATAAATCACATTCCAGCTGCCTCAAACCAAGTTAATAGAGTTGTTCACCAAAGCTTGGGTTAGACACATCTCACTAACTCTCCAAGTTCAAACCTTTCGCACATTTGACGAGGTTAACCATGGCCCAAAAACTTGAAATTCATGTCATTAAAGAGAAGAAGATTCAATTACGTAATAAGAATGTTGCGTTTAAATCAAATGATACCTCTTCTTCTTCCAAAACACAAAATAATTGTTCTAAAGAAAAAGGATCTGCCAACATAGTAGTGCTAAAATCTAGCCCATCTCACCCATCCAACCAACCAAATCCTTCTTCCAATATTTCTCCTGTTTAGGATTTTCAGTTCAAGCGGGAGAAACGAAAATATACTCCCATAGGAGAACCATACTCTTCAGTTTTAGAAAAAATTATAAAATCCAGAGCAGTCACTCTTCCAACCATTGAACCACATACTGGTTTTAACCCCTCTCATTTGATGCCTACGTGGTATAAAGAAAATGATTACTACAACTATCATCGTGTTAGAGGTCATACAGACGACAATTGTATAACTTTCAAAAACATCATCCAATAAATGTTAGATAATGGAGCTCTCATGTTGGATAATCCTAATGCACTGACTAATCAAAACCTTCACATCTTGAAGAAGTTGTTCCCAAATCACACTTCGTCATCTAACCAAATCGGCGAAACTGCAACCAGTGACAGTAATGTTTGTGAGGTGCATGTTGTTTTCAACATCATATTAGCTCCTCTTGCTCAATTTCCTTATATTCCATCTATTGAGGAGATTATTTCATGAGCTCCTTCATCCATGGAGGGACCTATTTCATCTGATCCTTTACCCATAGAGGATTCTCCCTTATCTTCTCTTCACCCATAGAGAAGTCCACCATATCCGTCGATGCAATTTCCCCACTCACCTCTCAACCTGAAAAATAAACCACAGTAATTACTCTTCTACCCAAAAGAGAGTCATGATTATCTTATTCTTCTCCAAAAGATGAACTTACCTCACCTAACTTGCCATCTCCCCTTATCACAGGGGATCCATTAGCGGCGTCCCTTCTTATTAGTCACAATTCTCCATCGGATTTCAAAGATCCTATTGATTTTCTTTCATCTCTTTTACCCACAGAGTCTGAAGCCAACCATTTCCTTGTCTCATAAACATTATTTACAGGGTTAACTACCAAATCAACATCATCCCCTCCTACATTGGTGTCATTCTCACATTTAGCCGACTACTTGGATTATGTGATACTCAAAGATAACTGACTACTGCCTATTCCCCTCAACAAAATGGGATTGCAAAAAGGAAAAACCACACCATTCTGGAAATGGCTAGAACCATTTTTCATTAAACACAAGTCCCTAAATTTCTCTGGGCTAAAGCAATGAACATTATTGTTCACATTTTGAACAGAGTACCCACTAAAGCCTTAGTTAACTCCACTCCTCAAGAAAAGTGGTCAAGTCAAAAACCAAATGTGTCTCATCTAAGAATCTTTGGTATCCCTTATTCTATCCTCATTCTAAAATCAAAAAGGAAGAAGCTAGATCAAACCTCCTACGCCTGTATCTTTGTAGGTTATGGAGGTAAAACTAAAGGTATTAGGATCTACGATCCTTCAAAAAGAGATTATATAGAAAACATGTATGTTAAAATATTGGAAAAACCTTTTTTTCATCTTCATCCTCTTCTCTTTCTATTGTTCATAATGAATCTAATGAAACTGAAAAATAATGATAATAATAGTGAAAATGATATATGTGATGATGAAATTAGTAATGAACCTGTAGTTAAAAAAGAGATAGTTCATGTTTCCTCTATAACCAAAAGACCAAGATGGGTTGAGTTTATCCTTCAAGACTCTAATCCTGAAAACCTTCAAAAAAATTACTATAAGTCAACATATATATCATCCTTTGATGACAATGTATGAACCTAAACCCTAATATTTCAAAGAAGCTTCTTGTGATGAAATATGGGTACATGCAATGAAATCTGAATCTATTGCCTTAATTAAAAATCAAACTAGGGATTTAGTCCCTCCTAAAAAATGAAGTATAGTCAGATATAAATGGCTCTACAAAATTAAATATAAATTTGATGTCATTTTTTATAAACTCGAAGCTAGGTTAGTAATTTGAGGGTTTACTCAAAGACCTAGTATCGACTATGTTGAAAATTTTGCACCAGTTGCAAAAAATGAGCACTATAAGAATTTTGATGGCCATAGCTGCTCAATATGGTTGAAAAATCCATCATATGGATGTCAAGAATGCATTTCTGAATGGTGATTTAAAAGAGGAAATCTATATGACCCAACCTAAAGGATTTTAAGAAATTGGTAAAGAAATGTATGTTTGTAAATTGAAAAAATATTGATATGGTTTAAAACAAGCTCCTATAGCTTAGTATACAAAGATTAACATTTTTTTCAAAGAAGTTAGTTTCTCTAGTTGTTATAATAATGATTTATTTGTAAAAGTTGAAGAAAATCATATTATTCGCATTGTATTGTACGTTGATGATTTACTTATTACTAGTAACTCTAACAATTTAATTATGAAAATTAAAGATAAATTAAAATAATACTTTGAAATGGCTGATTTAAGATTATTGCATCATTTCTTAAGCATGGCTATATATTAGGATAGAAGTTCTATAGTTCTATCTCAATCACAATATGCCACTAATTTTCTTAAAAGGTTTGATATGGTTGATTGTAAACATGTTGTTATTACTATATAAGTTGGATGTAAACTAGATCCTAAACATGCATGCAGAAAAACTAATCCTACTTTGTACAGGCAACTTTTAGGTAGTTTCATTTATCTAACAATTACTAGAATTCACATTGTTTATGTATATGGATTGCTTCAAGATTTATGCAGGATATATATCATAATCACTGGAAGTTATCCAAAATAATATTGTGTTATATTAAAGGCACAATTAATGTTGGTTTACATTATACTTCTTCTAACAATGCATATTTATATGGATATTATGATTCTGACCATGTTGGTGACGTGATAGATAATAATTCTACAACTGTATATGTGTTCAATTTTGGTGCAGGTGTCATTACTTGGAGAAAAAAAAGTAACCAATGGTCTCCATTTCTTCTACTGAGGCAGAGTATAGAAGTGCAATGGAAGCAACAAAAGAAGCCGTGTCGTTGAATTGGTTGTTGGAAGAGATACACATGGAAGCTAAAGGAAGTACTCCTCTTCTATTTGATAGCTAGAGTTTCATTTCTCTTGTTAAGAATCTAGTTCAGAATCTAGAGATACATATGCACTTTATCCGATAGAAGGTTCTCTACGGTGATATAGATCTCCAATACTACCCAACTGAAGATCAAGTTGCAAATATGTTTACAAAGCCAATGTGTGCAATTAAATTCTCCAAGTTTCATGCAATGCTTGGCCTTTTATAGTTACCATAGAGGGGAAGTGTGCATGTAAATGTCACCTCCTAATGGTCAATCGGTTGTTATCTCCTTTTCCTCTATCATTCTGTTCCATTGTAAAATTATATTTTTATGATCTTTGTAAACTTATCACTCTAATTTTACGGTGTACAGTCAAGCGTGTTGCATCTATTTATAAAGGAGGTCCTTGTGTTATAAAAGACTCCTAGAGATGTTTGATATTTTTCCATGAGAAAATTTGAGATGTAGTCTCACAAATCATGTTTAGCCTAAATCATAACTTTTGATTTATGGATTCCAAATCCTTTTGTACTAAAAGGTAATTTGAGCATGATGAAGGTGTCATAAATCATTCAAAAGTGACATGCTAGCCTAAACCTTCACTAATGGTTTATGGATTTGTAAATCTTATTGTACAAACAGGTAATGTTGGCATATGGTTCCTGTTGTCCAAAATAACTCCCCTAGTTATTTTGATAACTTACATTCCCATTCTAGCTCTAAGTTTAAGGTCGCATGTAATTTGGTTATTTCCTCCCGCTCTCCATTTGCCTCATACTTTCCACTTTCTTTCTCCCCCTTCTCTATCTTCTTTCACTCCTCTTGTGTGCACTCCGTTTGCATTCACCTCCCTCCCAGTATTTCATGCACCCTTCACACACGCCTTAGAATTTCTTCCCAAGATTATTTAATTCCTTGGCATTATTATGTGCTCCCTTCCTCGCTGATATGCATCAACTTCTAGATGCACGTGCATTGCCTAGATATTTATCTCTTATAAGTATGTTCTCATTTATCCCGCCCGCATTACTTTTGTGCACCTTCTCTTTGCCTTATTTTTTCGTGCTTCTTCCTTTCACGCACATTCGCGCCTTCTTTTGTGTTAGTTATTGTGTCACATGGCAAACTATCAAACTTGAGTGTGTCTCATGTGACCTATCATAGCACGTCAGCTAGATGTCATATTCTTGCAACAAAACAAGGTGTGACACATGGTAGAAAATGGAAAAATATATGAATATTCAGTCGACTCCTCCAACTAGTATTCGTACGCCACGTGTCAATTTGACCTACAAACTTCATATCACCATAAGTCTTGTTATGGGGATCATATTTGGGTGATTTTTGTCTTATTGAGTAGTTGCTGACGTGACTTACACTCTATATCACTTGAGTTTCAATTTTGGAGGGGTTAGGAAGATGAGAAGCAGGAAAAATTCCTTCCAACGACTAAGCAAGATTTGATTGCTCTAACCACCTAATTTAATTCAAATCTCATCTCCTTCTTTATCCTACATTTCGAACAGTCATGGGGAAGCGCATTTCATAGATTTAAATGTGGATTTATAGGAATTCATTGCTGATTGTTGGTGGTTAAAAATTAAAATCCAATTTTCCCTCCTTTCTTTCCCTTGCATCTCCTTTTCTGATTGTGCTTTATGAGAATGAATGCGCAAATGTGCTCCAGACTATGATACACATGCTTATCCTCTCTCTTCTCATTTCCTTCCTTTTCACTCAAATTTTATTGTGTTCACCCATTGTATTTCTGGTGTTATCGCCTCCCTTATATTAGTTTTCCCTTTCCATGTATCTTTCTATCCCTGGTCCCTTTACATGATTAGTTTAGGATTTATTCTCAACATTAGGAGTAGTTGTAGCAGTAGAGATAGGTAGAAGAATTGGCCTTCTTCAAAGGTCTATCTCAAACGCGCAAGGCCCCACAACTTGAAGATAATCCCATTATTGCCACAACGACCCAATTCAATCTGATCTAGGATGGGTGAAAGTTTGAGCTCCAACAGTTTTTTGCACACCTGATGGGACCAATATTGTAAGCTTAAATTTCATCATTTTTATATTTTGGTATGTGTGAATTAGTGATTTCCAACCGTTTGAATATTTTTTTAACACATCTGGCAAATCCTAACACTTAGTTCTACTATTTTAGTAGTCTGCGTGTCTTTCATGAGAAGAGTGCATACCAAATAAAGTGCAACAGTTGAAGAATCGTTTGAGTACCCCCATATCTCTACAAGAAGAACACTTAGTAGAACTTTTGCTTGTGCATCTCAATCTCTAGTGCGCCATGCACTTTCCACTTCTTCTCTCAGTAGACTTGTGCAGGATACAATGGAAAATCCACCACCTATGAGAAACTTTGCCAATTTTAGTGGTGGAATTCCTCTCCTTCTCAATGCGCAACATGATTTTCCAGCATCCATGCTCAAAAGTAATGCATACTTCATCAGTGAGAATCAAGTCACCCCTATTGAGCACATCCAGGATGTAACCAATGTGTGCTCTATCTATTTGATCACACATGATGATGTAGTAGTTATGATTCTTGCGGCTTCGCTCAAGGGAAATGCACTTCAGTAGTACCGAAGTCTAGGACCTTTATCTAGTGCTAGTTAGGATGAACTTGGAACAACTCTTTGTAACTATTTTGAAGATAAATCAGATCACATGTCTTTGGTGGAGAAACTGACGACAACAAAAAGAGAGCCCAGTGAGCAGATAACTAATTTTAATATTAGGTTTCAGTAGACTTGGGATAGAATTCCCCAAGTGATAAGACCTATAACCCAACATGCTTTCTTGTATTATCTAAGCGATTTGAATAGTGACATCTCACTCATGGTTCAATCTATGGTGGGTAGAATATTACCTGATGCTTATAATATTGCAATAAGGGTGGATAATAACCTCATCTAAGTGGGAAAGTTACCTCTTAAAACACTCGCGCCCTTATTCCCAAAAATTCCTCACGTGCCCCAGCCTTCCATTGCTCATATTCTTGAGCAGAACACTCATCCCATTGCATCCAAATCCTAATCTCATGCACAGAAAAATGAGGATGAAGAAATGAAATCCCTAATGAGGAACTTGTCTAATAAAGTTATATCTCTAGAAAATTAGCAAGTGTGTCCAATAAAGTTATATCTCTAGAAAAGTAGTAGGCACAAGCCTAGTTCAGAAATAATGCTAATAAGGGGTATAAATAGAGGCATTAACCCTTCATAAATCAATATGAAAATCAAAGATATGGGCAGAACCAACAAAATGATAGATGAAATGCTAATGTGAACCTCCCATTACACGTAATCCCCCTTTCACAACCTCTTCCAACACTATGCGCAAGCTGAACATTAGATCGGGTACCCTCTTTTGGTAGGTCAAGCCTTTGCACAAGCTAATACCCCTACCTCTGCACCTGAACAACCAAGAAAATATGTTGATGTGCCTCAAATGCATAATTCAATAGGCCTTCCATTCAACATTGTCGACCAGATGAAGAAGACAAATATAAATGTCATAATGTGGGACACCCTGGCCATTCCATCTTAGTGTGAACTGTTGCATAAAGCTCTGGTGCAACTCCCACATGTTGATCTAGTTTCTCAAAAACCTCATGCTTTTGTCAATATATGTCAAACAAAGAACAAGAAAGTAAACAAGGTTATCAAAACACCACCCTTCTATATGTCTCTAATCATTTGCAAACATCTTGTCCATAATTGCATGATTGACTCAGGCACTAGAACTTATTTTATGCCAATGAAAATTGTTGATATCCTAGGTCTTAAGTATAACCCTTTGTTCAAAGGAATCCTACAACTTGTTGGATCAATTGTCACCACTCTAGGAGTCATCAAGGATCTCAAGTCAACCCTCCATACATGTCCAAGTCTCACAATAACTTAAGACGTGTCAATCATTGACCTACCTCCTTTGTTTTCCCTTTGTCTATCTAGAGATTTCACTGCTAAAGTAGGTGGTTACTTGTCTTCTGATTGGTCCCATATGTTACTAAGAAATGGTACTTGGTTTACCATACAAGATAAGTTAATATTTTCCTATCATGTTGAGTCGTATGAACCGTCCCCTCTCTAAGCTAATTGCCTAATCCAAGAAGGCTAGGAACAAGTTTCAGTTTCAGAAGAGTAGCCTATTTTCCCTCCTGTACCTGATTTAGTGCTAGATGAGTGAGCAGAGAGGTGTCAAAAATTTGATCCATACGATGAACAACCTAAATCCTTTAAAAATAGGCTTGGTAGTTATTGTATCCTTGAGGAAGAAGTTGTGATACCACGCAGGCTCAAACAAAAGGAAGAAAATTATGGTTTATGGAAGTTATACTTTGATGGATCTAGAAGCAAAAATGGCCCAGTCACACTTGTTGTTCTCATTTCTCAAAAGGATGAGAAATTATTCTTCATCACGCATAGGATGCAATTCGCATGCTCCAGAAATATAGAAAAATAGGAAGCTTTGGTGTCTGGCATTCTTATTGCTTAAAAGAGATAGATTAAGGCACTACAGTTCTTCGGGGACATAAAATTGGTTATCTAACAGGTCAAAAGCAAATGTGCAACAAATAATAAGCTTCTCAAATATTATAGACATAGAGTTTGGTACCTCCTTTAGAGCTTTGAAAGCTCTAAATCTATAGGTGGTTCCAAGGAAGACGAATAAAGAAGTAGATCAGATGGTCGTTCTTGGTTCGTAGTTTTCTCCTACTGAGTATTTTCTCCTAGGAAGAGTGTGACACATCAAGATGGTGATTATTCCATTTATTCTAGATAATGATACTAGTTTGTAAGTGTTTGACAGTAACGTGTAAATTGTTTAGTTCATTTGAAACAAAGTTGAGTTCTCTTCAAATATGCAAGTTGACTTGCATAACAACAATGGTGACTAAGTGATTCAACTAAAGATAAACAAGTTTCCTAAAGGGTTAGTCACCTTAGAGAAAATGTTCAGCTTTGATGATGAATTCAAGGGTGAATAAAATAGTATGCGCACAACATAAGAAGACTGTACTCCAGTAACTATTATGTGCGACAAGGAGTTTTTGCTCAATAAGGATTGCACACATGATGAAAAATAGGCTTTCATCTCCCTCTGTCAAAAATATAGTGATATCTTTTCATGCGAGTATGAATACCTCAAAGGATTTGCTCTAAGTGTTGCTCAACACTCTATTGACCTTGATCCTGGTGTCAAGTCCATCAGATAAAAGTAAAGACCACTCAATCCAAGGATAGATCCCCTCATGAGAAAAGAGTCATCTAAACTCATTGAGGAAAAGATAATATTTTCCATCAAGTACTCTACCTAGGTCGCGAATCGTGTTCGAGTAGGCAAGAATAATAGTTAAATCAAACTCTGCGTCAATTTTAGAGATTTGAATAAGGCATCTTTGAAGGATCATTATCCTTTTCCTTCTATGGAGTAGATTCTGCAAACTATGGCTGGCACACAAAGGTTCTCTATGTTGGATGGGTATTTTTGAATTCAATTAGATTATGGTCAAGGAAGAGGATCAATTCAAATAGAAGATTGATCTCCTTAATTTAAGGAGTCAACTTCAATCTCAAACTACTCCCTAGAATATCTCGTGATCCACTAATCACTCAACAAACCTAGAATCTCTCTAAGAGATCTCTACGAGTTGTCACCAACTCATTATTTGCACAATAATAATAATGTTCACAATATTAAAATATGGACCATATGGCGCATCTAGAGGAGGCATTTGAGAGATGCAAATTAGGGTGTCTCTTAACCCCAAGAAATGCACCTTTGTTGTGTCACAGGGTAAGCTTTTGGGCCATGTAGTTTCAAAGGATGGTATTGCAATTGATCCTGAGCACTTCTCTTCCATCCTCTCTCTCTCCCTGTCAGCACACAAGAAATCCTTACATTCATTCCTGGGAAAAATCAATTTTTTTAGGATTTTTATTCCTAACTTTTTAGTACCAGTGTTGTCGTGTAAATGTGCAACAGGGAAATTGGAAGTTTCCAAGCACAATAACTATACCCCTATGCCAAACTTTTCATGTTTTATCATTCCTAGGAAACCATACTTTATCCAATCAGTCCAAATTACCTCATAGCCAATGTTATATCATCCCCCTAGGTGATTAAGGAAATTCCATTAATTCCCCTAGGTGATTTTAGGACTTCATTGAAAATGCAAATTTTGGGGAGTCACGAGAAGGGCATGTTGGCCTTCCCAGGACTAGATCAACCCCCTGGAGCAAAACAGAAGGGAAAAATTCAACATGGAGGTGAATGGAAGACCTTATAACATCATGGAAATGATATTGGAAGGTTTGGGGAAGTTTTGCAAGACTTGGAGCAGTTTGAGTTAAAAACAGGGTTCACAAGCCTAGGCGGTGCACAGACCTAAAATAGTTGTTGGGCTTCAGAAGAAGATTCTGGGAGCTCCGGAAGGAGTTAGAAGTAAAAAAAAAATCATCAGAAAGAGGATTCTAAGAGCTACATGATGGTCAAATAATATTTTTCACAACACCTTGGTGCATATCATTAGTAAGCAGTTTTTCTCAGGCACAAGTGGAGTCCTAGATACAAAATCCAATTTTTCAGGGATCAGATGGTTGAATAAGGACATAAGACCTACATCATTGGATTCACAATTCCATTTCCAGTCAGAATAATATAAAATTTGACCAATAAATTCTACCGGGAGTTCAAGTTATCTTCATTCCAAATTACCCTCTCAAAGGCAGTTCAGGACTTAGTCATTTTTCGAGAGGACATGTGTCAGCACTAGGAGTCTGGCAGGATTTCATGTCCCCAACGTCCCTAAGGTTAGCTACAACAAACCTTTAAAAAATGTTCCCAGCCCCCATTGGACCTCTGAAACCCTCATATGACCTCCCAACTCGACAGTTCAGCCCCCAGGTGCTTGTTTGGAGCATTCATTCCCTGCCATCAGATCGGGCGCCACGTGTCAGCTCCAGGACCACCATGGAAACCTTGAGGTTGGAGACATAAAATATGGAAAAATTCTCCCATACCCCATAGGGAGTCTTCCAGACACTCACGTGACTGTAGTTCATCCCCCAGGTGCTTGTTTGAAGCATTCATTCCCTATCGTTGGATCGAGCGCCACATGTCAGCTCCAGGACCACCGTGAAATTTGATGTCCCTTATACACCTAAGGTGGGGGACATCAAACCTTGAAAAATGTGCCCATACCCCATAGGGAGTCTTTTGGACACCCACGTGACCGCCTTTCAACTCCCAGTGCTTTAAAGCAACTTTTTCCTCCTTCATTCCCTACCGTTGGATCAAACGCCACATGTCATCCTCTTGACCATTGTGGAATTTGATGTCCCTCATGTCCCTGAGGTCAGGGACATCAAACATGGAAAAATTCACCCAAACCCTACTTGTGCATATCTTTTGAATTTTCTCCAAGTGTCGCTTTTTCCCGCTTCTAACTTCTAATAGTTATATGTGCACTTCATTCCTCCACACTTCCTTTGCAACATTCTACCATCACTCCGCCATTGAAAATTCTCAAAACTGCTCAACCCAAGAACTGAAACACATTCCCCATAGCAATGTCCAGGTCTGAGAATTATTTTTCATCAAAACGAGAAGGAGAAACGAAGAACAAGAGGAAGAAAACAGTGAAAATCTCTATAGCCTAAAAATGAAGATCTGAAGAAATATTGAAAGCCAATGCATGAAAAAACAAATCATTTGTTGTTGTTCATTACTTTTCCCAAGACCATAAAAAAATACACCTTCAAACTCCCCCTTTGTGCGACAGAGCATCCACAATGAAGACATCTCCTTTCCGGCTCAACGAAGAAAGAAGTGGGATTTCCCGTCAAACCGGTTACCGGATTGAAGTAAGATCGCACGTGAAGCACCAAAAGAAAAAACCCACATCAAAAATATAATTTTCTTTGCAAACGGAGGAGAAAACCAGACCTGCAATTTTGAGGTCCATTAATGGTTGTCGTACCTAGAAGCACTGTTATGTCTGAAAATTAAAACTTTAAAATCTCCTGGATTATTAAGTGTGCGGGCCCGAAATTTCAAAGGGATGATATTGGGCAAAAACCCATATCAAAAAACTTCATTCCATGTCAATCTAACTACCAGAGGCCAACTTTCTAAAAATAGCAGGTCTACTACATAGGAACTGCTATTTCAGGAAAGTCATCAACAGAAGAACCTGCGAAGGATATGCCAATGCAAATCACGGTGCAAATATCAAATACAAGCTCATAATTCCTTGGCTGCAAACATAGTAAGTGGGCTCCTTGAACACAGGCTACGCATAGAAATTTGATCCAAATAAGTGAGGAATGCAGGGAGAAAGGGGAATTAAGGTCACAATACTCAGTAAAGGATCCAAGATAATTGCTTTTTTTCAGGCGTTGAATTGCAATAGTAAGTTCCACTCAAACAATCAAGTGTTGTCACAATGGTGTCTCCGTACTACAGGATCATCAGTGCAGGGGGACATCATTGATGATCAAGAGGCATCCTAGATAAATTTTCACCATCGCATTACTGAAGACTCCACCTTAATTCAGTGATCGACCATGCTCGAGCATACCAGTGAGCTATTATTTAGCTCAGGAGTTATAACATTGTGTAAGGAGTTCAGACAGATTCATAGTTTCACATGAACACAATGGAGCTTTCAATTCATTCAAGGATCAATGGACTTAGATCAAGGTGAGATCTACAATTCTATAGAAGATTGATCTTTCTCTCTAATCTTCCCCCCAACTTTCTCTCACTTTCAAATCTTCAAACTACTCCCTAGGGGTATGCTCGTTTTGATATACCACTAAGTCACTCAACAAGTGACCTTAGAATCATAATCTAAATTAAGATCTCCTACGAGTTTATCACCAGGGACTCAATTATTTTGGTAGGAATAATGAATAATGTCTCACAATATTGGAAATATTGCATATGGAGGGTCATGAGGATCACTATTATTCACCTCTTCTTCTATGGATTGCAACGACATTCCCATTTCAAATTGTGGCTGACGTGCAGATTGATCTTGTCCACTGCTAGATGGGTATTTTGGCTTCAATCAGATCATGGTCAAGGAGAGAGTCGTTTTCAATTCAATTTCCCCCTTTTCTACAATTTCCTCCATGGGAACATTATGCATATCATAAGATTCCATTTGAGCCATCAAATGCATGAAGTAACATTTCTAGCGGGCCATGGACTAAGGGGTTACCTTCAAACTTGGATGATCAGTCAATTTTAGTTCATCTTGGTGCTACCTCACATGACATAACTATCTTCTCATAAATGCAGGGCATGGAGTTTCTAACTAGTGTGTGCACCTACAAGAATCTAATATTCTGACCTGTGATGCAAAAAATTCTCCTACTGTCTTCTCTAACTCCCCTTTCTCGAAGTGTAGAAAAAGTCCTCCCTAGTGCAAGAGAAAGCTAGCTTTGCCGCAGGGTCATTGTGAATGCTCCTGTTGGATCCCTGTATCGAAAGGCCACTATTGAAATCCTACAGTGTGTTCTCACGCCATTCTTATTCTCTCAGTTACCGACACAGTTAAGTAGAGGGACTTAGATTCCCATATTTTCTAGGCAAGAAATTAAACTTTGGTAGGTGTTTCCATCCTTAACAAATTTTCTTCCCAAACACTGGTAAGGCCCATCACCCTCATGCTCAAGAAGGACAGAACCTTTTAGATGGAAAATAGAAGGAAAAGATATTTTTGACAAGATCAAGCAAAGAAATTGCTTACATGCCAACACTCATCAATCCGGATTATTCCAAGGATTTCGTCCTCTATGATTATGGACTTGATGTGAGTGTTGCTGTTATTTTGATGCACAAGAAAATGAACAAGGACTAGAGTAGCCAACTGGTGGCTTTCTTAAGTCAGACGCTCAATGATTATTAGTTGAAATACAGTCATGTAGAAAAATAGGTCTATCGCCATAATGCATGCATGCTCAAGAAGTTTTAAAAGTATGCTCGCTAAAAATCATATCAAGGTGTTAGCATCACACTCAGGTGTGAGAGACTTCATCATGGGAGTAGAAATTAGCGAGAAAAGAGCAAGATGGGTGACCAAAATCATGGAGTATGATGTGACTATCAAATCCACAAAGTTGGTTAGAGGTAGTGCGCTCTGTAAGAAGCTTGCTAAGGATGCACAAAATGATCAAGACTTACTTCATTTTTTTAGATGAAGAACTCTCACATGTGCTAAAACTGAACAAATTGTAGATCCTAGCACACATAGCTTGATGAATGACATGATCACATTCCTTTCCACTAGTGCATCCTTTTGGTCTTAAAAAAGAAAAAAGGAGACATTTGAGGCTATAGTCTATTCCATATGCACTGATTGATGGTGCTCTCTTAAAAAAAAATCTTGATGGCATGTTACACAGGTGTATTGATGGCATGCAAATTGAAAAAGTGTTAGCAAAATTTCACGATGGATTCTCTAGTGGAAACTTCTTTGCCAAAGCGACAAGCGATGAAGATCATCAAGGTAGGATACCTATGGCCTACCCTATTTGAAAATATGCACAAGTGGGTCATGAAATGAAAAGAATGTTCTTTCTTTGTAAGAAAGAATAAATTAGCAGTGCTTCTTCTCTAACCAATCCAAGTGGATCAACCTTTGTGCAATGGAGTATTGATTTCATAGGCATGATCAATCCTCCTTCAATTATTGGGCACAAGTGGGTGTTGACAGCTATGGACTACTTCACCAAATGGACAAAAGATGTTGCACTCAAGGAATAAACTGATTCATTCATCCTTGACTTTATCAAGGGAATTATAACAAGGTTTGGCATTCCTCAGACCATTATATCTGATAATGCAAAATCCTTCCTTGGTACTAAAATTTATGATTGGGCGCTAAGTCTTGGTATCTATTTGAATACTTATTCCAACTATTACCCCCAAGGTAATGGCTTGGTTGATTCTACAAATAAGAACCTGATCAGAATCATGAAGTGGAAAATGAATATCAACCAGAGGTAGTGGCACACTAAAGGTTTTACGTGAACTTTATGGGAAGACATAATCATGATGAAGAAGGCAATAGGTACTTCACCTTATAAAATTGTTTATGGAAAGGAAGCCATAACTTCATTTTATCTCTTGAAGTTTCCTTCATTAGAGCTTGCCCAATAGTTAGATTTTGAGGGCACAGATCAGAATGAGAAATTAGAATGGTAGAGTAGGTTGAACTTGAAGAATTAAGTAACTAAGTCATAATTAAGCTAGAAAAACATCATCAATCAACAAAAAAGTGGTTTTACATAAAGGCTAGGCCTCAAGCTTTCAAATTTGGTGACTTAGTCTTAAAATGGGATGTTGACAGAGCTAAACCAGGGCGTCATTCAAAGTTTGATGCACTTTGGAGTGGCCCATACATCATCAGTTCTTGCAAGGAGGCTAATACTTTTGAGTTGACTCACCTTGATGGAGGCACGCTATCAATCCCAGTCAATGGGATTTATCTCAAACCCTTCCATTAAGTGTTCTGCATCATTGTATATATTAGAGTAGTTTCAATTCCTCCAAGTGCGTTGTGCACACATTGTTTTGTTTGTATATAGTTATTTCTTCTCACATGCTCCTTGTGCATACTTTTTTTTTGCTTTCAAGATGTCAGTTATCTTCCAGTAGTTTTGCAGGATTCATAATAGATCTTAGAAAGTGTTTCAAGTGACTTCAAGAGGGGTTCTTCAAATTTGCAAATTATAATTTCATATTTTCAAGCTGACTCCATTCCCATTGGATGCTCCAGGATACTGATCTCCTTCATCTAGAAGGCAGATGGCCCCTAAAGTTGCCAAATTGTTGTCTAAAATAAATCCCTTAGTTATTTTGGCAACTTACATCCCCATTCTGACTCTAAGTTTCATAATTGTCATAGGCTTGCACGCACTTTAGTTGTTCCTCTTGGCATAATTCCTTGGCTGCATTTCCTCACACACTTATGTGCACTCCTCAATTTTGTCACCTTCCAACTTCCCTTCCTTTCCTCTATCTATCTTCCATTTCCCTCCATGTACAAGCACTCCTACGTGCATTCTTCCTTCTTCCCAGTAGTTCATGCACCCTTCGTGCGTGCCTTGGATTTGCTTCCCAAAATTAGTTAATTCCCTTACACATTCTTATGCGCCCTCTTTCCTTGCTACCATGTATCATCACCTTCTAGATGTTGCACCCTACTACATACTTATCTCCTATGATTATGTTCCATTTCTCCATGTGCATTACTTTTGTGTGCCCTTCCTTTTCTTTCCTTCTATCCTTCTCCATTGTGCACGCATGCATTTCATGCCTTCTTCTGTGCCAATTACTGTGCTACATGTGGCATACCTTCAAACTTAAGTATCAAGACAAACCTATCAAAGCACCAAGTTGAGGTGTCGAATCCTTGTATAGCTAACCAACTGTTGTGCGACACATGGCAGAAAACTGACAAAATAAATGTACAGTCAGCCAATCCTCCATCCAATCTAAGCATGTGTCACCATGTGTCATTTTGTTATATTCTGCACTGTAGCCTTAGACATCAAATGTCATAAATCTTTCTACAGGGATCTTAACATTTGCACCTATGGTTTATCTTGTTTGAAAGTTACTGACATGGGCTACAATCTAGATCACTTGAAGTTCAAATTTTGGTGGGATTAGGTAGGTGAGAAGCAGGGAAACAATTCCCTCGAGCCATTAATGTTAGAGATCTGATCACCTCCAACCACCATATTTGATTCAAAGATCTTGCCTCCTTCCTTCTCCTACATGCTAAATATACATTGGGAAACACATTTTATAGATTCTACAGGTCGATTTGCAGGAATTTATTATTGGTTTTTGGTGGTTGAAGATTCAAATATGTTTTTCCCTCCTTTCTCCTCCTCTTCTCTCCTTGATTCTTCTATAAAGGTAAGAGAATTTTTAATTGTAAAGGGTTGGAACTTTCAGTTTGTATAGGTATTTCCTTACATTTTGAGTGACATACCTTTAGATCTAGTCTTTCGATGTAGATATCAGCCTCATATGCCATTGTAACATATTATGCATTTCTTGAAGTAAAAGAAACATTGTTTTTTGGATACCTTTTGCCTTAACTTATTTTTTATTCTTCTTCCTTTCCTTTCCTTTACATGTTGTTTCTTCTCACATCCCTTGCATCTACTTTTCTTATTGTGTCCATATGTGAAATAATTATGTGGCTATGTGTGGTCTATGCTACATGTGTCTAGCCTTCCTCTGTGTGCATTTTTCTTCATTTTTCTCAAATATTTGATCATGTTCATCCCCCTTCTTTCTGGTGTTATCGCCTTCTTTAGTTTATTTTTCCCTTTCCACATATCCTTCTATCCTTGGTCCCTTGACATGTTTAGCTTAGGATTTCCATTTTAGCATTAGGAGTAGCAATACCAATAGAAATAGGTAGAGGAACCCGCCTTCTCCAGAGGTTTGTCTCAAGCATGCAAGGTCCCACAACTTGGAGAAATTCCCATTTTTACCTCAACGACCCAGTTCAACCTGATCTGGGATGGGTGCAAGTTTGAGCTCCAACAGTTCCCCACTTAATATTAAGGGGAAATGTTAGAATGTAATATTAAGTGCCTATAAACTTTATTTTATAATTAAATAATTTTGAATAGGTTATATTCTGAATTATTTAATATAAACTTTATGCTTATATTCAATTGGTTATTTATTAATTAATTTATATTAAATTGTGGTATAATTTAATCATACCCCATCACTTAATATGTTCATGACCCATGGGGTCATTTAAATATGATCATGGATCATATTGTTTTCACCTCGTGTGAATGGTTTGGAGAGAAGTGACGTAAAGGAGATTTTACTGGACTCTAAATGTGTTTCTCTTATAAATGGAAATTTCTCATTTATCTGTGGTTTTTTCCCCCTTAATGGTTTTCCACATAAATCTTGTGTTCAAGGTGTTATTTACCGTGTTTATTTATTTATGCATTTACATTAATGTTTGTTCAATATTAATTTGATATGGTTAAATGTGATTTATAATACTCATCGTAACAAAAGTAAACACAATTGGTAGGTGTAAACCAGATGTCACATCCTCTACCAATGTCTCCCAACTTGTGCCTAAATTGGAGTTTTGAAATAGTTTTTCGACATCCTCCAAGTGCAATAAGAGCATACACAAGGCACAAGAATTCCACAAAAATGTGGCTCATATAATATCATGTGTGGCAGGTTAAGAACAAAACAGTTTTGCTAAGAAATTATTTGGATAGAGAACCTAACATGACCCCTACGCATGGCACGTAACTATTTGATAAAATTCCTAAAAAATGTGGTTTCATGTACATATTTGATTGCTAGAAGTTCACAAATTATATTTATAAAAGGATCTTGGAAACTGTTTTCAAATGCATTTTAATTCGTAGAAAACCAATCTTTGCAGGCCGTGTCTGTTTACTCTCAGCCTGTGCCAAGTTAGAAAGTTATAACAACTACATGGATAGCCATCAAAGCTTCATGGAAAGCTAATTTTTTAAAAAATCTAATGAAGGTGCATTATTAGGTGTGCAGACAACCATGTATGAAAAAAGAAAAAATTAAAAAATGGTGACATGCACAATGCACGTGATCTGTTTGTCAAAATGCCTGCAGAAATTTGGGTTTTGGGGACCACTGGCAATTTATTATCTTTGTAGTTGGTGCTTCTGTGTGGAAGTTGGTTATGGCCACCGTGAATTTTGTTTGGTGGTTGGTAGACTTAGCTTGCTTAGTTCTATGAGCTCAATTGGCATGGAACGTCCTTTGGGATGTGGCATAACTCAACCATATTATATTTAAGATAGATCGATATTGAGCTCGATTATGAACTTGAATTATGTCTCATCCATAAACCCCTCCCTATTGGCTCGATGAGACACATGTAAAATAAAAATTTGGAGCTATCTAGCTCAGTCCCATTGGCTTTATGAGAAATTTGTTGATTGCACGGAATTTTTTTGATGAAAGGCCTCAACAAATCATGACTTATTCATCTTCAGCAACAATTGGGTATGCTCAAAATAGGTATGCTAAAAAGGATTTAGAACTTCCAAGAAAATGCATTAGGAGAGCTTACGGACCGCCTGGAGCCACGTTACCTGCTTCACTTCTCACATGCATGGTCATCTTACTCCTTATTGCATAATTTTAACGTTCTAGTTTTCCCAATTTCAGTGAAGTTGTAAATCAAACTAAAAAAGGAGTAAATTTTGCGTGGATTAAATGAAATGTGTTATCCATTAACAAATTGTACCTCAATTTGGTATGTAACTAGACAAGTGTCCAAGAATGTAAACACTACTCTCTTTTACCTATTTAGTTTGATAGACAGATATGATACTACTTTTGGTTATGGAAACCACACAATCGTTGGGTTAAACGTGAAACTTAGTGAAAACCAATTCTTGACAACCTTGTGAAATGTTAATAAAACTTTTTTTTCTTTGAGGCGCAAAACATCCCTATAAACCATGAAATGAGAAAAAAAATCTTTTTTTTGTACCTTATCACTTAGAGTGTTCAACCAAACCCTAGGTTTCCCCTTAGATTTTCATTTGAAATTGTTTTGTCATGTGTTTATGAGCCCCGCTGGCTGGTTTGCAACTTTAAATAGTTGTTGAAAGTTAAAAATGTTGTTTGTTTTTTACCAATAGTTTTGGCCTTGGGTGTCGAAATGGGATTTGGCTTCCGCATACCTCTAGTATTTATCTGTGACAATCACTACCAACCCTCATTTTATAGAAAAACATCCCGCAATCTAGTTTTCTAGATAGGTTTTATAGGCCTCCAATCGTTGGGTGACGAGGCCATTTAGGTGCATTTACGATCCATAGCCCCAGAAATGCAGGTGCCAATTGAACCCAGTTCACCAGTTTGGGGTTCTATCAACATTGAGCGCTTCCCTATATATAGGGGAGTAGGTATGAATTGGTTTCCATGTGTTTTCAAGCTTTAGAGATTGTTTTTGAATGCTTATTTTTAAGTAACTTGTCTAAGTTTGATGTTTGTTGGAAACTTGTAACTAAATGGAGAAATTGTCATATGACTCTATCCAAGTAAAATAATGATTAGGAAACCTCATAAAAACACATACATGATTATAGGAAACCTTCTTTCGACGCTTGCATGAAAATAAATTGTTTGTGTAAAAAAGGTGTTTTTCTCTCTCCTCTCTCTATCTCTCTCCTTGGCTTTGAAAATGAAATGAAATGGAAATTGTATTTCTTACTCTCCTTTGAAGTGTGTTAAATATAATTTCATTATTGTTGGAAAAATGTGAAAATTTAAATCATGCTTGATTGTATTTTCATGTCACGTTAGCAGTTGTGCTGACCATGTGGTGGTTGTAGGTATTGATACCAGAAGAAAATGGTGGTGTTACTTGTGCTTTTGTAATATAGGATATCATTAAAGTATACATGTTATATTAAATATATGTTTTATCACTATTGTAATGAATTCGAATGTTATTTATTGATTGTTTTGTGATGAGTAAGAAATTGTATTATATGGGTATCTTGAGAAAAAATACATTCTATTCTAGGAGTAATTTTGATTGCAAGCATATATCTTGTTAAATGTGTAGTTGTATATTTTTAACTACAAATGAAATGACCATTTATAATGTGTTCCTATGTAAAAGTGATCATCATGTATCCTTGTGTGCTTTTTTAAATGCTTGGAAAACTCATAAGAAAATAAATCACCATATATATGAATGGTTATGGTTTCACCACTATTAGGAGGTTATTTTTAAAAATATCTTATTGAAACTAATCTAAAATCCCTTGAGAAGGTTACCCTTGAGCATTGTATTGTTCATGTGTCGTTCACCTCAATGGGTTTTTAGTGAAGTTTTCATCTCTGAATGGATCTCATAGGGATTGTCATGCAAATAGGTGACTTTGTTTAGAAACCACCTCTTTTCTCTAAGTTAAGCCTTGAAATCAACCTTCCCATGTTGTACTAGAGGCTTAGTATTACTTTTTAGGCATGAATGTAAAAAGGGGTTTCTTGTGTAGGTGGAACTGTGCATGTTTCTATAGTTATGGGTGTAATGTCACTTCATGACATGAAATTTGTAATGTTCTAAGGACATTTTCAAATGGGTTTTTTATGTTAAGTCTCTCAGGAAGGTCTAACCATTGTATGTGTATGTGATTGTAAGGGAAAATAAGGAAGGTAATGTTTATTCCTTATAATGTGATCAAGTAACCATTGGTAAACCGTAAAGTGTGGTGGTTACCTTTTGTTTTTATTATCTCAGAGGAATCTCAACTCAAACTCAATATAGGTCAATTAATCCTCATACATGAGTGTTTTGGAGACTCTACAATGACTCAAATAGGAGATGTTTGTTGAGAGATCCCTTAGAAGGCTCGGTTGCAAATGAGTTTTGCATTTATATCTCGTTATCTAAGTTGTGTTCTTGATTGCGTCAATAAGAGTCTAATGTGAATGGAATTTTTAATAGCCTTTAGAACTTTAATAGTATTCATGAGGTACAGTTTTTTAAAGAAAGTAAAACTTTGAAGTTGGTGAGATAAAGGAGTTTTTAACCACTCCAAAATTGACTTTTAGTTAAATGTAGCATCCTTGAGTGTAAATAGAAATAAATTAAAACCTATCACCTTTTTATATGTTAATGATGTTCAAAACCTTTAGTCAAATTTTTCTATCAAAAAGGTGTCCCTAAGATGTTGACTTTTTTGAGTAAAATAAAAAATGGAATCTAATCCCTTAAGGCCAATGTTGACTCCTTTTTGGAGGTAAATTATGGGATGAATTTGCACCATGAAATTTTAAGCTTTGGAAGATGAAACTCATGACACGCTAAGGTTAAATTGATTCTAACCAATTATTAAATCATATAAACTAAAAATGTCCAATAAATGTGATTTTAGGTGAAACAAAAACTCTAGTTTGAGATCAAGAACTAGTAGAATCTCGCAGGTATGTTAAAATGTTTCAATCTAATATTGAGTTATGGAAATGAGAGTAATAGAGACAAGAACTCAATTAAGTGTACTTGTTATAAGTTAATTCTAAAATGAAATGAATAAATTGTAGCATTGTGAATGAGAATATATGTTGACATGTTATGTGTTCTTCAAACCGTTAAGGCTAATAATGGGATATGAATACAAAAAATATTTAACCATGAAAGCGTGATATTATGGAAGGTGGTGCCTATTTGATATGTTCATGTTGTGGTTATGCCATGGTTTCATACTTTCTTGTTTAAATAAGTGTAGTGTTGGTTTGCATCTTGTGCCATCTTGGTATTTGTATGTTCTTCATGTTGGTTTAAACTTTGCATGTGGTGGTGAGAAATATTTTGTGAGCATTTAATGTGTCGCATAGTTGTATCAAAAAAAGTATCTTTGTATATTTGGTCATGTGTTTGGATCTCACATTGGTGGGCACGAAAAAAATTCATTGTGGCCTAGGATAAGTCTCATAAAGGTATTTTGGCTGGTGAGACAAAGGGATATGCCCCATAGTTGGAGGATATTTATATGTTTGAGAAATTTTATCAGAGGGTGGTGATATATGATCCATGTTGGAGACTCTCATAGCTGGTTTTGGATGAGGCTCACTAAGGGAGCAAGATTGTCATTTGGATTCTTACAAGAGGTGCCAATGAACTTCTGATCATTAATGGAAGGCTTTTTAGGCTTGTGAAAATATTATTCATTCATGGGATTGCATTTATAGTTGAACTTATACACATTGACATAGTGTGAATTGAGGTAATTATGATCGTAAGACCCTTCAACAGTGCCTACAAAGTGGTTCATAGGTTCTTTATCATAGTTAGCTTTAAATTAAGGCTGTTTGTGGGATTGGAGAAGGGATTGGTATTTCTCATAGCATTCTTGAACGATAGCATTGGAATCAAATCAAGGTCCGATGAATAAATCAAGGGAAACCTTCTTGATATCCATACAATCTTCATGGGAGTGGCAGTGGCCAATGGTAGTGTGAAACTGACAAAATAGATAAAGATTAAAGGATTTTGTTGGTTGTTTTTCATAGAGAAGATGTGATGGGTAGGGAAAAGTTATAATAACTCTCCATGGGATAAAGGTGGATGATGTGGATTATGGGAAATGAAATTTTGGCTATCATTATTTTAAGAGGAATGAGGGATCATTTTGCTATTAAAAAGAGATTGAGAATTGATGGAATTAAACATTGATTTGAAAATGTTGGAAGACTTACATGGTTGTTTGAATTCTTGCATAAGGTATTATTTTTTCTTGGCCTACTCAAGAGCCTCTTCCAATGTGGTGGGAGAGAAGGACCAGAACTTATATTAGAGACTAGGAAAAATATCCTTTAAGGAATAGTTGAAAAAGATTTTAGTCATCAGGGAAATGGTTGGCTTGATTGGATAACAACTTTCATCTCTTAATGAAATCATGAGCTGATTTTTTGAAGGATTGCTTCAAATTAATGAAGTTTTGAAAGGTGTTTTTAGGAAGGTCATTTTTTTGAAACTCCTTCACCAAATATTGAATCAATTTCTCCAAATATATAATATAATGTGAAAGGAGTTAATTATACCATTTTATTTCATCTCCTACAAAAAAAAAGTATGAGAAGCTTGGTTGTGGCATAGGTATAGATTTAAACCCATTCTTCGTAAATGTTTCCAAAGTTCTTAAGATAATGGTTGGATTGAATAATCCATCATAGGAGATGGTAGGATATATCCCCCTTATATCCATAAAAACTATGTAAGGAGATAGGGGTTCATTTTGTAATGTTTGGAGATCCTTATTGTGAATTGGAGGAGGACTAGAAGGATTCCTATTAGCATCTAAATTTAAAGGAGGTGTTGAAGCATGATTAGGATTTATTAGGATCTGAGATGGTTGGGAAGCTATTTGTAAGAGATAATTTTGCATTTGGAGCGTGGTATAAGTGGTATAAGATTACATAGTGTCCATTTGATCCATCAACTTGATGATAATGAGATTAGGATCATATGGTGGATTAGCGACACCAAAGGAAGAATGCTTGGTATTACTACTCTATAAGGGAGTTTTGGGGGATTGATTAGAGGTTTCTCTAATTACAAGAGGCTTGTGATGATCTATGGGTTTTGAGTGAGGTTTCAAAGTTTTTTCTTCTATCGACCCATACCTTGAGAGACCTTGATCATCTCTCCTTATTTGTTGAGTGTATAGAGTTCATTATTGTTTAGATTCTTAATAATCTCCCTATGTTCAATCCTTGTAATTTCTACTACACTAAAATCATCTAAGGAATATATTTTTCATGTGATTTTCCATAATGTATCATGAGGTCTGGTAGCATAAGTTAGGGGAGGATAAGGTTCAAGCATAATCATACTTAGAATATTAGGTCGGCTAATGGTTTTGATCTATGAAGGGAAAGGAAGGGTTCTACCGAAGTGGAAGATTCTAGAAGTAGACAATTCGGAATGAATGAGAAACCTAAAGGAAATATGAAGGGGTTCAAAATAGCCAATAAGATATTGAGGGGAGACATCATGAAGAGTGAAATAAATGATTTTTTAAATAATTATTCCTGAGACACAAGTAGGATCAGTTGTGCACAAAAACACTAGGGCCGATGGCATTAAGGATTAATAAAATGAGTATCTTACTGGATCAATTATACAACCAAATATGTATAGGGGAAGATGGAATAGGGATAAGGTGATGTCAGTCCATACCATATCATTCATGCAGTTTGGTTTTGCACATGGGCCAAAGGTGCTTAGAAAATAAGGAAAAATAAATAGAGTGAATCTAACCTAGCTTGAAATAAATTAAGATTCATGTCAAGTTCACCAAAGCATATGACGGGTAAAATATAGGTTCCCAATTGGGTTCTCAAACATAGGGATCCAATCTGAGAATGGCCACACCATGTAGATACAAAGGTGCTCATGGAGCACTAAAGTCGTAAATTTAGAGGATAGTAGTCCTAGCCCTAGAATAGCTATATGTTTCCAAGGCCTACAAATAAGATACAATTTAAGGTATCTTACAAGGATTCTTAAATAGAGAGAGACACAACCAAGGGGTGGATAAATCTAAGGGGTGTAATAGTAATAAGACAATACAATAAACTAAATCAAATATACATCTACTCTAGCATATACCAATGAATGACCAATAATAAAAAGTACATACATAAAAAATGAAATATTAAATAGGATTATAAATACTTTCTTGTAGCGTGTGTGTGATAATTGATGCATAATCCTTCCCAGAAATAACAACACCGAGAGATAATCACTATGGTTGGAGAAGGGAAAAACTCAATAAGAATATATATTGTCATAACTCACTATAGTGATGCAAATGCAAAAGAGGCAAGGTCCAAGACTCCAAAGTAAATTAGTAAGTGCAAAGTAATGAGAAATAGTGTGAGAAAAATTAAGTATAAGGGTGAGAAAATGATTATCAATTGGTGAAAATAAAAAAGGGATCATGGGATTATATATACCCTGCACCATCGTTCATGGGTGATGGCATCAGCCATAACAAAACTGAAACAAGCACAATCACCAATGGGCGATGGCGTCATCCTTAGGGAAACCCCAAGGTAAAAGGATAAAAAATATGAGGAATGAAGGCTAGAATATGAGTGGGGATAAATTAAGAAGGTCCAAAGTGACCAAAAGTAGGGATAATAACATGTAACAAGAGGAAACAAATGGACATAATGGGAAAGTTTACCTAATTACTGTAATGTGGGATCAAGGGGAAGAAATGAGGAAAGTATGGAATGACTAAGGCTAATAGAAACATATCTAAAAAAATTGGTCTAACCCACATGAACAAGTGTGATCATATTGCTATCTCGATAGGCTCCTTAAGACACTCACTTAGGAGAAAAATGCATCAACAGCCCCTGCACAAAGGAAATGGTTAGCAAACATAAAAAATATGGTATATACATAGACCAGATCCAGGATCTAAAATCATATCTTTGAATCTAAATAAGAAGTGGTACATGAAGATGTTCCTATATCTGATTATCTTCTCGTTATGCAAAAAAAATCAAAATTTCCTTAAATATGTAGGAGAATCACCTGACATACTACAAAAATGCATTGAAGACTATATTTCTAACAAGTTATATTTAAATATCAATCATAAATAACCTTATTCAAATGGATCAAATTATTATCCAACTAGTATCCCTCCAACTAAAAATCCTACTCAACTCATCATGCAACTTATTGACCATCTAAGCCAACAATGGACTAAGATTGTAAATTAGTTCTTACAAATACAAACTAATACAACTCAACTTACTAGTCGACCTCTAATAGTTTCTTGGTGCATAGAAAACCAAGGTCATCCCCCTCCTCTTTTAGTTAGAATAAATGGAATTTCCATCACCCAACCCCCCTTTCAAAATAATTTCCTTCAAGTCATTCACAGAGAGCTTATCGCTCAATACATCACTTATATGGACATTGGATGGATCACCGCTTCCATATCTTACGACGGTTCTACTGAACCTACCCTTCATATCAAGGCCTTTAGAAATATTTACAAATATTGGATCAAATCCCATTCTTACACTTCCACCAAGATATTGGCTAATACGCTTGTGGGAGATGTTTTGGATTGGTACCACACTTTTCAATCTAACTTTTTTATTGAATTCAAAAGCTTGGAGACTCTTTTACTTATGAATTTCAATATCATGACCTTCCTGAAAACAACATTAATTACAAACAAACAGACATCAAATTTTCGCAAGATTTCATCAAGTGTTTGAAGACCTTGTCCACTAAGTCCGAACACAACATTCCTGATGAGATTTTATTTAATCTACTCTTTAAGGCCCTTGAACATCACCTTCAATACAAGGTGATATCATTCTCTCCTTCCTCTTTGGACGAATGATAACACACCCAGTGGTACTTTGAATAAACAATCACTTAAATAACTTGGTCCTATGATTTCTCTAAACTTGCAATCATGTAACTTGATTACATTAGCATAACTTCTAACCAAATATATTGACACCTCCAGACCAGTTCTATTGACAGATTCGAACCAAATATATTAACAGCTCCAAACCAAATATATTGACACCTTTGGACCAAATATATTCACACCCCCAAATCAAATATATTGACAGCTCTGGACCAAATAGATTGATAGTTGTAGACCAAATATATGCCCAGCTCTGGACCAAATATACTTACTGCTTTGGATCAAATATACTGATAATTATGTACCAAATATAAGTGCTTAATTCTTCCATTGTCTTTATTTATTACCAAAAAAATATTGAACTGATAATTTCTTCATATAAATTTAAAAATCCATATTTCCAAAATATGTCTTCAAAGTGATGTCTTGGACAAAGTGCATTCAAAACAATTTGTTACTTAAAAATATTGGTTGATGTTTCCAACCTATGGCATTAACTATTGTCCAACTCCTTATATGCTCACTTTCCTAAAAATATCCTTCTTAGCATGTAAAATACAATATGATTCTTTGATCTATTGTATTATATCATTCTCATTGATATCCCCATTACCTTATAACAATGATATTTCATCCCAGAACTCCCTTTAGCATCTAATATATACTCTTTCCTTTATATCTTAGTTCTTAATACATTTATTCAAGATGCATTCACTATCTCAGAATTCCTCTAAACTACACATATACTAGTTCTTGACTGTATTAGAATAGTGTTGTTGACTGTGAAAAATAATTTTCATTCAAACAATGAACACTCCTTATATCAAGATGACTCTCCATACTTTCAAACACATGCCTTGAATTCAAATTGATGCCCCGTGACTTCTATTTGGTACTATTGTTATTATTTCATGTATAATAGTTTCTTTCATTAATTCATTTAGACACACTTATAGAATTTTAACTTGCACTTTTATATGATTTAAATCTTTCCTATATACTCCTTTAAGAAATGATACCCCAAATTTCATGCGCAAGGTCATTCAATGAGCTTACTACTGTTATAGTGCTTTAATTATGAGGACTCGATTTCTTTGACGAAGGTAAGAATATGGAAAGTTACAAATAAATAAGCATGAATCATACCTATTTTTATTCCTCTTATCATGAATTCTCAAATAGATGACCAATTAAGGCCTACTTTACCAATATCTTCCCTTCTACCTTCTTTTTTTGTCTTTATCTCACAATTAGGCCTATTCTAAAGCAAATTCAAATGTACTTCTCACTAAACTTAGCCTCTGAAAACTTTGATAGACTTTTTTAATACAAATTATCATGTTTAAGAGGGTTACAGAGTTTAAGATCTCAATTCCTAAGATATTTCACCCAATTCACTTTTATACAAGATCAATTAGGTCTCTAAGATGAGATAACAATGCTCCTTCGACAATGTCAAGAAAATATTACTCCTGTAGATACAAACCACTGTAAAATAGGTTAAATGTTCCAAAATTTAGCTTTCAAATCTTCATAATGGTATAGATATAAGCATTTTGGTTTAAACCCAAGTCTAGGGTTACAGTCAACCCGATAGGAGAAAATTCCTCTTAACTTTTTTTGTTTTTCCTTTTTATCACCCCAAATCAAATGTATAAGCTTTTTTGGACCCTTACACAAGTTATTTCTTTTTTAAACTTGACTGGGGGATGCTTCTATATACCTGCATAGTAAGCTATGTCTATAAATGCATCATAGTTAACAGGAACAAGACAGATCTTAGCATAATAGAAATGTGACATGAATTTTCTTTACAAACACGGTTCTCTAGAATATTAATGACTTCAACACATGCTCATTGAGCTCAGCAATAGTTCTCTACCTTGGAACATACCTTTACCTCAAATGACTTCTTTATTGATTCTTACAGTCTTCATTTACAAAATACATGCTTAAAGGCCTTCACTCCTCTCCTTCTCATTCCTTGAGCTCCATTCGACCTTGCACTTATTTATTTGTTTGATTTGAATCTATTGAAACTCATCTAGACTATGGAATAATAGGTCTTAAGTTGATCTTGAGCTTAAAATAGACCATAAATCTCTCTCTCCACCCTTATCTCTAGCTAAGATGCTTCTCCCAATGTATAACCATCTTCTAGATAAGACTTGAAATGATATTTATTTTTATAATGGGTGTAAATACCTTGTTAACCTATTTAAGAGCAAATGAATCTTCCAATGGCTTCTTATTAACTCTAAAATACTTCCTAAGACACACAAACTATGATATTTGCATCTTGAACATAAACCACATCTTGATGCTCTTGCATGTGATTAAGATAAAATGTGAATGTATGCCTAATCTGATTTTTATTGCAGCAGTAAATGAATGAACATTTACGTAAAAAAATGAAGCCAAGCAAGCTAAGGAAGTAAGTATGAAACCCTAAGTGAAAACAAGAGATAAGATGACTTATTTGTTTCATAATTAATCTCAGATTGTGTCAAAGTTTTGACCAAATGAACAGAGAGGAAGAAGCATCGCACAGATCCTTAGAAAATGTGTGATTTGATTATCTACCTAGATTGGGGTGCCTGGAGAGGGACAAGGGCACATGTGGGGTCCCTAGGCCTATTTCTGAGTGCCTATGTATGCCAAAATTCTCAAAACATCTCCTCCGGGTGGTCACAATTTGTTCACTTGTGTTCCCCTTTTATCAATATGAGGTCACACAATGATCGTCGGAGTCACTAGAAATTTGCAATGAAATGTGAACATGTAAAACCCTCAAATAGACATCAAATCCTAAAAAAGAAAGATGTGGAATGAGGGGTCAGACTATCCTCATCTATCACAATGGTGATCTTACTACTGAGCATTGCACTACATCTCAGACCCAATTTAGTTCTATGTGTGTTTGTGTGTGTGTGAAATCGTTCCCTAGGTGGCTCTTGTGTGTGTCGCACTTAATAGCTAGCAATTAAACTAGATGCAAAGAAATGTAATAAATGTGCACATGGAATAGAATGAACTTCCCTCATATGAAGTGTATGTAGAAATAACTAGCCCTTGTGTCCCTTGGATGGTGCTAGATGGATGCAATGGGGCTCTTAGATGTTTGATGGATCAACCTTAGGTGGTGATAGCTAATACTTAGTGCTTGGTCCTTTATTATAATCACATAACATAATATTTATATGATTCCTTTTCTTTAATTTCGTAAATAACCTCGAAAAGGTCAACCACCAAAAATATAAGATGCTCAAATAGATATAAAGGACCTAAAATATGTGAACAAAGTAGAAAGGGGTCACGGGCACTTAGAGGGGACGAGCGCACCTAGTGTTGGCGTCCTAGCTGGGTGCTGGTGTCTAGGATGATAAATGCCGAAGTATAAAAAGGAGGACTAGGAAAGTAAGGGTGTAAAACCAAAAGTGGCAATAGAAAGTGAAGAAATGTGGCCAAGGAATCAGTTAATTAGTACTTTTCTTACTTAGGAATTATAAGAATAATAGTATGTAATTATGACTAAATAGATACCCAAAGTGTGTGGTTTTGTGTCTACAGCATGAAAGAATCATTTGAGCAATCTAAACTCCAAGATTAACTTATGAAGGAATTTGAAAAGCCTTCCCCCAAGTGGCAAGCACCCAAGAACATTCATGTCCTCATACATCCTAGAAACAATAATGTCACTAATGATAGAGTCACAAACATTCTTCCTCAATGCACTTCTTCTAATATGACTATTCATAACATTGATCAATATACCTGTGAATTCCAAGGAAATTCTCGTTCTAATTGTCACCAATCTCTATCTAATGAAGAGTTGAGAGGATTCTTACACTGACCATTCACCATGGATGTATACCCTTCTTGACCTCTTCCTAAATGGCATGATGAAAGTATATTTTGTTTTTGGCATGCTAAATAAGGCCATTCTTATGAAAATTGGCATGTCATTTGATCCTTCGTCTATTCTTCCTCTTTGATAACAACTTTGACCATGAGTTCATCACTTGAGAAATTTTAGATGTGGCCATCAAGGCATGTGATAAATCTCAACAACATGATCAACATGAATTGGTTCATCAAGCCAATAAGCATCTTAAAGTTTACAATGATCCACTTCTCAATCACTCCAAGTCTAGCTAACCTAATCTTGGTCATGCTCAAAACAATAATGCAACTAATAATGTTGTTGACACTTATATACATATACCAATACATCTATAGAGAACATGGTTTATATGAAAGGTTCTAAAAAACACGTGTATCAAACCCTCATATCCTTCATCTGCTCATACTAAAGATTATAGATTCCTTTATCCACATTCTCCAAACCAAACATATCTTGAGCACACTTTTATCCCTAATCCCACAGTTCAAATAAACACAATTGGCCCATGTGTAGACATTCTTACAGGGTTGATCCTATTTGTGACATCATCAACTTCCCCAGATGACATCATATCCTATCAGCCTTCAAAAAAAATCCTATCTAGTTCTATTACTACCATTTCTCATCCCAACAGTCCCTGTGAGGATAATTCTACCACGGAAAATGACATAAATATGCCAGAGAAAAATCAAAATCTAGAGTTATCTAGATTCCATCCTTCTTTACATCTTATTCAAACTGACACCCCCTAGGTTCATATTATTAAACAATCCATCCCTAAAGATTGGGACCCTCTTGCATAACTCTCTCAAATCCCAAGTCAAATCCTATTCTTTGATCTTATTCACACCTCACCTAAACATCATGAGCATCTTATGTCTGGACTCTTCATAATGAACGTCTCTTTTCTAACCACTTTGGGGGAAAAACCTTCCCTACATGGCTCAGAAGAGAGTGTCAAGAGTTAATGCAAAGAACTATCCATTGCTACCTAATTTTCTATAGACCTTTCTTCTTTCCTTAATTTACTTCTTAGCTCCATGATTCTTGATGAGATTATATTTCACACAAATGACCCTCCCCCTCTTTATTTCACACCAAATTGGTCACACTACCATTAAGAGATCCCTCATATAAAAATATTTTTATACTTGTGTTGTTTCCCTCAGTTTCATCAAAATGCTTGTCTACTCTATTGACAATATCAAATCTACTAGGATCACATGTTAGGGATATGATCATTGACATATGCACTCTGATGGGTTATATTTGGATCCATATCAACCATTACTTCCATACATACCATCCATGTTAAATTCATGATTTTTAACTTCCCATTGTATTAAAATATCCTATCAGGAATAATCGTCAACCCACTACATATGCATGCACGTAGTCACATCATCTTCATGCCAATTTATCAAGCTTCACACAACTAGAGGCTAATCTATAAAGTAACAAGGATGAAACTAACCCTTATAAGTTTGATCTTTTTAAACAATTATATGACGTTCAAGATTCCCACTTTATCAATGATATCCTTATTACTCCCATTCCTAGGAATACCAATGTTTTAACTATAGTGTGGGCTTCCCTTTATGGCTATAGTATGATCATCCTAAGGTTGTGGGCCATAATCCACTCAGAGCTTATTAACTTATAAAATGATGAGACTAATGAGAATAAGCCTTAGAAGCAATAATTTTTTATCTCCTTGATGTTACAATATCTCATAATTACCTCCTTCTTTAGTATCCCATTCTCGCAAGAATGGAGGACCATTAAATGAGTTCACTATTACTATTGCTCACACCAACCATCCTCTCATTGAATTACCTTATATGGTCATCCTAAGACCATGATCAATTCATACTCTATGTGATATAAATATTACAACATGTAATTATGATGATGGTTAATCCCCATAGATGGTCGCATCTTAGTAGGTCTATGTTGAGGCTAAGAACTCTAAATTTCTTTGTATATTCTATGAGTATCAATACATTATTGTAATCCCACCTTTACTCGTAGCATTAACACTAGTCATTGTTTCTTCACAAAACACAGGCTACTTGACATTTTGACCCCCAAACAATTATGACCCTCATCGATGATTAAGAGAATGATTGTATTTCAATTTTAATCTAATGAAAAGCTCATGGAATACATCTCCTTTGATTAGTTACCTAATACTTAATCCATTACTTCCTCCCTCAATGTATGCTCCTACTTACTGCCTATGAAATCTCTGTATGACAAAATCTTACTCCTTCTCAACCCCCCTATACTTCACTACATGTTTTTTTATGACTATTACCATACATGATATCACCTCTTGGATCTTCATTGGAACTTTAGATTCATATGCCACCTATGGACACCTCCAACACAATAGCACATGGCATGAATGTTCTTAGATACTGATGTTTTGAATTATATATCTATGTCGATGACATATGAATAAACATTGAAGTAGAAGATTAGAAGCTACCAATATAAATGAAACTATGTCTACTCATAACTCTATTCCTCCACACCAGTGTTTTATCTTTCATCATGGATTTTATCTCACATGTAAGACAATACTTGTTTGGTTATCTATCAAAAGTGCCAATTGATTTAAAAAAAAATCTACTAGTTTGCACCTAATTGATCAAGCCCAATATCCTCCATCCCAACCACAACCTTCTCATGCCATCATCTTGATCTCATACATACTCATTCTTCCCCTCTCAATCCCTCCTTTTTTAATCCTCCATGATGTTCTAACATAGATATATGATTGGATACATGATTCTCTCTATTCACTACATTATCATAAATTCCATCGATGATATCAACATTACTCATTATAACTTCAAGGATCACTTGATTAACACTCAACTGTCAAATCCTACATGATGCAACCCACATCATAAATGAAAAATCTCAGCATTTTGCATGTTCTCATTAATTCACTTTATCTCTCTACTTGGATTATCGTATTAATATCTTCCCACTTGTGTTTTATCTATTTCACTTGGGTTATGCTATATCCTTTGATAATTAGTTTAGATACTCTATGTAATCTGGGTTTATATCTCCTTCTTAGATGATTTGGTATTTTATCTACCATCTCCCACTTGATGTTTATATGGTCATTTATTCCTACCTCTTATGCTAGAATTTGGTAACTGTTCCTATATCATCTCCTACCTAGGGTCTACCTCATTTATCACTCAGGGTTTTCCTCTATAATTGGCCCCCAACCTATCAATATCACATTTATCTTACATAGATTACCTACATTATTATCCTCATTATATCAGCGTTTCTATTATTTTATTTCTCTTAGCCATGAAGTTTTCAAACAATTGTTTCAAAAATAAGACGAATGGATATCATACATATCAAGCATCAACATCAACATAACACAAACATATATACAATAAAAAACACCACTTACTATCATCATACACATATATATATCAAAATCAATCATTTTACACATCCTAAATATACTATATCTTTCAATGAAATACAATAATTTATGGTTCAAACACATCTCGACCCTTAACTAGATGACATATAATGGTTTGAGTTCAATGGTTCTTGACTCATAACATGTATGTGATCATCCTAATGATGTGACTCTACAATGATCCCCTATAGCTTCTCCCTACACTCTAGCTACACAAACATACAGATTTAAAATGTGATCTACATCAGTCACATGGTGCGTAGCCACTTTCTATGCATCTAATAGTCTCATTACATGTTATCTTTCTAATGATTCATATTTATGGAGAGGGTATTGTACCAAAACATTCATATATCCCACACTTTTTATCACCTGAGCATCTCTATACCTTTAAAGCATGCAAGCTTCCTCTCCCACAATCATGAATGCACCCAATAAGACTCTGTTTTTCATTGATATTATATCTTCCGTCGTAGATGTATCTGTTAGGTCTAGTACACCATCCAAGATAGCATGGTGTTACCCTCAATCAACAAAAAAAACTCATTTGTGGTTCGTTATGCAAAACCAAAAACCCGTATAACTCATTTACAATATATGAAACATTATAAAATATTATATCAAAGCACTCTAAAAATAAATCTACTCAAATCACTATAAGTCACACCTAGCTCACCGGTTCACTCCACCATGATGGATCTATCTCCTCGATCACCTAACACGACCCCATCATTCTCATATCTCAACCAATGAGATCCTGTCAACCATTCCCACCTATCTCAGAGAACCACTATCATTTGTAGTCTCCTCATAGCCTTCACTCTCTATCATAGTAGCTACATCATGCACATTGTTATTTAGGCACCCATATCTAAAAAATATCCTCCTCATGACCTCCATAACCACCATTTATGGTTCCATCCTTGGGGTATCTTTACCCTCCCATCGTCTAAAATAGCCTATATCTTGGGTCTTTCTCCCACCTTTTTAACTTAAGGTCCCCATACACCTCCTTCTCCCCTCCACCATTTCTACCTAGCACCTGGCTATGGTGCATACCTAACTCAACATGGGTTTGATGGTGACACTAATATCCATGATCATGCTCTCCCTCCTCTCTATAACAAGTCATTGTCAATACTATGGGAGAGGTAGGGATACCACACGAGACAAAAGCCCAAATTATAAAGGAAATCTATCAATTATGTGTGTCTCCACCCACCACACATAATACAATGTGATCTCTAATATACCTTAAACAACCACTATAGTTGGTCAACTATTTCCAATGATCCACTATCCCTTTATAGGGTTCACATACTACATTAATCACATGTGGAACCCATATCAATCATGTGTGTATCAAATTAATTCTTGTAAGTATTGAGGCCTATCTCCCACTATCGTACTCATCCTAGGGGCATCCTATACTACATGTAATGGTGTACCATGTAAGAATTATAGACCAGGGAAACACTCACATATCTACTTTTCCATAAATTATGATGGGTCATACTGTCCTTGTTTTACCTGCACATGAATGCATATACAAATCATTCTATCAATTACATCCATGTGTACATCCTCTGAAATAAATTATATGCTCAGACTCTAATGTATCTCTACATGCCACTAATAAAAATAAAAATATAGGTCCATTTTCCTTATTGAAACTAGATATCCATGCCACAACCACACTAATGATTCACCTTCAAGATATTTAAAATCTCATGTAGATCAAACTTGTCACTCGATTATACCTTCAATGAGACCTAGATGATACTATTCGACTTCCTGTGCCTAAATTGCGCTAAGGGCCTCCTCTTTATGATGCTCAGATGACACATAAAAAAAACATATGCAACACCTTGAATGGGTAGTCCAGGAATTGCACGTACAACCTATAATGTCACAGTAACCTCTATCATTTTTCCATCTATACCTTCTACCTAAACAATGTTAAAAATGAACTCACCAATGTCCCCAAGCACATCTCTATCAAATCTAGATCCAACGAGATCCATGTACCATCTTGCATAATGCCTCCCAAACCAATGAGTACCTTATAATTTTGAAACATCCTACATAAATAAACCATGTACAGTAACTCTAGTAGCCATGTGACATCTACTAACTTCTGTAGTTGGATCCTCCATGTCGAACATGCAAATATATCAAATAACAAGTTTACCCATCAAATCTCAATCCATAATAATTTTCATAAATAGACCTCATATTACTCAAAATCAAAACCATAAAATAATTCCAAACTACATCGGCTACCACCTTGGCCTAATGCCATTGACCACTAAGAAAAAAATCATACTTTCCCAACTACATCAACCACTCTGAATTTACACCATTGGCCACCATGGTAAATTTCCCCACCTAAATGACATTTGTCCCCCAATGTTCAAACACCATTGGCCATGATGTGATCAAACATTCTAACATGGACAATCTTGTTTGTCTTAGGGGTCCATGACCTTTTCTAGCATTAAATTCAAAAACTCACCCTAATGACTCCGAAAATCAAAATGCTCCCAAACTCACCTAGAAAACGACCCAATCTACATTTCAAATATATTTGGGGAAATTTTTTCTAGCTAAATTTTCCTTGGCATATATGTTTCCATTTTACTCCT
The DNA here is from genome assembly GCA_019776745.2 of Taxus chinensis. Taxonomy (NCBI): domain Eukaryota; kingdom Viridiplantae; phylum Streptophyta; class Pinopsida; order Cupressales; family Taxaceae; genus Taxus; species Taxus chinensis. The sequence goes on along the minus strand of CM034153.1, from coordinate 178,581,740 downwards.
AATTATCCTTTCCTAATTTAACATCAACACCTACCATAGGATTCACACCATTGCATTCTTGTCCTCAACCACCTCATTTTTCACCTTGCATTCTCACCATCATCACTAAAAATTCTCTAATCAAATAATATCATATCTCAATTTTATCCAATATCAATCGGCAAAGGGAAAAAATAATTCCTCCCTTTTCTATTGATTTATGTATTTATCTCTATTCTAAATCCTAGTAGGGTAGCTATATTTATCTTATGTGTAGGACTTGGAAACCTAAAGTTATCTTAAGATTAAGATTGCTATCCTCTAGAATTACGACACTATCACTCCTGAAGTACCTTTGGTATCTATATTGTGTGTTTGGACTTATATTTGATCTTTACATTTAAGAACCTAGTTATGAACCTATCTTTTCCCATCATACGCAATCCATAATATAAATATTAATTCAATAAAAAATAATATAATAATGAAATTATAGCATAAAAATAGGAAGGGATACAAACTTAGTTGTACAAAGTGATATAGTAGTGATATGGGTCTACATACTGGATAAAATATATTATTTGAACCTAGAAATGAATTGTATCAAATATTGTGCCTAAAATTACCCCCGTATATGACCATACAAATCATGATGGGTCATAGTATGGTATTTTTCCTTCTTTGTATAGTTTTGAACATGTGTACAATGAGGTTATGTAATTATGCTTTCCTATCATTAGCCTAGAAATGGTTTTCATTGTCTATTGGGATGTTTTACACACCTTTCGCAACACCACTAATGACCTATTAAAAATAGGAAATCCTAGATATCTATAGCAAACTTCATGAAATGATTAGATAAAAAATGATAAATTTGTGTTTAGGTGAGGTTGGATGAACCCTTTCAATCAACTCTTGTTGAACCAATTAGGGTGTTGCATTACATCCCATTGAGAAGAAAAAATTCTCATGTAGTTCTAGTTTTGGTGTAAATATATATGAAATCTAAGTCAACCCTTCTATGTTTCCCTTATGTATCTTGACACAAATAATAGTAGTAGGTGTAGTTATAGATAGAATATATATGTACCCATCATGTTATTGGTGTGGCATGATGTGTTTTAGATGCTAAAATTGATTCCATTTTTCTCTTAATACATTTGCCAATTGTTAGAGTGACTTGCTTTTCTTGATACATAGCTCTAAGACCTCTGAATGCTTGGTAATAGAGGAAGCTAGACTCTTGAACTTGGTTTGAGTGCTTCAAACCTATTTGGTGGCTTCTCTAAAGGATGTGCATCTACTTTAAGATTATTTAGGATATCCTTCATTACTTTAGTGTTGATATTTTGCAACGAGAGTTCTTAATAATGTTATGTGATTTATGAAGTTCTTTTGACTTACTAATATATGCTTCTGAAGGTTAAGTATTGCATTAAGGATAACATAGCGAAGATGAAATGATGCGCATAAGATATTAAAATAAATTAAAGGGCCATTGAAAGGAGGGAAATAATACCATATATGGCATCTCATACTATGGTACATTCTTTCCCTATTATGTATGGCCATATACAAGTATTTAGTGACGATAGAATCAGATACTAGGAAAGATCCTTGGGGTTTAAGTGTTGTTTTGGATAATTAATATTACATGAATGAATGATAGAGTGGTGTATAGAGATTAAAAATTCATGTGAGAGAGATAAGGATATGTCAATTGATCTTAAAATGTGAGTGTAATTCTTAGTATGAGAAAAAATCCAAAATTATCATTTCCAAAGGATAAGTTTGTTGTCTAAATATCTTGTTCGTAATGAAGCTAATGCAATAACTATTAAAGAAATTAGCAACTCAGAAATAAAGGAGCGTTTATGTTACCTTAGAAGTGTGATGATGCGGGTGCAAGGATGAATGATTGGTTATTGTTGTTAATAGACCTACAAAGAGACTGAAAACGATTTTGATTAAATAGAAATATGTGGGGGCTTCCTAACTAAGCGAACCCAAGAATCTTTTGACTTCCTCAGTGGATGTCGACCCTCGTTTTTTTAGTTAAAGTGAAATAAAAATAGCAAGAGCATGCAGAAACAAAAGTAGTACTGAATCTAAAAAATTACAAAAATTGATCTAAGGCTAAATAGATTGCAATAATTGTGAATAAAGTATTACCTGGTCTAGGTTGATGGTGACCCAGACTAAGCACAGGAAGGTTCACAGCGACGTGGGAAGGAAGATCTAGACTATAAGATGAATATGCAAACCTGGAGAGTCTGAATGCCAACTAGAGGATCTTATGGGTATGTATGTGTTGTGGGTAGTCTGTAGTAATGGACCAAAGGTAGAAAACCCTAGGAAATGCCTAAAAAACAACAGTATAAGAAGTATGTTTAGAAAACTGGACCTGGTCGATAGCGATCTAACAGAGTCGACAGTGATTGTAGCAGAATTTAATGAATTCAAGGATGAATGGATGAGAAAGACAACCTGTAAGTAAAAGGCTAAGAGAGTGTAGTGCCCACTTCCCTTTGACACTTTTAGATACTGATTTTGATACTATTGATCATATTATGGACACTATTATGTTTTGTTTTAGTATGATGGTTAGATGTTAGATCATGGATTATTATTTATCTGGATTCGGTTATTATGCATGATGGTTACTAGAGACATTTTCTATATGTGGTTGATGATATACTGTTTGATGGGGACATATTATGGATATTGATTTGGACTTGTGACACTTGATATTTGGAGTAGACCTAGTATGGTAGATTCTTGATGATGATATAGTTGATTTATGAATTAAAAATGATAATGTTGAATTCTTGATATTGTTGTGATTCATGTGTTTAAATGATCTTGAAATGTTGTTTATATCATTTTGGATGTTCTGATATGGCCACGAGACTGAAGAAGGTATTTGTATTTTGCAGGTTAAAAATCAAAACAATGTCGAGGGACTGGAGACTAACCATATTAAAATTCTTGGTGAAATTAACAAGGTCACCATGGCAACTGTGTTGTTCGTTTGTGTGTTGATTTATGTTAGGATTTCCCATGGGGGGGATCTCCATTATATGTGACCATGGGATAAGTTTTTTATTTATGTGTTCCTTTTTGAATTATTGTTGTATGTATTTTATTTGTAATGTGTTCCTTCTTTTAATTAATTTAAATGTGGTAGATTAATGTGAGAGTCATATAGTTAAATTTTATTTAAATTAAATTAGGGTGTAGAATGTAATAAATAAAGTTGTTATAAATATTAATGTGGTAGGAGTGTGTAAGTAATGTTGTAATAAATTTGTAAGAGTCTTATAAAGTAGATTTTGGAAGGTCAAGCACTCCATCTTTTAGGAAATTCGAATTTGTCCTTGGAGGCCAAATTTGGAGGCTTGTGGAACAAGTTAAACTTGTCCCACACCTCTTAAAATGATCCACCAACCATGCCTATGGTTTGGAGGTTAAATGTAGGAATTTATAATGCATTTTGAAGTGACAATATGTAAGTTTTAATTGAACTTCCCTTACATGTTTTAAATTTGGTCCTTTTGGAGTATGGGCATTTTTGGAGTTTGTAAGTGATTTTGTCATTTTTATTTATTGTGTTTTGGTGAACGATGTTGACTTTTCCTCTTGGGGTTGAGGAAGAATGATGTGGCATCCCACATGGATCCACATCATCCTATTCTCTTCCCTCTGCTATAAAAGTGAAACTCCTTGCTTGTTTATGGTTGTTGAAACTTTGTCCATTTCCTCTTGGGGGTGCATTTTTTTTGGTGTTGTTTCTTTTGGAGCTTGTTTGAGGAAGAGCTTGGAGTCTTTTTGCTTGCTTGAACCTTGTTGATTTTGGGACTGTATTTGGCATCTTGGAAAGCTTGTGAGCTTGGAACAAACTTTAGTATGGAGAGGTAGGATCTTGAGCTGTGTTTTAATTATTTTTCCTTCTCTTGCATGCATGTTTAAATGGTGTTTGTGTTTGCATTCTTGGCTGGTTGGGTAGATTGCTTAGGGTATGGTGTGGGAGAAGGCTATGGGGATTTCATATGGGGGGCATAAGGGATTGCCAATGGCACTTTTTTTTGAAGAGGGAGTTTTGGTTTGGGATCCACGTTGAAAAATAAACTGCTTGCATTTCTTACTCTTGGGGGGCATAAGGGACAAAATTTGGGGGGGGGGGGCATAAGGAGGGGTTGGGAGATATAAGGTTTATGGGGTTGTCAGGTTTATTGGTGGTATGCATTTTGGTGGATGCCCAATTCCAAATTGGGAGGCATAAGGAGTTCCCCATAGTTCTTTCTCTTGTTGGCTTGCTTGATCAAGCCTATGTGTTATGTGAATAATTTCAATGTAGTTGGGAACTTGTTGTCTTGTTGGACTGTGTATTTCCTATTGTTTGTATGCAATGTGAAGAATGTTTGTTTGTTGTGGAAGAATCCTTGTTGCTATGTGTGTGATGTTCATATTTTATTTCAATATGGTTGGGGCTCGGGGGCCAATGAGGAAAGGATGGCTTCTTCTTTCTCATTGGATGTCTTGGTTGGGTGGAGAGCATTGCCTTTCCCCCTTCCTTGTTGTGATCAAGTTGCAAAGAAGAAGAAACAAGCATGTTGTTGTTTGGAGAAAGAATTTCACAGTTTGACAGTCATTTCCCTTTGAGTAGTTCAATGGAACTTCACCCACTTTGAGTGGATGAATATATAAATGTTGTAATGTGAAGCATTGCATTGTTAATGGAAGTTGAATTTGAATTGAGAAATGTACAAGAAGAATTATACTTCTTTGTTTTTCTTTGGAAAGAAAATGTGAATGATGTTCCATACTTTGTATTTTATATTTTAAAACCAAACCAATTGGAAAAGAGAGAGTTGTAAAGTTATTTGGATTATCAATAAAGGATGGCATTAGTTCTTTTGAATTGTATGATATATTGGATTTGAAATTGATGTTAAAGATTGTAATTTTCTGTTTGAAAAGGAAGTATGCGTATGGAATGAAAGACGATGTCATTTCCCTTGCAAAATGTATATTAAAACTAAAATCAGTAATGTAGTTTTATTTAAAATTGGATGGATGATTTAATAAGCAATGTATTTGACTAAGTTACGAATCACATGCACATTTAAATGACAAAATGGAGATTCCAATTTAAAGAAACAGTTCACTGTAATATACTTCAAACTGGCAATTCACATTTTAATAAAAATGAACAGTTCATACTTGCACTAAACAATAAGTTATGAAGCATTGAAAATTAGACTTAGCACTACCTAAGGAACTCAAATTCACTATAACAGTCAAGAATGAATCTCCAAAACTTAATGAATTTCAATTCAGAGCTTGCACAGTCATTTTTTCCGTCTATTGCCAGAAAAATGCAACCTTGAACAGATTGGATAAATTGACTTCCCTAAAACACTCTAAACCCTCCCTAGACTGACCCTCCATGTCTATTTGACATGTTGAGCGAAGGAGGAGTTCTAATTTTATCAAAATTATAAGTTAGAAATTGCCAGTTTGCCAAATAAAGGCCTACAGATATTTTTTTACAAAATTGACCCTTAAAACTTCGTCAAAAAGTAAATTTTATGCTCCCTGTGCAAAGAGAGCTTTGAGAGTTTTCCAAAAAGTCCTCATTTTCCAAAAATTGAGATTTCTAGCTCAAGTTATGACACTTTGAAGTTTTTGTGCCTTGGTGGGAAAATTTGGGACATTTTCCCTGGGGCCGCAACCCAAAAATTTCCCATCAAATTTTCCCTTAGAAAATTTTAAAAATTTTGGGCTCGGGAAAATTTTCACTTTTCCCTCCGCTGGCCCGCAACCAATCAAAGGCTGCCACGTGTCCTCCAGGGGCTGAGGCAGAGGCATGGATAAATTTTACCTCTTAAACTTTTTGAAACTTTTTGGAAAATTTTCACTTTTTCCTCCACCGGCCCACAGCCAATCAAGGGGCACCACATGTCCCCTTATGACTATGGCGGAGGCGCGGGTTCTTTTAAAACCCTTAACTTTTTAAAATTTTCAGGAAAAAATCCCATTTTGACCCCGCCGGCCTGCGGCCAAGGAAAGCGTGCCATGTGGCACCTTGGGGTGGCAGCGCGGGTTCGGGAGAAAATTCATTTTTGGGCCTTTGAGAAAAAATTCTAAAATTCCTCCCGCAGCCAGCAACTCCGCCTTCTCCTTCGGATTCCCTTCTTCTGCAGGCGCACAGACCCGCGTGTCCTTTCTTTCCTTTTTTCCCCTCGGGCGCAAACCATTATTTCCTCCCACCACTCCGATGTTGTCTCCATGGGCACCATGTGTCCCCTTGTGGCTACAGTGGGTGTGCGGACCCATGCACTTCCTCCTCCCTTTTTTCCCTTCGTTGGCGCAAAGCGCCAAGTCGGTCCACCACTCCGCCCTTTCCTTTCCCCTTTTTCGCCTTGCGCCTGGACCTGACACGTGTCCCCTAGGGACCCGTGGGGGTGTGGAGTGTTTTTTGACTTTGAGCCATGCATTGGGAAAATTTCCCAATGCTGCCCCACGACCCACCCAAGGTGCACTCCTTGTCTTGCCACGTGTCCCTCTAGAAAAATTTGACCCCAAGACTCTGCCCACTTATATCTTGAGTTCTGTAAGGAGTTAGGAGGACTTCTTTATATCACCGAAAAGGTGAGAAAATTTCCTATCCATTGGGAATGGTTTAGGGAAATTTTGAAAGCATTGAATATGTGAAGAATCCAGTTGAATTTCTGAACCTGTTACAGAGGAGGCATGGGGGTAAGATTACTCCCTAAATCTAACTAGAACATATAACCCTAATTTTGGAACCTTGTGAACTTGATATAAGTTAATAAAGGAAACTTGTATATTAGTAAACATGTATGTTCCAAAACCTATTAGTGAAAACTGATGTCTTGCAACTTAGTTGTAGACACTTCAACTCAAAAAAAAAAATTATCCCTTAATTTTCTAGCTAACCCTAGGTTATTTCTTTGGCCTCAAGTAGTTGTGAAAACTGGCACTACAGAGAGAAGGTTGTTAGAGAAGTTGTGAGTGTTTTCTGAACCGATCTGAACATGAAAAATATTATATATGATCAATACCAAGATAATTCAATAAAATTCAAAATAAAGTTACACATGGATATAGATAAGTCTCATGAAATATGATCATGAGTGATGCAAGCACACTGAGATGATGTTTGGAAGGTCTGTAAAAGTTCCAGGAATGGTCAAGCACAGGGAAGGATTCTCATTTTGCAAGGAATCCCAAAGTTGCATGTATCTAATGATGAATAGAAAGAAATAATCTAGTTTTATAGGGTCAACGGCGACTAGGCTGGGTCACCGCCAATTGCGGGGAAAGCTTCCCTAATGGGTTGTTTTTTGTTTTTGACGGGATTTTGAGCTTCTTAAAGAATAGAAGGATGCTTTAAAGCACTTAGGTGGGCAAGGGATGAGATAAGGGTAGTTAGGGTATTAAAATAGATAAAAGCTAGAAAAGCAAAGGGGACATGTGTGTAGGATAAAATCAATAGAAATAGAAGGTTGGTTAAGGCAATGGATAGGATAATAATGATTAATTAATTAATTAATTAATATGAATTAGATGGGAATTTAACTAAATGAGGGGGATGATTAAATAAAATATCCGCACGTGGGTGATCAAGGGTATATATACCGTTTTTAGGTGTCTACAAAGTTGCCAAATTTGAGTGTCTATAATAGCCAATCAACAATACAAAACTGAAAAATTTATATGGAAATGCATTTGTATCTTAGTTCTTTTTTACATTAAACATTGGACACAAGAGACAAATTTAAAAACAAATTTCATTTCACCTTTGAATAGGGAAGCATGGAACTTAACAAGCTTAACATTTTAAGTTCTTAACCTAAAATCCTTTAGTAACAACACATTCTAGGGTTACTAAGAGAATATATTATAGTACCCTAAATACAGTATGGGAACTTGGAAATACACCATTTTGCATTTATTCTAATGCATATCCAATTTACATGTAAATTGACCAAATTAAGGTAACCTCCTGCTCTAACATGTACCTCAATTCCATTATATGGTAGTCATTCTCCATAGTAACTCCTTCAAAATTAGTTTATGTTATATTGAACAACTATACAAACTTCCACTTATCTCAAACTTGATTTCTTTGACACCCTAGATAGGTTCATAGGTTTCTAAACCCTATGAACATGTCCCTTGCACTTCTAACAATCACTTTTTCAAAATGGTCACTTGGCTTAGTCATCCTAGGTGGTGCATTTTCTCGGTTGATTCTAAAAATCGTCAGCTATAAATACAAATTCACCCTAACCTATTAGGTTAACCTAACATTATTTAGGGATTCTTTACTATAACTCTCAAAAGGTCAATAAAATCACTAAATCATTCATTTCCTTAGAATAACCATATCAATAGCAAGCTATTAAATATGAAGTACTTAATGTTATTGTCGGTCAAATCTTAGATAAATATGAATTCAAGTGCATGTTTCCAAGTGAAGGGGTTGAATCAAGGGCTCATTTCCTATTATATATTCTACCACATCTCATCATAACCTTTGGAAATTACAAATTCTTGATCCCTCTTCAAAGTAGTGGTAGCTAACACAACAATAATCACATTAATGAGGGTGTGATGAGAAAGTACAACCTAATATTTCTAACACTTTTTCAAGACTTAAGAACAAGATCAAGGTTTCAAGTCAAGAATAATCCATATCATCATAACACATTCATCACAAGGTTCTAATTCCAAAAAAAAGGATCTTCAAACATAGAAAAATATATTCACATATTTACATAAGCCAGATAAAGTGTGAAACTCTAGAGGTAGCCCTAACAAATAGATTCAATGCCAAAAGTATCTATACTCTCATGGACCCGTCCTACATAGTTTTTCATATCTATAGATATTTCTTGAATTATTTCATGACAGTATGATCCACTCATGCACATAATTTGAGTACCTTGCCACACTTTCTACATGCACATTTTGGTCCTTCTCTAACCCTAGTTGTACTTTATCAAATTATATTTGGAATATTAATGGAAAAATCAAGAATGACATAATTTGGCACTTCTTGTTCTAGGTCTAAATTATTATTTTGCATTATTATATTGGTTCAAGTATAAAACCCTATTTTCGTATTACATTTTGGTGAACATGTTTCCTCGTTAATTAGTAATTTTCTTACTTAGGAATTATATGAATAATAGTATGCAATTATGACCAAATAGATACCTATAGTGCATGATTTTGTGTCTACAGCATGAAAGAATCATTTGAGCAATCTAAACTCCAAGATTAACTTATGAAGGAATTTGAAAATCCTTCCCCCAAGTGAAAACCACCCAAGAACATTCATGTCCTCATGCATCCTAGAAACAATAATGTCATTAATGACAGAGTACAAACGTTCTTCCTTAATGCACTTCTTATAATATGGTTATCCATAACATTGATCAATATACCTCTGAATTACAAGGAAATTCTTATTCTAATTATCACCAACCTCTATCTAATGAAGAGTTGAGATGATTCTTACACTAGTCATTCACCATGGATGTATACCCTTCTTAACCAAGAAGCGGCACACCTTTCACAAAATATGACCAATTAATATCAACATTCATCTCCCTAACCAAACAATGATAAAGTTATACATAATGCACAAACTTCTACTAGAGAATATTATAAAGTAAGCTCACCCCCAAAAAGTATCTCCTAAGGGTGAGGCTAAAATTACAAGAATCATTTCCAAAGTGTCAAGTAAAAATTTATCTTCCTACTTGGATCCAGTCATCATCACCCCATACATAATGAAAAAAAGCGTTGACCTTTAGTATTGACGTGGTTGTGAGGTTTAAGTAGTTCATTCTTCGGTAAGGGATGTACCCAAAGTGGGGTACAACAAGAACTCAATAACAGATTATAAATAACAAGTAAATTAGAAATCACCATAGATACACATTGAACATAACTCAATTGTTATATTCATCTTCATAATCAATTACAATTCAAAGTTCCCTCTCTTATATAGCTACCCCTTCTTCCTCTACTCTATACTTTCTCTTAATCACACACACTTAATCTCTACACACTCATCTGCATCCCCCTATCAATTACAATTATTACAATGAGTATATAATATTTATATTTTCTAGTACTCACCCCTTTTGGTAGTGATCATACATCTTTGTTTCTGGCCTCTATCTTCATTTCACAATTTCCCTACTATTTTGTAGCTCCTTGTGGTGTTCAGAAAATTCCTAATTATCTACGGATTACTCTAGTATCTCATATATTTGTCCTTTACTACCATTTATATCCTTTGTTCAACATATTTTAGTGATCCACAACTTTTATACTTCTTCACTTCCACTGTCAAAATTGGTGAAAAACCCTATCAACATCATCCTCGAATGTCAAAACGTTGTCTCCTCCTCAAGGAAACTTAGATGAAGAACCTTGTCAAAGCTATTTTATCCAAAAAAACTTTTCCAATTTGTTCATGGTGTGGTAGTAGGTAAATACGTGGCATACTTTGCAGTAATCAGACCCTTAAATGTCTTCCACGCAGTCAGGTGTTCTTGTAAGGATTATTTTTAAAGCTGAAATTTGGTGTTCTCCTTTATGAGTGAGATGAGTTCAATTGGGGGTTTTTTACCTTTGATGGCATCATATTTTTCTTTATAACTGAAAACTCACGTTGTATTCGTGTGATGGCCATGTTCATATTGTAAGCTATGAAAAATACACTACTAACAAGGAAGTAAAATACCAATAATCATACCTCCTCCTTCGCGTTCCGTAGCAAACCTCAGAATGGGCTAGGAAACTTGGATTGAGCCCTGATTTTGTGATATGTAGGTGCTTTTCTTCAAGACGGAGCAAGACCTTCCTGCAACAACGATCCTCTTACTTTGCACTGGATGGGAAAAAGGATTATGAGGCTATTTTGGCATTAGGACAAGGCAGAATGATGTTCTTTGCTCAAAGGATGCAAGAACTTAGATATGGCATGAAAGCTTATTCTCCGTGTGTTTAGAGGGGAGGGGTAAGGTTGTATTTATAGCCTGAGGGAGTGATTAGCTTAGATTAATTTAAGTAATCATGGTTTGAAAATGTGGGCAAGATTAAGTGGGTGGTTTGAAAATGTGGGCAAGATTAGGTGGGTGGTTTGAAAATGTGGGCAATATTAGGTGAGTGGGGGCCATGAAGAATGGGTGAGGATTTGAATTATTTTTTTAATTCATAAGTGGAGGATTTTAGGTGAGTGGGGACCACGAATGGTGGGTGAGGATTTGAATTTGAATTTTTAATTCAATAGTGGAAAAACATGGAGAATAATGACATGTGGTGAGGATTAGATTATTTTTAGATTTTGAAATGGATAATTAATCAAATTATATTTGATTAATTCGAAGTGTATTTTTGTGGGAAATGAGGAAGGGAAATTAATTGATTTAGGATAGATGTGAAATTGGGGTGTCTACATTTGCCCCTCTTTGGAAGGGTAATATGAAAGTAGTGTCCTTTCAAAAAAAGTAGACGGTATGGGGGAAGAATTCAATCTACTTTTTAAAAGGTAGAGTGAATGTTTGTTGGGGAGAATAGAAAGTGGTGAGTGACGGATGTCATGGTATCCTCCAAGACAAAAATGTCATGAGAAGATGTGATTATGGATAGATGTGGTGATGCCCCCTCGAGAGGATTGACGAGAATGAAATATACGACAGAACTCTCGAAAAGAAGGGAAATGGATTTGGTGGAGAAGAGGACGATAATGGAGTGGAAGAGACTGGAATGACCGCACGACGCAAATGGAGAAAGGATTCAATCGACCTTGAATGCTAGGTGTGAGGGTGTGTGGGAAAGAGAAAAGGGAATAGATAGGGTTGGGGGTTGATTATGAGAAGAGTAAAGGAGATAGGGGAGGGAAAAAAAAAGGAATGAAAGAGGTAGAAATAAGAGAGAGGGATGATAGGGGAAGAAGGGAATGATGAAGGACAAACAAGGAAAAAAGAGGAAAATTGACAGAGTAGAGGGTGAAGGGATGAAATAAGAGATGTGCAAAATGAAGGAAGCAACAGAGATAGTAAAGAGGGATACGTGGCAGTGAAATAAATGAGAGAGTGACGAAAAGTAGGAATGGGAAAGGATAAATAAGAAGGAGAAAACGAGGTGGGAGTAGGGGTGAAATGGAGGGAAATGGAAAGAGGACAAAAGAAGAAGTAGAATGGAGAAAAAAAAGAAACTATGAGGGGCGAGGAAAGTGTGAAAAAGAGGAGAGAAAGGAAGAGAAACATATATAGAATGAACAAAAAGGTAGGGGTGGTAGAGAAAAGGGGAAGTGGTCAGAAGAAACGTGAAAATTAGGGGAGAGGAAAGGAAGATAGAACGAATACAAGGAGAAGATTGAAGGAATCACGTCATTGCGAGGAAGACCAAGGCAAAGAATATGGAACAGACCGTATGGAGATGCATGTGGAGAGTGGGATGATAAAAAAGACAGGACAACGCTGAACAACCAGGTTATCGATGGGGATGTAAGGAGGAAACGTGATGGAAAAAGGGGAAGAAGATGATATAGGGGAAGTAAAATAAGACGAGGGGTGGGAGAGAGAAGAGGATAACAAAGAAAATGATGGAGAAGGAAGGGAATACAGAAAGGGGGTAATAAGTGGAAAGGAAATGGTAGAAGGAATGTTGAAAGAAGAAAGAGGGGAAGAATGACATCGATTGGAAAAGATATGGAGATGCATGAAATGAGGATACTAGGATGATGGGAAAATAGAAAAAGGATGTATGATGAAGATAATAAAGATAGTGAAGAGGGCAAAGAGGAGATGGAGAGATGGGTAAGAAGCGACAAGAAAGGGTGGGAGTGAGGGAAAAGAATAGGAGAGAAAAGAGAATGGGGGATAGAAGAGGCAATGCCAATGAAAGGATGTTAGGGAAATCCTCTTGAAAATGAGTGGTGAGGAAGGGTGAAAGAAAAAATGAAAAAAAAGAAAGCGAACGAGGACTGGAAAGGGTAACGCCAACAAAGGGACGTTAGGGAAAACCCGTTGCCAATGAGTGGTGGGCGTAGAAGATGGAAAGAATGAAGGGAAACTCTAGAAGGTCCAAGGGAGTGAATGAGGTCGTGCGGAATGAGGAGTGATAATTTTTAGGGAAAACCCGTTGACAATTATGAGGGCGGGAAGAGAAGATGATGATGAAAGAATGATATAGGAGTATTAACAGTAATGGCGAATATGTGTGTGGGTAGAAATGTAGGGGGAATGTGAGAAGATGAAGGGGAAAGAGTGAAAAAGATGGGAGGGAGGAGTTAGGACAAAGTGAAAGCGAGGAGAGGATGGGGGTGATGAGGATGAACGAGGTGAGGATGAAGAACCAAGACATGAAAAGAATGGGAAGAAACGGTATGAAGGATGATGGATCAAGGAGGGGAAAATGGGGGAAAAGAATGTGATTGTAGGTGGAAGAGATGAGGTGTATGTTGTAAGAGGATATGTGGAGAAATGATAATAGTAGGAGGAAAAAGTGGGTAGTAGGAGATACCAGGTGGAAGAAGCAATCAACAAAGTGAACGAAAAATGAGGTGGGGGAGAATTTCACGATGACAAGTTAAGAGTAGGGAGGACCTTGACATAAGATTGTCATGTGACGGAAGTGGTTAAGTAAGATTGCCAAGCGAGTGAAACTGGAGATGACAAGTGGTCAAGTGAGAAGTGGTGTTTGCAAGAAGCAAAAAAGGAGGTGAAAGGATGTGATAATGAGGAATGAAGAGGAAATATGGATGGTGAAGGGTGTGTAGTGATGGGGAAAGGCAAGGAGACAGATCATCCTTAAGAGGGACTCTTAAGTGAGATCGCCATGCCGGGTGAGTGGTTAAGTAAGATCGCCAAGCTGAAGAAGAAGAATGATGATGTTAGAGTTGGTGGGAATAGGGTATGACAAAATGGACTGAAGGGGAACTCTCAAGTGAATTTTCCATACTACGAGAGCATGTAAGTAGGATGACTAGGCATAAGACGGATTTGGGGAAGAATGAGAAAAGAGTGAGTGAGGTATGCCTAAGTGGTATATGATATGAGATGAGGTGATAATAAGAAAGAAAGGAAACAAATGAGTGTAACATGAGTGGATGAAGGAATATATGTAGTGGAAGGCAGAGAGTGTGAGGGGAATCCTTAATTGGGATGTCCATTGTGGTGAGAGTAATGATGCAAGAATGATAAGTCAGAAGAGGTGCAAAGTAGAAAGATGTGTGTGGTGGTGATTATTGTTTGATGAAACCGGGGAGATGGTGAGAGAAGCTTCTACAGTGAGAATATCTTAGGGAGAGGGTATACCTCAACCGAGGATCCCACATAGAAGGGGTTATTAAGTAAGATTGTCAAGAGGGAAGTGGAAGAGTGAAAGGAAAGAATACAAATGGGTGAGAGGGGACAAGAATGGTGAGAAGGAATGTAATGTGGGGATAAGTGGCGGATGATTAGAAATGAGGAGCATCGAGGATGAATGGATCAAATACATGTGGAGCATGGTGGGGGGAAGGTGTTGTTTGATAGTGAATGCTACTTGAGAAAGATCCTTCAAGTAGGATTCGTAAACTGCAACGGTGATCAAGTAGGATACCCAAACTGGGAATGTATTAGTACAAGTGAATGGATGGGGTGCAAAGTGATTTTTTGATCATGTAGGAAGATACTCACGTGACGAAAGAATTCTTAATTTTAATATAGCACATAACAAGATGCATCATGATCTAGAAGATCAGGATGACTAGACTGTAATGTATATGAGAGGATAGACTTGGGCCGTAAAAAAGTTTGATGCCCCAGTACAATATGTATGTGCAAGAGAGCATAGACAAGAGGACCATCAAGAAAGATAGGATGCCCTTGTATGATATGCAATCATATAACATAAGTATATTAGAGAGAAACACCAGGATACATAAAATAAAGATGCCCCCAGTAATATATCCAAGATACTAGATAAATAAAAAATAAACTTGTAACTAGTAATGCAACACAAGACCTTTAAACATGTCCCTCAATGTGTTCCACAGTGATGATTGATTGGATGTGCCCCCAAGCAGGGTTACAATGGTGTAGAATAGATTAGGTCATTGTCCTCAAACAAGGAAACAATGAAAGCCAGATTTTCCCCAAGCGAGGATTCACGCGAGGGGAAGTGGTTTGAATTTGATAGTCGTAAGGTGGTTGGAACATTTTTTTGGGGATAATAGTTCAAAGGATGAATTCTGTTAGTTATTGTTAAGTTTTTGGGATTTTGTGGATTTTTTTTAGAATGATTTTGTGGATTTTTTAGGATTTCGTGATTTTTGAAATGTTTTTGACTTTTTGGAATTTTCTAAGATTTTTGCATTTTTTTTTGGGATTTTTAATGTTTTTGGAAATTTTTGGGGATGTGTTAGTTCTCCATTAGATAAATTGATAAATTATGTTGGTAGATTATTATCATGTTTCTAATGTTTATGTTAGTAATTTGTTGTACAATAATTCAAAAGATTAATGGAGGATATTGATATATTATTTCTAATTTCTCGTGGGATTTCTGCAACTCTTGATATAATCCCTTCATCTGACATCAGAGGTGAGTTGTTCTTGGATGGAAGAACAAACTATTTAAAGGGGCAATTTTTTATTCTCAGCTTGTCTTGAGTAATGACGATCTGGAAATTTGTATACAGTCAAGTGACTAAAGTGATAATCAATTTAAGATAGTTTCCGAAGTCTTAATTTTAAGGCGATATATTGTTTTTGTTTAAAAGATTTGTGGGATCTGTCAACTTTGCATCATTCAAATCGTCCTATGAATAGTTCGTGATTATTTTAGCTTGGACAGATTAATAGGGTAGTGGGAGAATGAAATCTTGATCAAGCAAAGGAAGTGAATCGTTATATATATTTATATATATTGTTGAGCCAATGCTCAACAGAGGCATACGTCTGTGTGAATGCATACCCGCATAAAATGAAGATTTAGACATAACTGATGTGAAGCAATTTTTTTTATGTGTGGAATCACCTTATGGAGATTGTATTTTAAATATTATTGAACGGTCTGGTGATCGTGTTTTACTATTCGCGTGGTTGTGTTCAAACTCACATATATGTTACGACATATAAATCACGAATCTTTTGTCAGTGCATCTGATTTAGATCTGCAGTCCGTGCAGTCCCTCTGAGGTTCTTGAAGCTCCAAGTGCTCATGAGTTATATCCAGCCAGAAATCTATCGGCTATTGCCACATTTTTCCATTGGTTCAGTGCGTGAAGTGTCGCCTGCGTTTGCTCAAGTTACACTCAGTCATTTTTAGATTTTGTTTAGATTTCCATTAGTTTGTTAATTATCTCATGAAGTTTGTTTTCAATATGTTCATCTATTGTAATCTGTCTTTACTCGAGTCTTTTTATAAAGTTTTTGGTTAGTTTCGTAGTGATAAATTTATCAAGTGGGAGTATAAGCTTTTTCAACGTCAAAAGGAAAGTATTTGGATTGAAAATTTTGATATGGTCAAAGCATTCTTTTAATGAGTCATTAATTGTATGTCATATTATTTGGCTAAAGGAGTGATGTATGGAATGTCAAAAGTTTGATTGGTATGTGGTTGGGCAAAGTCAAGCTGTCTAATGAATGTTTGGATGTTTATCACCTAAAATCTGCAAACTGCAAATTTGGTGAGTCTCTAGTTTGTATTTTCTGACGCTGAATATGTCAAGTATCATCAATAGTCATTGTAAAAGTAGGAAATTGACTCATTAGTCATATAAGCGATTTTAAGGAAAAGCATAATGGTCATTTTGCTAAGTTGTCATCATAAGTCGGAGTCAAAATTAAAAAACCTATTACCTCACTTTTAGTCGGATGTATGATCTAAAGCTATTTGAACGACATTCTGAGTCCATGCCTCGAGAAGGGGCAGTGTAATCAAGTGAGCTTCATATCAAATCAAGTTGAGTTAACAGAGAGTTTTACTAGGTAGGACAAAGGCATCGGAGAATTGAAGAAGTGATCAACGACCTCTTAGTCAATCGCCAACGAACGGGGCCGTATCCAAGAAGGTTCCTGGTGGCATTTTTCAGTTGTGTGTTTACTTCCAGTTGTGCGTGGTGTAATACAGTTTGCAGTGTCAGGATCCTATCTTGATACAATCAAGTGAAAATTTCACATTGAGCTTGCATCAACATGAAATGTTCCATTTCTAGAACACAAGGACAGTTTGTGTATATGGGCAGCAAAATTCAGTGGATTTTCCTATGTTATTCCCTGGGAGTGAGATAGTGATGAGAGTCGAGATGTGAGGACCTAGCAGAGGTACAGTCATGATATTGTGGTCAGTCTCCTCAGTTACCAAATTATCCACTGAGCCGAAAACTATTCAAACATTGTTGGTTATGTCCTAATAAACCATTCCGTTTGTGGTTTTTGGTTAACCACTTGGAACAACCATCCAGTTGCAATATGTTGATATTGTCCTTGGAAACCATTTAACTTATTGCATGAGCAACTATGTAACGGCACGTTGCAGTACAAGACATGTTTTCCCCATGACTGCCACTAAGGGGGGAATGTTAGGAAATCAATATGTTAGTGCTCCATTGATGTAAATAATAATACGTTAGTAATTATTATCATTAGCATTTTGTTGATTCACAGTAAATATGTTAGTAATTTGTTATATTGATATAAAACTTATAACAAATACGGGTGAGTGAGTTTTAACAACTCACGTTGAGATAGGGTGGAGAGGTTATAACTACCTCCTGTATTTTAGGAATGTTATTTCCTATGTAAATGGATTTTATGTAATTTGATTAGATTAATGGAGGATATTGAATATCATTTCTAATTGTTTTTACATTATTGTATTTATAATTATTTTTGGATTTCTAATGGATATTTGATACTCAGTTTTTGGTTTTTTGGATTTTATACACTGTTTTTGGGGTTTTTGTTGAGATTTTATAAAAGTTTTTGGAGGGTTTTGAGATTTTATATTTTTGGGGGGATTTTTGATATTTTATACTAATTTTGGGGATTTTTTGAGATTTTTGGATCATTACATTGGGATGCAAACTTCTTATGAGAGGTGATAAACCAGTACCCTTCGATTTTATGTATGTACTGCATTCCTCGTGGTAACTCATGCTTCGAATAACACAAAAATTCTCACTCGATTGGCAGAATATGTTGGTGATGATAATATGAAAAGAAGTATAGCTCCATTTTTGACTCCACACAACTAGTAATATGCAAGGGCTCATCACCGAGAATCAAGAAGGACGCAAGATGTAGATAATGAATATAGAGACAAGTGCTAACAACAATCCCTTTGGGAAATTGTGACTCCATTCTTCTTAAGGTTACTGAACCAGTTTCAAAAATGTCTTTCACTTTATGAGTCACGTGCTAGACTTAGATAATTACGTGGCCTACTGATTGGTAAGATATGAGGTGAAGGGATAGTTCTCTCTTCACTTAGGCATCTAAATTACTTATTGGGGATTTTATAATTGTAAGCAATTTTAAATTTATAATATTTTGTATTTTTGCGATGACTCCCTATGCCTTGCCCCATGCTACTAATAAGAAGCAAGGGCTCATCATCGAAGGAAAAACATAGGGGAGTAATTTTTTTTGACTTTTTGATTTATTTTACTTTTGCTTTTTTTTTGAATATTTTATTATATTTTTATGCTTGTGATGATGAATGACCCTCTACGCTTTTCCCCATGCCACCAATAAGAGGCAAGGGTTTATCACCGAAGACAAGACATAGACAAGTAAGGGCACCTCCCTCCATTCCCAGTCTCACACTACTAGTAAGAAGTGTGGGCTCAACACCAAAGACTATGAAGGAAGAAAGATGTGACAATGAATTATTCATAATTTATTGAATTGATTGAACTTTTAGAATAGTTCTTTGTATTTGGGAAGGAATGTCTGCCCCCAATCTCAGCCCCACATGACTAGTAGGACACAAGGGTTCAACACCGAAGACTGAGATGGACGATCAAACAAACCGGGTAACAGAAGTTTAGAGATTTGTTATGAAAGAGAGAATTTCCTTGAAGGGAATATATTACCATCAGTAAGCTTCTAGGTATGACCATAGGCAAAAGCGACTGAAAATGGAAGACATTATAAGAAGTATGATGCTCACAAACTTAATAGGATATATATTAGCACTTGTCTCATGATGATAAATATGAAGATGTGATTTTGATAAATGAAAATATATGCCAATGGAAATGAATAATTTAATATTTATTGGAGATAAGTAAGACAAAAGGAACAATGTACAAGTTGTTGTCTCTTGGAATAGAGAGCACCTCGAGAATAAATTTTCTTTAAATGTATTTCATTAATGGGTTCATTAAGAACTTGGCCTATGTCAATGGCCAATTATAAGCTCTAAAACCAAAATTATCTATGATTACATAGTTGGGCTCAAATTTGTCTTGTTTGTCTCGTTCTTTGGGTGTGTTCTTTCAATTTTGTTTGAGATGAGATCATTGACCTTAAATTTTCTAGGTTTGAATTTTTTATGATAGTTAGGTTGTAGCCAGTTTTGATATACCCGAAGATGATCTAGGGCATTAAGTCATTTTTCATCAAGAATATCGAGTTCATTAATCTGTGACTGTCATATTCATCTTCATTGATTACGTCTTGTAAGGGATATTCTAAGGATGACCAGATTTCAACCTTGACAGGTAAAATAACTTCACAACCATAAACAAGGGAGAATGGAGTGGCTCCAGTAGGTGCATTAGGTAAGATGTGCGGTAAGCCCAAAGATTGGGATAGATTGGGTGTGCCAATTTTGTCCGGGTGTGTGGCAAAATTTATTCCATGATAGTTTTTAATGTTTTGTTGGTTGTCTTCTAGGTTGGACCGTTAATTAGTTGAGATTGACGATATATCACAACTAAAGCATGATGGAAATGTTGCGTAAGGATATTCAAGGGTATACATACCTCATACAATGTATGACAATAAAGTAGAAGTATTAGGCATAAGATGGAATCATTGGTGATGAATGCCTCCAAGATAACTGTTCATTGAAAGAATAATGGACAGTAACAGGTATGTATTGTTGCAAGTGTCTAAGCTTGATGTGGTTGTATTTCGACAACAAGGCTAGAGACGTTAGGCATAAGAGTAAGTAGTGGAATAATAGAATGTTGTCCAAAATAGATTCAATGGTGAATGATGATGGAACCTCTTCTGTAGTGTCTACAAAGTTCAAGTGCTTATATCAAGGGTTGAAAGAGAGTCTTGAAGTAAGGTCAAGCTCTCAGTAGATGTTGGAAGAATGTTGTTGTCCAAAACAGGTTCAATGTATGTTTGAACTAATGGAAGAAAATTTGAAGAAGATATGGATTGGTTTGGAATTAGAGAGTCTTGACTTTTGTCATCATGATCTCGTGGAATTTAAGTATGTATAGGAGTTTCGACAGTAGTCAACTCTTCATTAAAATTTGTGGTATTGGATGTGTCATTGGTTGCAAGAGCTTTGTCATCAAGATCTACAGAGATGACTTTGTCATCAATTAAGTCTTGGACGTAATTCTTAAATCACACACATTTATCTATGTGATGACCATCAATGCGATGAAAGTCACAGTATGTGTTAGGTTTGTACCAACATGGCTTAGGTTCCCCTTCAACAAAGGGTTTTGTAATTGGATATCTTATCAGTTTAGCCTCTTTTAGTTGATGAAAAACACTAGAGAGACTTTCTCTAAGGGGTGTAAACTGACGTTGGACTTTACGTGTAAAGTGATGTCTTCGTTAGGTTGTATGATTGGATTTTTAGGTGATTGCTTCACTAATTTGGGTAGCCATATGAGAGAGTTGTGTTTTCATCTTATTAATTTGTTCTAATAACTCATTGCGTGATGTTTTTCGTGAATTCATCATGTTTGAAAGAGAGGGAGAACGAAGAAAGTGTAATGAAGAACACAACCTATTGATTGTGATCTTTGTTTTGGCTTAATTTTAACAAGTAATCTTTAACATGTAAGGCTATAAGGAGAAAGCTCAAACAAGCTACTCAGGATAAACATGATATAGCTCAAACAAGCTATAATGAATATGGTTTATATTTGGATTAAACAAGCTTAACAGAGCGACAATGTAAGGAGTACACTCAAACAAGGTACTCTATACAAGTGGGATATAGCTCAAAATGAGCTATGAGGAAGATGTCATGATTGGATTGAAGCTTAAACAATCTCTGACAATTGATGATGTAAGGAGTGAACTCAAACAAGTTCACTCAATATCAGTTGTGATATAGCTCGAAACAAGCTATGAATGATTCATGTGTTGGATGAAGCTTAATACAAGCTTGACAATTGATGAAATAAGGAATGAACTCAAACAAGTCACTCAATATCACTTTGATATAGCTTGAAACAAGCTATGAAGGATTTATTGTTGGATGAAGCTTAAACAAGCTTGACAATTGATAGATAAGAAGTAAATGCAAATAAGTCACTCAATATCTAGTTTGATATAGCTTGAAGGACAAGCTATGGTAGGATGTTCAAACAATTGTTTGAGATGGGGAGTGAATGTGAGTCACTCAATGATCAGTTTGATACAGCTGAAAAAAAGCCTATGGCGGATTGGTTATTAGTTGAAGCAGGCTAATGAAATTAGTGTCGACATTTTGATATTCATTGTGGGATTGCTTGAACGTTTTGCTTGGTATGTGTGGAACATGACTAGGATTTGAACTTTTACAATAAACACATTGATATCAACCAAGTTTTATGATAAAAACAATGCTAAAATATTTTGTTTTACAAACAACAAACAGTCATGTGTATCCAAATTATTTTGGCTGAAGAGGTAGATCCTTTAGGAATGATCATTGTTTCATGCAATCATACAAGCATGTTGTGGAATGATGGATGTAGGATCTTATCACTCTAAGAAGGATGTGTCCTCTGATATAACCTAGTCTTGATATACCTAATTTTGTACAGAGACATAATTGGTACAGGTAACCCTTAGAGCACTGGAGGAGACTCAGTAATTCTTACTTTCTTGTCTTCAGAAGTGACTCACCACATCCAAAAAAGGTTTTGTGAAAATGTGGAAGGTGATGGGGGGGGATGAATGTGTATGGTGTCTTTATAACTCCCTGAAGAATTATAGGGACGATGCCCAAGCTTCGTTGTTACAACTATTTAGGCGTGACTGCACATGTGCCGCATGACAACATTACTTGTAATTGAAGAGTAGGGGTGAGGTAAATACCGAATGCTGTGATAAGACTATGTCTCAAAGTGCAATCCAGATGTAAATGATGTTGGTGTGTGTTAATCAAGTTCATGTCACCGATGTAGTTTTAGTGGTGATGAAATCCACCTTGTACTAGGTGTAAAAACAAAATGATAATTTGATTTTTAAATGCAAGGTTCTTTCCAACTTGTAATAACTCATTGGTGGAAAATGATAGCGTACTTGAGCGTGCTAATTTTTTTTTTTGGTTTAAACAATTTTATTTGAATGGTGGTATTTTTGTGGGGTATTTTTTTCATTTTTTTGTGTTTGTTTTTGACAATATTCCAACGACGTGGTCCAACAGAAAACAAATTAGTAGTTATTCTACAAACGAAATGTTAGAAAAGTGATTGTGGCTGTTTTTCATTTTCTAGATCTCTCGAAGACACATGAAAAGAGCATACAAAACCGACGACCAAACAAATATTAATAATATGATGATGTAAAATTATGATTGAAATGATAGTTAGAAAACAAAGCTAGAAGATCTTACAATATTAGAACAAGAAACTAAACAATTGCGACCATTTTTTATTTTCCAAATCACTCGAAGGCGCCAGAAAAGAGCATACATGGATACAATTGGAATAGCTTTTGTTTTTTATTTTTTAAAAAACCTTCATAATTATTACAATTAATTATGATTGCAAAATAGCGATAATGATTATTTTCACAAAAAATAAAAAACGATGAAATAAGAGTGTGAAAACGTTACCGAGAAGTGTTTTCGCGGAAAATTTAAATGTAAGGCAAAAAATTAAAAAAAAAAAATTATTTTCTAAAGCTTGAGTGGCCTCACGTTTCTGATTTCCAAGATCACTTTTGAAGTGCGAGGAAAGAGCATACGTGTGAGGATGTTTCATGAAATAAAAATTAAAAAATAAAAATAAATAAAATTAGAATTTTGTTGTTTTTTTTGCAAAAAAGACAGGTGTTAGAAGAAATGAAACCAAAATTTTTCTGTAAGTCTAAATCTAAAAATTATTTTTGCATTGCATAGATCTTTTCAATACCTTTCTGTTAAAAAAAAAAATGAATTCATTCCGAGTTCGGGAGCAAAAGTTATGGCTTCCGGAAGATGGGCTACGAGAACGCTCTGAATGAAAATTTTAAACGTGAGAAAACTGACCTGGGAGCTGGTTTTTTGTATTTTCTGACTTCTATACTTCACCTGAGAAGCTAAAATTTGGACAGCAAGGTTAAAAAATAAAAATAAACAGAAAGAAAGTGTTAGATCATAAAATGATTGACTAAAATAAAAGAAAGAAAAAAATAGTAAATGATTAACTTCTTACAAAACAATTATTTTAGCAAAAGGAAATAAATAAATATATTTTCCGGATTGGTTGTCCCATGACACTAAGATGATAACTAATGATTAGTGCTTGTGTTTCTATAGATTATGAGTGAATAACAAAATCAGAACTACTAAACACCAAGCACCGAGGAGATCAAAGACAGGATGAGCTGCATAGTTTCATTGTTGCTATAACCTGCAGATACACCACAAGACACCACACAACAAAAACACTACCCAAAGCGTGAAGGTTAACCAAAGAAGACCAAAAGGAACAGAAAAGGAAATAATAATAAACAATAATAAACAAAGAATAGATAAAACCACTAATTGAGAAAGTAATGGTAACAGATCGAAAGTAACCGGGCGTGCCAGAATGTAAACTAGGAAAAATACACTAATAACAAGGAAGTAAAATACCAATAATCATACCTCCTCCTTCGCATTCCGTAGCAAACCTCAGAATGGGCTAGGAAACTTGGATTGAGCCCTGATTTTGTGATATGTAGGTGCTTTTCTTCAAGACGGAGCAAGACCTTCCTGCAACAACGATCCTCTTACTTTGCACTAGATGGGAAAAAGGATTATGAGACTATTTTGGCATTAGGACTAGGCAAAAGGATGTTCTTTGCTCAAAGGATGCAAGAACTTAGATATGGCATGAAAGCTTATTCTCCGTGTGTTTAGAGGGGAGGGGTAAGGTTGTATTTATAGCCTGAGGGAGTGATTAGCTTAAATTAATTTAAGTAATCATGGTTTGAAAATGTGGGCAAGATTAAGTGGGTGGTTTGAAAATGTGGGCAAGATTAGGTGGATGGTTTGAAAATGTGGGCAATATTAGGTGAGTGGGGGCCACGAAGAATGGGTGAGGATTTGAATTATATTTTTAATTCATAAGTGGAGGATTTTAGGTGAGTGGGGACCACGAATGGTGGGTGGGGATTTGAATTTGAATTTTTAATTCAATAGTGGAAAAACATGGAGAATAATGACATGTTGTGAGGATTAGATTATTTTTAGATTTGGAAATGGATAATTAATCAAATTATATTTGATTAATTCGAAGTGTATTTTTGTGGGAAATGAGGAAGGGAAATTAATTGATTTAAGATAGATGTGAAATTGGGGTGTCTACACATATTATTGTTGTATTCCTTCATATCGTTGAATTTATTTTTTTTCATAAGCTTTATGTAGAACTAATTATCCAATTCTACCAATTTTTGTTGTTTGGTGCCATATAGATATTTCATAATATCGTAGGATACTAATGTTTGATTTAACTCATCTTTAATTTGATCCAAAAAAAAATCTTTTGATGTGTTACTCTTGGCTAACCCATCACATATGCATAATATGTGAAAACGTTTGAAACGGTAGTTCCAAGGATGAAATGAATTTATCTAGATTGTCCTCATTGTCCTTGTTTACTATTGTATATTTACTTACCTCTACAACTTGATAATTTTTATTGCCTCCTCACGGATTTGTGCTTCTTGGGTGTCATCCTAGACAAAGTGTGAGTGAAAACAATTTGGGTATTTTTCACTCTCTTTTCTATTGGGAGCGTAGGATCCACCTCATATTAAGGTTTGTATGGATGGATGAATTTTATCATTCTTTCTATTGTGTCTTCTAACACTACACATCTTTGCATCTAATCATTCTTAGATATTTCTGCCCATATGGTTTTGAATTTCTATTTTTGAAAAGGAGAGATTATTTATATGCATTTTGCATCCCTCTATGGTCTTATCTTCTACCCCATGTCATAATTGGAAACTTTGATCACGTTACCTTTGTGCCAAAATTTCCTTTATTAATGTCAAGGAATCCCACAGTGGATCGAAAGAAGCAAGGCCACGAGATACCAAGATTGCGTTATCTTGTGATGTGTTTGGCAGCTTATTTTAGTCTGGAGAAGGAGGTGAGGTTTGTAATTTAACATCGTGAGGAACCACACATGAGGTTTCTACCTGTAGACAATAAACCACGCACTTGGGTACATTTCTAGGTCCTAAAAGCACACTAACATTTACATGATTCCTAAGCAAGAAAACTAGTAATTGACGACTATCTTTAGCCTCATTTCTTTGTCTCTTGTTTTCTATTTGGTCCTACACACCCTACAGCCCATTCAGAACTTTTCTTATTTATCTTTCATGGCTTTAAACACCATCGCGTAGACAAGATAGAAGCACCCAGGTGCCCCTGTACCTTCTAAGTGCCCTTGACCCTTTCTCACCTCACTCACTCTTTTTGGGTCTCTTTTACCTTTTGGGCATCTTTTTCACTTATGGTCTGGCCTTCCAGTTGTCAATTATGAAATTCAAACAAGGGGATCATATAAATATATATTCATGCGTTCAAAATGAGGGACCAAACACTAAGCATTACTATCATCACCTAAGCTTGCATTCAAAAGGCACATAAAACACTCCAAGGCATGCATCTGGCATCCATTCAAGGGACGAGGGTTGCATACTTCTACATACACAAAATAGGAAGGAGAAGTTCATTTTATTCCATCCACACATTCTACTACATTGCTACATTCTAGCTACAACCCACTATCAAGTGCAACATTCACTAGGGCATCCTAAGACACAATTTCTACACACTCACAAGAACTACATGGAGTCTGAAGTGTAGTGCAGCGCTCAGTTGTAAGTTCACTCTCGAGGTGACATTCGGGGTCAATCTGAATCCTCATTCCTCATTTTCCTTTTTAGGTTTGATGTGGTTTGTGGGCTTGTGTAGGTGAACATATCTTTTGCAGGTTACAAGTAACTTTAGCGATCCAAGTGTGAACATCAAGTGGTCAACAGGGAATAATTATGACATAACAGAAACTAGATCCAGAGCTTCTACATAGACACAGGTGCCCAGATCCAGTCATCAACTCCCAAGTGCCTCTACCCTGTTGCAGGTGCCCCTGTCCGTCATTGTCTATGAGTTGCAAAATTTTCAAAGATTAATTACAACGTTTTTTGCATCTTGTTCATCACTTCTCCCTGCACATATTAGTCCCACATTGCAAGGAAATTAGCTAACTCTTATTTCCTCTATCTCTTTCTTACGGTTTAATATTTTACATCTTAGTTTGTTTACGGAATTGTTGTATTTTATCATTTATACATTAGTTACTCTGCAATATTTAGATTTAATACAAATTAAATTAAGTCTTTTGGTGAACCCCACACGTGATCGGTCATTTAGATCCCTATTTTATCAGTTTCTCTTTCATGGCTCCGAAAAATCCTCTAATCTCCTTGTATGACTTACTTCAAATGCACCCACCTTGCAAATATGTTCTCCAAAAAGCCCTCGACACTATTTATCTCCCTTGCAGTATGCCACCCGCTCAAGTAAATGTCATTTTTGATTGTCTATCTGGTGACTCTATCGATCTTAATCCTCCATCCAATCAACCCATCTTAGAGTCAATTCAAGGTTTACATTGTTTAGTTTAATACAATATTCAAGCTATGGAATCAATGATTACATCTCTTAAAGTTGAAATCCAACATCTCAAGGATGTTTCTCAATCCCATGTTAGTTCTCTTTCTATATCTCATTCTACTACTATGTCTTCTACATGTGCTCATGTCAGTGAACCTCGAGTCATACCACTACCCGCACCTCTACAATTTGATTCCAATGCTAAGAAAAATGATATTCTTCCTAAGCTTCTCAATCCCCAATTGATCAACTTTCCATCTACTAATTGTTACCCTCCTTATCGGCTTACGAAATACCAAGGTAAACCCTTTTGTAATTATCATAAACTTAATGGACATCATGAAAATGATTGTTATGCTTTAAAATGAAGAATTAAGCACCTGGCACATCATGGTTTTATCTCATTTGTTGCACACCATCCTACTACTTCTTCACTTGTTAAATCCCAATGGGCTCCTAAATCTGGTCCTTCCATGTCTAATGAGCAACATTCCATAGTTGTGAATGTTCCTCCTCTCAAGTATTTTGTAGTGTTAACACCTCCACCTAAGCAACCTCCTCTAAAAATCATTCCATTTCCTCCTCTTCTCAGGTCTTCTACAACATTACCAATTCTAAATTAGCAACCACTCTCTAAGAAAGACAAAAAAAACTCTAGATAACTATTAGTGCAAAATCATAGCACCCCCGAACGGCCAAAGACGTGAATTAGTTAAAATGGGGCATTCGGTGTGATTGCATAACATTGGATCATCTCTCAAGTTGTGGGACTTGCAAACCTGAGATGATCCTCCAGAGGAAGTTGGTTCTTGTTCCTAAACTACCTGCCACGAGCTACTCTAATGCAGGAAAAAACTAAACTATCCTAATCTAACCATTCCAAGGAACCAGAGATAAAGACAGGGTGAAATAAAATCCTATACTAAAGTGGTGATACACCAGAGAAGGAAAGGGGTGAGATGCTTTGTTGAGGGAGGATGAACAGGGGAGAAAGGAAGATGGGAAGGTCAAATAGAAGTGACACAAACCCAAACCCTAATCCATGATCAAAAATCTATGAAACACAATGATCTACACCTGTAAATGTGAAATACATGCACATAAAACATATTTGAAAGGGAGAGGCATGGAGAGACAACAAAACAATGCAAAGGGTTGAAGAAACACCACAAAAACACATTTTATTTCTCTATATGGGTGCACAAACCATTATGTTTCTACTTATAGGCACAAAAATGCTTCCCAGATGTAGGAGAAGGTTTTCAACTAAAAATGGAGTTGGGAAACAAATTTGACAGAGTTTCCCTATGCCCAGAATAATCTCTCCTTTTCAAATGAGAAGTGTTACAATATATAGAAAGAATAAGAGAGAGAAGAGGGAAAATTTGAATCCTATTTCAACTACCATAGGATTTGCATTTAATCATGCCTTGAAGACTCAGCCGTTATCAATCAATGCCTTTCTCAAATCTGCCCCAAATTTGTCGATTATGGCTCCCTCTGTCTGTTCGGCGTATTGAAGAAGAACAGAGGATCGAATCAAATTAGGTCTGGTAGTTACAAAAATCAGGCTCTGTATTAATGGCCTGGAAGACATTTTCCCATTTTTCACCCACCAACACCTAAAAAAATGATATTTTATGTTTCCAAGGCATAGAGGGTGTCGAGACATTTCAAAAAAATATTCTCCCACCCAAATATGAGTTCTCAGTCAAAAGATATGGTCATTTGAATTTTTGGGTCACGGGCATGTGATATTTAAATGAGTCTATCTGTACCGGGTCCATGTGGCAGCTCTGCATTCATTTGATATTTGACTCCTTCCTTTGCTCTTGGAATAACGCCCATGTGACACGTGGCGGTGTCCGTAGGTTTTTCTATTTCCTTTATATTCTTCCTAAGTATTTTCCGCGAGCGGAGGCACTGTATCTGACCCAAGACACGTGGAGGCTTTGCACATGTTTAGAAACTACCCCCAGAGTTTACCTTTGGAGTAGTGCGGATACGACATGTGGAGACCTCCACGGGCCTTTGGACTTTTCAACAGTCACCCTCATCTTTTCGGCCTCTGGGACACGTGAAAGACCCGTGCTCATTTGACAATCTGCTCAAGGTCCCACTTTTGAATGTGTGTTGTTTGGACACCTGGCGCCTTCCACCTGTATTCATTACTTAGGAATTTTGGGCCCGTTCTCCTTTTGAATTCTATTGACCATTGGCTACGTGGAGGGTTGGCGCAAGTTTGAGTCTCCACCTTGGGCTCCCATTTTGGAATTACGTTGAGCCAACACTTGGCCCCTTCTTCCGAGTCAAAGACTTTTCAACGGCAGGTGCAACTTTTTGGAGCTCTAGACACATGGATCCTTGGCGCTTGTTTTAATTTGCCCCTTTAGTTTTAACTTTTAGAGGTGTGTTGTTTGGACACTTGGCATCTTCCGCTATCTCCTCCATACTTAATCGATTTCAGGGTCCGTCCTGAACTATTTCAGAGCCCGAAGACTTTGAATCTTCATCGTTTCTTTTCCTTTAAGTCTCTGGTTCCTTTGACACCGCTCGGCCTCCTTCCCCGACCCTGTCATTCCATTTCCGAGCCCAACTGTAATTTTTTTGTTGGATTTGAGGCATGGATTTTCTTGACATAGTCGTTTCTTGAATTTCTTCTTGCACGAGGTCGTTTGATCTTTCGCAGGACCTGCCACTCCATTGTTGAGTCCTTCTATAACCTGTTTGCAAGATTAAACGTGATTTCTCTGGTTCTTTCTTTTTGGGATCATGGCTGATCCAATATTTCACCCAGGGGGTGAAATATGGATAACAATTTGGTGACTCACAGGGGTATCTGCCTGCTAGATAAAAAGACCAATTGCCTTGTCATATACATTGGGCATGGAGTCGAGAACGACGGTCTGATATTGATCCTACCTCTGCTTCACGAACCCGACTGTTTCCACTCTCAATTTTCATAAGAAATCTCGAAATGATGGTTTCTGAGAGTAGGAAATTGCTTTGACCTGGGGCTTCATCTGTCTCTGAATGGGCTTTGCAAGAGCAACAAAATAGCACCACAACTATATACAAAATCTAAAAAAATACATGCTCTAGGTAGAACATGCAGAGCGTGCAAAAAAATTAAGAGAAAATCAACCTAAACTACAGCAAGACAATGTGCACAAGCACTTAGAGGAATGAGAAACTAAACTAGTATGTACTATGTGAGAAATTTCGTTCTAGTAACAATGTTTAAGATAGATTCCATTCACTGGAATCTGCAACTCTTCACCATCCAATGTAGACAATTGGAAAACATTGCTACTTTTACATTTTGTGACCATGTAAGGGCCACTCCAAATGGCATCAAACATGGAATGCCTTCCTAGTTTTTCTCGATCTACATCCCATTTCAAAACTAGGTCTCCTTCCTGGAAGGTCCTTGTTCTTTCCTTCTTGTCAAAGCATCTCTTGATTGAGGTCTGATCCTTCTCTATTGTTTGAAGTGCATGCTCTCTGGTTTCTTCCAATTCCATTAGTTCTGCATACCTGGCCTTCATTGGTTCAAACTCAGACATCTCCAACTGCTTCATGAGTTCTAATGATGGTAACTCAAGTGATATAGGTAACACTGCCTCTTTCCCAAAGACAAGTTTGAATGGAGAGTTTCCTATAGACCTTTTGGGTGTTGTCCTATCAGTCCATAAGGCTGATTTGAGTTTCGTGTGCCAAGTTCTCTAATTTTCATCCAAAGTTCTTCTAACAATCTTTAGCAAGTTCTTGTTTGTGGACTCAGCTTGGCCA
The DNA here is from genome assembly GCA_019776745.2 of Taxus chinensis. NCBI lineage: Eukaryota > Viridiplantae > Streptophyta > Pinopsida > Cupressales > Taxaceae > Taxus > Taxus chinensis. The sequence goes on along the minus strand of CM034153.1, from coordinate 178,550,861 downwards.
TTACCTTGAGGGTAATAATTTGATGAAGTGATCAAGTAAATCTTGTTCTTAACAGCCCATTATGTGATTTTGGAACCTATGAATGCCAATGCATTGTTTGACATAATGGTGGTTGGCACTCCAAATCTGGTCACTATCCCTTCATAGAAATCTAGTATGCTAGACTCATTAGCTTCTTTGAGTGTCACTACCTCGGTCCACTTGGTGAAATAGTCTATTACTGTTAGAATCCATTTGTGGCCTTGGCTCGAATTTGGATTGATGACTCCAATGAAGTCTAATCCTAATTGCATGAATGGTTGGTCAAATGAAATTGGGTGCAATGAAAGTGCTGCTAGCCTTTCTTTTCCTTTGAAGAATGCATAGTTCTTGCACTTTTTTATCCATGTATAGCAGTCACTAAACACCCTGGGTCAATAATAACCCGCTTTCATGATCTTGAGTGCTATTACCCATGGAGCAAAATGGCCTCCAGCTGCTTCATCATGGAACTCATGTAACACTCTCTCAATCAGATCTTTCCCAATGCATCTTAACATAACGTCGTTGATGTCCTTTTTAAAAAAGATGCCATCAATAAGCACGTATGGGATGGCCTATAGTTTGAAGTGTCTCCTTTTTGTTTTACTCATTTCAGGAGGACACAGGCTTGTTTGAAGGAAGTGCACCATGTTTTGAGTCCAACAAGGAGTGGGTACATCATCATTTTCTTCCTCTTGACTATTTTACAGAACAAAAATGGCTTCCTTTTCACTGTTTGCCTCATCTTGTTGACTTGAGGCTAGTTGTTCACACAATCCCTTCCCACAGACTAGCTTAGTGACCTTGATCTCAATGTCATACTCCATGACATGAGTGATCTATCCTACTCATTTCTCATTCAGATCCTTATTGAGAAGGAAGTCCTTAACTCCTGCATGGGAGACTAAAAGTTGGATTTTATTATTTGAAACCAGATGTTTAAACTTCTTTAACCCTCTGATCACTGTCAGGACTTACTTTTCGATGAAAGAGTATCTTACTTCATAATCTTCCAGACCCTAGCTGAAGAATGCAATTGTCTATTTGGTACCCTCCTTGTTTTGTTATACTAAGATTGTAGAAATTGTGTCACTACCACCAAAGGCATATAGTATGAAGTCCTTAGAAAAAACTGGATTCACGAGAGTTGGGACTTGTGATATAGCTTCTTTGATGGCCTTAAAACTTGTTTTTCCTTCAACTGTCCACCTAAACGCCAAACTCTTCTTCAACATCAACATGATTGGCTTGATAAGGACAGAAAAGTTTGGTACAAACCTGCGGACAAAATTGATTTTTCTTAAGAAGCTTTGAAGAGCTTTCTTATGGCTTGGCAATGGTAATATTCTTATTGCTTCAACTCTCTCTAGGTCAATTGCCAAACCTTCCTTTGACACAATATGGCCTAGAAGCCTGCCCTCATGGGCCAAGAATATGCATTTTTTAGGGTTCAATGATATCTCAAATCTCCTACATCTTTGAGACACATGTCTTAGGTGAAAAAGGTGGTCTATTGCATTTTTGGAGAACACAATAATGTCATCTAGATAGATCAGTACTATTTTGTTGATCAGTCCTTTGAATGCCATATACATTGCCCTTTGGAAAGTTTCTATGGCATTAGACAATCCAAATGGCATTTTTCTGTAGGCATAGGTGCCCCATTTGGTGGTGAAAGCCATTTTGAACTGATCATCTTCCTTCACAGTTATTTGGATATACCCTGAGTAACCATCTAAGAGAGAGAATATCTCTAATCCAAACATCACTTGTAAGATTTGCTCCATTGATGGGAGTGGGTAGTTGTCCTTAAGTGATGCTCTATTCAAGTCTCAAAAGTCTACACACAACCTAATCTCTCCATTATTCTTCCTGACTGGGACCAAGTTTACAACCTAGCTTAAGTGTTTGATTGAAAATATGATACTTGCCTCTATTATCTTGTTTAGCTCTTTCTTCATCAGAGGTTCAATGTGTGGATTGACTGGTCTCTGTTTTTTCCTGATTTCCTTAACAGCTTTAGGTCGGAGAAAAATGGAGAAACGTCTTTAGGCCATTAATGCAGGATCTATTTTTCCCAACAACCAGATCAGATTCGATCTAATTTGTCGTTTCCTCCTCCTTCGAGGCACCGAATAAGAAATTGATGCAGTCAAGACAGATTTGGGGGCAGATTTTGTGGAAGGCATTAATAGCGGTGGTTGAGTTTTGAATTGTTTTTTCCCGCTTCTCTCTCTTTCTCCCCTCTGTGTTGAATCTATAAAATCAGGGTCGAAACTCATAGTAAAGGGTTGGACATTCTTTTGTTTTTGCAGGCTCCCCTTTCCTTTTGGCAAAGGAATTTGTGGAGTTTAGACCTTCCATTTAAATTACAATACGTTTCCTTCCTTCTGGCCGTTTGTAATGCATTGTATCAATCTGCAGAGCAATAAAACATGTTTTTGATTGATTTTAGATCCTTTCTTGTCTCCTTTTCTCTCATCTAGTCTTTCATTATAAATTTGGTTATCTGTGTTTGATTATTGTATGTATTTTGTTGGTTTGTGTCTATTAGCAAAACTAATGTTCATCATTCCTTCGGTGCATCACCTTGTATCTTAGTTTTGATTTCTTGTATTACTTTTATCCATATCTCCTTGGTAAAACTTAGATTAGGTTTAGGAATAGGTCATCTGCAAGTTTCCACATATGCACCTAAACAAAGGAATAGGAATCAGCCTTTAATCTGGAGAATTTTCCCATTTGCAAAGTCTCACACTTTGGGGAAAACTCAATGTTATGCTAATCACACCAAATGAATCTACCTTAGAAAATCAGATCTGACGACTCATTTGGGGTGCTGTGATTTTGCACTAACAATAACCTCTTTAAACTGCCTACTGTCAACCCCAAATCCAACCTCGGTTCTACTCTTTCTCCTTCCTACCACGGTGATGAATCTCTCTATTCTCATGGCACAACTCACACTCTCCCACACTGGCATGGTATCTCTCGTGTTATCACATAGATCTCCATCATTATAACACTTGGGGGGCATTGCACTTCTCCCCCCTTATAGCACTATCAATTGTCTCTAGTATCTACTATCACACTTAATGATTCATGCTTCATCACTCATCCTTCTACGCATTTTCAAACCCTTTGATACTCGCATTGTATCATCATTATCCTATGACGCACTCTAGTTCCATGGTTCATACTCAACTCTTGAGGGTCTATATCTAAAATGAACCTCACCACATTCACTTTTCACGCTCTATGCTTCATGATCTATTTTTTAGCACACATTCTCAAACCATTTCCTAATGACACACTCTTGTTCTATGGTTCATTATTGATTATTGAGGGTTCTTATAAATGAACCTATTATCATACACATTCACTGGGGGGCATGTCGCTCCTATCATCATAACATTTTACATACCACGCCATCACACACACACACACACTGCATTTACATATCTTGGTCGCACTTACTCTTGTTTGTTTATACTACTTACATGATGCACTTTGCTTACTATGTTAGTCAGATACTCGGTATGTCATTATCTTTCTATATACACACATGCACATTCACTTGGTCTTTTGGAGTGAATGTATATCTCTTAAAGATTTTCACATGATGCAATGATGTTTGGCACTGTATCCTTTTCCAGTCCCACCGAGGCTCCTGGGGCATCTACCTTTCCTATTTTCACACATTATAGGTGTTATTATTTAATCATATACTACTTCTTATCCTTACTAGCACATTAATTTCCATTGATACATACATTCTTTAACATACTTTTTATCTTTCTAACATGCTAATGGGTGCTTCATGTGCATTATTTGCCTTACAGGACTATATGCCACCATGGTTATTTGATACACTTTGTTTGACATTGTTTTCTATTGTATGTTATTGTTTGTGGGCTTTCCCTCTACCTTGTTTGATCATTATATTATTTTTTCTGCTTCAGCCCTAATTATCTTGTGACATTGTGAGCAATGTCCCATGTATGAAACCCACTTTTCGTGAACTATCTTATATACACACTTTCTTATTACATTGTTTTCTCTTGCATGCTAGAATGTATTACTAACACATGTTACTAGCCACTTTGTTTGTATGTGCCATGGTTTCTATCAAACACATCCCCTACCCCCTGCAAGTATATAGTTCAGCTTGACATCAGGCCCTCTCATCTGGGTCGAATTCTCCTACTGACATCACATGCACCCCAAATGAGGGGAGCATACATTAAGTGAAGAGATAACCCCTACATAAACTCATATCTACATATTAGGACAACACGATACAGGAACAACACAGAAAGATAGTCACAGAATGGCCCAAAATTTGACTTGAGTCCTCATAATAACATAGACACCAGCGCCCAACATTAGACACTAGCGCGTGGGTGCCTATGTCCTCCCCTAGGCACTAATGTCTTAGGGGCACATACAATTATCTTCTTAGATAAGCATAATTCATAGAAGTCTTCAAAGCAAATTTTACAATTACAGGCACAATCCTCTAGCAATAGAATGCATTCTATCTCATTCAATCGGTACAACTCATAAATAATTTGGAACAAATCAGGACAGCACGAACAAATCAGGGACGTATCATTTGTAGTAGCGCTTATCGAGAAAATTCATAGAAGGAGAGTAAAACTAGACCTCTCTCCCCAACACTTTCTCTTTGGCATGAGATCGCCCAAAAAATCGCACTTGGCGTGAGATTGCCCAAGAAACTCTCTATTGGCATGAGATCACCCAAAAAATCGCTCTTCACATCATTTCAGGACACTTATCTATCCTTTACACTCTTTTACATCAAGGGCACACTTTATTTTACAACTACTTTTACACACTCTTACATACTTTTGCATACTTTTCTCATATTTTTCAGGACTTTGACTACTTGTTCATTCTTCTTTTACAGGTTTGTCCTTAATACGCAATAAGAATCAGCCTACAACAAAAAATACAAGCACAAAAACATGTACCAACAATGCATACGTTTCACCACTAGGGTCACTTTCCTTTCTAGTCTCCATGTTTCACTTTGCAATCATTCCACGCTTCACTTGTCCACTCGGCACGCTCTTTATCGCACGCTCTACAGGATCATAAGGTATGCAAATCTTATCTACTTTATGTTATTGATTATTCACTCAACAACATAAAGCGAGGGCAAATGTCGACACTAAATCACGCACTTGGGTATATTTCTAGATCTTAAAAGCATATTATCATTTGCATGATTCCTAAGCAAGAAAACTAGTAATTGACAACTATCTTTGGCCTCTTTTCTTTGTCTCTTATTTTCTATTTGGTCTTACACACCCTATAGCCCAGTCATAACTTTACTTATTTATCTTTCATGGCTTCAAACACCAACGCCTAGCCATGACAGAAGCACCCAGACACCCTTGTCCCCTCTGGGCGCCCCTAACCCTTTCTCACCTCACTTATTCTTTTTGGGTCCCGTTTACCTTTTGGGAATATTTTTCACTTATGGGTTGGTCTTCTAGTTGTTAATTATGAAATTAAAACAACGGGATCATATAAATACATAGTTATGTGTTCAAAATGAGGGAACAAGTACTAAGCATTACTATCATCACCTAACCTTGCATTCAAAATGCACCTTGAGCACTCCAAGGCATTCATCTAACATCCATTCAAGGGACAAGGGTTTCCTACTTCTGCATACATGGCATAGAAAGGGGAAGTCCATTATATTCCATCCACACATTCTACTACATTGTTAGATTTTAGCTACAACCCGCTATCAAGTGCAACTTGCACTAGGGAATCCAAGGGCATAATTTCCACACACGCACAAGAACTACATGGAGTCTGAGATGTACTGTAGCGCTCGGTTGTAAGTTCACTCTGGGGGTGACCATCGGGGTCAGTCTAACTCCCCATTCTACATTTTCCTTTTTAGGTTTGGTTTAGTTTATGGGCTTGTGCAAGTGAACATATCTTTTGTAGGTTACAGGTACCTTCATTGATCCAAGTGTGAACAGTAGGTGATCAACAGGGAATAACTATGACACTCGTGTGACTCAATAGAAACCAAATCCATAGCTTCTGCATAGACACAGGTGCCCAGATCCGGTCATCAGCTCCTAAACGCCCCTTTCCTGTTGTGAGCACCTCTTTCTGTCATTATCTGTGAGTTGCATAATTTACAGAGATCGATTACAACAATTTTTGCATCTTGTTATTCACTTCTCCCTACCCATATTAGTCCCAGATTGCACAGAAATCAGTGAAGTCTTCTTTTCTCTATCTTTTTCATATGGTTTCATATTTTACATCTTAGTTTGCTTGTGTCATTATTGTATTTTATCATTTATACATCAGTTACTTTGTAATATTTAGATTTAATACAAATTAAATCAAATCACTACCTTGTGTTTTTCTATTGTGGGTGGATTTCCTTGTGTAGTTGTTATTTTCAATTCCGCCTCTATTTTTGTTTAATCCTTCTATGTTTCTTATCCTCCTCTTTCTTCAGTTTCTCCTCCTATTCTTCATCCTCCTTTTTCTTCTTCTCTTTCTCCTTCAATTTTTCCTCTTGTTCTTTTTCTACTTTTTTATTTTTATTTTCCTCTTCTTTTTCAGTTTCTACTCCTTTTTCTATTACTCATTTTCTTCTTGGCTTCCTATGCTTATATATTTTTTACCTCTTATTTTTTCTTCTCTTCTTCCTCATCTTCTTTCCTCTTATTTTTTGTAATTTCTTCTCTTTATCTTTCTTCCTTCTCCTTTTCCTTTCCTACATGTTCCTATGTTTTCTTATCTTTTTGGGCTCATGTTTCCGTGTGTTTTTCTCAAGAAGTTATTCTAACTCCGTTATCCATGTTTTATCCCTCACGGATCTCTGCTTCTTTTGTAGAAGTGACTGAATTTCTGTCTCATTTTGTTTTTGAATTATTTTCTCCTCTAGTTCTAATTGTTGCCTTATGTTTTGTAGTAAGTGATCAGGAAAAATATGGGACATGTCTTTGATGCAGAATGCAAGCCTCTTCATATAGTACAACAGTTCTTAAACTATTGTTAATATCTTTGTTCTACTACTACCATCATATTATTTTTCTACTTACGTAGCACCACCTTTTCCAAGACATACCTTGTAAAAATTTTAGGAAGCCATAGTAAGTTCAAATTTTTCCAAGGACTCAATCCCACCAATACACTTTGGGTTGCTTCCTCCTTGGTTTATATATTCTTATTCTTCTTCAATCATTTATAATTCTTTTTGTCTTATCTCCCTCCTCTGATGTGGTTTTTCTACTATTTGTTTCCATGTTTTCTTGTGTCTCCCTTCCGCGATATTCCTTATCATTGTTTTCTTATTCACCTCCCTCTTATTCCTAAAGAGGCTATAATGTGGCCTTTTCCACTTTAAGTTTCTTGGGCCTTTGTTTCATTTGTTTCTTCCATCTTTTGTGGCCACATTTTTCTGTGTATCTACTATGTGTTCTTTCTTTGGTTGCTCCTCCATTGGTTTCTTCCCTTTGTCTTGAGATTTAATCTTTGGCAGTTTTACTTGCGGATTTAATGACCCAGCCACTTTTGTGCGATCTTTTGTGAACTCTTCAAGGTATTAGACCTTAAACTTGGCCCAAGTTTCTTCTATTATGGCATCTATGCTTTGCGGAATGGCTTTCTCGGATCGACTAGTAGAGTTCAGAGAGTCTCTACTGATATCACCACTAGTTCATTTGATGACTCATATGGTTGCGGGGTGACATGAGCATTCCGTAGAATGAATGGGCACAAAAATGAATAGTTGATGCTGACCAAAAACACAACTCCTTTTTCGTATTTGGCCACTATTTTCTCTAAAACCTTGGATTTAGACACAACTAATTCTCTGATTTTTTTGGTCCACCCTATTAGAGAAGTGATTTTCTCACCTGTGGATAAAATGTTCGTGTGAGAATATATCTATGTTGTTATCCTCCTTAGAAGGTAATGTGTTTTTGAAATACGTGGCTAAGCATAAAAATAGAGATCCTTATCAGAATGTATGTTTATCCTTTTTAAGTTACCTTTTGTTTTCATGAAACTATGTGTTCAAGACCTCACAAAAATTATACTCATAATGGTTCGGCACCATGTCGATGGAATTTGTTTTGTTGTGTGCATGGGCATCATATTCTCTATTTCTGTGGAAGATCTTTAAGCAAATGAGCTTAGCCTATTATCTCAGAACATTTTTCTTGATGTATGTAATTCTAACATCCCTTTTGTTCTATGTTATACCCAATAGTCGCCGCTTGTTGTGCTATAATTTTCTTCTTATATGGTTTGAGTGTTGAATTTCATGTAAAAATGAGTCTCGTTACCATCTCCATTACCTTAGGATTTATTGTCTAGGGTTTTTCAAAGTAAAGTATATTGTTGTGAAATTTTCTCAATATAACCTTAACTGCATTGTTCGCCAATGAAAAAATATGGAATTTTACTCCAAGCTTTGAGCTTCATTGGAAGAATTACCTGGGAATTGTCATTATACATGGATTCCCTTATTCCTTCATCAACTTTATACAAATATACCACTTCTACCTCCAATTGTGTGTGATCATATTCCACAAGATTTGAGTGGATGTACTTTTGTGTATCTATAGCATGCCCTACCTTAAATAGTATATGAGAAAATGATCCTATCAGGTCTAGTTGTAGGGATTTGAGTGTCTGCTTCTTAAATTTTGGTCAGGGTAGGTCAGCTTATGGGACAACTATGGGAGTTTCCATTTTTGTCCAATCCCTAGTTCTCTCTTCGTATCATTTTTCTCTTCGCTCCTCTCCTTCTCTTTTTGGCTCTTGGAAAAATTTTAAGTGTTAAATGAATAACATGTCCTTCGTTTATATAGGTTTTCATTTATGTAAGTTACATCCTATTGTATTTATTGTTTTACCCATGAATACATGGTCTTGATGTTCATATTTTATCTTCTGTGGATTATTGTAGTCCCTTCTTTGTCCAAGTTTTGTTTTTTTTCTTTTGTTATGTGGCTTCTCTTTTTTTCACCTTTATCTTGTGGTTTTTATTTCCTTTCCTTCCATGAATTTTATTTTCTTGGTTTTATTTTTTGAATTTTATTTCTTCTTTTTGCGTTTTTTTATTCTTGTTGTATTCTTATCTCACAATTTCACTGATTTTTCATATGCGTTTACTTCCACAGTTTCTATTTTTCTACCTTTCTCTTCCTTTGCCACACGTTTTTTTCATCTTCTTCTTCCTTTTGTGGATTTGTATTACTTCATTTATAGGAGTAGAGTGTTCTCATGGGTTTTCACTCTTCTCCCTCATCAATCCATCGAATTTCTAGTTTTTAATATTAGTAGAAAAAATTCCTCTTTTTCTTAATATACTCTTGTTTCTTTGGTTCTTTTATTCTACGCTATCATAAACTTTTAGCCACGCGCCATTGACATATCCACGATAGTCTGCACCGTTTAAGGTCTTCAATTTGACTTCTCCTTATGCTACAATATCATTTACTTTATAAGGTTCTAGCCATATGACCTTCTATTTCCCTGGTCTTTTATACCCATTATCATATAGTAATACCTTATCTCCAATCTAGAACTCTATGTGCTTACAATGCATGTAATGTCAAACTTTTTATCTCCTTTTCTCCTAAGTTTGGTTATGTGCAGCAATAAATATTTTCTCATCTAGTTTTTTCAAGGCAATCACTCTCCTATGTAAAGATGCATCTTTGTCTATTTTGAATGTCATTGCGGCTTCTAATCCATACACTAATTGAAATAGAGAACACTTAGTGAGTATTTTGTAAGTAGTCATATATGCTCATAATGTCACGGGTATCTTAAGATCTCAGTATTCCTTACATAAAGAGTGTACCTCTATGATGGAAAAGTGACATGCAAGCATGAGAATCTACAAGTAACTCTTTCTCGCACCCGACCTCCCGAGGTCGTGCCAAGACAGCCGGTGGGGATGGAATACACGCGGGATGCAAATAAGCTAGTTAGGTAATCTTATGTCTTCAACACGCAATAGCGGGATCTGCGAATCTAAGGCAAAGAAGGCCCTCCTAACCTGAACTGGTGTGATAGATCATTCGGCGAGGATAGCTGCTCGAAGGCTCCAATCAATATTGAGCTCTACCGTGATCTGATCTATGGGTTGTGGGATACGTGGGAGATAACCTGTGGGTGCTTCGTATATGTCTCTCAACAAGGTCATGAAAATGGAATAGCTAAATATGCAGCGGATCTTTTAGTGTTTTATAGACAATTCTCTGGTCTAGTCCAGAAATCTTTAGCTTGGTTGGCTGTTACGTTTAATAATGATAGTTGTGTGATGATTTCTTGTAGGTTTGATGTTGCTCGGAAGACCTGAATTATGATATTTTGATCTATGTCAGTTATTGCTGCAACAATATTTGCTGCATTGAGGCACGATTGGCTCAAAAATGTATTCCCTGGGCTCCCTAGGTCCCGTGATTTTCATACAAGATCAATATAAGCCTAATTGAAATGAAATAAACTAGCTATGCAAGATATATTTACAGCATATATATATTACCTCTATTTTTTGTATTTTTGATAGGATTTTAACAAAATTGAAAAAGCAACTAATCTAATATATTCAGAAAATGACAACTAAACTAATAACAAAATTAAAACAAACAAGGTAGCCCGGTGTAGCTACTTGCCTGTGTAGTTGTGAGTTTATCCTAAATAACTAGATAGCTGATTAACTTAATTGAAAGATTCTCGATCCTACCTCAGAAGTGAGGAATGAATCATAGTTTCTCAGAAACTATCAATCCCCACAACTTCCCTAGCAATATCAAAATGAAACTTAACTGAAATGAAATATTTCACTACTCTATTTGATATGTTTTAACTAGAACTTTGACAGATAAAACCTGGAATTTGCAGAACATTGGTGAATCCAGTAGTGTATGATTTTGTCCCCTCAGAATGATCTTCTCATTCCTTCGTGTTCACGTGAGTCTGGAAGAGTGTGTATATGCTAGCATCAACAGAAGAAGGTATTTTGAACAATGACAGCTTTGGATATAGACCGAATATAATGCGAGTAGGAGAGGGATAGCGCAAGTGACAGAGCTTGGCATATGCAATTCCTAGCGGGATTTATTATGGGAATACAACGCAAGTGTACTGAGAGATTCTAGAATCTACGTTCTATGAAGAACACAACCTGCAACTCTAATGGATGCAATCTACAAATGACACTACTCTGCTCTAAACTAATTTGTATGAACAACAATGAACAAGACTGAAGCAAGAAGATCGAATGGCTTCTAACAGCAAAAGAAAAACTAGCATGGATGCAAATATGAAAACAAAATGAGCTCTAAACAAGAAATTGACAGACTTAAAAAATGGAAATGAGAAGTTGAGGGGCCATTTGCTTGAAAACAAGTTGGATACTTATAGATTTCACATTCACCCAAAGGTAATTCCTATTAGAATTCTTTTACCATTAAACAATGAAGAAACACTATTCTAGGGGACATAAAACATTAATACGAGTTAAGGTGGTTGAGAAAAGTTGGTGAAAGTTTAAAAATTATGCAAGTCACGATCGAAAGAATGTGCTGGAAAACACGTGAAGGACCGTCACCCTGAGCAGGGTGGTGGTTACAGGACCTCTGCCCTTCCAGGGCGGTGGTTTCGTCACTAAAGGTCAAAACATTGTTAAAAAAAGGGGGGGGTGGGGGATGAAACAAGGCACAAGGAACTTGGATAAAGCACTTGGGATGCTAACATATACTTCGTGAGCTTCTCTGGATCCCGAACACCTTGCGAGGCAACCTGTATCATCATTGGGGTATGTGTGACATCATTCTGGTGGTACAGAACCATACAATTTTGGGTACGTACATATTGCCCCCTCGGAGAAGCGTTTTAACCATGAAGAGGTGTAAAATGGTGGGTCTGAGTATGGCGGTCCCAAAATGGGAAGCTAGAAATTATACCTGACATGCCCATGTGTCGAAATTTTTCCATCCGAGTTCCTGCTACCTGCAAAATGGAAAGAAGACTCAAGTGCAGATAGATAAAACAAATCGAAAAAATAAATACTAAATTAGTATGAAATGAGGACTTACCATTTGTGCGGGGATGAGAACTTACCTCCGTCAGTGCTCTAAACCTACAAAAGGGGCATTCAAAATAAGTCAAAACACTATATATATATAAAACGGGCCCACTTTCCTATTCATTTGCGCGTGTTGATTTGATAGTTTTTGAGCTCTGGGACCCACGGTGACGGTTTTCGACGAGAGTATAGTCGAAACATTCGTAGTGAGATAGCAATAATGCCTCCGCGAGTGAAACATCGACCTGTAAGATCTTAGGTTAGTTCTTCTTGTTTTAACGTTTTTGCACCCAAAATGTTAAAATGTCAAAATCTTTGTCTTGGGGGGGTCATTTTTAGAAATGTCAGTTTTAAATGTGTCTCTTAGGGGGGCGCCTAATGGGTAGGCTTTTGTTTCAGCTAAAATGGCCGATTTTTAGCATCTTTAAGCATTTTTAGGGCATGCGACCCATTTTTAATTGCGGGACAGGACCGCCCCCTAAGCCCAGTTACAGGAGCAGGGCGACGGTTCAAGGTCTCCTAAATGCTAAAACAACACTAGTTTTAATTCATTTTTGCATTTTTAGTGTCCTTACTTGCTTTAATGATTTTTCTAATGCAATCTTGATGCTAACTTGCTTCTTTTTGCGTTTTTTTTTGTGTTTTGCAGAAGAAGGAAGAGTACATTAGATGGAGCCGAGAGAGTGAGAGTGATTGGCTTCCAGTAGTGTTAGATGCTCTCTCTCAGGCTGAGCAGGATACTCTTCAGAGGGTAGGTATATTGAGGATCGCACGGGTCCCCCATGTTGCACCTATTAGTCACATATTATGTGACTTATTTTCTTATTAGGATGCAGATCGGAACACCTTCCGATTTCCAGGTGTTAGGGGTGAGTGGACTATCACCCTAGAGGATATCTACCGCATTTTGGGAGTCCCAATTATTAGGAGGAGACTTTCATTTGATACAGCAGTATCCAGAGCTCAAGTGACTTAGTGGGCCACCTATATGGGGGACGCGGTTGTCTCCATTGGTTCGAAGAATGGGGTGAAGGTCCATTCTATTCCTGGCTTGCCCATCCCTCTAATCCGTCAGGCCATTATGGGCATCCTTGCTTCGAGACTAATCGGAGACAAGGGAGGAGATACTTTGCTATACTGTTGGGCCCCCATCATCGCACAAATTGAAGCACATGGTCAGATTTATGCCTGGGGAGCCGATATACTTGGGACCACCTATCACGACTTATACAGGGTCGTTCGATTACAGGGACAGTCGTCGAGTCATCCGACCCTAGTTATGAGTTGGGTCTATGAGCACATCATCCCTTATGGGAGAGGCATAGAGGTGGTGGATCCCTGGGCCGTGAGGGCAACTAGATGGACAGAGATGACAGTGCTTAAAGCACCCCACCAGCCAGTTGCTTCCTTGACTACTGAGGATATGGAGGCCACACCTTATCAGGCCATGGCAGGGTTGTGGGGTGAGGAGACCTTTACTTTGATCTCCTGCTCTACTACAGGGCAACTTGTGGACAGGACAAGGAAGGTAGAGACACACCCCTTTGATTGAGTGCCTCAGCAGTTCAGCCTTGCTTAGGTTGACATGCTTCCCCCAGTGGTGCCAGTGTTCAGATCAATTTGGGAGGCTAGGGGAGGTCCTAGAGGCCCGGGTTGGACTGTTGTTATTCCTGGCATCCCTATTGTAGCCAAGAGGGTGGTATGTGCTCGAGGGAGAGCCGATGCTCCTCAGGCACCTTTACTTCAGATCACCGTCAGCCCTGCCCATAGCAGTGACGACCCCATTGATATAGACTTCGAGTCTGAGGAGTTCACAGGGGGAGAGACGGAGGAGGAGACCGAGGACATGGAGATCAGCGAGTCGGGTGGGGAAGAGGATATCGATCTTGAGTGGCATGATACTCAGGAGATCTTACAGGCTGAGAGGGCGGAACAAAGTGCAGAGAGGGTGACTCTAGTTTCAGAGGAGTTACTTTCTCAGGACCTAGGCGAAGAGGATGAGTCAGTGGCAGGATTCCATGTTGTCCCAGACATGGGAGGAGGACATCAGTCAGCAGCAGCGTCCGTGGCAGGTGCAGATCCCAGAGATCCTTCTTGGAGGCCCGGAGATCCGAGTGATTTGCCACTCTTCTTTTGATATTTATTTTAGCTAGAATTGCCTTCGTTGTTACCTCTCTTTTTGTTCATCCTTAGTTTTACCTTTTGATTATTTTCTAAATTTTTTTCTCCTTTACTTGCAGAGACTGCTGATGAGTGACGAGACTTAATTCGCCGGGTATGTACTGACACCCTTGATGCTCCCCATGGAGAAGACTCATGCCAAGCTATCTACGGATGCAGGGGAGCCTTTAGCAGCTGGTAGGCATACCAATGTTTTTTCCCCTATCTAGTATGTGGCCAAGATGGTGACCTCCCTCTGTACCGAGTTAGCTGAGTATAGGACTGCAGAACAACTGATGAGGAGGAGCCGCTCTCATAGGAGACTACAATTATTGTTCGGGACGAGCCCTTGGTGCACTCAAAGTGCCAGCGTAGTCGAAGTCCTAGATGTGATCATGCACCTTCTGAGGGATCCCATAGGGATTGAAAGGCCACTTGGCTCTTTTTGTAGTGAATCTTGCTAGATTGTTTATACGACCATTTTGTATTTTCCGGGCTCATTGAGCGTTTTGACCATACCTAGTGCATGATGGCATTATACATAAAATCTGATTATATATATATATATATATATATATATATATATATATATATATATATATACATCTCTTTTTGGATCTAGATCTCTTTGTACCTAGAGTTTTGTGATTCATTTTCACATGTATATTAGATGTTTGTAAAAAATTTGTTTTTATATGCTTTTCAGAATGTATGCAATGGAGAACAAATATCACAAATTTTTTCTTTTTGTATTTCGTGATGCTGATGTATGATGATGTGGACACTATGTGATCTTGAACTTTAGTTTCTATAAGCACTTTTCTGGTACTTCATATTGTTTTGGCAAAATGCGATGATGAACTGGTATGATGAGCAGATGAACTTGCCCCACTCCTAACTCCACGCAACTAATAAGATGCGAGGGCTCACCACCGAGACCTAGGAAGGGCACAAGCTATGAGGTGTGTTGAAATGGTAATGATGGGAGATAGACAAAGAATTGGTGGAACTAAATTAGGACGCTACAAACCTATCTTACTTAAGTGACTCCATAGTTTAGAATGCAACTTGCTTTGCAGTTTATCCATACTTAGATCCGTAGATGGCCACTTGGTTGACAAAATCTGGTTTTCAGGGTTTTGAACTCTCTTGGAATTTTGGACATCTGATTCATTTGTTTTTGACTCAAGATTTCAAAGGTTTATTTGAGCTATTTGCTTATGACTTTTAATGTTTACTGTGAAGTGGACCCCCTACACCTTTCCCCATGCTACTTGTAGGAAACATGGGCGTATCACCATGGACAAGGCACAGGTGAGTAAAGGCATTCCCATCCTTTCCCAACCCTACGTCACTAGTAAGAGACACAAGCTCAACACCGAAGGTTGGTAGTGCAAGGAAATGTGTAAAAGTAAAATTTTTCTGTTTGATCTATATTTGACTTACTTACTTGAGCAAAATGTCAGGATGTTCTTATTTCCAAAGAGATATATACATGGGATAGATGTGACACCATGAAGCTTCTAGAATAGACCATAGGCAAGACACCTATCCTAGGAAGAAACCAAAAGTGAGAAAAAGCATGCAGGCCTTGGTATGGCTACCGTTAAGACTTTGTCATATCTGGCTTTAATTGATGAAATGATTCTGAAACAGTTGATGATGTTATGAAAATGAAGAAGTATGATTTGAATGCTCCTGCCAATACTATCAAAAGTTTGTAATGAATTGCTTAAGAATAAGTCCTTTGATCACCAAGTTTTACGAAGTGAGTGAACAAAATGAACTTAACTAAATGAATATGTAATGTAGATATAATTATACAAATAGTGTCGATGCTTCATGTGTAAAATTGTTTAAGATGTAAGGAATTGACTGATTCATTGAATTCCTCACCCTCTAGTGTGCACAAGAGATACACACCATTCCGTAGTCTTTCATGACTCGATATGGGCCCAACCATTTGGGATGGAACTTTCTTCCCTTGCCAGTTTTCTTATCGATCCGGCTGTCTAGTCTTAGAACTAGATCTCCTTCATATATTTCTCGCTCATAGACCTTTTTGTTATACTGCCCAGGCACATCCGGTCAACATAGGCTCTATGCCGCTGTTCAGCGTTTAACCTAGCCTTGTCTAGGCTTTCTAGTTGAGAGAGGTGTGCCTCCCTGTAAGCTTCTTCATCTAGAATCCCTTGTAATGAGATGCGGAGACTGGGTATTTCAACCTCAAGCGGGAGAACTGTTTCTGCCCCAAATACCAATGAGAAAGGAGTTGCTCCTGTTGGTGTTCTTATTGAGGTTCGGTGGGCCCACAAGGCCGGATATAGTTTTAAATGCCAATCTCATTTATTCTCTTTGACTGTTTTGAGGAGAATAGCTTTCAACGTTTTGTTTGTTGCTTCAGCCTGCCCATTGGCTTGAAAATAGTAAAGAGAGGCCGTGTGATGGTTTATTTTGAACTTGCTACATAGTTCACGAACCTCATCATTTTTAAAGGATGTGCCATTATCGGAGATAATGACTTGTGGGACACCATACCTACAGATAATTTGGTTCCGAATGAATTTGGCAATCACCGAACCTGGTACAGTGGTGAGAGGCATGGCCTCCACCCATTTGGTAAAATATTCCATGGCTGTGATTATAAAATTATGGCCATCGATTGATGAGGGAGAGAATTTCCCTATCAAATCTAAACCCCATGTGGAGAAGGGCCACAAAGTCGCTATTGGTTGCAGGGATTGTGTTGGCATGTGAATATCGTGAGAGAATTCTTGACATTTGTGGCACTTACGTACAAATTCCACTACGTCATGCTTCGAGAGTGGGCCAAAAATAGCCCATCCGATGTATTTTGTGAGCGGTGGCGTGACCACCAAAGTGGCCCCCACATATCCCACTGTGGGATTCATGAAGAATCCTCTTGGATTCTTCTATGTCGATGCATCTTAGAAGCATGTCGTCGAAGGCTCTATCGATAGAGCACTTGGTCTAAAACAACATATTTAGCTGGCAATAATGCGTAACCGCCTTCTTTGTTGTGACGTGGCACTTTCTGGGTATGTATGGTCCATGATAAAATTGATGATATCAGTATACTAGGGACATGTAGAAATGGGGGGTCTGGTTTCGACAAAGTATACACATTCATCGAGAAAGTCTAGATCTACCAGCTCGCCTCCATCTAGTGGATTGTCAGCTAACCAGTCTGTAATGATTTGTCCTTTAACGGATTTTTGGTTTATGAATGTTAACTCAAATTCTCCCATTAGGGTTATGAAATGTCCAGCCTTTTTAGACAAGGACCCTTGCGTGAGGAATGTCCGTAAATGGTTTGTCTTCACAATGACCCTTGTTTCTTGATTTAACATGTAATGTCTTAAATGTTTTGTGGTGAAGACTATGGCAAGGCATTCTCTTTCTGCCTGTGTATAACACGTTTCATAATCGAGCAACGTTCGGCTAATGAAATAGATCACGCGTTCTCGTTTATCATCGTCTTCTTGAGCCAGCATGCAGGCCAATGAGACATGAGTGGCTCGTGAGTATAGGATTAAAGGGCGGTCTAGCTTGGGAGGCATTAGCGTGGGTGGTGACAACAAGAAGTGCTTAACTGCTTTGAAGGCCTCATTGCAATCTTCAGTCCAATTGTTACTATAATCTTTCTTGAGTAAATTATTGATTGGATGAATGGAAAATCTTAAATCTGGGATGAACCTTCGGATTGCACCGAGTTTCCCGAGAAATGACCTGATTCCAGACTCGTCTGAAGGTGGGATCATTTCGAGAACAACCCATATTTTGGCCGGATCGACATCAATTCCTCGTGAAGATATAATGTATCCTAGAAGTTTACCTCCTGTTACAACAAACACACACTTCTATGGGTTTAATGTGACACCATACTCAATTAGTCGTGAGAGGATGATGCAGAGTACTTCCGGGTGATCACAACATTTCTTTGCCTTGGCTAACAAGTCATCCACATATGATTCCACGATTTCATGGATAAGATCATGGAATATATACATCATTTTCCGCTGATACGTAGCACAGACGTTCTTAAGACCAAATGGCATGACAAGCATAACAATAAGTTCCCCAGGGAGTTATAAACGTGGTTTTGGCTTGGTCTTGTTCAGGATATTTTGATTTGATTATATCCTCGAGAACCCATCCATGAGAGACAAAAGCTCAAATCCAGCTGTTGCGTCAACGATGACGTCAATGGATGGTAATGGGAAATCATCTTTGGGACAAGCTTTGTTAATATCCCCGAAAATCTATACAAATGCGTATCTTCCCATTATTTTTTAGGACGGGAATGATATTAGACACCCATTGTGAATAGTCAACGGGCTTGATGAATCCTACCTGGAGAAGTTTCACTACTTCCTCTTTTACCATGAGAGCCACTTTTGGCTTCATTGGTCTTGACTTCTGTTTAATTGGCTTCGCATCTGGTTTAGTGACAAGATTATGTACCGTAACTTGTGGTGCGATACCTGTCATTTCTTTATAATTAAATGCAAAAGCCTTTTGATGTTCTTTGAGGATTTGGGTGTGTATTTCTATTTCTTTCGGAGTTAGCGAGGATCCCAACTTCAAAATTCTTGGTTCTTCCTCCGTTCCAATGTTTATGTCAATGGTTTCTTCTATCAAAGAAGCGTTACCTTCTTCAAATTCAGGTGGGGCTGGAGGTAGTTCCAAGCTTTCTCCATTTTCTATCTCGTAGACATCGAGATCCTTCTGTGGAGGAGACTCTACCATGGGATTTTCAAAGTAGGAAGAGGTGTGTGGTATTAGGGAAAGATCAACTATAGGGTGAGCAAGGTGTAGCTCTAAATAGGCGTTTAGATATTCGAGAGTGAGTTTATCACTGTTAACATGATGTAAGATAGAGGATTCATTCTCAGTTGTGTGTGTTAAAAGAGGGTTCGTTGATATTTTCTTCACCAATGGTTCAGTACGAAGTGATACCTTGAAACTTGTATCTTCCAACTCATTACTTGGGGTAAAACGTGAAGCTGAGGTTGCTATTGAATCTATGAGAAGGTTCTATTCTCGTGGGATTGCCTCAATGGATATGAAGTCGAATCCTTTGCTTAGATCTAATACCGCTGTTTTATAGAGCTGTAAGTGCTCAGCTCTAGTCTCATATACTTCAGAGACTTGGTTTGCAACTAATTGTGAGTCTCCTAACACTCTGATGTTATTAACACCGATCCTTTTGGCTATGATGAGGCCAAGGAGGAGGGCTTCATACTCAACACCATTGTTTGTACATTCAAAGTTCAACTTAAAAGCAAAAGGTAGGATCTTTCCCTCAGGGGAAGTAAAGATCACACCTGCCCCAGCTCCATAGCAACATCTAGCTCCATCGAAGTGGAGAGTCCAATACTTACTAGGAAAAATGGATGTTGGGACATTCTTTGCGTCTGTTTCTTCTGTTTTGGTTACTTCTACCATGCAAAGTTCCTCTGCTGGAAGAGAACCAACTCCTAGGGTACGTCCCATACCTGTGGAATCAAATGGTAGGAAAATTGGTAGATCTTGTTCCAGTAACTCAACAATTTTTGCAGTAGTTCCTAATGACACTGTTTCTACAACATTAGCTTCATCCTTGAGGGCTAGGATGCCCTTGACTAGGTTCGTAATTTCTAGTTCTGTTGTAGGTATTAATTTTTCTTCAGGTTTTGAGTCGATTGGTTTGTTAAGTTGGTTTGTTGGGAGTTCAAACTCAGAGTGAACGCCTGGTCTTTTCTTCAGGTCTGCTAGGTGTATGTCGAATGGTTTTGGGTCACCTTTTGCTACGAATATCTTTCCTAGGTGTAAGAATCTTATTTCCTGGAATAACGTAGAAGGGATTGCTTTCATGCGATGTATCCATGGTCGACCGAGGATCATATTATAGTTGGTTTCCCGATCTATGATATAAAACTCGGTGAGGATTGTCTTGGGTCCTAAGGTGACTGGTAATATTATAGTCCCAATTGAAGTAGCTTTAAGGCTATCATAACCTCTTAGCGTATTTCTTGTTGTGGAACAATTTGTTTCTCCATATCCTAGCTTTTGAAGGAAAGAGAAGGGGACAATGTTAACTGCTGCCCCATCGTCAACCATTGCGCGTTTAACGTAATTATTGTAAACCCACACCTGTAAATGCAAGGCCGGATCACCTCTACGTGTAATTTCAGCATCTGTTGGCATTTTGTTTATGTCGAATATAAACTTGGTATCCCTATCTGGCTGCCCTGGAGGGTGGATATCAAAGTCTATATGGTTTACTTGTGTTTCAGGAGGTGGAGTGATGTTAATTAAATGACCTAGACCTAGTGCTTCTAAAAGAGCAGCCCTATGGGCAGGAGAGTTCTTCAACAAGTCCAAAAAGGAGATGTGAGAGAAGGTCTTTGTTAAGTCATTAATTAAATCATAAGCACCCACGGGTTTTTCCAACGTTTGTTGAATGTTATCTGGCTCTAGTGGATAGATTGTATTTGGTTGAGAAGAATATTCTCGCACTCTTGTTATGGCTTCTACGTGCAGCTCAGTATCTAATTCTACTAGACCAACTATCTTGGTTCGTGGCTGATTTCCTAATTGCGGTGTGACAGGTGGGTTTAGTGAAGTTGAGGCTTCATGATCGTTATTTCCTGTTATTACACCTTTGTTCGTCCCATTTGGATTTAATTTATTATTGCTATTGTGATTTGGAAGTGGATCATTGAAGATCTTAAGAGGTGCATTTTGAGGGGAAACTGCCCCTGTGAAAGTATTTGGCATAGGTGTCACAGAATCTGTTAAGAA
The DNA here is from genome assembly GCA_019776745.2 of Taxus chinensis. Classification (NCBI taxonomy): domain Eukaryota; kingdom Viridiplantae; phylum Streptophyta; class Pinopsida; order Cupressales; family Taxaceae; genus Taxus; species Taxus chinensis. The sequence continues at coordinate 178,529,761 of CM034153.1, read as the reverse complement.
CATATCTATGAAGAGTTGTCTTTGTTCTTCTGGCAAACGTTGCATGAACTTATTGTAATCGCGACAAGTCCTAGTGTCATGGCCTCGAATTTTGTGGAAACCACAATACGAGTTGGGATTATAATTCCTAGGTTGTTGGTTTGGCACGTGTTGTGGTCCAAAATTCTGATTAAACCGTTGACTATTAAGATTAAAGTTTTACGTTTGTTGCCTTTGGTTTTGGTTTTGATATCCAGTTGAGTTTTGACTTGGACCCTGTGTCTGGATCTGACGTTGTTGTTTTTGTTGTTGTGGGGATGATTAAAATCCACCGCGTTGATTGTTGGGGTGAAATTGTTGTTTCGTTGATTGTTAACTGGTGGTGGAACATTTACAACGTTTACTTTTTTAGTCCTTGATCAGTCACTCCATCTGTTGTCACTCCACAGTTTTTGTTAAGGATTTTAGGTCCTTGATTGGCGTTTGTGGTAGTAGGATAAGTCGTAGTGTTTTGGTTGGGATGATTAACCTCCCATTTGTTCCATATGTCTTGCGACTGCTATCTATTGCAGCTTGATCTATTCGGAGAGCGCTCTCGAGCACTTCATCATAAGTTCTTAGTGGGAACTTCTGGACTTCTTCCTTTATCTCTCTGTTGAGAGAATGAAGGAATAAATCACATAGTTCCATCTGATCCATGTTTGGAGCGCTTGCTGAAGAATAGAGGACTGTATGCCATCTTTGGATGAAATGAGCAATAGATTCATTGTGTTCTTGCTTAATATGCAAGAATTCCCTGATTCCTGTTCTCAACAATTTGTTCATGTCAAACGCCTTGATGAACTCTGAAACGAGTTGTTTAAATGAATGTATTGAGGCTTCAGGTATTCTGTAATACCAATCGAGGGCGATACCCTCTAAAGTTTTGGGGAATATTTTAGCAACAACTCCATCCCAAGGGAGCAGTTCTTGAATGGCTGTGGCATAGGCCTTAATATGTGCATTCGGGTCTCCCTCCCCTTTGTACTTGGGTAGATCGGGGAGAGGTCTTGGAAGCATGATGCTTCGTATAGTGAAGTCTAAAGGTTCTTTCAAATATTTTGAATAAGTCCCTATCACATAGGTTTCGACCATTGATGGTGTTTGCTAAGGGGGTGGAGGTGGAATGGGTTGTTGATATGGCATAGCATATGTATTTGTAGGGGCATAAGGAAATCCTTGTGGTTGAGCGAACATGCCGGGAGAAGAGAACATATCTCCCTGTGGTGATTTTGAATACATGTTTAAGTATGGAGGAGCATTGCTCATGAAATGGGTTGTTTTGTGCTAAGCCAAGAGGTATCATATTCTCAACTGGAGCGGCATTTGAAAACGTGGTTCTAGTTGGCATTTGTTGTGAATACTGAGGAGGCATGCCCAACGTGCCTATTCCTGTGAGGAGGTCTACTTGGCTGGGATGATGTGGAGGATTGGAAGTTCCTTGCTTGCATGAACTGTGGATTTTGATTTGCTTGAGCAAGTTCCAACCCCCTAACCTTCTCAACTAAGGCTGAGATGACCTCGTTTGGTGAAGACACGGTATTTTTCCTTAGTGGTGTTTGTTGTATACCTTGAGGTTGTATAGGCATATGGTACCCTGCTATGAACTGATCGTTTTCCCTGCCAAGTTTCACCGAGGGAATTTCCTATAGGTGGAGGAATGGGGGTGTTTTCTTGGAACAAGACCTCATGTTGTGTTTGCAAAACTCCTATAGGTGGGTACATACTTTGAGAGCGTTGTTCACTCCTAGCATAACGTGCTAAGTGTTCATTATCTAAAAACATATATGGATCTGACTGCCTACTAATTTGTGGTCTAAGCAACACCTGAGGAGATGAACCAGATTCTCCAGTGAGCGTCATATTGTTTGAGCCTGAAGGCTTTGGTTGTTGTGTTTGAGTGAGCTGATCCAACTCCTTTATTTGGAAAGAAGAACTATATCTAGTCCTTTGAGGCGGAGTTTGTGTTGAAAATCTAGTTAGTTGAATAGTTATCACCCCATGCTGAGAGCGAGGGTGATGGTTGTCTATTTAATTGATCATAGTATCCTTCAATACCTAGGAGAGGTCTGCCATATGCATTGTATCCCGACATATTTGGGGGGTATATGAATACCCGATAGAATAATGGGAAAGAGCAGAAGGTGGATAAAATTAAAAGAAGAGTGTGAAAGTGAAGCAATTTGTTCCTTTCACGTAGGTTTCACCAATTTTGGTTGGTGATGTAAAGGCTGAATGCAGGTGGAAAAATATGACAAGTATACTGATTGGAAGAACAAGTGAAATAAGACTCCGAACCAGAGAGGTAATTTCACGTCGGGTTTACCAATTTTGTGGTGGAAAAGTGATGAAAAGAGTCTACAAGTATACTAATTGGAAGAACAAGTAGAAATAAATGACTCCGAATAGAAGGTAGGTGTCTAATGTTTTCACGTCGGGTTCACCAATTTTGTATGATGGAAAAGTGACATGCGAGCATGAGAATCTACAAGTAACTCTTCCTCACACCCGACCTCCCGAGGTCATGCCGAGACAGCCGGTGGGGATGGAATACACGCGGGATGCATGTAAGCTAATTAGGTAATCTTATGTCTTCAACACGTCAATAGTGGGATATGTGAATCTAAGGCAAAGAAGGCCCTCCTAACCTGAACTGGTGTGATAGATCATTCGGGGAGGATAGCTGCTCGAAGGCTCCAATCAATATCGTTAGCTCTGTCGTGATCCGATTATGGGTTGTGGAATACGTGATAACTTGTGGGTGCTTCGTGTCTCCCGAAAAGGTCATAAAATGTGGCTAAATATGTAGTGGATCTTTTGGTGCCTTATTCGACGATTCTCTGGTCTAGTCTAGAAATCTTTAGCTTGATTAGCTGCTACATTTAATAATGATAATTGTGTGATAATGTTTGATGGAAGTGGAGAGGACCTAAATACTACTGTCCGCAAACCAACATCAACGTTGGTTTGACTTGTAAGCCCATTGGGTTGTGGGACCTGTGGATCACAACTGTAAGTTTGTGGTTTTTGTGGACCTCCTATGGTCATATGAAGAGTCAACCCCTTAGTCCGAAGTATCTAGTAGACGTATGCCTTTTTTGGCCTCTATGTTTAGAACTAGAAGTTGCACGATTTTCTCAGAGTACCTAATAGGTGTTGCTAGTAACTTGGATACGTAAGCTAGTGTCTATATCAACGAGAAGGTCTCCTACGTCTGGCTTGTGGGACTAGTGGATCACACCCAAATGTTTTTCTCTCTTTCAGGTCCTTCTACAATCATACGGATATCTATCAAGGCAGTCTATAATTTGGCTGATTTGACCAGAACATGTGTGTGCTTTGTCGTCTTCTATGTTTAATCCTCTTATTTGTGTGCTAATTTCTTGTAGGTTTGTTGTTGTTTGCAAGACCTTAATTCTCAGATTTTGATCTATGTCAGTTATTGCTGCAAACAGTATTTGGTTGAGGCATGATTGGCTCAAAAACATATTCCCTGGGCTCCCTAGGTCTCCGTGATTTTCATACACGATCAATATAAGCCTGACTAAAATTAAATAAACTAACTATGCAAGATATATCTACAATATATATAATATATATATATATTCTTCTATTTTTGTATTTTTGATAAGATTTTGAACAAAATAGAAAAAGCAACTAGTCTAATATATTCAGAAAATGACAACTAATCTAATAAAAAAATTAAAACAAACAAGGTAGCCTGGTGTAGGCTACTTGCCTATGCAGTTGTGAGTTCTATCCTAAATAACTAGATAGCTGATCAACCTAATTGAAAGATTCTCGATCCTGCCTCAGAAGTGAGGAATGAATCATAGTTTCTCAGAAACTATCAATCCCCATAACTTCCCTGGCAATATCAAAAAATGAAATTTAACTGAAATGAAATATTTCACTACTCTATTTGATATGTTTTAACTAGAACTTTGACAGATAAAAACCTGGAATTTGCAGAATAGTGGTGAATCCAGTAGTGTATGATTTTTTCCCCTCAGAATGATCTCCTCGTTCCTTTGTGTTCTACATGAATCTAGAAGGGCGTGTATAATGCTATCATCAACAGAAGAAGGTATTTTGAACAACGACAGCTTTGGACATAGACCAAATACAATACAAGTAGGAGAGGGATAGCACAAGTGACATAGCTTGGCGTATGTAATTTCCTAGCAGGATTTATTGCGGGAATACAACACAAGTGTACCAAGAGATTCTAGAATCTACCTTCTGCGAAGAACACAACCTGTAACTCTAATGAATTCAATCTATAACTGACACTACTTTGCTCTAAACTAATTTTGTATGAACAACGATGAACAAGACTGAAACAAGAAGATCGAATGGCTTCTAATAGCAAATGAAAAAACTAGCATGGATGCAAACATGATAGACAAAATGAGATCTAAACAAGAAATTGACAGACTTAAACAATGGAAATTAGAAGTTGAGTGGTCCTTTTGCTTAAAAACAAGCTGGATACTTATATATTTCACATTCACCCAAAGGTAATTCCCATTAGGACTCTTTTACCATTAAACAATGAAGAAACACTATTCTAGGGGACATAAAACATTAATAGAAGCTAAGGTGGTTGAGAAAAGCTGGTAAAAGTTAAAAAATCACGCAAGTCATGATCAAAAGAACATGTTGGAAAACGCATGAAAGACCACTGCACCCTAAGCAGGGCAGCAATTACAGGACTGCACCCGCCTTGTCAGGGCAGCAGATTTCGTCACTAAAGGTCAAAAAACATTGTTAGAAAGGGGGGGGCAGAGGAATAAAACAAGGCACAAGGAACAGGGATAAAGCATTTGGGATGCTAACATATACTTTGTGATCTTCTCTGGATCCTGAACACCTTGCGAGGTGACCTGTATCATCATTGGGGCATGTGTGACATCGTTCCGGTAGCACAGTACCCTACAACTTTGGGTATGTACAATACCTTTATTATTACTTTCTGCAGGAATTTATTAAATGCGTCCACTATTCCATTTGTTTATGGATGATAGGGAGTGCTACTATTGTGATTTATGAGAAAATGTTTTAATAATTCTTAAATCATTTGATTTATAAAAAATTTTCCTTTGATCACTTGTGATGCTAAGCAGACATCCAAACTAAATAATTATGTTCTCATAAATGAATTTGATTATTGTCTTTGTGGTAAAATCCTTGGTTGGTGTTGATTATGCCCATCTAGTGAGGTATTTTGTGCCTATGATTATGCATCTTTCTTGAGAATGTCTTGTCATGGGTATTATTGGTCCAATGATATATATTTCTCATTTCTCAAATGGAGCTAGAGTTAAAACAAGTCTCAAGGGAATATCATCTCTTGTATTTGGCTTCCCCACTCTTTTAATGCATCGCGGGTTCTAGTATGGTTGTGGGCATATTTGAATAATGCGGGACACCATAGGCCTTCCAGGAGAATCTTCAATTTGGTTTCCTCTCCAACATTATGTCTTCCTACCACTCTTTCATGCGCATCTTTCAACATATTTTCCCTTTCATGGTGTAGAACCACTATTCTTAATATCTCATCTCTCCCTTGTTTGTACATGGATCCTTCAACTAAGGTGAATGGAAATTCCTGAATCAACAATATTTGTTTTTCTCTTTTTGTATATCCCCTGAGAAACTCACCAATAAACAACAAATTGGTAATTGTTTCTAGTTCTTTTGGAATTGCTTCTACACGGAACAAGTGAGCTCCTAGAAATTCATCATCAATTAGTCATTGTTCCTCTCCATTATTAATTCTTGATAAAAAAATTTGCCCCATTGTTCAATCTATTGTGCTTCGCATAAATGGTAAAATCAAACTCTTGGAATAGTATCAGCAACTGGAAAACTCTTCCTTGTAGTACTAGTTTATTTATCATATATTTCAATGGCTCATTGTCTGTATAAAAGACAAACGGTATAGCCAATAAATAGTGCCTAATTTTTTGTAAATCATACACCCTAGCTAGCTATTCTCTTTCAATTGTGGAATAATTCCACTCTAGTTTAGCCAACTTTCTTCTTGATTATGCTATGGTGTGGTTCATTTTGTCTTGCAGTTGGGATAATAACAAGCGTATTATTGTTCTAGAAGCTCCCACATGTACATGGAAGGGTACTTTCCAACCTGGAAATATTAGAATTGGGGTATGTAGTATTTTGTCTTTTAATTTTTGAAATGCATTCGCACACTCCTTGGTCCATTCAATTTGTTTGTTTGTCCTCTCTTCCACCAACTCTTCTAATGAGGCATTTATTTCCAAGTAATTACTTATGAATTTTTGGTGGTATCTTGTTTATCCTAGTAGTGTGCGGACATCTTTTGTGTTTTGGGTGGCGGAAATGTTACTATTATGGAGTTTTTTAGCAGATCAATCAATATCCTTTCTTTACAAATGATTTTCCCTAGTAGTGTTCCAAATGGTGTCAAAAATATGTATTTTTTCAAGTTTAGAGATATATGTAACACATAGCATCTTTCAAACATAAGGCATACAGCTTGTATATGATCTCTTAATAACCCATAAATTGCCCAATCATCCAGGTATACTTCTAAGAATTCATATATGAAATCATTGAATGCATAGAACATTATGCGATTGAATACAACCGGTGCATTTTTCAATCCAAATAGCATCACAATGTACACGAATGACCCCCATTTTGTTGAAAATGTTGTTTTTCGTTTATCTTTAGGGGATATTCTAACTTGATAGTAGCCTAAAAATCCATCAGTAAACAAGTATACTTCCCTTCCTGCAAGATTTTATAAGACTTCTTATGTAAATGTAGTTGGGAAGGGGTCATGTACACAGGCTTTATCAAGCTCTCTATAGTCCACACATATCCTTATTTTTCTAGTTTTCTTATTTTGGACCACCATGGGACTTATCCATTATAAATCATTTGTTGGTTTAATAATATCCGCATTTAACATTTTAGCTATTTATGTTTTCACCTTAATCTTAGGTTTGGATTTAATTTGTATGGTTTCTTCTGTGGTTTAGCCCCTTCTTTGATCTAAATTTTCATGGTGCCCACTTCTTTTATCTCGTAGAGTTATTTAAATTCCTTAGGAAAAAATGTCTTCATATTCCTTAAGGATTTTTATAATTTTGAAGATTTCTGCCTCTTGTCAATGATCTCTTATCTTTGCAAAATTTTACTTTCCATTTTTTCCAATGTTTTCTTCTCTTATCTTCAAAATTTTATAGAAGTATTGGTCCTTATCAGGATTAATCTCCATCACCTTCCTTTCTCCTTCTTGGAAATTAAATTTTAATTTTTTTGCCTTCTCTTTTGCATCTTCTCTTGGTTGTTTTTCTATGGAAAATAAATATGTCATCTCCTCTATTATCCACAATTACATTTCTCCACTCTTCTTCACAAATTTTTTCTTTTCACTTTATTAGTTTACTTGTGTGAACTAGCTAATGGCCTCCTCATGAAATTAATAGGAATTCTTGTATTCTCTATAGTGTTTTATGGATGTGTAGGTTAGCATCCCAAAAATTAAAGGTTCTATAGAAGTCTATGAATATTTTTTTTCATGTGCATGTTTCAATTCTCATCTCTTGTTGGATGTACCACATTCTTGGTAGAGGACCTAAAGTCCAAAAGAAAAATTGTATCCACACCAAGTGGGATGCTTCCCCACACACATTCCAATGTTTTATGCAAGTATTAATGTATTGTTGGAGTCTCCTATTAGAAGAACAATGGACTGAGATGGGGGGTGAATCGGAAAAATTTTCATATCATATTTCATATTTCTTATTCAAAACTCAAAACCATTTAACCATTCATTAATGTGTGCACACAATAAAATATCACATATGCAAGAAACCATAAGCAAGATAATCAACACAAGACATAAGATATAAGTGGGAAACCCTCAAGGGGAAGAAACCACATTGAAACACAATCTTTATATTGATATGTTTCAAATTTAGTGAGGCACCAACCCCATAAGGAGCACCAACTCCTAGTTTAGTATAGCTACAACCCTACAAGGAGCACCAACCCCTAATTTTTTGAAGCACTAACTCCACGTAAGGAGGATACAACACCCCAAGATGATCAAGAACACACTCAACCACCTTATTGTTTTATCTAATCTATAGAATTATCTCTACCAAATCTAATAGATACGAATGATTCAACTCACACTTCTTCAAACCATCATTCAAACCCTAGGTGTTCAATCTCTGCACAATCTAGCTTTTTTTTCACTTATCAAGTCTTTAAACTTTTGCACATGTGCTTTTCTAATCTTATTCAACCTATCACACACTTGATCTAATCTCAATTCATGCTTCATAAACTTGCAAAACATATCACTCTTTGGTCTCACTTCGTGCACCCATAATACACTCACTAAACTAGCTCACAAAAACACCCAAAATTATGCTTTTATAAGCTGCCTTCACAATTCAAATTCAAACCAAAAAAAATTCCCTAATATTTGCATGACCAATAAATCATACAAAACATACCATATATTTTTCATAAAAGCTAAAAGTTACCCATATGGGTTGGCCTTAGAAAAAACCCTTCTGCCATGCACTAAAAATCACTTAAACCCATACATTGGAATGCCAAAAATATCCTAACACTAGAAACATAATTTTAGTCGTGAACTTTAAAATTCACCAAACATTTTTAAAATATAAATTTAAACATCATACATGGTCTGTAATTTACATCAAAAAATCGATACTATTTCATTAAATGGGACCATTGCTTCCTATACTTCTCAAAACACATGTTTCTAATCACACTTTAGGACCTTGTCATATGACCTTTGGACCTCACAGATCACACCAAATCAACTCAAATACAAAATTTTACCACTGATTGATGTAAATTCCAAGAACATTTATAAAAATTCTAAGCAAGTTAGAAGTATTTAAACAACCACTGGTACAAACTACATTACCTTTTTCCTTCACCAAATCAAGCTGCCCAAAAATTAGTTTCCAAAAGGCAACTGATTAACACACTTCCTAATACTTTCAAAGACCTAAAAATGGATCCAATTGCATGTAAAATTCATCCCGTATTCATATTCTAGGTGATATCAAACATAACCTAATCCATCTCATGCTCTAATGAACTCAATCTTTCATAAAAAGTAGTTTTTTCCTTGATAGCCAAAAATATTCTTGTCCATAAATCTGATGTGTAAACCATATCAAAAATCAATATCATGAAGCAAAAATTACATCAATGGAAATATCTCTTAAATTCCTCTTTCTAAACACAACTTTAATCACCTCCTTACTTCACTTATGGCTCATGTTGTGTCCATTTTATTGAAAATTGCTTCTAAGTGCCCCAAAACTGCCCTTTGACCAGTCAACCTAAATAGTGCACAATTTTCCACTTTTTCATGCATCTTCGTGACATTAAACCTATTTGGAAACCAATAAAAAATTTCATAATTAAATAAAACTTCAATACATTGGAAACTCCTTTGGACAACCTAGTCCCGAAACAAACTTCTTCAGAAACTGACATGTTTGAGTGGGCCCAACTAATCACCATAACCTCTACCATACCTTTCTGGAAATATTAATGATTCCTATACATGTTCCAATCATAATCCATTCACTAGGAAGCAATTATGGCCACTTAGGATTCAAATATCACAAACCACTTTCAAGTTAGGGTTTCAAACTCATAAAAAGTTGATTACCTTCTTAACATTCATTCATAAAAATGTGACGATGAAATAACCTCATTATTTTTTAAAAAAATTATAAAATCAATGTAGAAACATATCTGAAAGTCACAATGTCCCATGAAAATCACACAAACCAGGGTGAGCATCAGAAGTTCCAGTTCAAGCTAGAAATGTATTAGTTCTCGACCCTATTTTACCAAAAACCTCTTATCTTGGAAAATTATAATCATGGAAACCTAAAATGTTTCCCACAACATAAGGACACACCCTAATAACATCCCCAATCATCAAAATTTCATAATCACCTCTCAATATTTCCAGACACTGATACTTGCATAGCTATGCCTTAGGGTTTTATACCGTAGAAGTTAGGGTCAACTAAAAAAACACTATAACTCGTCATGAAAACACTTAAAATGGTCCTAACATACCTATTACATCATGATACACCTGCATACATGTGTCTATGAGATCATATATCTTCATATATCATCCTCATACCTCCTAGCATCCATGCCTACTGTAAATGAGCACCTGAAACAAGGTCATCAACCTATATCTGCACCATGAAGCTCATGTGGGTGCCCAAGAACTCCCAAAACATGTTATCTAACATGTCAACATGCTTCTCAAGTCACCAAGCTGCTCCAACCACCATGCAACATCACCTAGGCTAGCTAGATCACTTGAATAGGCTTGCTAGAGCAAGTCATCCTCACTGAATCAACCTATGCAACCAAGAACATATCTGAAGCACCATGTCATCATCACTTTGAGCATCATCTAACCCTACACCATCATCCACTTTGTCATTAATGAGGTTTTGCATCAATGGAAACACCTAAGCAACAACATGTCAACATTTCCCTCTCTGGTATACTCCAGTATTGTTACATACTGCCCTTCTCTAGCCAAGTATCTAGTTTTATCAAGAATGATAAATAATTCTAGTTCTTAATATTTGGCTTATGTGTTTCCCACCAATGAGCAGTGTTTATGGTTCGTTTATTATCTAGGGCTTCCATCCTAGATTCTTCATTTTAAAATACCTTGGCAATTTGTTCTAAGTATTCTTTTGCATCTTCAATCCCTATAAATTTGGCCAATGTTTTGTGGGATGCCCCTGTGTTTAGTCTAAACACACATTTTACTTATCATTCTTGTACTTTTCATTTTTATTTGTTTCATGGCTCCCTAGCGTCCTTTCTTTGTAGAGTATTTTTTTTGTTCTCCATGGAAAACTCTATAGTGTCCTCATATGTCACAGTTTTGTCCTCCTTTTCCCCATAATAATATTCTTATTATTTTAGACCATATGTTTCATCTTCAAACCAATATAATTCCTCTTCTTTTTCCATGGAGGATTATGTTAAGTCTTCTTCTATTATATCTCCTATATATGGTGGAACCCACCTTACATGTAATAATTTGCAAACTCTTATTTCATGTGTCCCATAGAGCTAAGCTTATATATCTTGGTATGTATTTGATTCAAAGCTTCCGACCTCTAATGCCACTACTCCTTATAAATTAGACTGAAAGTCTCTGCTGAAGTACAAAACCTTATTTATAACATATATCCCTAGTAGGTCATCAAATTTGTCATCTTTCAAATCATTCCTCTTCTCACTAAGCCACACTCATTCCCATTTCAAGGGGAAGATGAACTAGTATACCTTTTGATTCAAGAGTGATATTGTTTGCTTTCAAATTCAATGTACCACTACAATCTACAAACCATTTTATTGCCAGTATTGCATTGTAGGTGGTATATTTAGCTACATTTTATATTACTTAAAAATATACCACCTTCTTTATCCCCGAAAAGTCTACTTCTACATTTCTCTAAAATTCATATTGGAGATTTCTTAGACCCATCCGCCAAGCCAATGTCATATTGTATCGGTTATAGTCTTGGTCTTCCTAGCATCTCTCATGTCATTTTGGACATAATGTTTACATTCACGCCAAGATGTAATAGAACTCGTGATATTTTAGTATCAAAAATTTCTACATCCAAGTATATTATGGATTTAGGCCATGTTCTCTAGGTGTGGAAGACACTTATTTTCTTTTTCTACATGTCCTTAATCTGTTGGACTCTATGGGTTCGTTCTTGTTCGTTCCAATATTTATAATATTATTTTTATTTATCCACCAACCCTTGTCTAATAGTTATATTGGTTATTTGTTTAAGGGCTATAATCTCTTCCTCTCCAAAAAATTGTTGTTCCTTGTTTTCTTGGTTTTGTGTTTCTTTCACCATTATCTTACTCTTTTACACCTCTCGTTCATGTAGTTCAAGAATTAACCAATTAAGATTCCATTCTTCAAAACATCCCCCCACACTTTTTTCTTAACTTCTATCCCTTTTTATGTTTTTGTACCTTTCTTAGTCCCACTTCTTGTTGTTACCGCAACTCTGCGTGAGGTTTTTGAGGTTTTTATCCCCACCTTTTTATTTTCTTTCCTCTTTTGGTATTTTTTGTGTGCCTCTTCTTTCTCCCTCATTCTTTCAAACATTCATTTTTTGGCATTTTTGCTTTCAACATTTTTTACTTCTTTTTATTCATCTTTGGAAGCTTCATCTCGCGGAATCCATGTAAGGGGTTGCACATTTCTACTACTTGAGCTTCCCAAGGCTTTTTTTGTCCTCCATTTCGATAGAATTATGTGGCCTTCAAGCAACTAAATCAATCATGTGTGACCCTCTCATGACATAACCCACGCGGTTCTAGTTCAGTACAATTATATGCTACATGGTCATCTTTGCCTCATTTGTAATATTTTACAGGCTTTTTTTGTGCTCCTCCACTGTGTTGTTTTGGTTATATCTTCCTTCATTGTTATTTTGACCACCTCTACCTTAGTTTTTCATGTATCCCCCTCTTCCCTGATATCCTTGGTAACCTTTTCCGCCTTAGCAATTGTTATATCCACCTCAGTAGCCATCTCTATATCCTCTACAATACCTTCTGCTATAACCTCCTCCATATGGATTTGGACCACCTATGTATCCTTGATATTTCTAGGGAGCAAAAATTATTGGTTATTGGTATTGAGGTACTTGTTGAACTGGTAAAGTTTCCAGTGAAGTAGTTGTAGGTACCACAAGCACCGGGATCTATTTTGCTGCCATTTCTCTTCTAACGATATATTATTTGAGATATTCCATGGCATTTATGGTTAGGAAAGTGTGATGATAGTGGTTAAATGAACCACATACGATACAGTACATTAATTGATTGGTCGGAGACATTACTTCCATCAAAGGGCATGTGTCTTGAGTATGTTAATACTACAATCTACATATTCCACACCAAGTAATTTTTGTGGTTGCAGTGTTAATTGTTAATGCTTTATCTGTGGAATGTTGCCTAATTGTTGCTGCTCTATTAGCTTTTTCTAAATATGGGGAGTCCAATTTATCATGTCCCTCTGCACAACATACAGTACACAAAATCTTGGGCCTTGGAGCCGCTCTAGGGGGAGATTTAGTGTTCACATCATCTCTTCATTGGATTGATTGTTGTAGTTTAACTGAGCCAATTCTAATTGTACCTTTTCTAATTCAATATTTAGAGTATTATCTCCTTCCCTTCGCCATGGTTGGGCTTCTAGCCTAGTGTCCATTTCTAGTGCCTCTATAAAAATGGATAAAAATTTCTCACCCAATTATGCTCTTAAATATGGTAACAAACTCGAGATAAACCATTCAATTTTATGTTTCTCAGTTAGTGGCTCATCCATCCTTCTTGCTATATTTTTGAATCTATAATTAAATTAATTAACTATTTCTCCTCCCTTTTGTATAAAATCCCTCATCTTACATACACTCTCTACGAGGACTTCAAGATAATGGAAATCAAATTTGAACTCCTTTTCTACCTCATCCCAAGATTTAGTGTGTTGTGGGTTAGTCTTAATGTACCATTTTAGGGTGTCACCTATTAGATTTCTTGCGATATCATACAATTTTCTCCTTGGGTCTGTGATGTTTTTACTCCTCCAAAATGAATCTAAAAAGAATAAATGCTCCTCTTCATATTTTGTATCTTTTCCACATAGTGGCAATTTCATTTTCCCATCCATCCTTGGTATGTTTTGTGGGGTATTTATAGTCTAAATTTTCCGCAATATACGATGTGGTTTTTCCTTCCTCTTCTGATTATGTATTCTCTGTGAAAATCCTTTCCTTTATCTCTCTCCAATTCCTTATCAAAACAAAAAGCTCTGAGAATCTCCTAAAAATATCTTATTACTTCTCTCTTTTTACTTTCTTCTTTAAATTGTTTGTACCTTCTTTCCAAGTATTTTCCTATTTGTATCTTTCCAAATGGTGTGCCTTGTGGCACAGGGAACGATTAGTTCTCCAAGAGGTTCATTTCCATTGGGGTTTTTGGTTGGTTGGGATATGCACGATTTCATGGTACCTCTTCATAACTATATTCCTCCATAAACAATTTCCTTCGATATTTTTTAACCTATATCCTTCTTCTAATTTTGTTTTTATGTATTCTTCTCCACTTCTCATTTTCTTGTTAAGTATTACTTTTTCTACTTCCACTACATTATTTTGTTCTTATTCTATTATTCAGTCTCCCTTCATTATAATCTTCCTTAGGGTTCCTTTAATCCTTCTCCTAAACCATGATTTCCTTTTTGCTTCTTAATTATGTTATTTTCTTTATTACTTAGATCTCCTTCTTCTCCCTTCTCTATTATTTTAAGCCTAGTCTCAGAATGATAATTTTATCATTCTTATGCTCCTAATATCCTTATGGTATTGGGTCTCATTGTATCCACTATCCCTTTTAATTCCCCAATTAACCTAGCATGTTCAAACAGTGATCAGGGTATTTTATTGTTCACTAAACATTTTCTCGCGGTAATTTCCATCCCGTGGAGTAACCATTGATTTCTAATATCCACCCAATGCGGGAATCATTGCACAAAATTATACAACCTCCTCCCTTTCCAGGGCAGCCATTAACTAGTCTCCACTTGAAGTGGTTGTATTACTTTTCTTTTATTGTTGAGTCTTTGTTAATTCCCATTTTTTTCTTTTCATTTAATTTCTTATTCCTCCTTTCTCTTTCCAAACTTTTTCTTTCCATCCTGTACTCTAATTCCTTTCTTTCCACAGTTTACCTAGCTTTCTCTTCTTCCCTCCTCATTTTTCTTAACCATACTTTTACTTCTATTACTAATCTTTCTAATTATCTTAACTGGATACTTAATATTTTTCTTCAATTTTCTCATCCTTCATGTCCTCTTATTTCTTTTACACCAACCATCACCCCTGAAAATTCTAATAGTTACATCTCTTGGATCGCCCCTCTACCCACTCATCATCCCACGGTGTCTTCCCCTAAATGAATGATTTTGCACTTTTAATCAGTCCCTTCTCTACCAGAAGGATACGAATCAAAAGTGGAACCTTTTCAAGAAATATCCCTTGGGCTCCTTCATAGAATTTTGCCTTCTTACGATCAAAACTAGTCCAACATTGGATTGCCCAAGTGATAATGAAGGAGTCTATTGTTGTCTCAAACCAATAATCAAGTGCTCGTGTCCACAGCTTGTCTAACTCTTCAATTTTTTCCAACTTCTCTATTGTCTACTTGATCGGTTTCTTCGGTTGAAGCAACTTCCACTCATTTCTTTTAGCAACTCTTAGAATCCAAGACCACAATAATTATGGGAAAAGTGACCGAAATTCTTCTCCAAAATCTCCAAAGAAGTGGTTTTCAATCCTCTTATAATGTTTTTCCAATCATTGTGCTTCTTGTTACACAAAGTTCTTAATCCTTGCCTCCCACCAGTGTTCAATCTCAGTCAGTGTGAGTTTCCAATACCCTGGTGGTGCTTCTTCTTTGAACATCCACTCGATCAAATACCTTGGCTCAAATGCCAAATCTTGATCTTAATCCTCGACATGGTTGTGAGGATTAAGTAGTTCTCTTTGGTAAGGGATGTACTAGGATTGGGGTACAACAAGAATTCAATAACATATTATAAATAACAAGTAAATTAGAAATCACCATAGATACACATTGAATAGAACTTGTTTATTATATTAATCTTCATAATTAATTACAATTCAAATTTCCTTCTCTCATATATCTACCCCTTCTTCCTCTATTCTCTACTTTCTATTAATTTTGCACACTTCTTCTCTACACATTCATCCCCATCTCTATATCTATTACAATGAGTATATTATCCTTGGATTATCCAATAGTCACCCCTTTTGGTAGTGACTCCACATCTTTTTTTCTAGCTTTTGTCTTCATTTCGTGGTTTCCCTACTGTTTTGCGGCTCCTTGTGTTGTTTGGCGGATTTCCAATTATCTGCGGCTTTGTCCAATGTCCCACAGTTTTGTTATTCACCGCGGCTTATATCTTTTTCCATTGGATTTTAGTGATCCATGGCTTTTATACTTTTATGCTTTCACTTTTGTCAAAACTGATGAAGAACCCTAGTAACAAACAATGAATAAATATTGAGGTATAACTGTTGTGAAATTAATATGTAGTCTTAACTTCTTAAAAACCTTGGATACAACATTGAACAATTTATTGAGACAAAAGAATCTACAAAAAAAACAATTCAATTTCAAATGAAACTTGGTCCCAAAACTTGTCTTGTTACATTTCAATGTTAGCACAATGCTCTCTCATTATAATGCCATTTCAAGTCGTTCTTACATAAGAGAAATGGGGGTAATACCAGATGGAAGTACTAACTACATTAAATTTAATTTCAAAAATATAATTATTCGCATTCACGAGATGGAACAACTCAAACAGAGGAACAACCCGCTGTAAGTGATCCAGGATCTTATTATCATGACATTTAGGGGATCATAAGATATAACACATATGTTCTTCTTATTCGCATTAGACTATACAAATTATTATACATATCTTCTTTGTCACATACTTGATTGTCTCCACCTATACTCTTTTATTTTGATAAAAATTATTTTCACTTGTTTTCACATTAGTTATTCTTTTGACACCTAGTTTTGAGTTTGAAAATTATGCAATACTTTAAAATGTAACACATTTCAAGGGTTCAATGTGATTGTTGAGGAATTGTTGAGGGAATCACAACTACCTAGAACCCCATCCCCATTATTTTACCATCTACAACCTGATGACTTGGGCCCCTCGTGTGTTTACTTTCATCTTTATCATGCATGTTTAGGTATTCCAAAAATACAAAAAACATTCAAGTTTTCCAAAAATACAAAATTGGGACCTATGTGAGACTTTCTTTAATATTACATAGAGTCAGAAATTGATGTTATAATGTTTTGTGACTTTACATATCTACTTCTCTTTGAAATAGGCTACAAGACAAATATTTTCCATGGAGTTGCACGCATATGCTTTACAACATCCTAGTCTTACACCCCAGGGCAGCCTCTCACATTCAGGGCATTGCCTACACTAGAGCATCTTACACTAAGATATTTCAAGTTATACCATTTTCACCCTTTTCCATTGGTGATACGAAGTTATGTACTACATGTCTTGCACTAGCTTATACTTGACGGCACGTGGTTTACTCTAGATATTATAGTGTGCTTCAATAGATGACTACATTGTTTGTTTTTATGTATTGAACTTGCATTCTCCATGCTTACATGTTGTAAATAATTACATGTTTCCAATGTTACATTGATTTATCATGTGTTATGGTATGTTTCTATGCTTGCATTATTGTTATAGACCTTGGGATTAGGTGTGTGTTTCATGATTAATTTATAACATGATTTCT
Organism: Taxus chinensis; assembly: GCA_019776745.2. NCBI lineage: Eukaryota > Viridiplantae > Streptophyta > Pinopsida > Cupressales > Taxaceae > Taxus > Taxus chinensis. Next base: position 178,512,245 of record CM034153.1, on the reverse strand, counting down.
CTATGTCATGATTACTCTATGACGTGCTTTCTCTATGTTGTTTGACACCTTGTTGTTCTATACTTTTAAACACATGCTTACTCTATGATTTTATTTCCATATACTTCCTATATGGTGTGATTGTTCTATCATGTATTTTCTCTCTTCTTACTGGATAACTTGATTGCTCTATGGCGTGTTTACTTTATGATATTTGGCATATGTTTGTTATATGTTGTTTGATCCATGCTTGATCTATATTGTATGACATGTGATCTAGGCTCTATGGTTTTATGTGTATGACTATTTATTGCCACACGCTTCTATGAATATTGTGTGATTCTCATATGCTCTATGCTCCCTACATGATTGTCAATAACACAAGAGTTGGTTGAGTCGACATGTCATTGTGATTTCATGTCAATCATTTTGTCAAAAATATTGTGGTGGTCTCTTCGTCGCATGTGTTGTCATTTGTCTCAAAGGATCTTGTGTATCCAGTTGTGTGTGTGCTAGTATATTCTCTGAGTTTCGTTGTTACGTGTTGGCTACTTATTTTAGTGGATTTCTAACAATGTTTACATATTATTATCCCTAAGATCAGTCATATCATGCTTTTTCTCTAGCAATTATATCATGTGTTCTTATTTTGCAACCATGTTTAGTACACATGGTTTATGTCTATATGCTTTTCCACATGATATGGTTAACTTTCTCCTTTGAGTAGAGATATAATAGATGCATTCCTTTGCTCAAATGGGAGAGATAATAGATGCATCCCTCCACTCAAAGGGGGGGCATATTGTGGGCTTGTTCAGATGTTCACACATATTTAAGTCAAGAGCACAGATTCATTCAAATCGATGGCATTTCACACAATCCATATCATATTTTATTCAATCGTGATAGAGTTTCAGAAGTTTTATCACATATATAGCATCGACATGTGGCCTCAACAACCCATTAAGTTGATATTGGCCTCAACAACCCATAAAGTTAAAATCGGTCTCAATAACCCACAAAGTTGATATAGGCATCAACAACATACAAAGTTGATCTTCTATGACATGGCATGATACCAGCAAGGATAGATTATATTATATGCTAGGGAAGATTGTGTTTCCAATAATATGTTTGTGATATCAACAAGGCTAGATTATACTATATGTAAGGAAAGATTGTGTTTCTAAAATATTTTCATGCTACCAACAAGAATAGATTGTGTTGCAGGAAAGGCGAGATTTTTCACAAAAACTTCATCAAGATGTTTTCACACTATCAATAAGGAAAGATTGTTAACAAGATTTCAACACTCACTTTGTATGGGGCAAGCTCCATGGTATTTTTCACAATCAAAACATTGGGGGCATTTCGGCATGACCAATCAAGTTTGGTCATTCTTGTGCACATTTCACCTTTACTACAAAATTTTTATACACCATTATCAAGCATTGATCCATGTTTCTTTTCCATGTGATTGTAAATTTCATGTGGATTGACACATTGGCATCCAAGAGTTAACAACGTCACCCTATGATTAAGATGTGAGGTTTGCATTTACTTGCTTCTTTTATTTTAATCCAACATTTTCCTAGTATTGATTATTAGGGGGAAATGTATAGTACCCAAAATTTGGTTTGGGAACTTGTAAATACGAAAATTTGCATGTATTCGTGTATATATCCCATTTACATATAAATTTACCAACTTAAGGCACCCTTTTTCTCTATCCTACACCCTTATTCTAGTAGATGACAACTATTCTCCAACACAACTCCTCAGAAGTCACAACATCTGTTATTGAACATTTATACAAACTTTCATTGGTACCAAACATGATTTCTTTGACACCTTGGATAGGTTCGTAGGTTCGAGATAGGTTTGGTACCTAAACTATCCATTGCTCTTCTAACGGTCACTTTCTCAAAAGGGTTACTTGGATTGGTTAGCCTAAGTAGTATTTTTTGGTCAGGAGAGAGGTAAATCTAATCTAACCAAAAGATCATATCATCCATAAGTGATTTAGGGACAATTTGTTGAATCTAAATTTCCCACTTTTTGTATATCTTTGCTTTCTAATTTGTCTTGTTCTCCAAACCCTAAATCACTTATGGATGATATAATGGATTATTTCATTGCTAGAGAAAATCCCGAGCTTCGAGATAGTAATGGATTTGAATATGAGTATAACAGTGAATTGCACAATTAATCTTACCCTTTATTTGATATTTTATGTAACTCTCCCCCCTCCTCCGAGGGTGGTTACTCCTTATATGTCACAAATAGAATTTAGGCATTATCCTCCCTTATACAGTAGGGTCACCCTTCTTTATATGACACACAAAACCAAGCTACGTCCATTATCTCCTTTCATAATATTTTTGGATTCCTACATGAGAACATTATTCTAGTCTCCCAAACATCGCAGCCTTTGCAGAATGTCTAGTTGATTAACTTAGGTGACAACAAGCACATGACAGGCAATAGAAAGTTGTATGATTCATCGACTGATTAACGCAATGGAGATCGGGTTCGTATTTCAGACAAGGAGTATGTTGTAGAAGGAATAGGCATTGTCACCATTCCTCTCAGGATGAGAAGTTGTACCCTCACAAAGGTGCTCTATGTCCCTGACTTGACCATAAATCTCTTGTATGTCTCTTACCTCTTAAATCACAAACTCACGGTGGAGTTCATGGCCCAGAAAGGCATCAAATCATGTTTGATCCCGCGAGAAGGTATGATACTTGCTAGAGCTTTTTTGAAGGATCGATTGTTTGCACTAGATGCAGTTGCTCTATCTACCTCTACAGCGAAGTCTACTGCACTCTAGCATTATCGATATGGGTACCTTTCTGCGAACTCCCTCTATCAACTCAGTTCCAAAGAGATGATTGGTGGGTAAACAACATCGGGATCCATTTGAGCCGAGTTCCTTCCATGTTAAGAACCATCTTGAAGTCGTGCATAACAATTTGTGCAGACCCTTGTCTTCTTCCTTCAAGTTGTTGATAGATGACTATTCTCACAAGACATGGGTGTTCTTTCTCCAGAAGAAGAGTGAAGCATTTTCCAATTTTCAGGCCTTCATCAGCAAGTTGTTCAGCAGACCTAGCAGCCCCTTCTTGTCCTCCGCCCAAATTGAAGGGGGAATACATGTCAAATAAATTATTGGCATTCCTGAAGGATCACAACATCACACAACAGTTGACTACCCCCTATACGCCTCAGCAGAATGGCATTGCAGAATGTCACAATCAAGTTGTCATGGAGAGATGGTTTGTTGCATGCTTTGCACTACCAAGTTAGAGAAAAAAAATTGGGCAGAAGCAGTGCAGACAACTGTATATCTTATGAATCGGGAACCTACAAAGATCTTGTAGGAAAAAACATTGGAAGAAGTATGGAGTAATCAAAAGCCTTCGATCTCCCATCTTAGAGTATTTGGTTGTAAAACATACATGCGTGTCCCAAACAAAAAGAGGAAGAAGATCGATCCGAAGACACTCCAGTGCATATTTTTGGGGTACAATACGTGTCTCATGGATCCTGAGACACAATATATATGAGAGTCGCGATGTGGTTTGTGATGAATCGTCATTTGACTCATTCCCACACAAAGAAGAATCAATACCAACCTCCCTTCACAAATTGCTATCACAATCATATGATGAGCAAGAGAATCTTCACACAAAGAAAATGAGCTACGTGGAGAATTGTTTGTTGATATTGGTCTTTTAGAAACCCATTCTTCACATCAGCAGCATAAACAGTGTCTGAAATAGGTTCAAAGCAATGTTAGGGACTCCCACCTGAACTCTCTCCCAAATGCTTCATCAGGAGTCAGAACAATAAAGCGGGCGAGAAATGAGGTAAATATCGCACTGACGATTATTTGTGTTGACAACCTACTTGGGTTTTAAGCTCATTGATAATGTACTCTGAGGATTGAACTTCACTTATAGGAACATTGGCACACATCATAACATTATAATTAAATGGACTTTATAATCTCATGACAAGTAAGCAAACCCCTTTAGATAGAATATTTATGTCATGTGAAGATAATCATTCATGTGCTCATATCTATTCAAAATGACAAGGACATGCATCCCCTGGTATGTCTACATATCAACAAAGTGTTTTCTTACCATGATTGTCATAGGAAGGTTTTATCACATTATCTCCTCTTTATTTTTCCCCTAAATATTGATTACAACCACAATGTGGTATACCATTTTGTGATTATCACAAAATCCATGGACATGATATAGATAAATTATGGGCTTTGTATCGAAGGATTTTGTATACACATCATTTTTAAGCTTTTTAACCATTTATCTTGTGCATGGTTTGTTGATGCATTTTCCTCTTAAGCGTGTGCCTCAAGGGGCCTACCAGGATTGGGGTGTGGTTGAACTTGGTCAAATGGGCTAAACCACAACATTCAAGAGATGTTGCTATCTTGTCATAACTCCCTTACCCTTTCCTTGGTTCCTCCTTTTACTCACACATTGTACCCATCATGTCTACTTGTCTCATTATGTCCACTAGTTTACACTCATGTACGCTCTTATCTTTGCTTTCAATCATCTTGGACCTTTGTCATTTGCTTCCATTTATTCTTTGGCTTCCATCTCCCTTTTTTTCCACCTCATAACCTTAGCTTTCCCTCGAGGCCAACACCATTGCCCATGGGCGATGGTGTTGGGTTTGATTTCTAGTGTGGCCAACGCCACCGTTCACAAGCGATCGCAGTAGGTACATATGCTTGAACAAACTTGTTTTGTAGAAATCAATCATTAATTGCATATTTTTGCACCCAATCATTAGACTTGAAGTTTTAAATTGCCATTTTGCATTTGGGTCACCATAGTGATCTAGAAATGAAGGTCTTCTTCTTGAACTTCCCCCTTTTCCACCCATAGCAAATCTCTCTCAGTGTTGTTGTCTCTAGGGAGGATCATGCATCTACAACCATATTATAGATAAGTATTTCTAACCCTTCTTTGTCCTTTGTTAAGTGTTTGTGGTTGTGCAGATGGTTGGACATTCATTGTTATAGATTAGGGTAGATGTATGTTTGGTTTGATATATTACTTTGTTTTATTATGTTATGCCCCTTGTCTTTTTATCCATCTCTTGATCTACTCTTTATTTTGAATCCTGGTAAGAGACATTTTTTATCTTAGGTATAGGCCTTGAAAACCTATAACTACCCTCGGGTTAGGGCTACTACCTTCTAGAATTATGACACTTGCGCTCCTTGAGCACATTTGGTATCTACATCTTATGTATAAGCCTAAATTTGATCTCCACCAATAGAAAACCCAAACAGGGATCCATCTTAAGCCGTCATACACTAAGAGATGCTCATTTTAGCCATATCATTCCGGAGGGCATTTGTAAGCTTTAAAGGGCACTTTTTCCAAAGCTTCTTACAATGTGGGTTTGAAAACAACACATGAAAAATACCTTCCCTCGAAGTAAAATTTATCTTTTTGGGATCTATCAATTTAAAGCTGGAGAAAATGCACTTAAGTCACCAGGTTGTGGAAAAATGACCGTTGTTGTGTTGCATGTTGATTTCAAATTGATTTACAAGGTTAAAATGGACTGAGTTTGCCAAAAACATGTAAAGTGGTTTAGAAATTGGGATCAAATAAATGTTCTCACATAAGAGTAAAATTAATCTAATTGAATGTTTGTCAATTTAAAGCTATAAGGAATGCATTTGAGGTGAGAGGTTGAAGAAATAGGGAGCACAGGCATTTATTGCACACCTTGGCTTCAAACAAGATTTGGTAAGTCAAAGAAGGTTGTTTTAACATGCAAAAATTGATTGTGTAGTGTTGGGAAAAAAGAATTTGCATCCTAGGGGTATAAATTTAATGGAAAAATCCATAGATATAACTCAATAAGATGCACATGCTCACATAAAACTTTAATCTTTTGTGATACAAATCTCAAGAACAAATGTGCAGAGTTACATCAAGATTTATGCACATTCTAATAATCAAGTTAAGGCTTTCTTAAATTCTCATAATGGCCCAAAAAAGTTAGCTAGATGAAAAACCTCACCTAGCACTATCCTCACGCATGCTATAGATTTCAAGGAAACACATCCATCCTAAACTACCCCATATTTTGTGTACCGAAAAGAACACATATATAGTGCTGCTTACAATATAAAAAACAAATGCATATAAACAAGAGCTAGACAAGAGAAACAAGACCTTTCCTAATCAGAAGATGGTGGTCAAAAGAGGATAGGTCCTCAAACTGATACAAAGTGCTCACTAGTGTAAATTTGTCAATTGACGCATTACAACAAATCGCATTCTTTTCCCAGGGTCTGTACATATTATGCACACATCTAAGAGGGTTTTTACAACAATAATAATAGATGATAACTCACTTCAAAGTATCTTTTGATGGATCCCCATGCCCACCCTCGAAGCACTATTTGCACAAGCATTTCACTATCTTTAGTCGATTAGTATATTTTAGGCATACTTTCTCTATAGTTGGGCCTGATACACTCCATAAAACATTTAGGAGAGGGGAAAAAATCATTGTGTTATGCCTACCACATCAAGTTCGCCTAAAATATATATACTCTCAAAGTTAATTCTCCTTCATTTACTGCAGCACAAAAAAAGGTATTGGAGAGTTTTTTTTGGTCCCAAAACTGCAGCACAGCAAGAGGTATTGTGGAGAGTTTTTTTTGTCCCTAGTTTGGGTTTCCAATAGTACCCCAACAGAAAATGACTTGGAATGGTCTATCACGATGTATCTTGTTACAGTGTAGGCCTATGTTTACATATATCCTTAGCAACACTTTATTTTCAAATTAATTTTATTTGTAAATTAAAAAACTGTTGTAAAGCATTCGTAACCCAATGAACAACATTCTTACGATCCAAAAAAAAAGGGCGCTAAAGAAATGAAGGAGCCACTTTTTTAAACAAAACACAAAAATGTAGAACTTGGCAAAAACCCCTTCTATATTTACTAAAACAAAAAATCTATCCCATCTATGCTTATTAAATAATTATCATCTTTGCCTTCTCCTTTGAACAATGCATTTTACCTAACTATATCATCAAATATAATCTTCTAGAAATTCTCTTTTGCAAAATGTATTCTATTTTTTAAGAGGTTTTTTATTTTCCTTGTAAAAGTAAGATCTCACAGTTCGTCTTCTAAAAAATAAGTCTGCGTTCAATTTAAACTCACAAACAGCTGGTTTAGAAAGGGTATTTCCCTCACCCAAAATCTATTCATTAACACAAGTGGTGGCTTCGCCTGAGCTAGATACCCAACAAACCCCTAATAAAATAGACTCCCTTCTGTACTGGTCAATTAACTTGTAAATGTAAGTCCACGCCAAAACAATAAATAAGCACAAAATTTAATATCATTTCCCAGCCATAGATTTTTATGAGGAGGTCCCCCCTTAACAAAGATATATCTAACAAGCATTAACTTCGAGATTAAAAAAAAAAAAATCAACTTTTGATCAAATCAGAAGCTTGCACAGATTAGGTGCACAGAACTCTTAGGCTTAGCTGTCAAGGACCGAGGGGATTCCATTCCACCAAATTCACCTGGGGCACGATCCGGGCCTCATCTTATTACTTAGTATCTCTTGGGATTTAATCCTTGGTGGATGGCTAGCCAACACCATTTACATCATCATACACACAACTGGACTACAACCCATTTGATGACAATCTCAACTTTCAGTATTTACAAAACAAATCAATTATTAACACAACACATTTTCTGGTGCTCAGCAATATCAACTTCACCACCAAAACAGCCATTACAGTAAATGAAAAGGAGAGCACCTTGCTGTTGTAAAAAAAGATTGCATAGAAAATTTAATTATAAAAAATCCATCAAATTCTGATCGACTTTGATGTCCTCCATGTTATTACAACACTCATTTCCACTTCTTAAATTTTCCATGACCGAACATACCATGCCCCTTACCGTGCTTCCCAAATTTTCCATGCTTCCCAAACTTTCCATGCTTCCCAAACTTTCCATGTGGTTTGTAACCGTAGCCACCACCACTGTGCCCGAAACCGTAGCCACCACCACTGTGCCCAACACCGTAGCCACCACCACCACCATGCCCGCCAAGTCGGTGAGCACCATAGGCTGCTGCAGCAGCCGCTGCACCTCCAGCAAGAAGTCCCCCCATTGACCCCATGCCATGCCCTGAAGAAGACATTAACAACACTTGATTTTAACAGTAGTCCTATTAACAACAGTTTTTATTAAGCCCCGAATTGATTCTCCCCAAAAAAGAAAAGAGAACACCGTTTACTTATTAGATACTTTTAAGCTTCCGCAACCCATAGTTAGTTGAAAAGAGGACTTTCTGAAGAAAAAACCACTACAACGAATTTTACTGATCCTGCTATTCACATTTGCTTCTAAATCAATGTAAACTAATCACCGGAGAGTCCATAATGACATGGTGCATGGTGCATGGTGCATGGTGCATCAAGCTCTAATAAATTGTTCTTTGAAATGCTCACATTATTAAAACAAAACATTATTGAACCTGACCAATACCGTTCATTGTGTTTTAAATCCCAATAAGAGACTATATAGTAAATCAAAACACAGAGACCACGACCTGTATTATTAAGACCACAGCCATGTTATTATGTCCTTAAATCGGTACTCCCATATGCTATGTCACCATAAAGTACTAATTTTCTTGAACTCATTGACACATTCTTGAAGCTCGATCTTGTCTTCATTGGCAACTAGCGCTTCCATTATTAGCTCTGTTGTCTTATGTTGTTTTATTATAGTCTTTATAACCCATTTGGTAGTGGTTGCAGGCTTTCTCAAAGGCAAGAGTGCTAGCTACTCCCCAAAAAAGGTTGCATGCTATCATTTTAAATTTTAATTGCACAGGCTTTAACACTGTAACCTATATATCTATATAGCTAGATAGATATAGATATATACCCATTTTGTGGTAATGAGGATTTTTGGAGTCGTAGAAGCAATTCCAAGATGCTCTGAAGAGACATATCCGACTTGGACCAGTGGCTTCTGCCTCAATGAAAAGCAAGAGATCCAGTCTTCACTCTAGCTAAAATTCACTTAATTCATTACATAATTGTTGCCACTAGTTTGGGAATGCACAAACACAATTGCTAGATACTGGAAAGGATCGTACAAAATTGTAGCCCTATTGCACAGTAGTTACAATGGGACTGGGAAGGTATGATAATTAGATGTAGTGGATTTCACTAGTCACTGGTTAATCTCAACCATTCATCATATGCTCACACCAGTTTAGAAAAAGGAAATATATTGTTCCAATAAATAGTTCCACAAATGAAAATCTCAACTCTTTGTCCTTGACACATATAACCCCTCACTAACCATGTTTATTACACATTCCTATTTCAAGAGTAAAACTAAAACTAAATCCCAATGCTTCATCTCAAAAACCAAATATATAATTAAAAAATATAGCTGTAGTGGTTAGCAAACATACCAGGCTGGTGAGAGGGACCTGGGGGTGGATAGCCACCGTATGGAGGATAGCCTGGTTGGGGTACACCCTGTTGAGGAGGGTAACCATATGGCGCATTATGCTGAGGTGGAGGATAACCATGACTAGATGAAGGATAGCCATGTTCAGGTGGAGAATAACCGTGTGTGCCAGCATATCCTGAAGGAGCGTATCCTGAAGGTGGGTATCCTGAAGGAGGATATCCTGAAGGAGCATATCCTGAAGGTGGGTATCCTGAAGGAGGATATCCTGAAGGTGTGTAACCTGAAGGAGGATATCCTGAAGGAGGATATCCTGAATGCATGCCTCCTAAAATATTTGAAAATAGCCCTTTGTCACTGTGCTCACCTTCCTCTGGCTTTTTGTTACCTCCTCCCATTCTTGCTGAGCTTGTCAAATGAGTAATCAGTGCAATCCAAAATAACTGATGAAATACCTGCTAATGAATTAAGATTTGACAGTGCAGACAATGTGTACAATCTTCAGCACGTAACTTCCACCTATTCTTTCAGTTCCAATAGTGAGGCAAGGATGTAACCAGAATCAACTCTAAATGGGAAAAAATAGTGTTGAACAGCAAAATTAAGCCCCGGTGCACATCAGAAATTGGAAATCTTCAGTACCTGTCAAATGAGTTAGACAAGTTCATAAGATAAATGTCAATACCATGAAGCCTTTACCCCTTAATCTAAATTGAAATTCAATCTCCCTTCCTCCCTCATCAAATCATTTGAATCATTGCTTTTAAAAATTACAAAAAACATGTCTTCTGAACCCCATACAGAGCAAAAATTGTAAAAAAGGAACAAACAGGTGACAAGAAGCACAAAGATAATCCCATCCAGCAACATTGAATCAAATTCACATACGTCCTACAACGAGGAAGCTAAACTAAATTCACCAACCTGCTGCTATGAATTACTTTAAAAGGAAGTTCTCTTACAACTCACAAGAGAAAAGAGCTAACCCACAAATGCCGCATGCCATAGTGCCAGTTTAGTTTCTTCTAGCAGCAATAAGAATAGGCCCTAGGCCAACGAACAACTATATGTCAAAGAATGGAAAATACTAGTGCAACATACAAACATGACACAGAATAAGCAATTACCTCTGACCTTTAAATTTTTACTTTAGTATACCGTGATTGGTGGTCTCCTTCCAAGGTACACAAAAGAGAATTATAGGAACTCTTCTACTTCTCAAATTTTTTGAATGGTTGTTCTCTGTATAGTTTCAAGGACACGTCCCTTACAGAATCTTTTGTCATGCCCTTTTGCTATGGCCGGCATTTAAGTTATGGTTAAAGATGGGAACTACCACAGGCCCTCTTTAATATATAGTATGGGGTTCAAGTAAAGTTTTATGTTTCATTATTATTCTGGGCACATCAAGCGTCCTTTTTTTTTATTTGATGTGGTTTGGTTTAGACCTCTAAGAGCTAGCTTTTATCCATATGGTTGCATTCCCAGGACTAAGTTTATTGTAAAGAGATTATCCAATATAAATTTTCTTTTTCTCACGAAAACAAATTTTGACATTAGTATGCCCAGTGATAGGGTGGGTAAAGTTGGGAATGGAAGGAAACTAAAGAGAATCCTCCGCCTATGAAATGGCTTAAGCATCAAAGACAAAAACCTTTTAACATGAGTATGCCCAACTATGGGTTGAGTGAAGTCGGGCATAATAGGAAGCCAAAGGAAATCCTCCGCCTATGAATTGGTTTAAGCTGGGCACAATGCCTCCAGGGAGAATGCAGGGTCAGCAGGGGAGGGTTTTGTCAAAATTGTAACAGAGAGCTCATCTTCTGGCTTTCCCTTTGTTTGGGGGTCGAAATGAACAACCTAGCTCAGGCTTAGGGAATTCACATGGTAAGCAATTACATCAGCAACATAGCTTTGACAATGTGATTGTTGAAACTGACTCCCAGATTTTGGCCTTCTTCTAGAATAAAGGATCATCTATGTCCCCAACCCAACAGAAAATGCAGTACTTAATTTAAGATATCCACAAGCTCATGTTTTTGCACCCTGATATTCAAATGGTGTATAAACCACATGAACAAGATAGAGTGACAGATAATTTTGCAAATTTGGCCTTCTTCTAAAATAAAGGATCATCTATGTCCCCAACCCAACAGAAAATGCAGTGGTTAATTTAAGATATCCACAAGCTCATGTTTTTGCACCCTGATATTCAAATGGTGTATAAACCACGTGAACAAAATAGAGCATCAGATAATTTTGCGAATTTGGCCCCATCTCTCCAGTTGTGACCACCTACAAAAAAGGATCTGACACACAGTGGGTCAACGGGTTCGAGCGGTAGAATTGAGGAGTCCTCGTCTCTAAAGGAGGTCCGGTGATTTTTTGTTGCAAGGAGTCAGACTTAGCTGTGTGACTAGGATGCTGGCTTCGAATCTTCTGCTCAACAAAATATCCCTGGCGTTAGGGTTTAGAGATTCATAACGGAGATGTAAGAATATAGGAAAGTTTTTGGGATTCACTGCATAGATATTTTTAGTTTCACAAATATCTAAGCAGAAAATCCAAAAAACTTTCCAGTATCGCTGATATTGTTGTCTTGTCTCGTGGGAGGTTGGAGAATTTTCCTCCCTGCTACTACTAATGTGACATGGCATTCTTGCAATATGTAAAACAAGTCACAAAAACGTATATACAAACCTCAAAAACTGTAGTTACCATCCATGAAGAGGGTGACGAAGGCCAAAGGAGTAGGTGTTGATGTCTTGTTAGGTTTACATAAAAGAGAGAACTTGTTGTCTATTATGGGGTGGGGCAGGATTGTGTAAGAGGAAGGGAAGAACTTTCAAGTCTGATGAGTCAATGACAAAGAATTAAACAGAGCAGTGACGAGCATTGAAGCCTGAAGGAGACTTATGCCTGGAGCAGTGATTGTAATTATATAAAACCATAAAATGGCAAGCAGAGGAAATCAGGTTTAATAATGTATTTCATACGATCTACAACCCTAAATTAAAACTAAAATATTGATTACAATTATAAATCTATGTGATTGCAGCCATTTAAAAAGGCGTCCTAACACAGTACCAATCGATCTACAACTCCAAACCAAGATACGAATTCAAAGGGATTGTTATAAGATAATTCCAGTTTCTATGACAGCAATGAATCAAAAGAAAGAAAGAAAAAGAATTGCTTACCAAATTCACAAACGCAAAAGAAAGAAAGAAAAAGAATTGCTTACCGAATTAAACGCAAAAGAAAGAAAGAAGAAGAATTGCTTACCAAATTCACAAACGCAAGGATGGATGAAGTAGAAACCCTTTGGAAACATAGACACACATATATATAAAAAAAGGGATAGTAGTAAACGTGTGGTAGACGCGTACGTGTGTAAGATGAGTGAAAGCACACGCATCTTCCTCTTTTTTACGCATGCGGAATTTTGCGGGCGGTTTTATCGACAGCGACTTTACCGGTGGCTTTCCATGAATTTTCCGTCGGCGGTTGGACTCGTACCAGGTGATTGAGAGATAAAACTTGTCATATCCCATAAACATTGTTGCAGGGTTTCAGTCATGGAGAAAAATTGTGTTAAAAAATGTTTATACGGTGCGGTGAAATATGTGACGATGTTGATGAGAAAGAAGTCCGCCATGAAAAGATTGCAGGGTATTGAATTGGGTATTTACACAAAACAAAATTGTGGTTTTATTATCGTGTGTTCGGTGGGGTATTGACCATTACCGGTTTTCTTACCGCAGGATTCCAGTGAAGAGAAATTATTTCAAATGGGTTTTTGTTAGATTTCTGTTGGGATGATTTTATAACGGGGAAATCAGGATGTTTTCTCTCTTTCCCCTTTGTTTTTCTGATACCAACAACTGCCATAAACATGGCAATGTCTGTGGGGAGCATGTAGAAGCAGAGGAATTTGTTGCCAAGTTTTGTGTGGAAATGGGTTTGTGAAGACAGGATTTTAATGTCAAATGACGAGAAATGTTAGACCAACTTACTTGATTTTAAGTGCCCTTTGATGGCCCTGGTAATGTTTCAGTTTCCTCATTTTTTCCCAAAATTGAAAAGGTTTCTATTAGTTAACAAAAATACAGAAGTACAAAACTCAAACAAACCAGCACATAAGTTGTAATATGCGAAAATGATAAATTTTAAGCAGGAAGGAACAAACTTGACATAGTTGCAACATGAAGAAGTGATTCTTGGATCCAATTTTGAGGAAGAACGCAGTGAAAGAAACTTAGCAACACAAAATTGATATAAACAACAATCATTCGAGTACTATTTATTTCTAGAATGATGGAAAAGAAGAAACAAAATGAACAATGAGCTGCGAAAAAGGAAAAAGAATATATATGAGCAAGTTAGAATATGAAATAGTTTTTTCAAATGAAAGAAACAAACATTACCTATATCTTTTGCAATCCCAAAAGCCAGCCCTAACATTGCCAAGAGACAATGCAAGAATGCATGTATCCAAAATCTCTTGGAAATTTAAACATTTTTAAAATTATAGCCAATAATATGTGCATGTTGTTTGATAAGATGACATGTTTGTCACAAGTTAATCTCATGTTACTCGTCTATGTCCCACATTGGTGGTGTTTCAACGCCCATACATGTCTAAATAGATCTAGGGTGTGTATCATCACTAAGACCAGCTTCGGGTCTTTGGTATTTGGAGCTATATGCACATAAAAATTGGGCTAAGTTAATCTTGTGCTACTCATCTTGCAGCAAACTTATGTTTTACTTCATAGCTTCCTATGTACAAATGTAGTAGGAAATGATATGCACAATGTACCTCTAGCATAGACAATAAAGTATATATCTCTATCAAGTTCTTTCAGCCTTCTAAGTTTCAATTCTGTAGACATTTATTTTTTGATGTAAATTGTTGTATAAAAATTTTATATTAAAATATTTTAAACTTAACATGTGAAATATGTTGTTCAAGTTTTTTTAATCATACCTGGGCTTTCATATTTTCTTTTCAAATCATGACAATTTTGTTTTGCTTGTTAGCTTCTTGCTCAACAGTAGGAACTTTCTCTATAAAGAGTTCAATTTATTTCTTATAACAATTCCATTGACTCCTTAACATTTGCAGTTTTATTCCCATATGTGATGGGGAATTCAGGTTTAACAGCTTGAGTCTAACCTGGGCAAACAAGTTTTAATTGATGTTACATTGAACTGTAGAATTTTTGTATAACATATCCATTGGACATTTGTACCAAGAACAAAGTATATAGCTACCTTGGGATTACTAATCCATGCTAAAATAGCAAAAATTCATTTTTAAAATATTCTTCCATGCTATGACAAATATAACATGAAGTCCAAGCCAGTAAAAATTTAAAAAATGGGAAACTAAAAAGCACAATTTAAAACCTAAATGTATAGGTGATTAAGCTAAAATGTAATTTTATATGCCTAATCTGAATGTTATAACAGCAGTAAATGAATAACAATTAAGTACATCAATGAACTCAAGCAACTAATCAATAAATAATGAAACCCTAATTTCAAAGAGAGGCCAGAGATCCTTAGTTGGTTCGCAGCGTTCTGGAGAATACACAGAGTTAGAAAACAGGAAAATGTGAAGCACAGACCGTCGCACTGGAGCACAAAAAAATGTAGATCCGAGGAGATATGTTGGATTGGAGTGCCTGAAGAGGGACAAGGGTGCCCGTGGGCACCCTACACCTGTTTCTGGGTACCTGGGTCTGTGGAAATGCTTAGAAAACCTCCTATGAGGTGTCGCAAGGTGTTCGCCTTTAGTCATCTTTGGTTGCTCTGAGGTCGCACCATGATTGCCAAGGTCGCTAGAAACTTACAATGAAAATATGTACCTGTAAAACCCTCAAATAGACATCAAATCCTAAAAAATAAATATGCAAAATGAGGGGTCAAACTGTCCTCAATTTTCACAATGGTAAACTTACGACTGAGCGTTGTACAACATCTTAGACCCAATATAGTTGTGTGTGTGTGGAATTGTGCCCTAGGTTGCTCTTGTGCATGTCACACTTGGATAGCGAGCAAGTAACTAGATGTAAAATGTAATAAATGTGTGCATGGAATAAAATTAACTTCCCTCCTATGAAGTGTGATGCAGAAAATCATCCCTTGTGTCCCTTGTGATGGAGCTATATGGATGCAAATGGAGCTCTTAGATGCCTTGATGGATGCAACCTTAGGTGGTGATAGATAGTGCTTAGTGCTTGGTCCTTTATTATGATCACATAACTTTATATTTATATGATTCCTTCACTTTAATTTTCTAATCAACCCCGAAAAGGCTGACTACCAAAAAGATAAGATGCTCAAACGGCTAGAAAGGACCCAAAAAGTGTGAGTAAAGTACAAAGAGGATAGAGGCACCCAGAGGGGACATGGGTTCCTGGCACTGGCATCTTGGCTAGATGCTAGTGTCCAGGATGATAAATGCCAAGGAGTAAAAAGGCAGACTAAGCAAGTGAGGGTGTGAGACCAAAAGTAGCAACAAAAAGTAGGTGACCAAAGACATGGGTTGGTTAGTACTTTTCTTACTTAGGAATCATGGACATAGTAGTATGTAATCAAGACCAGATAATTACCCAAAGTGCATGATTGTGTGTCTACATTTGCCCCCACTTTATGTTGGTGAGCAGAAAGATCAGTAACATAAAGTAGATAGAGATGCGTACCTGATAACCATGTAGATCAATGTAGAAAGCATGTCGAGGGACTAGACAAAACGTGGAGTGATAAAAATGTGAAGCGTGGATGCTAAGGAGAAGAAAGTGTAAAAAGTGATGATAAAAATGAACCTAGGGTGGAAGTGCATGTGTAGATGTCGCAATGTACTTGTTGTTGATGTTGATGATGTTGACATTGACTACCGCTTCCCATACAAACGGACCTACGAAAGAGAAGGTGACAAGTAGTCAAATACGCATGAATATGCTAAAAATATGTAAAAAAGTGTGTAAGGAAAGTATGTAAAAATGTTAAAAGCGTGAAAAAGGAACATGTGCACCTGATTCGTGATGAGGAAAGAGTGTAGAAAGGATCTTGTAAATGATGTCAACGGACGAGTTTTTATGGTGATCTCATGCCATTGAAATGGAAGAAGTGTAGGGAGAATAGTCTGGTGTCATCCTCCAACCTTTAACTGCTTCCCATTGTATAGAACACCACTACAGATGATGCGTATAAATGCATGTACTAAGGACTATCTTCCATGTAAAAGTTGTTGTGTATGGAGTTCTATAGATTGTGTTGAACTACCAATCACTATGTAATCACCCCCTAGTTCCACATATCCAAGAAAGGTCGTTGTATTGCCCCCTGGTTTCAGGCATTCAAGAAAGGCCATTGTGTTAAGGACCCAAGTCTGATTATGAACCCTATCCAAAATTAAAAACTATGTTGTATTGGTACCTTGTTATGTATAATGTTGTATGTGGTGACAGGTTCATCTAAATGATGCCCCTTCATTTAGAGTGCATGCGACGTCGTTGAAAGAGTATGCGGCCCAAAAGAGGACCGACCGTTGTGTTAAAACTCACCCCTGTAAAGGGAAGGGAATGTGCAAGGTAGAAACCAAGGCACACACAAACAAGTGGCTATAAAAACAAGTGTTAATACAAGAAAAGGCAAACACTCGTGTAAAATGTAAGCTAGCAGACAATGTGTAATCTAAGAAAAACATGTAAAAAGACAATGTCGATAGCAAAAAGTGAGTTTTAAACATGGGACATCACTCACGATGTTGCAAGATAATCAAGGTTGTAGTGGCCGCAAGTAATCAGAGAACAAGCAAGACATAGGGCAAAGCCCGTAAACAATGATAAGAAAAAGTAAATAGTGTAGTAGACAACCGTGGAAACAAATAATCCTGTAAAACAAATGTTGCACATGAAGCACCCGTTATCATGTTAGAAAGATAAAAGGTATGTCAAATTGTGTATAATCTGATAAAGTAGGGTGCTATGAAAATTAATGAAATAATAGCACCTGTAATGTATGAAAGTGGATGCCCCCAGGAGACGTTATGGGACTAGTAATAGGTAATACGTCAAGCATTTGTGTTGCATGTGATGGATCTGTAAAATCTACGATCGCAACTAGAAAGGCAAGTGAATGTGTATGTGTGTATGATAAAGATAGTGACATACAAGATATCTAGCTAGCATGTGTACCAAGATGAACATGTAACATGTAAATGTAAGCAAGAGTAAATACAAGTTGCAACCAAGATACACAATATGTTGTGGATGTGACGGAATAGAATGCAATGTGAATGATATAAGTAGTGTGCCCCCCAAGTGGATGTGTATGTATGCAATGAGATTCATTTATTTATGCCCCCTCAACATTCAAGAATGAACCGTAAATGAGAGTGCATCATCGGGAAATGGTTTGAAATGTGTGCACAAGAAAGATGGTGATTATAAGTTGTGTGATGTGTAAGATTGAATGCGACAAAGGAAGCTTGATCGTGAAGTTGTATAAATGAGGTGGTAGAATGCGTGATGATTTAACCTAAATCCTATATCACTAATCATGTGAGGAAAAATCACGATAATTTAGCATAAAGCGTATATCACGAAATATATGGATGGAAATGGTAGAAATCATGATGATGTAGCAGAAATCGTATATCATGAAAGGTATGAGTAGACTGATAGAAAAGTGTGATGATGTAGCACAAATCATATATCACTAAATGTATGAGTAGGATGCTAGAAAGGTGTGATGATTTAGCGCAAAGTGTATATCACGATACGTGGGAATAAGATGATGGCTAGGAATGTCACATAGTGTGAGAGAAGGTGAGTTTCAAGTCAGAATTGAACCCTCAGCATTCAAGTATGAACCATGGGACTAGAGTGTGTCGTCAGGTAATGACTACAACACATAAAACTAGATGTAAGAAAGGCGTATCGTGAATGTGTATAGTGAGTAATGTACCTAGTGTGTGATAGGAGCTGCAAGAGGAAGATGTTGTGTGTGTATAATGTGTGTTGTGTGAGATGTGTAATGTGTAATGTGTAATGTGCAGTGTAACTAAGCAATGCTAGAAAGATATGTTTACAAGTGTATCTAATTGTAAAGTGTGTAAAGTGGTGAAGTGATGAGAAGCATGTGTTGTGAATGTGTCAAGTGTAAGATGTGTGATACGGTCAAGTGTGTAAGAATGCATAGTGTGTGAGGTTCATGTCTATAGTATGCCTTCAACAGTCAAGTGTGAACCACAACACAAGAGTGCGTCGTCGGGTAATGACGATGCAAATGTATAGGGATGTGTATGATGAATGTAAAAGACTAGATTTGATGTGTTTAAGATGGAACATAAATGATGGTGCTATAAGACCGGGGGGAGTAAGTATGATGCCCCGCAAGTGTGTGGTGATGAGTGTGTTAGATGATGAATGTATTTGGCAATAAGTGATGAGATATTGTATTGTATGCATGAATAACTGTAAATGGTTATAAATGTATATATGTATGCAATACACCAATGAAAAATGGGGTTCTTATTATAAGATATCCCTCAACAATCATGTAAGAACTGAAAGAACATGAGTGTGTCATAAAGGAGTGACGATACTAATGTATGCAGGTTATGTGCATTGAAGGTGAGAGATAAAATGCAAGGTGATGAGAATATAAGACTCATAGTGATGCTAAAGGGGAGAGGGGGGAAATAATCTGATGCCCCCCAAATGTGTAATAATGAAGGTGATCAAGTAAAGTCATCTAAAAGATCATCATTTTCAGGGTCAAAATCATATGGTGAGGCATCTGAGACCTGATAAGTGATAGTGTCGGGGTGGTCAAGTAAAGAGCCATTGAGGCGTAAACTATACATGCCCATAACGTATTCCTCATCGGTAAAAGGAGGTAATGGACACCCATGTGCATACCACCGAGTCATATTAGGTGAATAACCAAGGAATGAATCATTGCAAATGAAAATGTGACCAAATGGCATGGGAAATGATATATCAGTATGGTCAGGGTCTAACGCACCCCTCATGTAAGCAAGACCAAGATTGTCCTAATGTAAGTGGAGAAGATCGAGGGGATCGTGCAAGGTAGACGATGATATGGAAGACACGTAGACCGTAAGAAGAAATGATAGTGATGGATCCATAATAGATATGAGAATCATGAGTTGGAGGATAAATATCCTCAAAAGTGAATCCTAGCTGAGTTAAACCATCATGTGAACATATAGTGACATCGCAAGTAGGATCAAATGGAATGTGTTCCCAATAAAAATCATTCATGAAAAGTGTACATGTGAAGGGAGGTGGTGTAGATGTCAATTGTGCATGAGAAGGTATTGAAGGTGGTATGATGTCTGATGTAGGGACAAGCCACTAATAAAGAATCATAGCTATAGTAGCAGCAGGGGGAGGCGTAGATGCAGTTGGGATCGTATCTAACATGCAAATGACACCTTCAAGAGGTGGTAAATGTGGTAGATCATCTATAGGTTGTGGTTCATTAGTAGTATCAGTTCTTGGTGTAGGAAGTGTAGTATTTGGATCATGGTCACAATATTTGTATGGATGACGATCACGAAAAATAGTATACTTGATACCCTCATGTAAGAATTTAACACAATGAGAGGGAACTACTTGCATGGCATGAAGTCATGGCCTACCAAGTAAACAGTTGTATGAAATGGGGAATTCGATGACAAAGAAGACGGTGTTAAGACTTTTTAGCCCAACAGTGATAGGAAAAGTAATGTGACCTAAGCATGGATGAACAAAGCCATCATAAGCATGAAGAGAAAGAGATGAAAGACTAACATTAGCAACCGAAAGACCAATATTTTCAAGGAATGACATAGGAAAAAGATTGAGCTCAGATCCATTATCGATTAAAGTGCGCTTGATACCCATATTGTAAATGTGAATCATGATATGCAAGGGCAGATCATTTTCAAAAATATAAAGATCGGGACGAGGATTAGATGGGAAAGCAATATGTTGGGAAAATGCATCGAAAAAATATTGATATACAAAATCTGGCTGCATATCAGCAGGAATATGAGTAGTAGCGAGGAGATTTTGGATTATATGTCTTAATTCAGGATTTATGAGAAAAAAGTCATTGATTGAGATACTCATGATGATAAAGATCTTAATAGCGTGTAGATTGAGTGGGGCTCACCAAAATGATTAAGCTAAAATGTAATGTTATATGCCTAATCTAAATGTTATAGCACCAATAAATGAATAACAATTAAGTACAACAATGAATAACAATAAATAAACAATTCAAGTACCGATGAATATGAACTGTTGGTTGTTTTTCAATGTAACTTTTCTGTGCAGATAGGGCTTCCAATTCTTGGCTTTTGAGCCTCCCTGTACAAGGGTATAGTCCCTTTCAAAAAACAATTTACCCATAATAAAAAAAAAATACTCAGGAAACTAAACATTAAATAATGAAACCCTAATTTCAAAGAGAGGGTAGAAATCCTTAGTTGGTTCGCAGCGTTCTGGAGAATGCACAAAGTTGGAAATTGAAAAATGTGAAGCACAAACTGTTGCACTAGAGCACAGAAAAATGCAGATCTGAGGAGATAGGCTGGACGGGGGCACCTAGAGCACCTAAAGAGGGATAGGGGAGCCTATGGGTGCTCTAAGCCTGTTTCTGGGTGTCAGGGTCTGTGGAAATTCTAAAAAACCTCCTCTGAGGTGTCACAAGGTGTTCACCTTTAGTTGCTTTTGGTCACACCAAGATCCCCAAGGTTGCTGGAAACCTACAATGAAAAAATGTACCTGCAAAACCATCAAATAGACATCAAATCCTAAAAAATAAAGATGCAAAATGAGGGGTTGGACTGTCCTCAGCTATCACAATGGTGAACTTACGACTGAGCATTGCACTACATCTTAGACCCAATGTAGTTATGTGTGTGTGTGTGTGCGGAATTGTGCCCTAGGTTGCTCTTGTGCCTGTCACACTTGGATAGTGAACAAGTAGCTAGATGTAGAATGTAGTAAATGTGTGCATGGAATAGAATGAACTTCCCTCCTATGAAGTGTGATGCAGAAAACTAGCCCTTGTGTCCCTTGTGATGGAGCTAGATGGATGAAAATGGAGCTCTTAGATGCCTTGATGGATGTAACATTAAGTGGTAATAGATAGTGCTTAATGTTTGGTCCTTTATTATGATCACATAACTTTATATTTATATGATTCCTTCGCTTGAATTTCGTAATTAACTTGAAAATGTCGACTACCAAAAAGATAAAATGCTCAAACGGCTAGAAAGGACCCAAAAAGTGTGAGTAAAGTACAAAGAGGACAAAGGTGCCTGGCACCAGCATCCTGGCTGGGCGCTGGTGTCTAGGATGATAAATTTCGAAGAGCAAAAAGGCAAACTAAGCAAGTAAGGGTGTGTGACCAAAAATAGCAACAAAAAGCAAAGCAAGGTGGCTGAAGACATGGGTTAATTAGTATTTTTCTTACTTGGGAGTCACATGAATAGTAGTATGTAATTAGGACTAGATAATTACTCAAAGTGAGTAATTTTGTGTATAGAATAGGGGCATATGCTCATAAATTATTTTACACAAATATGATGGCTAAGGGTATATAGGAGATGAAAGTTAATGAAAATTTACTCAGAATCTCACGAGATAAGAGGAGTTAAAGCATTTCCATCTTAAGCATTAAAATTAAGGCATAAATAGATCAAAAATTAGAGGCACAACATTGTTTCAATGAAACATCCCGTCTTTACAACTTTGAATATGTGAATAATGGATGAAACAAATTACTATGACCTATAAAATTGAATAAAAATGAATCCAAAAATAAATGCCGCTTTGTTAAAATCCGAAAAATAAATGGTTGCATATTAAACCTAAATGCATGGGAAAAATTACAGTCACAAATCCAAATACCCACAGGCCAACTATTCACTGTTGAAATATAAAAGAGGAATGTAAATTGGTACACATATGAAGCCAAACTCAATAATTGGAAAGGAAAATGGTTTATTCGAGCCGGGAAATTGCAGTTGTTGCATTCCACTCTCAAGTAAATGTTATTATAAAAAAGTCCAAAAAAAACTTTGCTCTCCCGCTTACAGAAAGCATAATAAATTTTCTTTGGCAAACTTAATCAGTTCACTTCCATAACAAATCAAGATCTGTTTATAGGCCTAAATAGTTGTTTGGATTATGCCTACTGCCAAGTTATCAAACAATTTACAACTCGGCAACTTCCTTCAGGACATTTCGAAACAAGAACAAAGGAACAATCACTCCACGTCAAGAATAGCATAAAAATAATTCGTTGTGGACCCTTATCCACAATGACACGATGAAATGAAAATAACAGTACCGAGAATGCGATGTAGAGAGGAGTGCGACGAAAACCCAAGAACAACTATCTTTAACATCCCCATCCAAGATCAATGACTCGTATGCTTTCAATGGTCTTGCAACTGCATGGAGAACTTACACGTCGTTAATCTGCACATTGCAGGTGAATCCCCATTGTAAGGAATGCCTATCGGCGTAACAAGAGTAGTCAACACGTCTCTCGGCAAGGAATTTGAGACCATAATTATTTTACAAAAACTTCATAAAAGGAAGAGGGGAAATTAAGAATCAATGCAACTGGTAACCATCATTGTTAGTGTAGAGAATTGTTTGGCAGCAGTGTTTGAATTCGATCATTTATCGTTACGATTACATCACACACATATGACATAATATTAGTACAAAAATTGTGTGTGAGAGATGTATAGTGACAGGTCACAACATCTCGGGTCAATTAACTTGTAAATGTAAGTCCACACCAAAACACCAAACCGGGGTGCTTGGTAAGGCACTTACAAATTTTCATGACATACTTATGATAGCCTCTCTCAAGCGGAGGTTTTAGACTTGCGTGGCATAGACATGCCAATAACGGGATTTGATCTCGGGTCAATTAACTTGTAAATGTAAGTCCACACCAAAACACCAAACCGGGGTGCTTGGTAAGGCACTTACAAATTTTCATGACATACTTATGATAGCCTCTCTCAAGCGGAGGTTTTAGACTTGCGTGGCATAGACATGCCAATAACGGGATTTGATCTCGGGTCAATTAACTTGTAAATGTAAGTCCACACCAAAACACCAAACCGGGGTGCTTGGTAAGGCACTTACAAATTTTCATGACATACTTATGATAGCCTCTCTCAAGCGGAGGTTTTAGACTTGCGTGGCATAGACATGCCAATAACGGGATTTGATCTCGGGTCAATTAACTTGTAAATGTAAGTCCACACCAAAACACCAAACCGGGGTGCTTGGTAAGGCACTTACAAATTTTCATGACATACTTATGATAGCCTCTCTCAAGCGGAGGTTTTAGACTTGCGTGGCATAGACATGCCAATAACGGGATTTGATCTCGGGTCAATTAACTTGTAAATGTAAGTCCACACCAAAACACCAAACCGGGGTGCTTGGTAAGGCACTTACAAATTTTCATGACATACTTATGATAGCCTCTCTCAAGCGGAGGTTTTAGACTTGCGTGGCATAGACATGCCAATAACGGGATTTGATCTCGGGTCAATTAACTTGTAAATGTAAGTCCACACCAAAACACCAAACCGGGGTGCTTGGTAAGGCACTTACAAATTTTCATGACATACTTATGATAGCCTCTCTCAAGCGGAGGTTTTAGACTTGCGTGGCATAGACATGCCAATAACGGGATTTGATCTCGGGTCAATTAACTTGTAAATGTAAGTCCACACTAAAACACCAAACCGGGGTGCTTGGTAAGGCACTTACAAATTTTCATGACATACTTATGATAGCCTCTCTCAAGCGGAGGTTTTAGACTTGCGTGGCATAGACATGCCAATAACGGGATTTGATCTCGGGTTAATTAACTTGTAAATGTAAGTCCACACCAAAACACCAAACCGGGGTGCTTGGTAAGGCACTTACAAATTTTCATGACATACTTATGATAGCCTCTCTCAAGCGGAGGTTTTAGACTTGCGTGGCATAGACATGCCAATAACGGGATTTGATCTCGGGTCAATTAACTTGTAAATGTAAGTCCACACCAAAACACCAAACCGGGGTGCTTGGTAAGGCACTTACAAATTTTCATGACATACTTATGATAGCCTCTCTCAAGCGGAGGTTTTAGACTTGCGTGGCATAGACATGCCAATAACGGGATTTGATCTCGGGTCAATTAACTTGTAAATGTAAGTCCACACCAAATCTTCGATCTCTAAATAATATTATTCTAAGTCCATGAGCCTTGTAAGTTGGCATCTTGTCCACGTATGAAAGTATCTTTCACATGATAAAGTTCATATGGTAGAATATATTTTTTTCGATGATAAAATTAATATAGTAAAATGTCTTTAAAATGATAAAGTTCATATGGTAAAATTACAAAGCAGCAACACCACTCAAGGGTTAAAGTTAATGGTGATTTAATTTATTTTGAATTAAATTTAATTGCAAAGTAATCACTGAAATAAATGATGTACAAATGATAAAGTACGGTAATGACATAAGCAAATTAAGATTTAAAGTATGAAACCTTAAGCAAGAGAGGGAGAAAAGATGACTTAGCTAATATCTTTGAAATCTGGAACTGATCTAGGTAGGGAGAACTGATGAACAAGATGCAAACAATGTCATAATTAATCTTTGTAAATTATGGAGCTTACGAAAAAGGCAGGGCGGGGGGGACCATAGCAAGACAGGGGTGCCTGGGCACTGATGGCTGGATCTGGGCGCTCATGACTACGTAAGAGCTCTGGATCTAGTTATTATTGTGTTACAGTTGCTCCCTGTTGATTTCCTAATGTTTGCTCTTGAATCCCCGAAGGTAACTGTAACCTGCAAAAGAGGAGATCACATGCACAAGCCCACAAACCACATCAAACCTAAAAAGAAAGATGTAGATTGGGGAGACGGACTGATCCCAACGGTCATCCTGAGAGTGAACTTACGACCGAGTGATACACTACATCTCAAACTCCATGTAGTTCTTATGAGTGTGTGTAGAAATTGTGCCCTAGGATACCCTTATGCAAGTTGCACTTGATTAGCGGGTTGTAACTAGAATGTAGCAATGTAGTAGAATGTGTGGATGGAATAGAATGAGCTTCCTCTTCCTACATTTTGTATGTAGAGTATGCAGTCCCTTGTCCCTTGAACAGATGTTAGATGGATGCCTTGAAGTGTTTTAGGTGCCTTTTGAATGCAACCTTAGGCGATGATAATAATGGTTAGTGTTTGATCCTTCATTTTGAAAACATAACTATGTACTCATATGATTCCCTTCTTTGAATTTTGTAATTGACAACTGGAAGGCTGACCCATAAGTAAAAAAGATGCCCAAAATATAAAAGAGACACAAGAAGAGCGAGTGAGGTAGAGAAGGGTCAGGGGCGCCCAGAGGGGACATGAGCGCTTGGGCGTCGCTGTCCTAGTTGGGCATTGATGTCTGAAGCCATGAAAGATAAATAAGTTTAGTTTCAACTGAGTTGTAGGGTATGTAAGACCAAAGAGAAATCAAGAGACAAAGAAAAGAGGCCAAAGATAGTTGTCAATCACTAGTTTTCTTGCTTAGGAATCATGTAAATGCTAGCATGCTTTTAGGACCTACAAATGTACCCAAGTTTTGATTTTGTGTCTACATTTGCCCCCACATTATGTTGTCGAATGAATACTCGATAACATAAAGTAGATAAGATATACATACCTTATGATCCTATAGAGCGTGCGACGAAATGTGTGCCAAGTGGACAAGTGAAGCGTGGAATGATGCAAAGTGAAACGAGAGACTAGGAAAGGAAAGTTATCCTAGGGGTGAAGCGTATGCATTGCATTGTACTTGTTGTGCTTGTATTTGTTGTTGTAGGTTGCTTCTTGTTGTGTATTAAGGATGGATCTGTAAAAGAAGAGTGAAAGAGTAGTCAAAGTTCTGTATATGACAAATCTGAGAAAAATATGCAAAAGTACGTAAAAATGTGTAAAAGTAATAGTAAAGGAAAGTGTGCACCTGATGTAAAAGAGAGTAAAGGATAGAAATGTGTCCTGAAATGTTGTGAAGAACAAGTTTTTTGGGCAATCTCACGCCAAGTGCAAGTTTTTTGGGTGATCTCACACCAAAGAGCAAGTGTTGGGGAAAGAGGTCTAGTGTTACTCTCCTTCCATGACTCTGCCCAATAAGAACCATTGTAGATGGTACATCCCTTATTTATTCAAGTTGTCCCGATTTGTTCCTGATTAGTTCTGCTTGTGCCTATTGAATGCATTATGTGATTGGAGGATTGTTCCTGTAACTGTGAAACTATTCTGAAGACTTTTGTAGATTGTGTTGATCTAATAAGTTGATTGTATGTGCCCCCGGGACATTAGTGCCTAGGGGAGGACACAGGTGCCCATGTGTTATTGTCTAAGTCTGGGCATTGGTGTTTGTATTGTGTATTGGACCCAAGTCAAGCTTTGGGTTGTTCTATGACTGTGTTCCTGTGGTTTTTTTGTATTGTTCTATGTTGTATTATAGCTCTGGGATGTTTTAGGAGTGATTTGTTCACCCAAGGTATGCCCCCCTCATTTGACATGCATGCAACGATAAAAGGAGAATGCGACCCAAAGGAGAGGACTTGATACTAAGTTGACATGTATCCCTCCAGGGGGAGGGGATGTGCATGGTATAAACTAAGGTACATGCAAAAAAAGTGGCTAGTAACATGTATTAGTAGAAAAATTAACAAGCATGCAATAGACGACAATATAACAAGCAAGTGTAAAAACAAAGTGAATTGCAAAAAGTGGGTTTCAAACATGGGACATCGCTCATAATGTCACAAGAGAATCAAGGCCAAAGCAGCCAAAAGCATACGAGACATAGGGCATATCCCACAAATAGTAGAATACAATGGAAAAAAAATGTCAAGCAAGGTGTGGCAGATAACCATATGGTTGCATACAGTCCTGCAAAGCAAATGTTATATATGAAGCACCCATTAGCATGTTAGAAAGATAGATAATATGTCAAGGTATGTATGTATCAATGGAAAGTAATGCCCTAGAAATTATAAGTAGTAAATAATGAAACCATAGCACTCGTAATGTGTTAGAGTAGGAAATGTAGATGCCCTCGGGAGCCTCGGTGGGACTAGCAAGGATACAGTGTCGAGCATAATTGCAGCGTGCGAAAATCTGTAAGAGATTTGCATTCACTCCAAAAGACAAGTGAATGTGCATGTGTGTATATAGAAATATAATGACATACTGAGTATCTGACTAATGCAGTAAACAAAGTGCATCATGTAAGTAGTATCAACAAGCAAGAGTAAGTGCAACCAAGATATGCAAATGCAATGTATGAGTATGATGGAATAGTATGCAATGTGTGAATGTGATAGGAGTAGCGTGCCCCCCGAAAGATGTGTATGAGATGTGGTTCATTTATAAAAGACCCATCAAAAATCAAGAATGAACCATAGAATAAGAGTGTGTCATCATGAAAGGGTTTGAGAATGTGTGCTTGAAAGATAGATCATGAAGTATAGAGCATGAAAAGTGAATGTTGCGAGGTTCATTTCAGATTTACACCCTCAACATTTGAGTATGAACTGTGGAACTAGAGTGTGTCATAGGGTAAAGATGATACAATGCATGTATCAAAGGGTTTGAAAGTTCTTGGAAAGATGAATCATGAAGCATGGAGCATTAATTTTGATAGTAGATGTGAAAGACAACTAAAAGGAATGAGAAGGGGAGAAGCATGATGCCCCTCGAGTGTATGATGTAGAGAAAGATCAAATAAACTCATTTAGAAGATCATTAATTTCATTTTTTAAACCGAAAGGATCTAGATTAGAGACTTTGTAGGCAGTAGTGTGGGGTTGATAATATAAAGATCATGTGCAACATAAATTGTGCATACCCGTAATATATTCTTCATCACTAAAAGGAGGTTGAGGACAATCACCTCCATACCATCGAGTGAGATTTTGAGTAAAGCCAAGAAATGAATCATTGCATACAGAAACACGACCAAAAGGCATCAGAAATGAGATGTCAATATGATTTACATCCAATGTGCCACCAATGTAGTCAAGCCAAGATTGCCCAAGTGTGAGTGGAGAGGCACGAGGAGTGTGTGCAAAGAAGACTGATAAATGGAAGATGTGGAGGCCATAAGTAGTAGTAATGAATATACATCTGTGATAAAGGTGAGGGGAGTGAGGCAGAGGGAGGATATTAGCAAGTTTGAATCCTAGTTGAGTTAAGCCATCATGCATGCAAACAATCTCAGAGCAAGCAGGGTCAAAAGGAATATGAGGCAAATAAGATTTACTAATGAAGAGAGTACATGTGAAGGGATCAGGGTGCAACACAGAATGATTTTGGGGAGATGCAGTAGATGGTGAGATGTCCAATGTATGTATAGTCCCTTGGAAAGATATCATGGCATTGGTGGATGGAGGAGGTTTCTTGAACTGATATTCATTAAGGCGAATAACAACAAAAGTATATTAGAAGTAGGACTCGTCAATTTCGATAGGAGTAAATTTAATATTGCGCAATGCGTCATAACTAAGCTCTACGACATCAGCCTCATCATTGGAATCATCGGTTGTGGCATTATCTTATTGGATAACATTATCAAGGATATATGTGGGGATGGAGCTAAATGTAAAATTGAGAGGAGTCATGATAGGTGGAGTAGTATCCATAGAGATAGACCTGGTGGGTGATAGGATATCAGTAGTATGAGTAGGAATAGACAGAATGCATGTAGAGGTAGAAGAAGGATGTGAAGCACTAGACTTACCAACATCATATGTACTAATATTGCGATATGGAATAGGCTATGAAGGAGGAATGGGCATGGTGGTAACGGGGTCTATACAACAAAAATTGAAGAGGTCATGGTCAAAAGCAATGGTATGTTCATAGCCATCATGTAAGAATTTAACGCACCTATGAATTGTAGAGAGAACAACATGTATTGCATGAATCCAGGGTCGACCAAGTAAGCAATTGAAATGGAATGTGGTATCGATAACAAAGAATACAGTAGGAACTATTTTCAACCCAACTTGTAGAGGGAGGGTGATATTTCCCATGTGTGTGCGAGTAGTGGAATCATAGCCACGAATGACTTGAGAGGATTCATTGATTAAATCATAAGTAACGTTGATTTTCCTGAGGAGGGATAGAGCACATAGATTTATAGTGGAGCCATTGTCAATGAGTACAAGCTTAATACATATGGCACCAATAGTATCGGTCATAAGAAAAGGTGAAAAGGGATTGTCAACAATAGAGGGAGGGATATCCTCATCACTAAAATGTATAGCATGTGGTAGATTGTTGAGGGATTGAATGAGGTGAGTAAAGACAATAGGTGAATTATTTCTTTCAATGTGGATGGAACGAATGGCGGCCTCTAATGTATGACGATAATCCGGTGCACTACACAAGCTATCATAAAGAGAGATTTCAGCTAGTGTATTCTTATCTTGTTTAATGATGTCGTAACCCTTAGAAGTAGTGGTAGGAACTGCAGGAGTAATAGGTGGTGGAACATACATCGATGGAGCCATAGAAGGGCGAGTGCGGTGAGTGGTGACTACAATGATGGTTGGATCAAGCATTGGAGTGATGAAGCAAGGAGGATGCTAAGTACGAACTTGCATAAATTCACTAGCAGTAGCAACCATGCCAGAAACCTCGATTGGAGTAAAAGAATGATATGAAGATTGATCCATGAATTCAAAAGAAGGAGATAAATTTCGATGCATTCTCAGAAGGTAGGGTTTAAGTGGTCGGGTTCATCAAATGATTTGATTTATTTTGAATTAAATCTAATTATAGAGTAACTAATGAAATAAATGATGCACAAATGATAAAGTATGGTAATGACACAAGCAAACTGATATTTAAAGTACATAACCCTAAGCAAGAGAGGGAGAAAATATGACTTAGTTGATATTCTTGCAATCTAGCACTGATCTTGGTAGGAAGAAGTGATGAACAAGATGTAAACAATCTCATAATTGATATCTGTAAATTCTGGAGCTTACGAATAAGGCAGGGCGGGGGTGCCCACAACAGGACAGGGGCGCCTGGGCACCGATGACTGGATCTGGGCACCCGTGACTACGCAAGAGCTTTGGATCTAGTTTCTATTGTGTTACAAGAGTGTCACATTTTTTCCCTTTTGATCACCTGATGTTCGTTGTTGAATCACCAAAGGTACCTTTAACCTGCAAAAGAGGAGTCCACCTGCACAAGCCCACAAACTACATCAAACCTAAAAAGAAAAATAAGTCCAGTTCTGACTGGGATGCAGGGTGTGTAAGACCAAAGAGAAAGCAAGAGACAAATAAAAGAGGCCAAAGATAGTTGTTGATCACTCGTTTTATTACTTAGGAATCATGTAAATGCTAGCATGCTTTTAGGACCTAGAAATGTACCCAAGTGTGTAATTTTGTGTCTACAGATGGCAACCTATACTTGTCATACATTTTTTGGTTGATGACGATTTTCCAATACTGCCCTTCAAAATTACAAAAAAAATGTCAATAGAATATATAAAAGAACACTTATTTAACTATTTTTAATATATATAATTTACATGTAATTCTATATAAAAGATTATGGTTCATATTGTAAATATACAAGTCGTATGTGACGTTATTTCAAATATTTACAAGTATTTTATGGCTAAAATACAAAAACGTCTAAACGGTCGTCAATTTTAACCCCTAGATCCAGGAAATTACATATGTTGACATGATTCTTATGCACATGGCGTTCTTCTATTTGTTTTAAAAAACATCAATTTGAGCTCTAGAGGTAGAGGTATGAGGTAGCCCCCTAGAGGAGTGTCTTGCAAGTTTAGTACGGTCATCTTTTGTTTTGGGCAACGACGGAAGAAATGTGTCAAGAATTTGTTGGTGCATGGGTGTCTCACATTCCAACTCCACAATTTCTCCCTCCACATAGTACGACTCCACCTACAAACTTTATCAACATTTTTTGCTTCACAAAACTCGACTCCCATACTTCACCGCCCCCATACTTCATAACAATTGTGTGTCATATATATAAAAAACAAAGAAACCATAGATGAACGAAAAATTGTCCAAACATTGTTGTACATATACCTAATCCCGATACAACCAAAGAATGAACACGACAATATGTAAGGCAAGAAGACATAAATCGTAAAAGTATAACCATAATGAAATGTGTCTAACAAAATAGTTGTAAACTTGTCATTGAATGCACACATTAATGTATGGCTCTCTTGCCCATTGTTTTCACCTTATGAATCCCTCTAACATTAGAGACACTCTGCCAACTTGGATAATAACCAATTTCTACACATTTAAAACAATCGATCTAAGCCATTAGTAGCCATGTGTATTAGTTTCTAATGGTGCCTTTCTAATGATGGTGGCCTCGTGGGGGTAAATAGGTTTTGTGGTGTTTATGTGGTAAGAACGCCTTCGTTTCAAGGGCTGGCGGGTTTCGTTGGAATAAGAAAAAAGAGATATTAGATGAATACAACCATAATTTGGAAAAATAAATAAATGTGAGTCCAAAAATATTGCTTCCCGTGGCTTTGAACGTGGCCAACAAGTTGTTAGACTAATGCTTCATAATTATATTAGGAGGTCAATTGTTCATTGGTGAGGTTGTTTGGTTCACAAATAGCCTACCAAGATCAATCCTTAAAGAGATGAGGTTGGGATCGTGATCCAAGTAAATTTGGTGTTGTGGATTCCCCTCAAACCTTGGCACTAGGCCTAAAAAGGTCAATAAATAATTCAATTTTAAAAACAAAAAACAAAAAGTGTATAAGGAAAAAAATAATCACATTTATCGAAGTATAAATAAGGTCGGTGAGTGTAGTTGTAAGTGGTAAAGCACAACAATAATAAATGGTAGGTTTAAGGTTTATCGAGAAGGGGTGGGAATTATAAAGTTTGTCTGCCATAATCATTAACCTTGATGAAAGCATGATAAACAAAAGCAACAAGGTTGCAAAGTACTGACACAATAAATGGAAATAGTTTTAGTATAGCGAGGTGAAAATTTGCGGTACATGTGTTCACTTTCAGCAAGAAACAATTTTTTTGTTGAAAGGTATAACTATTTAAACAAGTTGAGAGTATGACCCTGTAAATGTAGTTTCATGTTCTTCGATAATAGTAACATGATAAATAAGTTGTGCTTGTGTGAGTTGTCTGTCGTTGTGAAAATGGATTGATTTGAGTCTTTACATGATAGAAGCATTTGATGTTTGTTTGACAAAATGATAGTTGTACTTGTCAGTGTCACTAATTGAATGATAAAGGTTGATGTCATTGTTTTCTTGAAATTATTGAGGCTTGCAAATAAAGGGTCCTTGTTTTTAATCAATCAAAATTTAGATAGATAATTTATCAATGTTGTTTATTTTAAAAATGAGCAGTTTGACATTTTCAAAAACTGAATATTTAGTTGTAGAAATTAATCCTCTTTTCTCATTGGTTAAAAAACACAACTATTAATAATTGGTTAAGCAAAATTGAAATCAATAGTATTTCCTGCAAAAATACTAATAAAGGTGTTTTTCATTGAAGTTAAAGTCATAACCTTGGTGAGATAATGAAGGAGACGTATCTTATTTCCTTACATACCAAAAATAATCTCATAAAAGTTACATTAAATTCAAAGCTATAAATATATTACAAATTTCCATGTAGTTTGTTGCACAATATACAAAGATCAACCCCTCATTGAACCATGTAAAAGACCATCATCCATGGCAATACATTTCCGCCTAAACTGCACAAAACACCATCATACTATGGGCAATATGAACAAATACTACGACATTCATACGTGTCATCCAATAAAAAATAGATCAAGTTTTGCATTGAAAATATTCATCCTGAATGAAATCTTTAGCATCTGCTTGCTTACCTTCTTTTACATAAAATCATAGAGATGAATTCTCTACTCAGCACAAAATAAAATGAGTCTTTAAGTCATATATAGTTTTGCAATGGTAATGGTGCCTACAAGTTAATTATGATTTAATCACCTAAACTCTAACAAATAAATTCTATATATGTGGAATTTATTTCTTAACATCCAAGAGTGTTGGCATGAGATAAACAAACATTTTTACGCCAGAGGTATCCAACTCTGATAAGGGTTTGCGAGAAAATGTCATGTTTTCAGTGGCAAATTTTTGACGACCTGCAACGAACAGAGGACATCATTATCCTCATGAAGCATTGATGTTATTTCACCAAATGCATCCAACATATGTTCAATAGTATCACTTCACCTTTGCTATCATGCTACCAGCCTACCAAAAATGGAGCTTTTTGAAATGTGAGGCATGGACATCCGCTAAGCATTATGAAGAAGGGGACTTTCAACAAATTTTTACATTGCAAGTGCCCTAGAAAATATTTCTACAAAATGTAAAAGCATGTGAATTGTTCAACAAAATTCTTGAAAGATATGTGGTCTCGTGGACTATAATGATTGTAGGATATGCCAAAAATGGGTTTCTTGAAAATATTTTGGAAACTTTCATTAAAATGCAATTAGGAGGTGTAAATCTAGAGTCCACAACATTTTCTAACTCCCTCTTAGACTCCGTCGAAATTTAAGATTTAAAATAGGGTATTTTCCTCCTCAAGATCCAACATTTGTTTGAGCTATACAATACATGGTAGTGCCTAAATATGGCAGAAGTGGAGTGTTTTTTTGTTGCTTTGGGTTTTAGTGACATCCCAATCTGTCTTTTGAAAACTGAAAAGAAAAATAAAAAACTCCAATAAAACTACTTTTTGAGTATGGCCAAAAGAGGTTTAAGAAAATGTAAAAGGAAAATAAATGTGAAGACTTAAAATATTTAATAATTATTAACCTTGATATTTTTCTAGAGTAGTAACTCCACACAACCTCATGGATATTCTCCTCTCTACCCAAACGACATTACACATGTCAATGGAATGTTATGGAACTTTACATTCAAAGCGGAAATTAATCCACATTAACAATAATGTTCTTATTTTTTTAATTAATCAATCCTAATAGTATGTATTTGTATTGTTTCTAGATTGGGGCTTATTAAGGTGAAGTAAATTTGTGACATATTATTGGTGGGATATTGCATGAATTTTTGGATCATTCATTTGATATGTATAAGGTGAGGATACTTTGTGGTCACGACTCCAGCAAAAGTTTAACATTGACAGTTATTTATACTTGTTTATGCGTTTTTAACAATGAGTAATTAATAGTTTTGTACCTTTGTTTTTGTGTTTCTTGTTGACTGTTGGTAAATGGTGTCAGGGAGATTTAGATAGGGCATTTTTCAATGTTGTTTGCTCTGTCAAATTACTAAAAACATTTCAACTAAATCCATGGTATGAACCATTAAAATTGTACCACCAAATGCAACAAACAAACATTCAAACATTCATCGAGGCATATTAGGAATTGGTTTTTGTTAGATGTTGTAAATGTTAGAAACTAGAACACTGAGAGCGGGGGTGAATCAATGTTCAATTCAACTTTTTAAGCTAAAGGATTAGTCACTTAGTCAACAAAGCAAATTAACAGAGGAAATGAACTCACACATACACACAAAAGACATGCATTTTTAAGTGGGAAACCCAATTAGGGAGAAAACCCACTGAACCAAATCACTATAAAGCTCTTGGTTACAAATTGTTGAGCAACAACTAACTGATGAAGCACCAACTTTAGTTCAAGCACCCAATTAAACAATTTGTAAGCTACAACTTGATAGAAAGCACCAACTTTTTGATTTGACTGAGCTACAACTCAGTAGTTACAATTAAAGTCTGATCATACTTCAATTTGATGCTAAATACATATAATAATGACCCTAGATTAGCAATCTATTCTGCAAGACTTCTCCTCTACTGTCTTGGCAAAACTGACCTCTTTTTCTCACCTTGGTTTGCAACTAGAAAAATCAATAGTTTCAACATTTCATCTTTACTGATCATTGTTCTTAATGTGCCATGACTGTCATGCACCTATTCTTCTTAATTTCTACTTAACAGGTTTCGCTATAATTTTCTATCTCTAACTCAGCTTTGCACTATAATTCACCTCTTTTAGACTCTTCACAACTATTATCACATTACAACAACATTCCAATACTCTTCAAAAAAATCTCTCAAACTCGTATTCGAGCTCATACATTCAACTTCCATCTACACATAACTTCAAGTCACAATTTGACATCTCACCTTTTTCTTTGGAAGCTAAACAGTTAGGCTTCTCACATATAGACAAACATAACAATTCTTGCTTCCCTTCCACGAGTAACTGGCAAAATGAGACAATTTGAACCCAATCTTGATTCAATAACTTCCTAACAAATGCAATAGTTCGAGCAGGAAGATGAAGAGAGGTCTTTCATCATGTTTGTAACAGCACCAAACAACATTACCCATTCACTTGCTATTCAACCTGTATGGAATTAGCAATTTCATTCAATCATTCTTGTCAATACCTCGATTCCTTCTATACCATAACATAGACTCAATGAACCTTGAAAGATTTACAAAAACCATAAGCAATGTTTTCAACTACTTCCCTGTTTTGACATTGACATAGATCTCTGCACAAGTGGAAACCGACTCACCCCACCTTGTTCAGGTATTAAAATATGAATTCAACATATATCCCATGTCTTTAAACCTTGATCACAATGAAACCAATCTTAGTTTTCAAGGAATTCGTGACATTCGATGAAAGGAGAACTGTTACAGTCATCCACGATTTGCAGTAGCAACTGTCACAAAAATCTCGAGCTTTACCCAATGAAAATTGCTCAAACCTTTTTCAATAGGGTCATCTAATGATGACAAACCTTTGTATAAAATTTTATTGGATTTGATTGGTTGAAAGTTTTTATTCGATCAAATTTCGAAGCAAGAAACCCTAGACAGAGAACTCGAACTGTACATGCCCGATTGAAGAGAAAAATCGATATCTCTTTCAATACTAGGTGAAATGCAAAATTTCTTTCTTCTGAGGCTTCGTAGAAACATCCTTTATCTTTTCCAAACCATATCCAACTTTGAAATCTCTCTATAAGTTCCCAGCATACGAGTTTGTAGGTACAGTGGATTTGGAAATGGTAACATCATGATTTTTGGATAAGAACATGTTTTGTGGTCTTCGACTAGCAAACAAATTGACATGAAGAGATTAATGAGGCAAGAAGGAACTTACCAATGTGCCCAAGAGTACTCTACAAATCAAGAAACCACATCCACTGTTGTTAAGCTTGCAAGATGGAGCTCAGTCTTTTTCTTGACTGTTTTTCAATCACAAAACCATTGTTCACTCATCCTTGTCAACAAATTTACTTATGAAGGATATACTTATCATCAATCTGATGATTGTGAAGGAAAATTTGAGATCAGAATACTCTGAAGCATGTAGCTTTCAAACAGTCATATACAAGACAGCGCCAACTTCACTAGTTCAGGCACATGCACTTAGGAATAAATCACACTCTACCAGTTCACTTTGAGAGTCTCAGAATAATATATTCTTGCTCCTATAGAGATGAAATGTATTTCATACTCCCTAACAAGGTCATTGCAACACCTGAGGCCAAATGAAAAAACATTGAAATAACATATTTCACTGTTTTGACATGCTTTAGCTGTGAGCTCACCTTCAAGAATCCTGACAACCAAGCAAAGTATCAACACCTTCATTGATTTTCCCAAAATATCCATACATATGATGTGCATAGATGTTATGGCCTCTGTATGAGGTAAATGATGATCAAATACAAACTATTTCAGAAGAACTTCCCAGAACTGTGATCTCATGGAGGTATTGAGCAAGGTTTCTTAACTTCACTCTTCCAAGACAACATGAAGCAGATGAATTCACACCTTGACCTTTGCTAAAAAACTACCTCACCTGATCAAACATGTTGCAAAAGAACTATGAGGAAGATCAAAGCACTCAAAGAATTGATTAAAAGGCAAAACAACTCAACTTTCCCTTGAGAACTCAATACACATGTCCGGAGGAAGAATAAGCCTGTCGTAAAATGCTCATAACTTTCTTGAAACTTATCCAATTGTCCTGAAAAATTTTGCACCATCTCAATCCTAGAGTCCTGTACAAAACTTCCTTCTATGATTTATCCGAAGGATGCACTATAATTTTTCTTGAACGTTAAGAAGTCAGGAGCCTCAAAATGCATTTTCCAAGAAGGCAGTTTTAGCAAAACCGGAATAACTCAAAATCTCCATTATAGATTCTGATGAAATTTGACATGGGGCATTACAAGACATCCTTATACATGTCCCAAGTATTAGTTACCCATATATTTTCTTGTGGAGCTTTGAACAACTTAATTTTCATGCAAAAACATTCCTAGTTCTCAAGACCAACTTCTGAGCAACATAGAAATCTGACTCCTGGGGCTAAGAAGAGCCTAACCTTTTCTCACACATGTTATATAAACTCTTCCAAGGATTCTCCCATTCTCCTATGACCTGTAATTTGACTTCAGAGACCAACCACTTGCCAGAATGAGCTTATAGTACCTGAAACCAACCTGGAACCTTCCTGAAGCTTCTTGAAAACACCTGAAACCTCTTAACACCATTGAATACCACCTGATATGCATGTTCTTTCACTATCCCTTTCCCATCAATTCTATTGACATCAATGACAACAACCACAAATGCAACAGGGTTCAACAGTAAACGGAGGTGCCTTGTTTGATGTGTATGTCAAATGTGGAAGTATACATAAGGCATGCGAACTATTTGAAAAAAATCCCAAAGAGATATCATCTCATGGAATGCAACAATTTCAGGATAGTCATATAATGGGGTTGTTGAAAAGGTTCTGGGAACATTTAAATGCCAAAATGGGACATTTAGTAGATGGACGCTAGGTGTTTGACCAAATGATGAAACATGATATATTATTATGGCATATCATAATTGTAGCTTATAGAATCATCCTTGAGAGCCATCAAGACTATTTAACCAAGTGCAACAAATGAATATTCAACCTGATCATCTCACCTTTACCAGCATGCTTTCAAATCGCAACAAAATAAGAGTTTTGCAGTAGGTATGGACATCCATAAATGCATAATAGGAAGTGTTTGTTCTTGGATGTTTTTGTTGCATTACATTGTTCACCCCTTCCCATCACACAAACTTAAAACATTTTAAGATAGCATACAATTCACTGTAGATTAGAACTCTAAAAAACTTAACAAAGTTATTCCTTTTGTCGTAGTTTGTAACTCATGTGTAATTGCTAGTTATTATTGCTTCAAAACAAATTGCGGAAATCATGCACTATTGTGTGACAACATACATGTGTGGTCAAACGCTTCCCACAAAACTATTTTTTAGATAGTTTAATGCTTTTAGCTAGAGCTTAGAACCAGGGGATTGAAGGGATCCCACCTGAGTACAGACCATACAGTCACCACCCCTAACATCCTAACCAGATGAACCAAGACCACAAGAGTCTGTGAACTATGCAAGAGACTAAAGGAACCAAGAAACGACAACTGCGAACAAAAAACAAAGTCATACAAAAAACATTCAGTCCTCTAACTAATTGACTTACTCCAAAGAAATTGAATCACTTGGGTCCGTCGAATTCCTACCCCCAACCTGCGCACCAACTCAAGCAGTCTGACAAAGAAAATTATACGTAAACCCCATCTTTTTGCGAAATTTAGCCATGCCCTTGGAGTCAAAGACCACCGGCACCGATAGCTCCTGTAGGTCCAATTTCTTGAGCTTGTTACCTTCAGAGAGACCGATGGAACACGCCCCGTGAACATCCTCTGCGATTTTTATAAGTTTTGCATTCCTGGCTAACATAATGGTAATCACTCGCTAAGAATCTTCTAAAGTCATCCCCTCCCTTTCCGTGACTGGCAACGGTTGAACTCGACAATATTCTTCTAACGTTTCTTCCAAATTGAAATGATGTTAGGGTTTGATAAATGGATAGCTATATCCCTGACTTCCGTTGCATTCTTTCGCACCAGGAACAACTGAGAAAAAAACCAAGACGCCGCCTCTGAATTAACCCTCACCCTCACAGAAGCTTCCATGTACTCTTCTCCCCAAGAACCTCTCAATGGATTCACAAATGGACCTTGATTCTGCCCTAAAGATAATACGAATGTGAGCCCTTGATATACTTCCAAAGAATTCCATCTCCCGCTTCTCCCCCTGAAGAAACAAACTAGGCAGCGGAGGGCATGCCATACTTGAAA
This sequence comes from Taxus chinensis, assembly GCA_019776745.2. Lineage (NCBI taxonomy): Eukaryota > Viridiplantae > Streptophyta > Pinopsida > Cupressales > Taxaceae > Taxus > Taxus chinensis. Next base: position 178,472,366 of record CM034153.1, on the reverse strand, counting down.
ACTGACCCCATGACACTGCTACCACCCACCAGCAAACCTTCAAAAATGGGAGAAGGGGAAAACACCGCCCAAACATTCAAATGCAACCAACACTCCCTTCCCGAGAAATGATAGCATTAAGCTTCTCCCACGCATTTGTATGCGTGGATATGACAAGACCATCTCTCCTCATAATTCCTTGATTTGCTAAGAAATCGGCTGTGGAATTGGAATCCCTATAATTATGACTTAAACTCTGCATGGGAATCCGAATCAGCCAATGGATTATATTGTTAATAAATAAATCTAATTTCCAAGACACCACTTTACCTCTTCAAACATCACTAATTACAACTTGGGAATCACCTTCAATAACCAAAGCTTTGTAGCCAACACTAACTGCTAATTTAATCCCTTCCAGTAAGGCTTGAGCTTTCGCTTCATTGCCTGTTCCATCTTTTAAAGGAAAGGATCTCGCAATCACTAACTTGCCAACCTCATCTCTAATTAAGCATCCCACTCCCAATATGAAAAATTTGGACGCTAAACACTTTTATTATACCAGAGCTATGAACTGGAGTGATGAAGGAGCACTTTCTCTAAGTGGGACATGGGGGTGGGCTTGGGTCCTTAATGTCCACCAAGCGATCCGCATTTGGAGCGCTCCACTTGGTCCATATGGAGAATTTCTACCCCTACCTCAAGGTTTCCCCATAGCCACTTATTGAAAACATCTAATGAACTCAATGGCAATGGAACTTAGATTGATGATTACAAACCACTTGTAACTCACCAATAGCCCAAGACCTTGGGTTCCACAAAACTATTTTTTACACATGTTTATTGTCACGATTTAAATTTGACGACCACCTATGTTTGTCAAACACATTTTTAGTGACGGATATTTTTTAGAATTACTTTTCAAATTGTGCACGATAATTTTATTGTATAGGAATTAACTATCAATATCATCTAAAGGTATTTGTGGAAGGTCAGCAGACACAAGATTATTGATGCAAATTATTGTCATCCTCTAAAGTTGACACTTGAGACAATATTAAAAATATGAGGGAAATTGTTCAACAAAGGATGTTATTTAATTTAACTAGAAAACGACTTGAATATGTCATCACCCTTACATACTACAACATTTAGAAAAATTATTTGTGTGTTCTTGTTATATATCTTTGTGGAGAAGTTTGAAAATTGATTTAATTTAAATGGAATTAAATCTAGATTGCAAAGTAACTATTGTAATGAATGATGTACAAATGCTAATATATAATAAAATGCAAGCAAAAAATCATGTAAAAAATATGAAACCCTAAGAAAGAGAGGGAGATAGGGAGACTTAGCTGATTTCAGAGGGTTAGGATGTGATCTAGGTTATGTGACTGTTGGATCTGATTGGAAATAGTGTCGCAGAGGCTTGGTGAGGGTTGTGGACTTTGAAACTGCATAGGACAGAAGCACCTAGGAGAGGACAAGAGTGCTTGGTGCTAGTGTCTAGATCTGGGTGCTGGTGTCTAGGTAGATGTTATGGATCTAGTTCTTTCAAGTCCGGATGATGTTCATTGTCCTTTTCTGTCTGTCACTCTAGATTTGTTGTCTGATCTGCTAATGTACCTATAACCTGTAAGAGAGAATTTCACCTAAACATACCCACAAACCGCATCAAACCTAAAAAGGGAAATGCATAATGGGGAGTTGGACTAACCTCGGCAGTAACCCGAAGAGTGAACTTACGACCGAGCGGTGCACTACATCTCAGACTGTAATGAAATTACTTATGTAAATTAGATTATGAGAAGTAATAAAACACCAAAGAACACAATATTGCAGATAAATGATCTCAATATGCAAGTAGAATATCTTATC